>CM044006.1:22817631-23435131 GCA_024085815.1 Flaveria linearis | reverse complement strand
TACCCCACTACCTAAAATGTAGACCACTAACCCATTAAAATAAAAACCTACCCACTACTTTGACTCATAATTAACTCACCCACTAACTTAAACAAACAAACAAAATAGAAAGTTTCCATACAACTATATTAGTATCCACGTAATAATCCATGCAACCTTGACCATCTTTGACCTATATTCATAACATTTAAGATTAACCCTTTCAGTTAGAATATCAAAGGTATCATGTTATCTCCTTTTTTATCTCTTTGCTTCGGTGTAGGGATCGTTGATCAAATCTCCCTGTGTAGCATGATCTACATCAACGTCATACTAACCATTACAAGATTTGGTTTTAAAATGATATGAAATCCATGTAAGGTTATGTAATAGATTAAGCATTTTGTTGATGTTATTCTAAGTGTTTTTTATGTAACCAAAAAATTAAGTGTATAACAAGAAGTAAACTTCCATTGAAACTACAATTGCGACTGATAATATACTTTAAGTATTTAAAGTTGCGATTGGATTAGTATTCATTATTCATAGCTCATATTGTTTATCATATATATATTGTCTTTGTTTGTTACATCATGTATCAAGTGAGTGAACATAAAAACTCAAAGTTTCTCAATGATATTATTAGATATACACCATGAACTGATCAATCTAAAAATATCAAGAAAATAAAAAATCAAGTAACAGAAAGCAAAAAAGAACTTATAGTGAGACCATCAGTAAGTGAAGGAGTTTAAAAGATTTTATTTCATTTATATATTGAATGTAAAATATCATGTTACTTATAGTGAGATAGTAAAATTAGTAATAAATTGATTGAAAATACTGAAAGTAAAATTGTTGATCAATGCTATTGACAAAGAATTGTTATATTCACAGTTGAATGATACTGAACATGAAAACTCAAAGTTGCTTAATGATATTATTTGATATACACAATCAAGTGATCAATCTAAAAATATCAAGCAAGTGAAACATCGAGTAACAAAAAGCAAAGAAGAACTTATACTGAAATCATGAGTGAGTGAAGGAGTTTAAAAGATTTTATTTCATTTATACATTGAATGCAAATTATCAAGTTACATATAGTGAAACCATGAGTGAGTGTTTTTTCATGTTTGTCAACTAATAAAAGATTTAAAATGTGAAGTTGTTTAGATGAACAATTATACCATTAACTCCAAGCTGCTAACGAGTGTTTTTACCAAAAAGAACAGGGGGAAGATCTGCTATTCGTTATTGTCTAGATCAAACTGATAAAAGTTTAACAGAGCATATTTTTCTAAAAGTGAACATAAAAAGTCAATTATGTGTTCACTAAACTTGATCAAAGATCTGAGGTCAGAGGTTACCATTTAGAAGGAAAACATTAAAGTGGTTATGAAAAAGAAACTCAAAATCAAAAAGATGGTTAAATTTCTCAAAGATTATGTAAATGCAGGAATATAGAGATGATGGAACAGCAAGTAGCAATCCTTCATATGCCTTATGAAGTTAAATTAAAGATGTGTTCACCAGAAGTATAATGTTGCAAGGAGCATAATCAAAGACCGACTAAACTAGTCAAAGATGAGAGGAAAACAATCGAAAAGCTCACAAATGAAGAAAAAGTTTTGACACTAAAATCAACTCTCTTCTTAAAGACAATGATACTTGGGTTGATGAAAAGTTTGCAAGACCGTTGAAGGGGGGTCAATGCAACAGTTTCACAGTGAGGAGAGACTTACCACACTTAATAGATCAAATATGGAACTTGGTTTATGTTGATGATACTATGAACACAAGTAAATATGAGACAGAACATGAACAAGATAATATTTGGTTTTCAAGGATGATGTATATTTCTCTCAAGTTCCATTACAAGTGTTACAAAGCATACATATAAAGACAAGTACTGGAGATACTTTATACTAGATCCTATAGTCGACTATACTTTAAAAGCCAGCTCGAATCACTAATATAGAAAACAAGATCAATATATAGTCAAAAAGCAGATTGCCTTTTGACTTGTGACCATAACATGCCATAGCTCACATCCTAAGATATTACAAAAAGGATAATAGATACAAAAGTAGAAAGTTACAGACCAATGACCTTAATCTACAGTTGATAAAAGTATGGACTTTTTCACTAACTCATCTAAGTTGGTAAGTCTTTAGAGGTGGCAGCAAAAAGTAGTTCAGCTTTTATCAAAAGGTGATTAGAGAAAGCATGTGTTCTTGTCTTTGGAAGAAATCAGTCTTTCGCTTCGGAAAAGTTTGTCTCTTAAGCTTCAAAAGACTTCATCTTTGGCTTTAGAAGATAATACACTTATGATTTTTCCTGAGTTGTGTAATATTTTCCAAACTTCCTTCTACTTCATGCATGCATGCTGAGAGATCTTTAGTTGCATAAGTCTTTAAGTGTTAACCTTACAAACTCCCGTTAGGCTGATGATACCAAAACAAAAGAGATCCTTGAGTTTTGATCTTCATCTATTGATAGTCCTTATCAGGATCAAGACCATTCCCTTATTCATCATTTGGCAAGGATCCTTCAGACTCTCATAATATCTACTCAAATCATAGAGATAATGCAGAGGATAATCAAGTATGTCTTGCTAGAAATAGATGTCTTGACCTCCTTGATCTCTAGTGACATACCATCTGTCTAGATTAGAAGGACAGGTCCAGGAAAAGATGGGTCTCCTAGAAGTAAGAGGCTCTACATTAGTTGGACTTGGTTGAGCAGCCTCTTCTTGAGAAACCTCAGGATGCTCTAACTCATCATGAGGTGAAGAGGTGGATGCCTTGGACTTCTTCTTCTTACTATCCCTTTTTATGGTCATCCTTTTCTTTCTATTTTTAGATTTTAACTGAGGAGACTAGCCTTCAGCACCAGGTTTTTCTTGTTGGTCTTCCTCAGTTAGGTCCTTTTCATTCACAGGTTCAGAAGGAGAGGGGTTAGGACCCTGCTAATATCATCATTTTTAGAAGTGGATCGGACGTCAAACCGGACGCCTTACGGTTTGGTGGTCAGACAGGTGTGACCAGATTTAAGAACCAGATGACGTTATAATTATATATATAGTTAATTTTTATGTAACATTAATTTTTATGTAAATATAAAAAATAATAGTCTATATTACTAACTACCCTCTCTAAGTTAACTATTGGATTTATTACGTGATCCACAATGACATATTTATCCTTGTTGTTAGTCCTATTCGTAAGTTGTAACCTTAAATAGATGGCCCATTTACCAGCCCATTTAAGTTTTTTAAACCTTCAAAACCCCTACCACACGTTACACAAAGAACAGTCGCACCAGTCACCATCTTTTCACCAACTCTTCACCAATGATCAAGTATGTCTTGCTAGAAATAGATATGTTAACCTCATTGATCTCTAGTGACATACGATCTGTCTAGATTAGTAGGAAAGGTGCAGGACAAGATAGGTCTCCTAGTAGTAAGAGGCTCTATATTAGTTGGACTTGGTTGAGCAGCCTCTTCTTGAGCAACCTCAGGATGCTCTAACTCATCATGAGATGTAGAGGTGGATGCCTTGAACTTCTTCTTCTTACTATCCCTTTTTATATCCATCCTCTTCTTTCTCTTTTTAGATTTTAACTGAGGAGACTAGCCTTCAGCACCAGGTTTTTCTTGTTAGTCTACCTCAGTTGGGTTCTTTTCCTTCAAAGGTTCATAAGGAGAGGGGTTAGGACCCTGCTAATATCATTGTTTTCAGAACTGGATCGGACGTCAAACCGGACGCCTTACTGGTTTGTTGGTCAGATAGGTGTGACCGGATTTAAGAACCGGATGACGTTATAATTATATATATAGTTAATTTTTATGTAACATTAATTTTTATGTAAATATAAAAAACAATAGTCTATATTACTAATTACCCTCTCCAAGTTAACTACTGGATTTATTACGTGATCCACAATCACCCATTTATCCATGTCGTTAGTCCTATTCGTAAGTTGTGACCATAAATAGATGGCCTATTTAACGACCCATTTAAGTTTTTTAAAGTTTCAAAAACCTTACTACATGTTACATAAAGAACAGCTACACCAGTCACCATCTCTTCACTAACTCTTACCTTCTTTCTTCTCACTTTAATCATCTCTACTATCATCTGGATTCTAAAACTTTTAATTTCTTCATCCACGCTTGTACCTCACATTGTAGATCAAAAATTGCGATCATTGAAGCTTCCCATAACATCAATTGTTCTTCACATCTTTACCTTTGGATGTACGATAAGTTTCAGCCAATAACTCACCATAGAGAGATTAAGATAAGAGATGAGATGCTTTTGGTTAATAAACACCGAACCAACCGTAGAAGGGTTTTCGATTCGACCGGCAATTCGCTACCAACCGGCTAGTTTTCTCAACATAAAATGAGTTAGGGTGGATCGGACCGTCGGAGTTACCGAATCCCGATCGAACCGGTTGGACCGGCCGGTCCGATCCGAGCTTGAGAACATTTCCTGCTATGGATCAGAAGATGAAGTTGGATGTGGTCCAACACTAGGTCCAGGTTGTGTTATCTCTTGTGGTTCAACTTTGACCTCAACTTCAGGTGCTGCCTGACTTGGTAGAGAATGCAAGTCAACAAGCTCACCCCTTTTGATCTTCTTCTTGATCATCCTAATGTGCTCATCCATGGTGGATAGAGAGACCGAGCCTCCTTTCGGAGAATCCATATAGCTTTAAGAAGATCACCATCTCTACTTATCAGCAGACTTATTCAGACTTGCTTTGATTGTGGCTCTTGACTTTATAACTTCATCCCTCATCTTCCACTTAGCAGCATTTTATTCTTTCATTACATGTTGCTCAAGCTGCTTGAGGTACTCAAACTCTATGTACTCATAGGACAAGCGAAGAAGTATAAATGCCTGATAGAGGCCTGTGGCACTCAAGTAGTTTATCAATTTTTTTCTATTTGCTTCTTTGTCTACCCGAGGTTGTTGCTCAGTTACCACAGCCTCTGTCTCAGGGCTTTCTTAAACTAGGGAGAGAGTAGGAGTTTGCTTGTAGAGTCTTTTCCTTCTCCTTTATAATTTAATCTTAAGGAGAAGTTTTGTATCCTCAACCTCATTTCTCTTCTTTGACAGCTCAGTGTCAGCCAGTTCATTCAACTCTTCTAAGAAAAAAGAGATGAGTCCATCAATGTTGTAGATTCTGGTCTACAAGTAATTGAATTTGGCTGCCCTCAACTCATCATCTTGAGTATTTGGTATGGGGGCAACCCTGATTGTAGCTTCCATACTCATAGAAGAACTCTTAGGTTCTATGATTGCAGGTAGGACTTTCTCTCCCTTTTTGGTAGCATCACCCTTTTACACAAAGGAGCTAGAGGTTAGGTCCACTACATCCATAGGTTCTTGTGGCTCTAGTTTAGTTCTCTTGAGTGGTCTCTTAGCTAGCTTGCCTTTGAGATCGGTGATCTCAAGTTGCTAGTCATTAACCCTCTTTTGTAATGTAGCCACCTGAGATTTTAGGTAACTAAACTTTGAAACTAAATATGTGAAACTGTTAGTCAATTTGTACACCTTTAGCTGTAGACTCCCCTAATCTTCATCAGAAGAATCATGGGGGGATGAGAGAATAGGGCCAAAGTCTTCTTCCTCACCACCAGCACTAAGTTCTTGGCTGCTGGATTTTCCCTACACCATGACAGCTTCAGTTGAAGTGTAAATGGACTAGGTTGCCATGGTTGAGGTCTTAAAGATGTTACCACTTATAGACGAGTGAGCCTCTTCCATATGGACCTGCTAAGCAGGTTCAAGGAGATCCACCTTAGTTGTGGATGGATGATGTAGGCTAGGCATGGGTGAGTCAGGAGCACTCATCTCTCCTTGAGCAAGGGTGGAGAAGAGAGACTTATGGTACTTATTGAATCCCATGTCTTCATCATTATAGAATTCATGATTGGTAATTGGTTGGTTGAGATCAAGATGCTAGGGATGGTAGCTTTCCCCTGAAGGTTGTTCACTAGAGTTTTAACACTCTGAGTTAAGATATGAATCATGAATGATGATGCTCACATGCATGTATGATATGCATATGTGAAAGTATTTTCAATTTCACCCTACTCTATTTTCCAATCACAGCTTATTTTACTATATTAATTAAATTTTTATTTTCTAATCACAGCTTATTTTACTATATTAATTAAATTTTGATAATAACCACACCAATCAAACATTAGTTCAACCTTAATATTTATTAGCATTTAATATTTTAAGGAAGTTAAATGGAGTGTATATGATTTTCCGTGAAAAACTCCGCTCAAACCGCTAATTTAATGAGGCTCTCGTACAAATTTTTTACACAAGTTTAATTTTATATTTATATTAGATAAATATTAGTTTAAAATAGATAAACCTATCGTGGTAAATTTAGTGTAACTTTAATTTGTAATTTTTTCATTTTATTTGTTTTGTTCCTATCATCTTGTTAGTTTCTTTTATAAAATGATTGACATTCTAAGAAAAACAAAGATCAAGTTTAATCAAGTTTAGTGTGTTTTAGAAAAAAATTATTTTTATAAACAACACCCTATAGGCTAACCTAAATTGATATACTTGTTAAAAAAACATACTAAAAACTTAGTCTATTTAATACAAAAAACCAAAACATAATAATATATCGAACGTTTACTACTAAAACATTATCTAGTAAAAAATAAAGAAATGTATATATAATCTTCCTAAAACATTAACAAGAAACTAATATAAAAAACCTTTATAAAGAATTTTAAAAAGTTAAAAACTAACCTTTAAAGTGTTTTTGAACATATTGGTTTAGTTTTCATTCAAATGTGAAATATTAACCATTTCAAGAATAGTTGAAGCCAAATCTCATTCGATTAATTAGTTAATATTATGAATGAGTAAACAACCAAGTGCGAATGAACCCAAAGTCGAGACGCGAGTAAAAGTCGATCAAGTGAGGGTGAAGACAGAGAATTATTGTGTAATCAATAGGGAATTATTTATTACTAGAATATATTTGTTATGTTTATCTATTGATTTAGTTCCTACATTTAAGTTAAAAGTCAATGGTTGTTAGGCTTATATATATTTGAAACTACGTACGAGATTGGGCACGATCACAAAACAATTCATTATTCTTCATGGTATCACAGCCAAACCACAAACCCTAATTTTTTTTTTCTTTTTCTCTAAACCATGGCAGGAGATGAAGATTTCTCCTCCAAAAACAACAACGAAACCAAACACTATAATCCGGCCTATACGGTCGGTAATATCACCACCAAAGTTCGAACACTCGATGGCACCAAGACATCCTATCAATCGTGGGTCAAGCTCTTTAAACACCACCTTCGTGCATTCAATCTTTTAAACCACATTGATGGATCCAAACAACCCAAAGAAGAAGACCCAGAATACTCTACATGGCAGGGACTTGATGCACTAGTTGTCCAATGGATCTACAACTCCGTCTCCGATGATATCATGGAACGAGTTCTTGAAGAAGTAACCACCGCACGGGAAGCATGGCTTAAGGTACAACAAATCTTCATCAACAACAAACACGCACGTGCGGCTACGCTCGAACAGAAATTCACCAACATATCTTTATCATCTTGCTCATCATTTAATGAGTACTGCCAAACTCTCAAAGATTTGGCAGGCCAACTAGCCGATGTGGACCAACCCGTCTCCGAAACTCGTTTAGTTATTCAAATGGTCCGGGGTCTTCCCACTGAATACGAGATTGTCGGAGCACTGATTAATCAAAGCCAACCTACATGGGACGACGCACGAGCCATGGTCGAGTCGGAGCAACAAAGGCAAGCCGGAAAAACAGGGTCGGAGCGCAACTCTATGCTTCTTCACACACAATCGGTGGCAACCAGTGAAAAGAAATCATCCACAGCCGCTCAAACGTCCAATGACATCAGATCTCCCTACCGTAACGCTTACAAAGGCAACAATTACGATCCCGCTAAAGCTGCTCGTGGCCATGGGGCTCTCTCTCGCGACGGTCGGATGACAGGTAGAGGGGGACGGTTTGGTGGAAGAAACAATTATCCATGGGGGTCCACTCAATACCAAAATTATAATCAACAACCTCCTCACGGATCCTGTCAACATTATAATGGGCCATCACAATACACTCATCAGTGGACTCCACCCCCAAGCCCATATCCCTCTCATCCTTACCAGCCCAATCAAGCCCATGTCCACATCCCCAATCAATAAACTGGTCCACCAAGTTTTAACTCAGGGAACAACGCTCTTAACCCGATAGACATCGGTACCGCGCTTGCTAATATGAACCTGAACTATCATGACCCTTAATGGTACATGGACACGGGCGCATCCAATCACCTCACTACTGATTCAGGTAAACTAACTTCCTCATGTTCTTTACCTATTAATCCTATTTTTGTCGGTAATGGTCAACAATTACCAATTCAAGGTTCTGGTAATGCTTTATTTAAACTTCCCAACAAAACCTACAAACTCAACCAAATCCTTCACTCCCCAAACATTATCAAAGATTTATTATCTGTTCGTAAATTTTCCATTGATAATCAAGTCATAGTTGCATTTGACCCTTTTGGTTTTTCTTTGAAGGACCTTAAGGATGGACGCCTCCTTTCCCGACACAATAGCACGGGAGATCTCTACCCATTCACCCCACCCGAGTACTCGTTGCTTTCGTCATCAACACCTCCACCATGGCATGATCGTCTTGGAAATCCAGGATCCAACGTGCTCGCCTATCTTAGTCGTTATTTTTTCACTAATTGTAATAAAACCGTTGAACACGCGACTTGTCATTCTTGTCAAGTGTCCAACAGTAAACATTTGCCTTTTGTTGATTCTGTTTCCACTACTTTTAAACCTTTTGATATTATTCACTGTGACCTTTGGACTTCACCTGTTTTGAGTAATTCTGGTTACAAATATTATATGGTCTTACTTGATAATTTCTCAAATTATGTTTGGGTATACCCTTTAAAATACAAATCTGATACATTCCCAACATTTGCCAAATTCCACAAACTAATACAAACTCAATTCAACTCAACCATAAAATCATTTCAATGTGACCTTGGAGGAGAATTTGACAATAACCAATTCAAAAAATTTGCTAACTCAAATGGGTTAATTTTGGTTCTCTTGTCCCCAAACATCTCAACAAAATCATAAATCCGAACGCATGATTCGACACATAAATGACATCATTCGCGCCCTTTTAGTTCATGCTCGTCTCCCGACTACCTTTTGGGTTGAGGCCCTCCACACCGCCACTTACCTTCACAACATCCTCCCAACAAAAAAACTCCATTTTCAAACCCCCGCCTTTGCCCTTTACTTGCATCAACCAACTTACGACCATCTTCGTGTATTCGGTTGCGCTTGTTACCCCAACATGTCCGCCACTCAAACAAACAAACTATCCCCCAGATCCACTCGTTGTGTTTTCCTTGGATACCCAACCGACTTTCATGGATGTAGGTGTTACGACCCTCTCACTGGTCGGGCTCACCTCTCTCGCCATGTTGTTTTTGATGAACAACAATTTCCATTTAATGAACCTTTATCCACTCACACCTACACATTCCTTGATGACCATCCTCTGCCACCCACTTTCTATAATTTTCCACCAATTACAAATCATAATAACAATCAACATCAACCCATTACACATCTTGCCCCAACCGCCACTTCAACACCCACGGGCCCAACCACACCCATTCCCTCGGCCCACCATACAAATATACCTCCTAGCCCCCAAACTCCCACCAACGGCCCATCACCTACCTCGCAACACCATACCACTTTGCAACCTACTGTTACCAACGAACACCACATGCAAACCCGTGCCAAAACCGGTATAATCAAACCCAACCCTCGTTACAATCTTGCTTCCACCTCCAATATCTCACCCATACCCACTAATTATAATAACGCATTATCGGATCCTAATTGGTTACGGGCCATGAACGATGAATTTAGTGCATTACAGCTGAATAACACTTGGGAATTGGTTCCTAGACCAATGAATAGTCCAGTCATTCGGTCTATGTGGTTATTTCGTTACAAGTTTAAATAGGATGGTGCTTTGGATTGTTACAAAGCACGTTTGGTTTGTAATGGAAAATCTCAGACTCCCGGCATTGATTGCCTGGAAACTTTTAGCCCCGTTGTAAAACCGGCAACCGTACGAATGGTATTATCACTGGCAGTGTCTAACTCGTGGCCGGTTCACCAATTAGATGTAAAAAATGCTTTTTTACATGGAAATTTACAAGAAACCGTATACATGAACCAACCACCGGGTTTTGTTAATCCTCAGTTTCCCAACTATGTTTGCCGGTTGCAAAAGTCCCTATATGGTTTGAAGCAAGCTTCTCGTGCATGGTTCTCTAGATTCTCAACTTTTATCACCTCTCTGGGCTTTCGAAGCAGTCATTGTGACACATCTCTTTTTATCTACAAACATGGGAACAAAGTAGTTTACCTTTTGTTATATGTGGATGATATTTCTACCGAGTTTGCTATGACCGATTTGGGCCTGCTACATCACTTTCTTGGGATAACCGTCACTCGAGATAATCATGATTTGTTCCTCTGTCAAGATCAGTATGCTAGAGACATCCTACATCGCGTGAATATGAGCACTTGCAAACCTTGTCATACGCCGGTGGATACAGCTAACAAACTTAGTGCTACTGAGGGGGAATTGTTACCGGATGGTACGTTATATCGCAGTCTAGCTGGGGCTCTTCAGGATCTTACTATTACCCGTCCGGATATCTCTTATGTCGTCCAACAAATCTGTCTATTCATGCATGCTCCAAGAGAACCACTTGCATTCTTGAAATGGGTTTTACGGTATGTTCACGGTACTCTACATCATGGTCTTCGGCTTTCGACTTCTCCCAATCATTCGTTAGTTGCCTATTCCGATGCCGATTGGGGAGGTTTCCCGGATACTCGGCGATCTACTTCTGGATATTGCATTTTTGGGAGACAATTTAATCTGTTGGTCGTCTAAACAGCAACCCACCGTCTCTCGTTCGAGTGTCGAAGCCGAATACAGGGGAGTAGCAAATGCTGTAGTTAAAGCAACTTGGGTTCGCAATCTTCTTCTTGAACTTCATGTTCCAGTTCGCAAGGCCACAATAGTATATTGCGATAATGTTTCAGCTATTTATATGTCAGGCAACCCAGTCCAACAACAACGTACCAAGCACGTAGAGATGGACATCCACTTTGTTCGAGAGAAAGTTAACATTGATCACATTCGAGTTCTTCATGTCCCATCATCTCTTCAGTATGCAGATATATTCACTAAAGGGCTCCCACGTCATCTATTCGACTCATTTCGATCCAGCTTAAACGTCACAGAGTACCGACGTTCAAGCTGAGGGGGAATATTAGTAGAATATATTTGTTATGTTTATCTATTGATTTAGTTCCTATATTTAAGTTAAAAGTCAATGGTTGTTAGGCTTATATATATTTGAAACTATGTACGAGATTGGGCACGATCACAAAACAATTCATTATTCTTCATTATTGTCATTATCTTTCTATTTTAGTCATGTTTATAAATAGGCATGATATGTTTCTATTAGGATATTGCAGATATAACACTATTTGTACAAGCAACTTTTAAGATTGAACTAGAACGACATAATTTTGAGAAAACTCTTCTTATTTTTCAACATTGTTCATCATTGTTCTTCAGGATATCATCATCATCAATATTAGATTCGTGAGATTTCACATCACGAATTCGTCTTAACACAACATATAAACAACATGTTCGATCCAGATATTGTCATTTACATAAGAGAACAGTTAATTCAAGAAAAATAACTCTAATAATAGTTTAAAGACTTAGTATGTTGTTATAAGGGAATGTTCAAAGTTAGCAACTACCCATCCTATGTAAGATTTATACAAGATTTGCTCATAAAGGTTTTATGGAACTTTTTATGTTTTACCAATCTTCATTCATGTGGAAGGATTTTTAGGTTTGTGTTTTACTATGTGAGAACTTTGCAACAAATCAACTTCTTTGAAAATTAGATGTAAGATATGGGATAACAGTACTCAAATTTATGTGATTGGAATGACAAAATCTAAGAGAAAATGAATGCGAATTTGTCCAACATAGAAGTTGGTAGAAACTTCGAGTAGTATTTAGATAGGAGCTTTCTAAGGGTATTGCTTCCTTCAAATGAGACACAAGTAGGGACGTAAGGATGTGAAGCACCATAACCGGCACGTTACATGGTCAATGTGTGTAATGAAGCGTTTTAATGGAGCACTTTAGAAAATTTTTGCTCTGTTCTTACCGATGTTATGATGGTATATTTGGTTTAACTTGTAAATGTATATTAATTACATGATTTGTTTAGTATAAAATTGAACTACTTGTGTGAATAAAAAAAGCAAATCAAGTTTCGTTTGAAGAATAGAAATAATGAGAGAATACCTTAGAAAGAAATTAAAACATAGAACAACCTTTTTTCAACTAAGGGAGAACTTTTAATAAATCAATCCATCATATCACACCCTTTTCTTTATACCACAAAATACAAAAAACACCAAAAATAAAACTTGATGTTATCTCTACTGCGAGGATGCTATCTCTTGTGCAAGAGTCATATCTAACAATAAACAAGTTTGATCGTCTAAAAGACAAGTATAAAAGTTATATCTTAAGGGACATTTTTTGAAACGAAGTCTCCATCAGCGTTAATGATGATATAGATAGGTTGGACTCACCTAGTTTAGTTTAGTTTCTTTCATTTTGGATGTAATAGGACAAATGTTAGATAACTTTGAATTATGTAAGTAATAGTTTAGTTTCGCTCTGACCCAGCGAATCTACTAGCGAATCTACAGATTCGCTAGTAGTCAGCTGAAGAAGGTCACCCGGCGAAACTGTTGCTCGCCGGGTGAACCTACCCGTTGGTCAGGGTAGATTCGCTGTAGCGAATCTATGAGCGAATTTGTGTCTGGTTATATATATGCAGTTGATGTATCTTTGGCAGCAAGTTTTGCCATACCTAATTGAGAAATACTTTTGCATTACTGTGTCATAGCTCGTTTGAGGCTGGAATTGTGTTTGTTTTGTTATCTTTGAGCCTTGTTTATTGATATTGATTGAGTTTGGATCATATGGCTACATATTGAAACTCTTTTCTTCATTTTTGCACTGTTTGATTATGTATTCTTGAGATATCACTGTGATTATCATCTCAATAGCACGTAAATCGATCACCAATGGACCAACAATATGGTATCAGAGCCTTTGTGCTCTTGATTTGTTGAGCTTTTGGGGTTTTGAGGTGTTTTTGAAGAAAAGTCACTGTTTCATTCGATTTGCATCATCAAAGGGTGTTTTACTCATAGAAATTCGTAGAAACATCATTGCCCAAGTAGTAAGGAGACATCCCAATCGTCCAATCACTAATTCATAGCGATTTGGATGAGTTTAGAGTGATTTTCAGACCGAAAAGTGTTGTTTGTTCGTCAGGCGAATTTACTGCTCTTCCAGCGAATTTGTGACTCCCCGAGCGAATCTATTTTTCTTGCGAATCTGCAGTCATTGAACGAAAGTTCTCCTTTGTTACCTTAGTCTCAAGCGAAGATACCGTCGAATTTACCACTAGAACGAAAGTTCTACTAGTTCTGCGAACTTGTTCAGCGAACTAGAGCTGCAATAGCACTGATTCGAGCGAATCTGCTGTTGGTTTGATTAGCGAATTTACCGGCGAACTTGCCAGCGAATTTACATCTTTTCAGCGATTCTAATTTCTGATTCCATCATGTCTACTTCAAGTGTGAATCTGACTGATATGGAGTGCGTTCAACCAAACAGGCCACCGAGGCTTGTCAACGGAGAGAATTTTGAGGATTGGAAACGGTGCTTGAAAGCTTTCTTCTTCTACACTGATCATGGTCAGTGGGAATCTATCACTAACGGACCTCACCTACCAACAACAACTGTTGGATCTATCACTTCACCAAATCAGGATCCTAGCACTTATACTGAGATTGACATCAAGCTGCTCGATCGCGACAAGAAAGCTCTTGGAGCTTTGATTTTGTGCCTATATCAGGATATTTATAACAGGTTTGCTGAGCACACTACCGTTAAGGCATTGTATGATGTCTTATGTGAATTTTATGACGGGAACGAAGATTGAAGAAAGACAAGAAAGCTCAGGCTCAGAAGGAGTTTAACTCATTCGTGGGATATAAGCATGAGACACTTACTGATATAACAAACCGTTTTCTGTCAGTTTCAAGCAACCTGAAGAAGTATGATGAACAGCTTGGAAATCATGAGCAAGTGAGTAAATTGTTAGACTCTCTTCCTGCTCAGTGGAGTCTGCAAATCAAATTACTCAAACAAGAAAGAAATTTTGTTGATTACAAGTTGATGGATGTAATCAACAAGTTAAAGTCATTTGATCTTGATGTGAAGAGAAGAGAGTATAATCAAACCATGATGTCTCCCAATGTCCCTCCTCAAAACGCTGCATTGGTTTCATCCGCTGCAAACTCTAACTATTATGGTGCAGCTTGTGGGAGTTCATCTGGTAATGGTGGCTTTGCTAACTCTGGGTATGGTAAAATTGTTAACTCAGGAAGTGGTTGTAAGGATGCTGGGTCAAGTTCAAATGCCTTAGTTTCTACTCAAATTCCACACGATACTATGGCACTGTTTGGATTATTTGTGCACAGTTATGAGGCTTTGGTGGCTGGAGAATTGAAAGGTCGTGGTATGACAGTGGAAGATATGTATCAGGTTGATCCTGATGACCTTGAAGAAACCGACATTCAGTGGCAAATGGCCATGCTTACTCTTCGTGCCAGGAGGTTCATGGAAAGAACTGGCAGAAAGAATTTTGGAAGCCAGAGTCAGAACAATGCTCTGGGATATGACAAGTCTAAGCTCAGATGTTTCAATTGCAAGCAGCTCGGTCACTTTAAAAGGGAGTGTCCTTCTCCCATTGTCACTGAACCCGTTAATTCTGGAAACTCAAGAACCACTCCAGTCATGGAAAAGGTTGAAGAAGCTAAGCCCAAGAAAGAAACTGCTCTGTTGACCAACTTTGATTGGAGTGCAGAAATTGAAGAATCAAAGGAGGAAATCAACCATGCACTGATTGCTGAGATAGTGGAGGAACATGCTATTGATGATGGGGACATTTACAGCTTTGATCCTTTCAAGGAATTCTATGGTGAAGCTGATAATGAAGTTGATAGCAATGGTGAATCTATTGGGTCTGAAGCTATTCAAACGGTTAAGGAATGTGTAGGTGTGTATCAAGCTGTTGTTCAAGAAGAGATTGTTCAAACTGGTCTGGTATGTGAAGCTGTTAAGGAAGAGGTTAAGCTGGCTGGTGAGAACGAAGAGCTAAAAATGAAATCAAGGATTGAAGAAGCCAAGAGAGAAGCAGTGGAGGAGTACAAGAGGAACACTCCTTATTGTCAATGTGATCGTGCTCTCGCAGCAGAAAAACTGGTAATGGGTCTTCCTTATGAAATTGTTGAAGACATGTGTTCCTCTGCTTGCAAAATTCGTTTGATTGGTATATATAAAGCTAATAGGTTGCTCATAATGAATGAAAATGAATTAAAGAAAACCAATAAAGAGCTTAAACAAAATGAGTCAAAGTATTTTGTTAAATTAAGAGAAGCCTTGAAAGAAAATGAACATTTAAAAAGGACACTTTTGGAAAAGAACTGTGAGATTAACTATTTAACTGAACAAGTCACCCTTGCTGAATTTGAAGTCAGAAAACTTAAAAATAAATTAGAACAGTGGTCTCTTTCGAGCATGAAAAGGGAGGAACTATGCAAAAAACAAAGGGGGGCAAGGATAAAGACCGGTTTGGGTAATGAAAATGATGCATTGGTATATCCTCCACCTAGTACTTTCTGTTATTCTCCTATGCCCACTCCTCATCCATCAAATGAGTTGATACAAGAGATTATACAGAATGATACTAACAGCTCTGTTGCAGGTTTAGAAGGAGATAATTCTAAGGAGTTGCGAGAAGGATATGATTATGGTGGCAGTGTTGGTCTCGGGAGCTCTAGTATTAATGATTTTAATTCCAAGAAGTCTTTTGTAGACATTAGTTTAAGTAATCATTTTGTGTCTGGTGGAACTATTTTGGATTCAAACTCTGGGAAATGTAATAGTAACTTAGGATGTTCTGTTTCAAACACTCGTGATGATTTAAATGTTTTAAATTCTGCAGTTAATGATAATGTGCGTATGAATGATGCAGCTCAACTTTCAGGTCATGTCTCTGAAAGTGAAACAAAAACTAATTGCTTTAACAAATTCTTCTCTCATCCAATCCCATCTTTTACACCAATAAGGATTTCTAAACCAAAAGGTAAAGAAACGTCTTCTTCCTCTGAAGATAACGAAGATAAAAGTGAACAAAAACCAGTTAAAGAGAATGTTATGTCAGAGAAGTCAAACGAGTCATATGACTCGAACAGTGATTCAGATTCTAGATTGTCAGAATGTGATGAAGTAATATCTATTGATAGAGTTCCTTCATCAAATTGTTCCAAAACAAGGCTGAGATCCCATTGTTTTAGATGTGGAAAGGATGATCATTTAATTAAGCAATGTCCTATATCAGGTGGTCTTAACAAACAGAATAAATCCTTTGGAACTAGATTGACAGCTTTTGTACATGGTTTCTTTTGCAGAAAATCTGTTCCTCCAAGACCTAAGTACACTAAGACTTGGGTCCCAATTTCAAAAGTCTAACCAATTTTTTTTATGACAGGAACATTCAGAGGCCGCTGTAAATAGTTATTGGCATGTAGATAGTGGATGTTCCCGCCATATGACTGGGTTGAAGGACCTGCTGACAAATTTTAGAATAATTGTTGGTGGATATGTTGCTTTTGCTGGAGACAAGAAGGGTGGTAAGATGATTGGCCAAGGAGATGTCTCAAATGGTTTCCTGACTTTGGAGAAAGTAAACTATGTTCCAGAATTGGCATTCAATCTTCTCAGTGTATCACAGATCTGTGATAAAGATATTCCCGTGATGTTCCTTGCCAATGAATGTCTGTTCTTGAAACCGGAGTTCTCTATCCCTGAAGAGATGGTGATCATGAGAGCTCCAAGGAGAAATGATACCTACTTGTTAAATATGGGATCGAAAGAATCATCTTCCACCGTGACCTGTCTTTTATCAAAAGCTTCTTCTCATGAATCTTTTCAGTGGCATAAAAGATTAGGGCGTATCAATTTTAAATTGATAAACAAGTTAGTTAAGAACAATTTGGTCAGGGGACTACCACTAAAGACTATTCTGTGGTAGAAAAATGCATGGCTTGTGCAAAAGGAAAACAACATAAAAAGCCACATAAACTTAAATTTCAAAACTCGATTGAGCATCCCCTCGAATTGTTACATATTGACTTGTTTGGCCCTATCAGTGTTAAATCAATTGCTAAGAAATCTTATTGTCTTGTTGTGACAGATGATTTTTCCAGGTACTCCTGGGTGAGATTTCTGTCTAACAAAAGTGAGACCGCTGAGGAATTGATGAAGCTGATCCCACTGATTGAGGTTCTTGGAAAGAGAAAGATTCAAGCCATCAGAAGCGACAATGGCACAGAATTCAGAAACCACATATTCAATTCATTCTGTGAACAAAAGGGTATTCTCAGACAGTTCAGTGCTGCCAGAACACCTCAACAAAATGGTGTTGCTGAACGTAAGAACAGAACTCTAATTGAAGCAGCTAGAACGATGTTGATCGAGTCAAAGCTTCCGATTATCTTTTGGGCTGAGGCAGTTAATTGTGCAGCTTATGTACTTAACCGGGTATTGATTGTCAAGAGCAAAATGAAGATATCATACCAGTTGTTCCGAGGAATTAAGCCTCTTATTGATTTTCTGCGTCCTTTCGGTTGCTCTTGTACTCTGTTAAATACCCAAGACCAGAAAACAAAGTTTGGTGCGGTCTCTGATGAATGTTTCTTTGTTGGGTACTCAGAAACACAAAAGGCGTATCGTGTGTATAATAAACGATCGCGGATTGTGCAAGAGTCCTACTATGTCGACTGGCAAGAATCAAACTCAACAAGCATTGGAAGTGAGCCTGCATGGTTTTATGATTCTACCACTGTCTCCAAGTCATTCAATTTGCCAATTCTCGATGATGATGACGTTATTCCTCACTCGTCTGTGAATTTGACTCCACCACAACCGCAACCGTCTACAACCACCTCATTACCTCCCACTTCATTTGATATCCCACCTTCACCACCACTTCCATCATCTGATTCATTATCTCAACCATCTTCATCTAATCCTACAAGCTCATCTACCATACCATCCACCGCTTCATCCATTCAACACCCTCATATCGATCCAATTCCCACAAATCCATCCACTTCTACATCAACATCACAACTTAACCCTTCATTGCTTAACACTACTTTTAAAACCTTAAAAGATCACCCTCATGACTACATCATTAGATCTATCACAGACGGGGTGAGGACTCGAAGTCAAAGTGGATTGATAAATGAGTGCCTTTATACAGCTTTTCTATCTCAGATCGTTCCAAAGAATTACAAGCAAGCACTTGAAGACCCAAGCTGGGTGGACTCTATGCAATCTGAGTTACAACAGTTTAGGAAGTTGAAAGTCTGGGAGTTAGTTGATCTTCCTCCAAACAAATGTCCCATTGGTACCAAGTGGGTTTTTCGAAACAAGCCAAATGATCGTGGTATTGTTATTAGAAATAAAGCAAGATTGGTTGTTCAAGGATTTGCTCAGGAGGAGGGGATAGACTACACTGAAGTGTTTGCTCCAGTTGCTCGTATCAAAGCCATCAGAATCTTTCTTGCACATGCAGCTCACAAGAACATTAAAGTTTTTCAGATGGATGTGAAGTGTGCATTTCTGTATGGAAACATTAATGAGGAGATATATGTGTGTTAGCCACCAGGTTTCGAGGATCCAGATTTCCCAGATAAAGTGTACAAGCTAGACAAATCTTTGTATGGGTTACATCAAGCTCCCCGAATCTGGTATGAGACCTTGACGCAGTATCTCCTCAGCAAGGGTTTCTCTTGTGGGACTATAGATATAACACTCTTTAAGAAGGTGGTTGATGGTGAGATGCTGATTGTTCAAGTGTATGTCGACGACATTATCTTTGGATCAACAAATGAAAAGCTGTGTAAAGATTTTGAAGAAGTGATGAAGGATCGCTTTGAAATGAGCATGATGGGGGAGATGTGCTTCTTCTTAGGATTGCAGGTGTAACAGAAACCGGAAGGTATTCTTATTCATCAAGAGAAGTACATCAAGGAAATCATTACAAAGTTTGGCATGGATGATTCAAAGCCAGAACTTACTCCCTTTACTGCTCAAACATGCTTGTCTCCCGATGACAATGGGAAGTCCGTGGATGCTCATCGATATCGCTCGATGATTGGATCTCTCATGTATCTGACTGCAAGCCGTCCAGATATCACATTTGCCATGTGCTACTGTGCTCGTTATCAAGCCAATCCCAAAGAATCACATGAGCTAGCGGTTAAACGCATTTTTCGTTATCTCAAGGGTTCCTCTCGTTTGGGTCTTTGGTATCCAAAAGGTGGGAACTTTGATTTACATGCTTTTTCTGATAGTGATCATGGTGGTTGCCGGATTAACAGAAAGTCAGTCACCGGTGGATGTCAATATCTGGGTGACTGTCTTGTTTCGTGGTAAAGCAAAAAGCAAACAACAGTGTCCTTATCCACAGGAGAAGCTGAATATATTGCTGCATCAAGCTGCTGTTGCCAAGTGCTCTGGATTCAACACCAGATGATGGATTATGGCATCAACTTCCTTCACACTCCAATCTTCTGTGACAATGAAGCCGCTGTTGGAATTGCCAAGAATCCAATTCATCACACTCGAACCAAGCACATCGAAACAAGAATTCATGCCATTCGTGACGCTCAGGAAAAGGGGTTCATTGATATTATTCCTATTGAAACTAGGAAGCAGAAAGCAGATCTTTTCACTAAAACATTTGATAAACCACGTTTTTATGAACTGATCTCCATGCTAGGATTAATATCCTTCTGAAACCTTTTTCTGAGTAAAATAAAAAAAAATAAGAAAAAAAAACTGTTTGAGATGTATATATGTACATATTTTTCTTATGGTCTTGATCGTTTGTCTGCTTAGAGAATCCTTGTGTCCCATATATTTTTTCTTAATTTTCCTTTCCTTTCGATATTAAGAAATTTTCTATTAAGTACGTTTTTGAATAAAAATTTTGGGGGAGATTTATGCCAATGATAAGTTTTAACTTTTATTCTCTCAGGAATTCAAGAAAATGAAGTAAGAAAGAGGGGAACATCTTGCGCTGGGATATGCATGATAGACTCATCCCAAAAATGAAGTAAACAAGTGATCATGCAGCCAAATTAAAGATAATAACTCAGTAATAAGGATTATCCTCATGATACTTTGGTCTGCACAAAGATATAAGTCTTTTCTAAAACTTGGTTGAGAGTTGCTGATTGTCATCTTGCTCATGTACTATGTTTACTATTAGGATCAGATTATTAATGCAAAGCTTATGGTGTTTCTCACCGGGATGGTGACTCGGTGATAATGCCCTCTAAGTCAAACATTAAATAATCCTAAATAGCCTATTACTGTACATACTTTCATTACATTTAGGATTAGATTATTGATGCGAAGCTTATGGTGTTTCCCACTGGGATTGTGACTTGGTGATAACGCCCTCTAAGTCAAACATTAAATGATCTCAAATAGCCCATTACTATATATACTTTCATTCTTTACATAAGGAAAGATGTGTGTTTGTCTCCTATGCTATGCGAAAGCATTGACCTGGAGTGATGATCTTCTCTGCTATGCGAAAGCATTGACCTGAAGCTCTCATCAACACGCCTAGACGATCTTCTTTGCTATGCGAAAGCATTGACCTGAAGCTCTCGTCAATCAGTCAAAGGTTGAGTTTGCATCTCATGAGTATATATCTTGCATTTATGTGTGTTTGCATCTGTATATTATAGTGTCTCATATGTGTATGTGTCAGTCATTGTGTTTGCATTAAGTAGATTCAGTATTGTGAGCAGGTAAAAATCAATGATTATGCTCGATAAACCTTGATGTCGAGACTAATTCTTTACCAAATATCAGTGGGGACCAAGTTGCTGAGTTACTAAGACAATTCAGAACATGATAACAGTTGCAGATCACAAGTTGAAAAGAACAGGGAATGGGTTTAAGCGGACAAACATATCAGCAATCTCGCTAAGTCATGTCCCTCTGAAAAACTTCGAGAAAAAGATGATATTATATCCTTAAACCGTTTAACTTTAATTTTTATTCTAATCTCTTTTATTTTTTTTATTTTATTTTTAATTTTATTTTTATGCAAAGTTTTATTTTATCGTGGGGCAATAAGGTATTCAAAAGACAAAATTTTAATTTTTTATGATATTTTGTTTTATTTCATTTTATTTTATTTTATTTTATTTTAATATTTTTTAATTTTCTCTTATTTTAAAATTTGTTTTTGAATCGGGCGAAATTAAGATTTGCTATAGCGAACCTATAGTTTCGCCAGTAAGCTCGACCAACTGCATGGTCAAACCAACATGTTGAGTTTACCGGGCGAATCTATAGATTCGTTACAGCGAATCTATGTCTTATAAAAGTTACAGTGAAGGCGAAATTCTTCACAGTAACCCTAAAAACAAAATACCCGTTCATTGAGCGAAATTTCAGAGTCCACTTTTAGTTTTGATTTCAGTTGGATCTGTATGTTATAAAAGCTTTAGGTAGGTGTCACGAACATCGGTGAAGCATTTAATCGGTGTATTTCACTTCGCATTGTGGGATCTGGCATGTTCGCCTGGGTTAGGGTTCGTGAAACTCGTCCAGCGAACTTGCTGATCTTCAGGCGAATCTGAACGAAAGTTCACTTGAACTCAAGCGAATTTGTAAATTCTCCCAACAACTTCGCCTGTTCTCTTGAACCGAGCGAAACTATAAATTCACCACAGCGAACTTAATGTTTTCCAACAAAATTAAGCTAAAAGTCAGTAGAATTTCAGCGAATCTATATAATCGCCTCTGTAAATTAACTAAGGTCGAGCGAATTTGAACGAAAGTTCATATGATTTGAGCGAATCTATAGATTCACCTTAGCGAATTTATAGATTCACCTTAGCGAATTTATAGATTCAATTGAGCGAATTTAATTTAATTCTTTTGTTTTTGCTTTCACTTATTCTCACACACTTATTATGTTGTATACTTAACCTTTTCTAATTTGTTTTCAGCAATCATGGCTAATTTAAAGTTCGATGAGAAGAACAACACTGTAGCTATATTGGATGAAGACAATCCCAAAGCTGCAGGGTTCAGAGACTGCATAAAGTGGCTGAAGCAATCTCCGATTTTTCATGCTATCACTCACTCACCATCCATTTACATTTTGCACATCCAAGATTTCTGGAGATCAGCTAAGTTGGATGTTAAAGCTAATCCACACTGTATTCGAGCAAGGATAGCAGGAAATGATATCGCCATTACTGAAGAAATCATAGCAAGAGTGCTTCGTCTGGAAGGAGATCAGGGAGACGAGGTTGAGCTTTCTGAAGATCAAGTCTTGGAGGGATTCAGAAGCATGGGGTATGAGGGACCATCTTTTGGGTCAAAGAAAGAGATAAAGAAATCCATGCTGTCAAAAGAATGGAGATACATTGATCATATCTTCATCAAGTGCTTAGATGATCGGAAAGGAGGATCAGACGGTCTTAACCTTAGATGGGCCAAAGCAATGTTGATATCTTGCAGAGGCCAAAAGGCAAATATAGCAAGACTGATCTTTGAGTGCATATGTGACAACATAATGGCACTAAAGAAAGAGAAATGGCTTTTGTATCCAAGATTTGTTCAGATGTTAATTGATGATTTGATTCCAAACATCCCCAAGCACGGAGAAATCAAAAGACTAACCCCGATGAGCTCTAGAATATTTGCAGACTGTTCCTCTGCAAGGCATGATTTCAGTGGGAAAATCACCCACTTGTGGGAAAATATGTACTCTGCTGAAAGATGGGCATACATAAAGAAGGTGATAGAAGCGGAAGAAAAGAGATCTGTTGAGAACAGGGAGAAACAAGAAGAAAAAGTTAAAAAGAGAAAACGGTATGCCAAGGAGAAAGAATACAATTTTGAGGATGAAATTGAGCAAGCAATGGATGAAATGAGAGTTGAGAAGGAGAGGAAAACTAAGAAGAGGGCTGAAGAAAGCGGTCACACTGAGGCATCAGAGAGAAGGACTAAACATAAGCATCAAGCTTTCACCGAAAATCCTTCAAGTAAAGATGCAAGATCTGAGTTTGATCATGACGTGATTAGAAATGTCAGTGCTTCTGTGGCCAATGAGCTAAGCATGGTGAAAACAAAACTGATAAATCAAGAGCTGAGAGAAAAGCAAAAAGATGAAGTGATGGAGGGGATGCAGAGAATGTTAGTTGATCAAAATAATTTGATCAAAAGGTTGTTGAAGGAGGTGAATGATTTGAAAGCTGCTGCCGGCCTGCCTAATCAGCTAACTCAACATGAGTTAGATGATCTGACGGACACATCAAAGTATCCATTTCTGAATATGGGGGCCTCTTCAAGGGCAGGAGAGGGCACCTCAGGAGCAGCAACTGGAGGAGCAGAGAGTGAGAATGATGATGTGGATGTTGTAAATGAAGGTTTTGATGATTTGGGACTTGATATTGAGAAAGACCTAACAGGTGAGGAGGTAGTAGGGGAGAAACAACGAGTTGAGAAAGAAAAACAAGCGGAGATGAAGCTGATAGATGAAGAGGAGGAAGTTGAGGAGCAGTTGGTAGATTACAGCTCGGAACCGGAGTTCTATGAGGTGGATGAACGTCCAGTGACCTATGTGACTGATACTGGGTCAGCTGAAACTGGAGCGGTGGAGTTAGATCAATCTGAGTGGTTTGTTAGAGAGAAGGAGGCTGAAGAAATAACTCCACTGTTCCAGAACATAAAAAACCCCACCAGAAAAGAGAGTGATAAGAAGATTTTCAGCTGGAAATACAACTCTGAGCTGAAATTGTTTATGATCAAGAGAAGGGGAGGGGGAATATCTTACGTTCATAAAAGAAAAGCCTTTAAAACCCTCCCAAGATGGGATTTGAGAAGGTTGGCTGAGATTCCTTTGATTTGAGCAGAACAGAGTGAACGAGCCAAGCAGTTGGAGATGGAAATTAAAAGGGGTTTAACTGATAACTTCCAAGCTTTTGGTTTCATGAAAATGGAGAGAAAGAGGTCGAAAAAGGATGTTGACTGGGTGACCGGAAAAGGAAAGATTGTACTTAAACTAAAACCGGCTAAGACTGTGGAACGTATTAGGATACCTAATCCTCTTCCCCCGAGACTGCAAGCATTTGAAAAATGGTTCTATGATAACAACACTGGGGAAGCAGTGATTAGAGTAAAAGGGGGAGCTGAGATTAGATTGTTTGATCCGATGGAGGTATTTTCTTTCTGTGATGAAGACTTAGTGATTCTGTGTGAGAATCACATAAAAGTTGGTGCTGGAGCTGATACGTTGAAAGAAGCGAGCCTCTTCATGAGAGTAGCCAACAAGGCTAGGGGACTAAGAGCTGAAGTCCGGGAGCTGGCAAGAAAAATAGTTCAAGCAGACGAAACAAGAATGGACGTGGATGATCTGACGAGGCAGATGGATAGCTCGATTAAAAAGAGGTTTGTTGGTGAGGCAAGTGGATCTGGAGCTCATACTGAGGATCAAAGCATGCAAGATCAAGAGAAGGTTGTAGTTGAGGACTCTCCAGTTCCAGATATAAGTGAGGCTGGGTTTGCTAAGAACTTTATAGTTGATATTGAGTTTGATGAGGCAGAATCTGAAGATGTTACAAATCCATTGGCCGGGATTGAGTTAAGGGCAGGAGCTTTCTTGGAGAACTTTGAAGCCGAAGTTGATTTGGATGGAGCTGATTGAGAAGACCCCTCTAGGTGAGGTCCAACCTAGGGGGAGTATTGATGATATAGATAGGTTGGACTCACCTAGTTTAGTTTAGTTTCTTTCATTTTGGATGTAATAGGACAAATGTTAGATAACTTTGAATTATGTAAGTAATAGTTTAGTTACGCTCTGACCCAGCGAATCTACTAGCGAATCTACAGATTCGCTAGTAGTCAGCTGAAGAAGGTCACCCGGCGAAACTGTTGCTCGTCGGGTGAACCTACCCGTTAGTCAGGGTAGATTCGCTGTAGCGAATCTATCAGCGAATTTGTGTCTGGTTATATATATGCAGTTGATGTATCTTTGGCAGCAAGTTTTGCCATACCTAATTGAGAAATACTTTTGCATTACTGTGTCATAGCTCGTTTGAGGCTGGAATTGTGTTTGTTTTGTTATCTTTGAGCCTTGTTTATTGATATTGATTGAGTTTGGATCATATGGCTACATATCGAAACTCTTTTCTTCATTTTTGCACTGTTTGATTCTGTATTCTTGAGATATCACTGTGATTATCATCTCAATAGCACGTAAATCGATCACCAATGGACCAACAGTTAATAGTTTAGCCTGTTCATTTTATGCATTCAAAAACTACCCATTGATGACTTTAGTTTGAAACCTTTTGGTATAACATTACCCAATATATTTAAAAAGCAGTTGAAATGAACAGTATGAACAGTAATTGTTGTGTTCTAAAGCTTTATGTACAATCTGTTAATGCGTGTACATGTTCTGAAGCTTAGTGTACAACTGATTGATGCTTTCAGGTGGGGTTTTGTGCCAGTATTTCACTAAGAGTGTTAAATTCTTCTACACGCCTCACTTCATCTCTCTCATTCGGCTGGGATGTAGCCCGCGATGGCGATGGGTAGTGAGGGTGGTGTTTGGTGGGCCGCTTGACGCCGCCGCTACGAAAGGGTGAGGCGATATCTGACATGCATGTTGACGGTCGGATCCATCGCCTTTTGCGGCCGCCAGTGGCGTTGTCGATGGTTCTGTTCCGGGGGGTCACCTCGGTGTTAAGGCGGTGGTCGATCGTTATTGATATCTCTGATTGTCTTCTCTTGGAACAGTTTGATCCTTCAGGGCTTATGCCGGTGTTGTTTGCCGGAGGGATGGAACCGCGCTACAGCAGCCGTCCCGGCGGCCTGCCGTGGCGGCGAGGCTGCTATGCATGTCGTTGGTTTCTCCATTCTCCCTATTTTAGGTTCTGATTTAGTTGTTTGTGTAGATTTTGAATTGTTGTGATAAACCCTATTCTTTTGTGGTTGTTTCTTGATTGGATGACGGTCTGGCCGACGGTAGACGACCTCGATGTTGACGGCTTGCCTCTGGTGGTTTGTTTGTGGTATGTTTTTTCGCCCATTTCTGCTTGGCTCTGGTCGTTTGTTCGATTTCGTCACTCGATTTTGGTTTAATGTTCTGTTTGATTATTAATGTAATGATCTTGACCTATAAACCCTGATTTTTATGGGTGATGGTTGTTTCACTCGATGAGGATAGCTGAGATGTCATCTGAGAAGCAGAGCTTGTGTCAAACACAAAAGCAAGCAACCGTATTGTTCTTAATGATTTGATGCTTGCAACGAAAGTTTCCTTTGAGTTTGTTTTGCCCTGTTCGTGAGCATTATAAACCGTAAGAAAATGATACTTTGGTAGATGGTTTATATGTTGGTTATGATTGTGTCACTCTATGATGAAGGGCATGGCTTAAGATGTTGATGAATTTGGATGGTGTTGACCCTAAATGGCAGGCTGTTTTGTTGCCTAAGATTGTGATCAGGAGCACTACGCGCATCACCACATACTTCTTAGGCTGTGATGATATAAATTTATGTTCGGTGTTTGGCGTGGCAACATGTTTTGCAGCCACATTGAATCATGATATCTGAGCCTAAATTTGACAAGTAGTCATAAAAGTTAATGAACCGAGATTTTAAAAGTTTGCAACGAAGCGTGAACCCCCCTCTCACTTTGAGTGTAGTTCTTCAACACACGGAAGAGAACTCGCAACCTTTCCTGTAGGCACGGTTGGGCCTGTCTTTATTTTTTGAATGCTTACATCTATGATGAGTAAAACAATGTCTGTGCGCGTTTGTTGAAACATCGCTTGAAACCGGCTATGACGGTAACACGGTAAACTATGATATATTATGATCATTGGATTATATGTGTTTATCTGAGCCTTGCTTTGACCCGATTACCACTCGCGCAACGCGCAATGAACAGTATGAACAGTAATTGTTGTGTTCTAAAGCTTTATGTACAATCTTTTAATGCGTGTACATGTTCTGAAGCTTAGTGTACAACTGATTGATGCTTTCAGGTGTGGTTTTAAGTGTGGATTGGTGTCATTTGCATCTTCGAAGAGGCAAACCACATCTCCGGTGGTAGGCGACCGACGGTCCGGCAGTCCGGCAATCCATCGCCTCACCAGTGGTGATTTTCGGTTTTGTCGTCGCCCGCCATCGTAACCTTTCGCCTCCTTTGTTGCTGTTAGTGTTGGCGATTGTAATGGTGGTTATGGCGATGGCATCTATTTTTCCGACTACGGGGGTGGAGACGGTGTTGGTGTCGCTTGTCACTAGGTTGAGGTGAAGCGACGACCGTAGTGGTGATGGTGGTGGTACCGCTGCCTCTGCCCTCTCTTTGCCTCACAATCTCTCCCCTACCCGTTTAGGGTTTTAAGATCTCGTCGGCTACGTGGCGGTGAAGGTTAAACCTGATGTCGCTCTGCCTCCCCTTTGTGGTTGAGGTGGAACAGGTGGCACCGTTGTGGTCCTCTGGTCGTTGACGGTGTTCATGGTGGTGTTACGACCACCTTTGTTGCTCCCTTATCTTTGTGTCTTTCTGATACCCTTTAGGGTTTTCAGATTAGGGCTATTCACTGTTGTGGTGTTTTGGTTATTCATTGTTGGTACAACAATTGGGGCTATTTTGCATGGCTGACGGATGCGATTTATTCTTAAGCCCCTGTCATCGCCGACCCGAGTTGCCATATTTGAGACTTTCTTTATGTTTAGGGTGGCTATACTTGTCGCAATTTGTCGGTGAGGATGAGCTAGGGTTCATCTGAGACATTAAACTGATGTTTCTGGGTTTAAGTAGTTGTTCAAAATGCTCACTAAGTAGTCTGACCTACAAATACCATCCATGCTTTTCTGGTTCATCTTTAGTCAATGATGTTGAGATTTTCCTCACCTGAGACCCTATTTTCATCTTTCTGCTTCATGTTTGGTGTATGATATATGTCGGGTGATGATGATAATACTAAAATGCTATGGTGATGGAGGTCACTTATGTCGGTGACGATGAATCTTGATTCATCCGGAGCTTTTTTAGAATGGTAATAATTCGCCGTGGGGTTTACTATGCTAGGCGATGACGATAAGAAAATAGATGTGTTTATTGCTTTGGCTTGCAAACTAATGTGTGCAGCCGCAATGAACAACCATTTCTGAGCCAACAAGGATGGATATTAATAGTTTGAGGGTGATGATGATATGAAAGTGTATGTCGTTTTGGCGAGGCAATCTATCTTTTGCAGCCACGACACATCATTTCTGAGCCTTTTAATACCGATTTATATCGTTGTGTGGTGTCGTAATCGATATTTTACCGCCGCGAAGCGCAGTCGGATACCCCCTAGTTTAATTTATATTTCATTTAGTTTTGTTCTGTTTATGCTATTATACTATAAATTTATCATACAAATAAAACATCCTACTCAACATGTGAGCGATTCTACTAGTAAGGGATCTTGTTAAATCTCTGTCATTACTTACAATATTGATCATAATAAACACTTCTGGTACTTTAGTAAACTGTTCCTAATGCATGTCAATTTGAAATAAAATAATACTTCACAAACTTTAAGTTGTGATTTTCATTTCAATACAAATTAGATGAAAAGCAAAATGGCTAGAAACAATGATCGAGAACTAGCGTTGTTGAAAATTGAGGTACTTGATGCCACACACAAAGACAATGAAAAACATAAGGACCCAGCCTACATGGGCTGCAGCTACCACTGGAAGGAAGTCATACTCGAACCCAAATGCTTCTTTGATGAACTCTTTCACCGTCATATTGCCAACACCAGGAACCTCGAATGATAGATTTTGCTGACCCACTTGGCTGGTTAAGAGACCATACACTGTCCAACTCAGAGGAGATGTCCAATAACACCATCTACTCCATATCGGCATTTGCTACAATGTCCAAGTTACAGTATAGCAAGTTATTAACAACCCACATACACTTGAGATTTAGACCATCTACCCACAAATCACTCAAGATTTAGCTTAAGACGTGGTATTAAACAAACGAGTGGGTATATATCCACATGCGTAAAACTTCATAAATCTTTTTATTAAGAGAAGTTGATTATTATTGCTTATGATACTAGAAAATACCCATTTTGGCCTGCTTATTTTGCCAACGTTAGTGTAGAATAATAATAGGAAGGCATAGAAAATGGTGTACCGGTCTAGGGATGATAAAACCAGAGAACAAGTTCCACAGGCAAAGGAAGAAGTAGATAAAAACAGCAGAAATTTGGGGGCTTGGTGTCAGTGACATGATCATCATGCCAAACATAGTAAAGTAGATGACACCCATCAACATATAGAAGTAGAACCACAAAACTTTTGTAGCTGTCCACTCAAATCCAATCATTGGGTACAAAATGATGACGTAGAGGCTAGTTTGAATCACAATATAGAGCGACTCTATTGTTACCTGAACAATATGAACATTATAATTAGTATATTTGTACTCGAAATTCAGCTTAGCATATAAACCGTACAATGAAATTGAAATAATTTCCTTTGTGGAATGTCATGAAAATTATAACACGAAATAATTGACTTTTTATTAAAATCCTTATAACTTCTTAATTACTTTTTGTGATTACCTGGGCAAGAGCATATGGTAATGATGAATACATCCCCGCAGCCCTTTCACGGTAGAAAACTGTTCTTTCAACAGCAACAATAGGCTGCACAGCATTTTGATTGATTGCTCCAAGGAAGACAACAGCAGCAAACAAAGCTCCCATCATGTTTAGGAGATCTTGTTGTTTTTCTCTGCTTGCATAAAGATAAAATATAATTCACAAGCAAACGGGTCGAGACAGCCACCACTAAGTGTAGCACATCAAGATTCAATGCAAAGTAGCATCTTACATTTTTTCACCGTTGTTCCAGAAAACAGCACCAAATATGGCAGCAATTACGATGGTGGTGACAAATCTAGTGACATTATATTGTGGGTTTCTCCAATAAGACAAATGTTGTTTCCATAAACAAGCTTTGCACTGTACAAGAAATGGTTGTGCGTATTCCGTTTGGAAGAACAGGTCTTTGGAACCACTTGAAGGAATACTAAGTTCTCTAATTAGTTCTTGATTTTCCCTGCAAATTCGTTCCACCGAATAGAAGAAAAACTATTAGTTATGTCAAATCGAACCACCACTCTAGTAGTATGCAACTAACCCCTCTGTGAAAACATATTTCTAAGCTTTAACCTGTCTAAAAAATTGAAAAAGATCCTTTCCTATAACTAGGATTGTATTTCATGAAATGCGTGTAATAAGTTAGGTATGGAAGGTTCTTATAAGGTAGATCATAAATTGTAGAGTAGGAAACTAGATCCTGAAGATGAAACAGATTTCATGAAATTCTATATGTGTAGATATTGTTCATTGTTGAATAACAAATTACACACAAAATTAGTTACATCACCAATCGGCATAAAAAAATTACCTATTGTCCAACGCCATTGTTGGTTCAGGCCCCTTGTTTACACACACTAACACACTAAAGGAAACACACACAAACTCTCGTATGGATGTATATATGTGAAAAGATATGTGTAAATGAAAAGAAATGAAAGCTATGTTTTTACTCGATAAAATATGGGCTATAAATAGCCTTACAGACTACATCATGGGAACAAGAAAATAGCTAACTACCACCTAAAGAATTGGTAAACTCAAGACCTTTTACCTAACGTGTATATCCAACGTTCACCTCCACATTCGGTCAACAGTATACCAATTCTAACTTATTAAACAATTAAAATAAACCAAACATAAAATATTAAATACTCTAAGTCTTCAAAACTTCCAGAATGCAGCTCACGTGAAAACCTTTTGAGACTTAATTTATTCCTTGCAAATTAACCCATTAAATCATAAGCACCTAAAATATCAACTGTCGACCCATTAAACCAAACGATTACCCAACAATCACCCCCGTAATCGTTTGTTCACACCACTCGTTTAGAGCAATGTCGGTTCATCATCCTCATGATGAGTCAAGTTGAGCTCCTCCTTTTTCTCCCACTTTGGACACTCCGATATGTAATGCCCGAACTCATTACACTTGTAGCACTTCACGTGGCTCTTGTCCCTTTGTACTCGACCATCTCCTCGACCTCTACCGGAACCCCGACCTCCACGTCGGCCACGCCCATAGTCGTCACGGTTCGAGTTTCCATAGCCACAATGCTCACACTTATGCTCTTTTTCTTTTGCTTTTTCATCCGTACCTGCAAGCAAAAGTTGATTTTGATCGGTTTGGGTCTCCTCATCCTTGACCCTTTCTTCATAAGCCTTAAGTCGACCCACAACATCATCATAACCGATGGTCTTCAAGTCTACAACCTGTTCTATAGAAGCCACCATATGAATAAAACGTTTAGGCAACCCGTTAAGAAATTTCTTAACCAATCTGGTGTCTTCAATTTCCGAACCAAGTGAGGCGGCTCGAGAAGCATACCCGGACAACTTGTTAGCAAAGTCGTCGATAACACCTTGGTCCTTCATCCTGAGATTTTCAAACTCTGCCATTAGAGTTTGAAGTCTTGCCTCCCGGATCCGATCCGCACCCAAATGACGGGTTTTAAGAACATCCCACATCTCCTTTGCGGTTTTGTGATTTCCTATCTGCAACGTTTGTTCCTCGGGCATGGATTGAAACAAGAGAGCCATTGCAAGATTGTTCTTCTTGGCATGCAGATTTGTTCCCGGTTCAATCATATCCCACACCCCATGAACATTGAAAATGACCCGCATCCTCATAGCCCATACCGTGTAATTCGTGGATGACAACATCGGACATTGAAGAGACAAGGTGTTGTTATCCTTGACAACGGCCACTGCTTGATCCTTTGGTGGAGTCATTCTTGCAATTCACTGCACTACCAAGGTTTAATAATCAATTAAAACACTGCTTGAAAGTATACCTGCGAACACCTTTGCTTCCTTTCACCTGCTGTTTTACACCTTTGATTAACACCCGCTGGTTCCTTAACCTCCTTCTTTGTTCTTTGATCAACAACTCTGGGTTAACAAGCCCACTGATTTGGCCTAAATCACGACTTGTTTCTTCTACCCTCTTGATCCCCTAGAACATAAACTCTCGACTGCCTGCGATCACATAAATATCGCACCCCCTTCGACCAACACGAAGCTCTGATACCAAATGTTAGTTCGGGCCCCTTGTTTACACACACTAACACACTAAAGGAAACACACACAAACTCTCGTATGGATGTATATATGTGAAAAGATATGTGTAAATGAAAAGAAATGAAAGCTATGTTTTTACTCGATAAAATATGGGCTATAAATAGCCTTACAGACTACATCATGGGAACAAGAAAATAGCTAACTACCACCTAAAGAATTGGTAAACTCAAGACCTTTTACCCAACGTGTATATCCAACGTTCACCTCCACATTCGGTCAACAGTATACCAAGTCTAACTTATTAAACAATTAAAATAAACCAAACATAAAATATTAAATACTCTAAGTCTTCAAAACTTCCAGCATGCAGCTCACGTGAAAACCTTTTGAGACTTAATTTATTCCTTGCAAATTAACCCATTAAATCATAAGCACCTAAAATATCAACTGTCGACCCATTAAACCAAACGATTACCCAACAGCCATCTCATAAAATCATTAAAGCTACGGCTTTTGGCGCACAGATTTTCCAATGTTTCATGATTATTCAAGGTGTTTTTGGCACCCGACTAATAATTAATTAATTAATTAAATTAAACAATAAGACCAAGAAATAGTAAAATTATCAATGAATGGCAACAGAAACTTGTATTACAACAAAAATAATATCTTTAACTTACTGATAAAGAGATGATTTGAAATATATTTCAGCAAAGTCAATGTTAAGTTGATTCTCAGCAGCAGAAGAGGTCACCTCCAATACCCATGTGGCAGGATTATAACCATTCCTAATCTTTGGCACTCCTGAAACAGCCTATAGCAAAAAACTGATATCATGAAAAATATCACACTAAACCTTTGAATAAGATGTTGAAGTAGTACTTACTCCAAAATAATCCAAAAGCTTGTTAGATTGTATCCCTAAAGGTCCAGCATAAGTAATTTGTCCTCCCATCTTCATCAAGATCAACTGCAAAATACTTAAGGCACCAATCAGAACAAGCAATCAAAGCCAAGATTAATGTCATGAAAAATGAATATTTAAAAAAATTGAAAAATGAATATTTAAAAATGAATATTTAAGGCACCTCATCAAAAGATTCAAATATGTGTATGCTTGGTTGGTGAATTGTGCATACAACAGTTCTTCCTGTGTCAACAGTATTTCGTATAGTACGCATAACAATAGCAGCAGCTCTAGCATCAAGACCAGAAGTTGGTTCATCCAAAAAGATGATGGATGGATTTGCGACCAACTCAACAGCTATTGTCAGCCTCTTTCTTTGTTCTATTGAGAGACCATCTACTCCAGGAAGACCCACTAAAGCATCCCTTATAGGATTAAGCTCCATCAGTTCCATCAACTCTGCTACAAACATCTAGCATAAAAAATAAGCAAATTTACATGCTAAGTTTGAAAATGACGAGTTTAAAAAAAGGTAAACACAATAGAGATATGTAGTGAAATACCTTCCGTGTTCTTGAATTTACATCTGGTGATAAACGGAGCCAAGAAGAATACAGAAGAGATTCATAAACAGTGACATTCGGTGAATGAATATCATTTTGTTCACAGTAACCACTGACACGAGCAAATGTTGCTTGGTTCTTAAGGTGACCTGATACAAAAATTTTTCCTTGAATATATCCACCAGTCTTTCGTCCAGCTAACACATCCATCAAGGTTGTTTTCCCAGCACCACTGACTCCTACAAGTGCAGTTAATATTCCAGGCCTAAATGCACCACTTACATCCTTAAGCAAATGAAGACGACCACCTTCAACCCCTTTTGCCCTCATTTCCTAGTAAAAACAGTTGAGTTTATAGCAGCGGTAATTATTATAACCCTGATTTATCAATATAGGGTCATCTCTTAAAAGATTTGAGAATAAAATATATGTTTGCATTTAGTTATTTACTCTAGTATTTAGTTCTTAAGATTTTCCAATTAGTAATATACAACCACACAAATTGAAGATCACTTCCTGACATCATGGAATATAATGACGTGAGAGGAACCAAAATTGGAAAATAGCTTTAGTACATAATAGGTACAGGAACGGTGTGGTGCATATTAAATTCCTTCTAGATCGTCCTAGTTTTCAATATCTAAGATATATTTCCTTCACTGAAATAAGTGGATCATTCCTCTTTTAATGAATGTAGTGTCCTATCAAAAAGTCAAGATGCTACATATAAATGAAAACAATGTTGCAACAAAATCATTTCATCTTATTGATACAGGTATCCCTCAAAAATTACAAAATATTCAGGTAAAAGATGGTTTGTAAGTCACACCTGATTGTGTGGGTTCTACCTGATGCATGAGAAATCTAATGTGGAAACATTGTTTAGAGATTCTAAAACATGATTGAAAATCTCTTTCTGAATAAGAATTGGTATATTCCATTCTGTCTGATAATGGAAGATGATCATTTAACAAGTGTTTGGAGAAATTTTTCAATAGAAAAGGCATTTTCTAGTAGTCTGCCTGAGATTCCAACAGAATGATTTATTCTAAAAGAGAAAACAATCATTTAGTTGTTGATGAATTACTAGCCATTGGTGGAGCAAGAACAAAGTGTCATTGCTAGAAACAGTACAAAAGCAGAGTTAAAATCAGTTGCCAGCAGAATGTGCCTCCTTCTATGGATTAGGACTTGATAATAAGGTAGCGACTTCAGTTGTCTACAATCTAATTTTTCTTAATCAAACAACAATGTATGTAAAGGTAAAAATATATATGATCAAGGATAAGATCGATACAGGATACATATCAACACAGATCTTGACTGGTAATTCATCAACAACTAAATGTTATCATTCCCACTTCTAGCATTGTTATTGGTAGAAACTAGTGTCAAAGAGAATGATTATAAAAGACGCTCCTTTAAACAAACTGTACAACTAATTTTCTTAGAGCATTTTAAATTTAGTGAGCCTAAAGCCCGGACTTTTCTAGGCCGGATCATTCCTAGTCTAAAACAAGCTGCAGGCAAATGACTATAAAAACCTAAATTTGATAAATTTATCACTATACGGTGTTTATTTTCCTGTATAGCTCCTAATATTTGGTTCATAACTAGGAATTGATTGTTAATTTAGTTGAAGTATAATCTATATCAGTAGATTGAGAAATTTATTGATGTAATTAGTCAAAAGTTTTCTCCGCTTATATTCTTATCTATATGAAAATTTTTAAATCAGTCAATAGTTAAAGGAGTAATACAACATTGTTTCTATCATCTCTACAATTATTTTTGAATAAGTGATGAGTCAGATGCTCAATATCTAAAGATTTTTTTCAATTTTCATTAATTGTTGTGGAACCAATTCCTCCATAATATTCTTTATAAGAGGATACCATGTTGTGTGTATGAGTATCATATATCAATTTAAGTCACCATCTTTCACAAATCTGATATTAAGAAACATTAGAAAAAAGCAACAAAATGACTCACAGCAGGCATATCAATGCTGTAATTGACATGATTAAAAGCAAGTGAAAGGGGTTGAAATGGCAAAACCATTCCTCTTCTTTCCATATGGTCACCATCACCAATAGCTGAGCGATTTTTCTGAAAAGTATTTTTCACGGTCATCATCTTGGCACCTATAAATCATTGACAAGTTACAAGAATGAATAATTTATCATAATTATCCAACATTCTATATATATGCTCAATTTTTTCCTGACTTCTGTTTTACTTTATAGCATGGTTAGTCATACTAATAACTTTTTTAACTGCACATAATAAAATGAAGAAACCACAAAAGTTTATGCCACCAATATTATAATATGAAAAGGATAGAGGCCCAACCTTTATACAATTCACTATGGCTAAGTTTACTGTTTGAATTTGCGACATCACTTTCATCTATGAAAGCAGATTTAGTGTCATGAAAAGCTGAAAAGGTTTCCAGAGAATTATTCGTGAGTTAAAAACTCCAATTTCGGAGGACGGAAACAAAAAAAGACTAGAATTAGGTGACATACGATTTAAGAAAGTTAGCGCTAGAATAAATAAAATATTGAAGAGAAATGAGAACCCAATCAGTACTCCAACAGAAATAGAGAACAAATAATCCTCTGTGAAGAAACTCCTTGATTTGAGAAGCGCTTCCCCAATAGTTGAGGCATTAATTCGTGGGTCATTGTTGGGCTGCACTAAGAAAATATAAGAGATGACATGGAGGACTCCAAATAAGTTACAATGGATTATTTTCTTAGTTTCAAATAAACTTTTGTTTCTGGGAGCAGCCTCTCTACCCCTTGGGGTAGAGGTAAGGTTTCTCCTCATCTCTCCCTCCCTAGATCCTACCATCATGTGGGATATTACTTGGTATGTTATTTTTTTTAATAGATTTTTGCAAGGAAACCCATATATATTGATGTTGATGAAAGAGAATTAATTTATGGAAAGTACTTACAGCACTCCATCTATCATCCAGGAACTCATTTACAACTAAGGCATTTTGTGCATACATCATAGGAGAAGCATAGAATCCCCACGACATCCATGGTTCCGTATCATCTAATGTTATCAAACAAAAACTTAAGTTTCATATCATGTTCAATATATTTTTTTGGATAACCAACTATGTTAAATAAAATACGTAGATAAAAAAAATTTGCATACACAAAAGAAAAGCAGTAACAAAATCTGAAATGGGAGATTTACCCTTGGCCACTATGAATCCTCCAAGGACTAAAATAAGCAACAATGTGAAGGCACCCAAGGTGTTTGCAAGAACTTCTGTTCTTGCAACAGCAGCAATCAATCGAAAAAGAGAAAGAGCCATTTGATGTATTGCAGAGAAGGTCAGGAACTGCTTAAAAAACCTGAACCGCAAAACTATGACTGGTTAATGAACCTGAACTACATAAGTAACTAATTATTAAGTGTTTAACTTTCTGAGACACAAACACACGGTGACACTGTTTCCAATAGGTAGTTTTATTTCCCAAGTAAGAAGAAAAGGTTTCAAATGTCACAGAACAACTTTTAGCAAGACTGAAGCAAATTCATCATTTTACCTGCTGGCATCTGGTGCATATCCTATGGTATAATATGTTAGAACCACCCATATTCCTGATTCCATAAAAGATAACGGAACTTTAAGTACCCAAATGGGAATAGCAAAAGCCCATGATGGATATAATAGCGAGTCTCTATGTTTATAGAACACTGGAAGCCTGATTACAGTCAATACAAGCTCAGCCATTCCATTAAACATCACAATAAGGAGAGCAAAGAAAAGAGACCCAAAAAACTTCCCTCCATCTTCTAATCTTCCAACATGCATCTCAGTCCTAAAGAACACGGCCATGGCTACCAAGGACATAAACGTCAACTGAAATGTTTTAAATATGTAAAGCATAGAGTTACGCTTTGTTAACAACCACTCTTTATGAAAACATGCCTTCAAAAGCTCAAGGTTGGATATTCCATACTTATCCTTCACCAGTGCATCAGGATGTGTTTTGGATTTATCATAAGGAGTAGAAATGTCCATTTCAAGTTTCTCTCCGATGCGGAAAGATTTGAAAGCCTGTGCAAATTCATGTATTGGGATATATCTGTGAGGTTGTTCGGTCCTGAACCAATATTGTTCTTGATCTTTCCTTGAAGTTACCTCTTGAAGAAAGTCAGCTACCCCCTTTCTTTCAGGACACTTGAAACCCATGCAATCAAAAAATTCAAGAACGTTTTGGCAAGGACCTTGATATACAATCTGCCCTTCTGACATCAATATGACATCATCGAAAAGTTTGTACGTTTCTGGATCAGGTTGCAAAAGCGATATAACCACGGTTAAATCCATTATATGCACCATTTGTCTCAAGACATTCATGATATGATAAGTGGTGGAACTGTCCAATCCAGTTGATATTTGGTCCATGAAAAGAACTCTTGCTGGCCCTACTAACATCTCTCCTGTTTCAGATTGCAATCAAAACGTAGCATTTTATTAATTCTACGTGGTTGAAAAAAGATGGTAAAATCTTACGATTAATTAACAAAACTATGGTTTGCTTTGGGCATTGCAGGTATCTTGCACAAGCCATCAATGAAAAAACATACCCGTAGTAAGACGTTTCTTTTCTCCACCAGATATACCCCGTATCATTTGATCACCAACCATAGCATCAGCACATCTTTCTAACCACAGTATCTATCATATGACAATGTCAACATCATAAAACTATATATTTAATCCATAAAAAAACATATGAGCGGCAATAATAATGAAACCTTGAGGATATAATCAGTGATCACACTGGTTCCCTGAGCTGGAACAGCAATGGCCGCCATAAAAGCATCGATATCAGGATCAGGTTTGATTCCTGCTTCTTTCTCCCTCTTCAGGACGTCTGTGAGCGAACCGTATCTCGCTCCACCACCTAAGCATCGTCCTGCAAAATCTAACGTCTCTCTCACAGTCATCTCCCCAGTATGAACATTATGTGGACTTATATAAGCACAAGTTCTTTGAGGAATAAACTCAAACAGTTGGTGCCCACAATACGAAACATCTCCAGATACCTGTTTCCAGATACCAAACACTTAATAATCAATATTACAAGCATTACTCAATTACTAATTTGTTAAAAGTTCATCAGACAATTTATTTACTTTAAGATTATGATCAAGCTTCCCTGCAAGAGCTAGCAACAAGGTTGTTTTGCCTGCACCAGGTGGGCCTAGAAGAAGTGTCAATCTTGATGGTTTGACAATGCCGCTAATGGATTGAAGAATCTTGATCTTCCTCTTCTTGGAAGGGATGATTCCTATGGATCCCAGTACGCTCTAAACATCATAAACAACAATAATAATACTGATGATGATGATGAAGAATTGAAGATTAACATGATGATGATGATATCATCAAGTAAAGATCATTGATTTGAAGGAAAACGTCGTAGTGTACCTCGATTGAGTTGAAGATGGTGTTGAAGAGAGATGGAAGAGCTCTGTGACCAACGTAAACGTCTCCTTCGATTGATAGATTTTGGTATCGTACTTCAATCTTTGGTGTCTCCACCCCGACCCTACACCAAATTCAAAACGCTCATACTAGATTTTTCAATCTGGTTATTATTATTATTTCTATTCATATTAATCGAAATTGTCGGTGGACTTTTTTGATTTTTTTGACTTTTTAATTTTTTTGTATATTATATATTATATATATATATGTGGTGTGGATTTTTTTATTTTTATTTTTTTATATTATGTATTATATATAGCAAAATTGAAACATGTAAGGCCATCTAGCTTGCTGGTTTGTGAGCTCTATCACTATTCATAAGAGCCGGGTTCGAGTCTAACATTCACTATACTTTGCATGCTTTCTTAATTAACTCATATTTTAGTTTTTATATTTTAGTTTTTCATATAATAGTAATAGTAGTTCAAATTATATCTATCTTAAAAAACTTTATTATATACACTATACTTTGCATGCTTTCTTAATTAACTCATATTTTAGTTTTTATATTTTAGTTTTTCATATAATAGTAGTAGTAGTTCAAATTATATCTATCTTAAAAAACTTTATTATATAATATTACGTGTTTATTTTTATGTGTAAATTTTGTTTGTAACGAGTTGTGTCAAATATTATAATTTTATTTCGTTGGTATAAGTTCGAGTTACTCTATGTTTTGATATAAATTTTGCTAGGAAATGTGTTAAAGCGAATGTAATCTATGCTTTATCATGTCGCCTATGTCTTTCCCGCACTTGCTTATTTTGATGTACATTTTGAGTTGTTATACGTTTTAACGTAAATTGTGTCTGAAATATAGTCGATTTAAATAAAATATGTTTTCATTTGATGGTACAAATTCGTGTTACTCCATGTTTTACGTAAATTTAGTTTGGAAACAAGTTGAGTCGATATATACTTGATCATGACACGTACGTTCGCCGCCGCAGCAACGTTCGGTGAGTTAAATAACTAGTTATTATTATTATTATTATTATTATTATTATTATTATTATTATTATTATTATTATTATTATTATTATTATTTTGTTTATTTATTTGATTAAATATTATATAGTATATTTTTGAAATGTATTAACATTTTGTTATCCTCTGTTGATGTTGATCGGTCCATTTTCTTCAGACAGGTTAGGTTTGTAGTTTCCTGAATAGGGTTTGCAAAATGTGAATAGAAGAAAGAGAGATTGTATGTATCCGATATCATGATTTTCGATTAAACTCAAGATTAAACTAATGAACAATGTTGTTACGACCGGATCGGACCGGCCGGTCCGACCGGGGATCGGTCCGGTGGCCGGTCCGACCGGGGATCGGTCCGGTGGCCGGTCCGGTCAGCTGCGATTCGTTTTTGACTGGTCAAACCGACCGGTTCGTCCTGAACCGGTGGTCGGACCGGGAAACCGGACCGGTTCGGACCGGTTTTGGAATTATTTTTTATTTTGTTGGGTAAAAACGGGGTGTTGAACCATAAATTAGTGTGTTAGATATACAAATATACTTAAGTTTTATATATAACTATAAAATACATATCTAAATCATATATAAATTACTTATATTTGATTATATATATAACCATATATATAATATACTATATATATAATTATGACGTCATCCGGTTCTTAAATCCGGTCCGACCGGTCCGACCGCCAAACCAGTAAGGCATCCGGTTCAACGTTCGATCCGGTTCTGAAAACATTGCTAATGAATAGGTTTAAATTGGGTGTCGAGGTGTGTTTCTTTTTCTAACGTCTACCAAACACAAGTGTTAAATAGTTTTGTGAATCTTCTTACACTTTATAAAATATAAAGTTATAAATAGAAATAAGAGTGAAATTACATTGCGTTTTTCGTGATCAGTTTGCCAGAGAGTGAAATACTTTGCGTTTTTAGCTAAATAAAAGCAATATACTATTCCGTTTTATTTGTGTTAGTTTATTAATAATTTAACATGTATACTTTGTTTTATTTATATACTCAGATGTCTTTAATGCAAAACCTCACAATATTAATTTCAAAGTTGTTTTTATGTTATTTGAAAATTTAGTTATAAAAATCAAGATTTTATATTATCATGCTCTCTTTTTTAAGAATAATATTATCGTGTGTTTATTTTTTATTAGAAAATCATATATGTGATCATTATTTGAAATATACCTATATTGAAATCTATATAAACTATTTAACTTTATGTATAATATGTAAATGTTTTGATGTTACTTTGAGCTAAGTCATCTTTCTAAAATTATACTCTTCTTGAACAGCAATTTTGACATGATACAAAAAACGACAAATGTATTCAGACTTTGGATTATCTATGTATAATACTAAAAGAGTAATTTAGGAGGACACTTGGCATATTTCTAGACCCCCTAAATTTATTTTTTTCGCATCTCTCTGCTCTTAAATAATTACCTAAATTAAGAAATCTATATCTATAGTATCTAATAAACCAAGGTTTCTTTTGTCACTTGTCATTATCTTAATCCACTCTTTTACCACTTGTCATTTTTTCAGACATCCACATATCAATTTTCCCTTCAAAAAGGTATTATACTAATTTAAATACTCATATAAATTTCTCTCTCATTAAAAATAAATTTTATTAATTGTTATATTTCTCTCTCTTATCTAAATTTTTTAAAATCAAACTATCTTTTAAAAATAGATTTTATTAAGAAAATTAGAAATCACATCTTTAACTAAAATCTAAATAATAAAAAACTAAAATTTTATATAAAATTTCTAAAACACTAAACCTTTTTTAAACAAAATATTTTAAATCATTTTGTTTTTAAAAAAAATTATAAATAGGTGATTTTTTAGAAATCATAAAACGAATGTTTAAAAATAAAACTATTTAGATAAGAGAGTTAAAAAATAGCATAATTATTTTATTTCTTGAACTATTACGTATATATAATTTTAATTATATTTTATATTAAAATTTTATACTGTAACTCTATTACTAACTATATCCATTTAATTAAAGGGTTTTAGCTTATCTATCTATTTATAAAAATACTAATATAAGCGTGAAACAATTGTAAGTCTTATTATACTTATTTTCTTATTTCTTTATATTATTAATAACAATATTAAATACTAATAATATTACTCATACTATTTTCAAAATAAAAAATATATAGTTTAATAAATTAAAAACCTAATGTTTATTAAAAAAAACCTTTTTAAAAATAAATTTTATAAAATACAGAATACAACAAACTATTTTATTAAATTAATTTTTTAAAAAATACTTAAAAATCATAATTTTTCTACAAAAAAAAGTTTAAGAAAATAAATTATTATTTATTTACTTAAAGTAACTATTTATATGAAACTATAATCATATTTAATTCAAGCATGATTTTATAATGAATAATTTTATATTACTAATGATTTAAGATATTATTTATTCAGTCTGTGTAATACACGGGGAGTAACCTAGTATAATACTAAAAGAGTAACTTCCGGGGACACTTGACACATTTTTAGACCCCCTAAATTTATTTTTCCCGTCTCTCTCTTCTTAAATAATTACCTAAATTAAGAAATATTAAATAAAATATTAAATAATTTTAATTCTTTTTTAGATTAAATTTTATAATAAATTAAGAAAGATGTCTTTTTATTCATATTATTTTTAGAAAACAATTTTTTATACAATTATATTTTATTAAAGCATCTAACTTTTTTTAAAATAGAAAATATTTTAAAATTGGTATTTTTAAAAAGTAATTTTTTTATAAACTAAAAATAATTAAAATTAGGAGTTATAATAAAATCTTTAAAAATAATTTTTTTAATACGGTTTGTTTGATTGTTTAGTTATTACTCATATGTAATTTTGATCATATCTTATTTTAGATTATCATTTTATACTTTATAAAATTTTATTGTATTTAATATTATATTTTTTCAACCCGTATAATACACGGGTTTACTAAAGTTAGTATATAAATAAATAATAATCAACAACTAATGATATTATGAATATTTATAGACAAATCTAGCCCAATTCAATACTATCTCTCTACATTTGATTATAGGGTCAAAATAATTCAAAATTTATCTAATTATTGCAAATAATTTTTCACTGTATATTATTCAAATCTTAAATTTTTCATACTAATATCCTCACAACCACTCAATATCTAACTCACGATTTGACCCGTCAAAAGTATTCCTTTTAAGTCTAAAAGAAGACAGTTTCCTTTGACTGTATATTTCGCTAATACAATAAACAAAAGTTAAAGTCAATCTCTGTCAAGTGTCAGTTTACAAATAAAACAACTTATTTTTACATATGATCAACTTTATGACATCTTATTACAAGTTAAGAGTAAAGATGGATTGAAGTGTGTAAACCTACTGATGTTACTACAAAAGTAATTTACAAAGATGTTTTTTGCTTATTTGCAACTTTATAATCAAAAGTTGTTATACCTTATTTAATATATAACACATTTGATTTTATTTTTATTTTTGTGTTATTTAATAATTAACTCTTCATATTTCTATGTAATATACAGATAACTAAAGCTAGTATAATATAATCCGTTTACTGACCCGGGAATACTGTACACAACCGATGTAATGAATGAGCCAATCCAAAAACGATAACACATTTAAGGGTTTTTAAAAGAGTTATATTTATGTCTTGAACTTTTCACTAGCTTTTCATTTGCTATTCATTATTCCCAGTCACTTGTTCCCACTTTCCATTCTTCGTTTTCTTTTTGTTTTGTTTTTCTAAAAATGAGCTAAATATACAAATCAAAGTCTCCTAATTGAGATGCGAGTTAAGTACGAAAAATATTTATTGCCGAATACATATTTGAAATAACCATTTAAGGCATATGCAACTGTTGTATCTTCTACTCAAACCAGGTAGGAGGGGTGGGCTATACAACCGTTCAGGGGCCACATGTTTAGGGGTCTAAAATTTTTAAAATTTGCTATTTTTAAAAAATTTTAGTTTATAGATGTTTTTTAATAGTATAACTTGTTTATTTCAATTAAAAAGTGTAACCCATTATTTTTTAACCCAAATATAAATCTTAGGACTCATATTTATTAAAGAAAGTTATTAGTTATAACTTATTTCATCAACCCAACTAAAAACACATTTCCAAAAAATTCAAATCTCAATTCTTGACCAACATCATGTTAAACAAACGCTATCAACAAAGTAAAATAAAAGATTTATCGGTTAGTTATTATTTTATGTTGTTCTAATATTATGATTTTGTTATGTTTATCGATAAAACATTTATTTTCACTAAAAAAATCATTTCATATTATTTAACCCACTAGGGCCTTAAGGACTTGTTTTTTCAAGCCGTTCAATGCATTAAAATCCTCAGATCTAGCCTTGCTTCTACTTAGTACGGTGTGTATTTTTTTTCTTTTGCATTTAAGAAAGATTTGCAACAATAGTGTTTCGGTTATAAACCTGTGAGTAAAACTAAAGTAATCGTTCTTACTAACAAAGCTATTCGCAATCGATATATGTCTTCTAATTGAAAACTAAAAATACATCATGCTTTTTACTAAGACAATAAACAAACAAATAAACATACTCACTTATATCTTACTCGTAGATTAGAATACATAAAAAATAAAATGAAGTTAAAATCTTACCTTATCGAAAAAGATAAAAAAAATATTGCTCTCGAACATTAAAAATAAAAAATAACCGAAACTGAAGAAGAGAAAAATAAACTATTACCTGTCAATCCTTTCTTTTAATCTCTTCAAAAAGTTTTCTTGATCATCTACAAAGTCATCAAGCAACTGCTTCTGTGGCTTAATTTGAGTCCTCTCCTCCTCGGAGCCATCGATTGCCGCCATACCACCAACCGTCCAACGCCTGCCTCCACCCGTAACCGCCAACGGAACGAGGTGGTGACCGGAAGTTTTGTATGATGCGTGATGGAGGAGAATGAAAAGATGGATATGAAAAGCTAAGAGAGAAAGAGAAACGTATCCACCAAAACTATACGCCAAAGAATTGGGATTATATATAATGCAACACTGCATGCATGAGCTAAATCAGAGGAATCGATATGTTTAAAGTAGGAGATAATTATTAAATATATTATATTTTTCCCTATTTTATATATACAAAAGGTAAGCGGTCGGTTTAACTTGTGAAAAATAATATAGAGGTCAGTTTTACTTGTGAAAAGTAACATTAGACTCGAAATAAAAACTAAAAAATAATTGTTTATAGACAAGTTATGTATGAAATATATCAATTTTGTGGAAGGAAACGTGAATTGAGATACAACCACTAAACGTGTAATTCGGAAGTAAAGAAATCAACTTTTATTATTTGATTATGGAACGGAAAAATTTTTTACGAGAATAGTTAGAAACAATTATATATCAATATATTTATCTTTATCACAAACTTACTTTATCACAAACTTATGTGTATATATAGAATTGTGATATTGGTTACGAGCTGTAGTCGGATTATGATTACTAGCTTTGTAACTCTGAATACATTGTTTAATGAATGGAATGAATAAGTTTCTCCATATATTCTTTTTCGTTTTTTCTCCTGTTATCAGCATGATATATAGTGCTCTTCTCAAAACCCTAAATAATGTTCTCTGTTACAGTCAAGATTCACAAATTCGTTCTCGTGTCCATTGTTTCAATGAGCGGTCATATCAATTCAACCTAGGTTTGTTTCTTGTCTTTCTTTCTATCAAATCGATCAGGAATCATTTAGGTAGGCCTAAAAATTTAATGAAATGTTATTTTATTTATTTAATGTCTCCTCGATTGACGTTGCCATCGAAATCTTTAGTTTTGATTTTAAACCCAATCAAGGTCTAAGATCTCAAAATCAAAATTGCAAAAGAAAATATTAAAAAGTCACGGCATCATGGACCTTTAATTGGAAAGCTCAAACAATAAAAATAAATTAGGGCCTTCTCAACTTATACAACTCTGTATAGGCTCTCCCGTCTCCCAACCATCAGTTTAGCCACAGGCTTCGCGTCAAGTATGTTCTGGAACCATTGGCAAAGTATTGTTGCGGCCCGGGGGCCCACCCCATGTGTTTTCCCTCAAAGTATAAACTTATATGATTTCTGTTGAAATTTTAATACATATTGAGCCGTCCATCCCCGTATAATTTGGGATTCGAGACTTTCGGCCCCCCAATGTAGGTCTCGAGACTTTCGGCCCCCTCATACTATCGTTAAAGCTCTCTCACAGTGTAAAACCTCATTTTACCGGCAATGACCTGTACCTCCATTTGGGTTTAATTAACTATAATCATTTAGTTTAAATGAAGAGGTGAATTTGAAATGATCACTTTAATGAAAATCCTATCACTTTTACCAATTTATACTACTGATGCCATAAATGCCCAACTAGTTTATGTTTGTGTTATAATTTTATTTCAACCTAATTACCTAATGATTTTAAAAGTCTATTACTATGTTAAATACATATTTTAGGATACGTTTATTAACTATAAATTCAAGTAAATTAATTATATAATATTTTTTGGCTGTAGGATTTTATAAACTAAGCTTATAATTTTAAGATGTTAAGTTTTCTTTTCATAAAATCAGTGGTTTTAAAGATTTGTTATTATATATTATCTTTTATACAAAGGCAGTGATATGGATAGTCGAATTTTGCTTAACAAACTACTCTTTTGCTGGTTAAGAAAATGACTATACGATGAACTATAGTTTTGAAGCTATTGTTTACCGTTTGAAGCCTAGAGATGAGGTTAAACATTATAAGACAAACGTTTGAAAAAGAATGAATACCATGTGTTATTTCTTGTTTATCCTAAATAATAATTCATATATACAGGAAATGATAAACAATCTAGATGATGACTATCGGGCTAACTTTTAATATTAAGATTCAATATCATGGGTCATATCTTGTATGTAGACAAGTTTTTACACTTTTGCATCCCTCACTACAAGAAAAGCTCTCAATAGCGGCGACGTCTTTAGCGGCGATATGGCCTTTAGCGGCAACGCCGTGCCGCTAATGATCCTAGCCGTTCATAAACACTTTGATCTGACGGCGTGTATTTAATCGTACATTTAGGTATTAGCGGAGACGCCTTTAGCGGCGGCGCGTCGCCGCTAATACCTTTTCACCTATACCCGCGGGTTCGCTGCTCATTCCTTTCACTTTCCCTCCACTTTCACCTTCACCTTCTCCTCCGGCCCTTCTCCTCTCCTCCGCCGAACACCTCCTCCGGCCACCTCCTCCTCCGGCGACCACCTCCCCCGGCCACCTCCTCCTCCGGCCACCACCTCCTCCGGCCACCACCCCCTCACTACATCTGACCGCAGCCACCACCCCCTCACTACATCCAATGACCGCAGCCACCACCCCTTCACACCACCTCCGGCCTAGCCACCACCCACCGATCAGCCACCGCCCACCCCACCACAGCCTACAACAGCCACCAACTGCCACCACTACCGACCTCCAGATCTGCCACCACTAACCTCCAGATCTGCCACCACTGGCGACCATCGTCGCGTACCCCCGTCGCCGCTTTTGCTCCTGCTCCGTCGCCGCTACTGCAAAACATTCGGTATTTTTTTTATTTTTTTGTTTTATAAATGTAAAGGCTTTAGGTTGTGATTATTGTTAAAACCATATTAGGATGAGATAACATATATGGATGATTTAAGTTTTGATTAGTTAATATATATATTTGTTAAAACTATATTAAAGATGTAGAGAGTTAAGTTTTGAACTAATTAGATTAGGATTAAAAGTAATATTTGTTAAAACCATATTTAGAATGAGAAACTAAATTTGTTGATATATTTGTTAAGTTTTGTTTAGTATTCGAACTATATGTATTTGGGTATTTTGTTATTAGTTGGTTATAATTAGTTGAAAGTATAGGAAACTTGTATTAGAAATGGACAAATTAGTTGTATAAAATTAATTGATAAAATTATTTGTTTGATTATTGTTATTTTGGATGAGATAACATATATTTTATGATTTAAGTGTTGATTAGTTGATATATATATTTGTTAAAATCATATTAACGATGTAAATGGTTAACTTTTAAACTATTTAGATTAAGATTAGAAGTAATATTTCTTGTTAGGATGAGAAACTAAATTTGTTGATATATACTTTTAGTTAAAATCATACACTTTTAGTTAGGATGAGAAACTAAATTTGTTGATATATACTTTTAGTTTTGCTTAATATTTGAACTATTTAGATTAACGATGTAAATGGTTAACTTATAATTACGTATGATGAATAACAAGAATAAACTGACTTTTAATCGTTGTTCATTATTAGAAATTGGCTTCTAATCACCATGATTATATTCCTCCATTTAAATCGTAAATTATATTGCAGTGCTGTAATCATGTCTGTCGATAAAAGTTGGATTCTTAATCCGAAGTGTAGATCACCCGAGTATCAGCAAGGACTCAGCTCTTTTATCGATATGAGTGAAAAATATATCGACAAATATGGCCTGATTAGATGCCCGTGTAGGAAATGTCAGAATACTCAATTATTAGGATGGGTTAAAATGAAATATCATTTAGAATATGGGGCATGTGTCGGACGTACAAGGATTGGATCTATCATGGTGAAAGTTTAATTCCTGAAGTTGTGGTTGTAAATGATGTTGAGCCAACAAACAAAATGGCTGACGTTATCAAAGACGTTATGGAAGAGAGTAGTGGTGTCCGTGATGATTTTGAGGACTTGTTAGAGGAAGTTCAATCAGAATTATATCCTGGTTGTACTAAGTTTTCTTCTCTTAACTTTTTAACAAAACTTATGAATATTAAGGTGAAAAATAAATGGACCAATAGCTCATTTGATGAGCTTCTTGAGTTGTTGCAGTCTTCACATCCTGAAGGTAACAAAATTCCCTCTTTTCACTATGTAGCCAAGAAGACATTAAAGAAGATCGGTTTAGGGTATGAGTCGATACACGTGTGCAAATATGATTGTGCTCTTTTCTGGGCAGAAAATCTATTGATACAAAATTGTCCAGTTTGTAACGAGAGTCGGTGGGTCGATACAAATACAAAGGGCAAAAAGTTACCTCACAAGGTGTTACGATGGTTTCCTTTAACCCCCAGGCTACGCCGCTTGTGTTCTTCAAGGCACACTGCAAAAGATATGATTTGGCATAATACCGGACGATCAGAAGATGGTACGATGCGTCATCCTGTTGATGGTTCTTCATGGAAAGATTTTGATATGAAGTACCCTACCTTTTCGAGAGAACCCCGAAACGTCCGCCTAGGACTTGCAGCTGACGGTTTCAATCCATTTGGTAACATGAGTTCGGCTCATAGCACGTTGCCTGTTATACTCACGACATATAATCTGCCTCCATGGTTATGCATGAAGGAGTCGTCATTCATGTTGTCATTGTTGATTCTGTCGGGTTTGCAACCGAGTTTAACCTTTTAAACTTTCAGAAAACGCAGCGGATATATATGGCTTTAAAATCGATTTTAAAGCTGAAAAATATGTTCACTATGTGATCTTATAAGTGTATAAAACAAACCCAAATCAAAGGATCTTTTAATATGTGAATGAACAAGCTATATACTTATGTAAATGCACATAAAATCACAGCTACATAGAGCTGTGATTACTACCTTACAGGAGCAGAAAAACAACCAAAGACCTTCGGCCAAAGCTTTGGGTGCTTGAACTTCGGCCAAAAGCTTCAAGGAAGAAGCCCTCAAGTGTCTATACCCCAAGCCCTTTGCAAAAACCACTTCTTGCTAGGTAGATGTACACCAAATAACACAAAATAGCTTCAGAACTCCAAGAAACCCAGCTGCTGGCTGTGAGCTTCTTGAGAGAGAGAAGAGGTTGTGTTTTTCTTGCATGCAATGAGAATGAATGGCTGGTCCAAGAGAGCTACAAGACCCTTTAATATGTATTGTCTTTTCAAAGAAATTGGTCCAATAGAAATAAAGGGGGAGGTGGCCGAAGTTCTCATTTGAAAAGGGTTCCCCCCTTTTTTTTTATTAGACATATTACACTAGTTAAATGGTCTTGTGATTTAATCTCTTAGTAGATGTATACAACTAACCATTTAATTGTACAACATATATAATGCCATTATTAATTTGCAATGTCATCTAACTTATATAAATAACATTACAAATAATATCATTGAACAAAATATCCTAATAAATTGTTCCATCTCATATGCAACTTGTTTAGAAAACCCATTTTCTAAATTGGTGTTAATATTTAATTGCATGATCATATCATCAATTAAATATTAATTGGTGTTTGCTAAGCTTGTTGTTGGGTATAACCCGACTTGGATCATAACGTACTAACCACATCAATATTCTAAGTGTCTTGGGCACACAGAATCCTACAATCTCCCACTTGCCCAAGATTCATAGAAGATTGATGCAAGCAGTAAATTCCGCCTAACAACGGTTTACTACCCTTAATACGCATGACTTACAGCCATTCAATAACATCATCCCTTTCAAGTACCCTACTTGAAATGATTTAGGTGAATCAATCATTTATCCTTTTGTTACAGATGTTATGTTAAATCCAAGAACATAGAATGATCATTTCTTGTTGATTTAACTTAATCAGGCCTTAGACATCTAACTCTCAACAAATAAGAGGAACAAATTCCATCTTGACTACATACGTTTCTCATAAACACCTCGTGTTATACCTGAACATACCCTTATGTACTGTCCACTATTTCAGGACAGTGAAGAATAGGCTCAAGGTATAATACTTGGTAAATATCAAAACCCAATATGTATCTCAGGTCGGAGGATACCAAATGATATTCGCCTTTACTCAAATTTACTTATGATCAATCAATAAGATTCCATGTAGTAGAATTTGAGATGCGGTTAGTCCAATATTTGTATCCCACAAATATCTATGAACCTTGGTAGCAACCCATTGCTCTATATTCATCTTATGAATATCAACCAATCCAAGTTCATAATAGTCTTACCCTCACACTTGTTCCCACAAGTCTGAATGACTACGGACATTTAGAGTAAACAATTTACTCATGGATTAAACATGCTAAATTGGAACATTAATTGAAACATTATAACCAAATAATTTTATTCAAATAATAAAGAGTTCCACATATCCAAATACAAAATATACAGATCAAATCCAATCACTAGAATATCGAAGTCCCATGGCACAAGTATGACCTTCATGCTATGCCTTTTCAAGGAGCTTCGTGAGAGGATCCGCAATGTTTTGATCCGTGTGAACTTTACGAATACATATCTTTCCCTTTTCAACTTCATCTCGTATGTAGTTGAATCTCCGCTCAATGTGCCTAGTCTTTTGATGAGCACGGGGTTCCTTGATTTGTGCAATCGCACCCTCGTTATCACAAAAGATCTCTAGGGGTCCTGAATGGAAGGGACAACCCCTAGATCGGCAATGAATTTCTTCAACCATGCAGCTTCTTGAGCTGCCAATGAGGCGGCGACGTATTCTGATTCTGTAGTTGATAGAGCCACCACATCCTGCTTGGAGCTCTTCCAAGAAACCGCTCCTCCATTCAGAATGAAAATGTATCCCGATTGTGACCAAGAATCATCACGATCGGTTTGGAAACTCGCATCCGTGTAACCTTTTACAACGAGTTCCTCGTCACCAGATCCATAGATTAGGAACATATCTCTTGTCCTCTTTAGGTACTTAAGTATGTTCTTAACAGCCATCCAATGACTGTCTCCAGGATTTTGCTGGTATTAGCTTGTCATGCTTAAGGCGCATGACACGTCCGGTCGAGTGCATATCATCGCATACATGATGGATCCAATAGCAGATGTGTATGGGACTGCCTTCATTTTATCTTGCTCATCCTTTGAGCTTGGACACTGAGTCGTACTCAATATCCTTCCTCTTTGAATAGGTACGGTACCTTTCTTAGAGTTTTCCATCTTGAACCTTTTCAAGATCTTATATGCACTTTGATTCAAACCAATTAACCGCCTTGATCTATCCCTATAGATCTTTATTCCCAAAATATAGGCGGCTTCACCAAGATCCTTGATGGAAAAACAACTTCCAAGCCAGGTTTTTACACCTTCCAAGGTTGGAATGTCATTTCCAAATAGTAGTATGTCATCAACATACAATACTAGGAAAGTTATTGTGCTCCCACTAGCCTCTTTATACACGCAAGCCTCATCAGATTTTTTGATGAAGCCAAATTTCTTTACTTCCTTATCAAAACGGTGATTCCAGCTTCTCGATGCTTGTTTCAATCCATAGATTGATTTCTTTAACTTGCGTACTTTATTAGGATGTTTTGGATCGACAAAACCTTCTGGATGAACCATATAGACATCTTCCTCAAGATATCCATTTAGGAAAGCAGTTTTGACATCCATTTGCCAAATCTCATAATCATAATGAGCAGCTATGGTAAACAATATCCTTATAGACTTTAGCATCGCAACAGGTGAGAAGGTTTCATCATAATCAACCCCTTGAGTTTGAGTGAAATCCTTTGCTACAAGTCTAGCTTTATAAGTATCCAAGTTTCCATGCATATCAGTTTTCTTCTTGAAAACCCACTTACTTCCAACTATCTTGGAATTAAGAGGTGGTATAACAAGTTCCCAAACTTGATTGTCATACATGGATTGCATCTCAACGTTCATGGCTTCTAGCCATTTGTCACAATCCGAATTGGACATTGCATTATGGTATGTGGTCGGTTCATCTGAATCTACCACATAGCATCCATCCATGAAAAATCCATATCTTTCAGGTGGATTACTAGTTCTACCACTTCTGCGAACGTCTTGTGTGTATTGATCAACCCCTTGATCATCCTCGACATCCTTATGTTGAGTGCTAGTTTCAACCAAACGTGCATTGGGTTGTGGTTCTTGATCCTCTTCAAGATCCACTGTTCTACTGCCAGCTCCTTCCATAAGGAACTTTGCTTCTAAGAACTCACCCTTTCTGGCAACAAACACCTTTTGTTCCAGTGGATCATAGAAATAATATCCCATAGAATCTCTAGGATATCCAACAAAGATACACTTGGTGGATCGGACTTCTAATTTGTTTGGGGTGGGAGTCTTAACATAAGCCTCACATCCCCAAACCCTTAAGTATGATAGGGATGGAACTCTTCCATGCCATATCTCAAAAGGTGTCCTTTCCACCTTTTTGGTTGGGGCCATATTTAGAATACGGGCCGCAGAGAGCAAAGCAAAACCCCAAAATGATAGTGGTAATGTGCTTCTAGCCATCATAGATCGGACCATATCCAATAAGGTTCGATTCCTCCTCTCAGACACACTATTATGTTGTGGTGTTCCAGGTGGAGTGAGTTATGAGACAATCCCACAGCTCCTAAGATGATATTGAAAAACATCACTTAGGTATTCACCTCCTCTATCGGTACGGAGAATTTTAATTGACTTATTGAGTTGATTTTCTACTTCATTCTTGAAGATTTTGAACATTTCAAAAGCTTCATCTTTGTGCCTTAATAAGTACACATACCCATAGCGACTATAGTCGTCGGTAAAGGTAATGAAGTATCTTTCACCATTCCTAGTCATTGGCTTAAAAGGACCACATACATCCAAATGTATGATTCCTAATAAATCTTTTGCCTTTTCGGTAGTTCCATTAAAGGGTGCCTTAGTCATCTTACCTTGTAAACAAGATTCACAAACATCAAATGAATCATATTCATTTGTTTTTAAAAGACCATTCTTTTGAAGTGTTTGTAAACGTTTCTTGTTTATATGACCAAGACGACAATGCCAAAGATAGGTATCACTCAAGTCCAACTTGAGTTTCTTGGTGTTAGTCTGGTACAATGAACTATTTAAAGTATTTTCATGAACCAATTCATAAATACCGTTAATTGGAATAGCTTTAAAATAGAACATACCATTTAAAGAAACATGAATATCATTTTCAATAAAGGATAATACATAATCATAATGTTTTAATTGGGATACAGAAATAATGTTCCTAGTCAAACTAGGAGCATACAAAACATTCTTCAAAATAACTTCCAAACCACTTGGAAGTCTTAGGATGTAGTCCCCACGAGCTTCAACTAAGACTTTAGTTCCATTGCCCATGAAGAGGCTAACATCCCCTTGTTTGAAGTCCCTACTTCTTGTGAACCCCTGCAACAAATTGCAAATATGAGTTCCACATCCGGTATCCAATACCCATGTGTTAGAAGATGTAACATTAAGATCAATATGAATCATGTATATTATACCTGAGGTCTGCCCGGCATCCCTCTTTGCTTTCAACTCTTAGAGATGGAAAGGACAATTCCTTGCCCAATGTCCTATCTCCCCACACTTGAAGCATGGGTCATTAGTAGCAACCTTTTGCTTCTTCTCTTGTGGTTTGGGTGGTACCCTTACCACCCCTTTCCCCTTTCCCCAAACGGGTCCCTTACCCTTGGCAACCTTTGCCTTGGGTGCGGGATGAGGCCTTTTGTTGTTCCCACCTTCATTGATGGTGAGAACGGGTAAAACCCTTTTACCCATGGCCGCCTCGGCCGTTTTGAGCATTGAGTGAAGCTCACCAATGCTTTTGTCCCATGCGTTCATGTTGTAGTTCAACACGAATGTCTCAAACTTCTTGGTTAGGCCATTTAGGATCAAATCCGTGGCCAACTCCTTCGAGACGGGACAATTTAGCCTCTCAAGGCGGTCAATATGACTTTTCATCTTAAGTACATAAGATGAAACAGATTGGTTGTCGTCCATACGACATGCATGGAGTGCTCGAACCGTTTCAAAGCGCTCAACCCTTGCTTGCTGTTGGAACGTTTCCTTCAGTTGGGTTATCATGTCGTAAGCTCCGTGATGTTCATACTCCTTTTGGAGGTCCGGAGTCATGCTCGCTAGCATGAGACAAGACACTTGGACGGAGTCCTCAGTGTATTTCAGCCAATCGTTATAGGCCTCCTCATCATCCTCGCTAGGTTGATCGGGGATAGGGTCGTCTAAAACATATGATCTTCTCTCTTGCTTGAGAACGATTCTCAAGTTTCGATACCAATCAATAAAGTTGTTATGATTTAGACGTTCCTTTGGAGGATCGCTCGTAGTGATTGGTTGGACGCGGATGAGTTATCGTGATTTTCATTATTAGTGGCCATCTACAAAATATAACAAAGATATATTTTAGTATTTCTGATATTGCTAATTTTAATAATTAATGCCTTTTAAGGTCAATTTTATATTAAAATCTAGAACCCAACATTACATTTAAATTGTGGTTAGGTGACCTTTATCCCACGATTTAAATTAATAAGGTGGTCAACGATTTGATGATTGCAACCATTTGCAACTTCTATAGGTATGGGATCGACTTTAAACATCATATGCAAAGTCGGCATGTTAATCCCATCAACACCATTTGGAAACCATATTTTAGGTGATCCATTTAACATGGTTTGCAAATCAAGTTACCCTACTTGCACACACATGTGAGTTTACCAACATAAGTGGTTAGGTGACCTTTATCCCACCAATGTGGTATTCCCACCTTAAGTCACAAGTTCCCTCAAAATGGTTAGGTGACCTTTATCCCATTAAGAGTTTCCAAATGACTTAAGTGTTGTGCAAAAGGACAGTGTTAAACTTGTTTGTTAAATGTTTAGAGATTTCATAATTCTAGTTTAGAAAACTCTATGTACTTTGTATTTGTATGCTTTCAAATACAAGATACCATATGGTCCTTTGATTAAAACCTATTTTAATCTTTAAAATCATTAAATCATTTTAATAACCTTTTATTGCCTTTTAATGATTAAGAACCATCATTTTTTATAACTTGTTAAGTTTGTTAATTAGTTTGTAATGCATGTCAAAATTCCAACCATACAATCAAATAACAAACATCCAAACAAGTCATAAACATAAACAACCATAATGTGCATATGTGCATAACCATAGCATCTAAAGTGGTCCACACTTGTTTGCCATCACAAGTGTGGTCCATAGGACATTCCTAAGGGTCACAAACAAAGCATATAGAAAGCTTCCAAAAGCCTCCCACTTGAAACCGCATCCAAAATGCTCCATGTTTCTTTTATGACCTTCCTTTGTGCTTCCAATGTGTATGTCTTCATATTACAAGATATAAAGTCCTAATACAAGATATCTAGTAAAATGAAAATACACCTAATCTATTTATTACAACCCAATAATAAATAAATTACATTTGAAACAAAGCACAAACAACAAATAATACAACCCAATTGAATGAATGAATACAACCATCACAAACATCCAAACAACACAAGGTCAATGGCTAGGTTATGCACACTATCATCCAATGATCATATTATCAAAACATATAATGAAACCCTACTTAAAACCACCAAATTTCAGCCAACATAAACTGAAATTTTTGGTTTTAAATATTGTCCAAACAATCAACATTTCATAGTATATTTCTTTCAAGGTCTAATCACTAGCATGTGTGATATGACCTTGAAAGTTTGGGGAATCATTCAAACAAACTATAACAGCCCAAAATCAGCCTATAACTAGTTTATAATCATCCTTTAAAACCAATTTCAAAGGACAAAACAAGCAAGTCATCCACATAACCGACTCATGATGCCATTGTCGGGTTTGCAAGAACATAAAACCGAGTTTAACCTTTTAAACTTTCAGAAAACGCAGCGGATATATATGGCTTTAAAACCGATTTTAAAGCTGAAAAATATGTTCATTATGTGATCTTATAAGTGTATAAAACAAACCCAAATCAAAGGATCTTTTAATATGTGAATGAACTAGCTATATACTTATGTAAATGCACATAAAATCACAGCTACATAGAGCTGTGATTACTACCTTACAGGAGCAGAAAAACGACCAAAGATAGGAGGTTTTGGGTGCTTGACTTCGGCCAAAGCTTCAAGGAAGAAGCCCTCAAATGTCTATACCCCAAGCCCTTTGCAAAAACCACTCCTTGCTAGGTAGATGTACACCAAATAACACAAAATAGCTTCAAAGCTCCAAGAAACCCAGCTGCTGGCCGTGAGCTTTTTGAGAGAGAGAAGAGGTTGTGTTTTTCTTGCATGCAATGAGAATGAATGGCTGGTCCAAGAGAGCTACAAGACCATTTAATGTGTATTGTCTTTTCAAAGAAATTGGTCCAATAGAAATAAAGGGGGAGGTGGCCGAAGTTCTCATTTGAAAAGGTTTCCCCCTTTTTTTTATTAGACATATTACACTAGTTAAATGGTCTTGTGATTTAATCTCTTAGTAGATGTATACAACTAACCATTTAATTGTACAACATATATAATGCCATTATTAATTTGTAATGTCATCTAACTTATATAAATAACATTACAAATAATATCATTGAACAAAATATCCTAATAAATTGTTCCATCTCATATGCAACTTGTTTAGAAAACCCATTTTCTAAATTGGTGTTAATATTTAATTGCATGATCATATCATCAATTAAATATTAATTGGTGTTTTCTAAGCTTGTTGTAGGGTATTACCCGACTTGGATCATAACGTACTAACCACATCAATATTCTAAGTGTCTTAGGCACACAGAATCCTACAGATTCCTGGTCCTAAATCCCCCGGGAAGGACATGGATGTTTTTCTTAGGCCATTGGTGGATGAGCTTAAGCAGTTGTGGGTGTCGGGCGTACGTACTAAAGACATGCCGACAAACACATTTTTCACAATGAGTGCGGCTTTGTTATGGACTATAAATGACTTTCCGGCTCGTAGTAGTCTATCAGGTTGGAGCGGGCAGGGCTACAAGCCTGCAAAGCATGCCCGACTTGTAACGAAGACACTCCTTCGATGCGTGTCACAAATAAAGTCGTTTATGTTGGTCACCGTTGGTTTTTAGATGCAAACCATGAATGGAGAACAAATTTGGACTTCAACGGGGAACCCGAGATGAGATCCCCTCTGAAACAATTTAGTGATACTGACATAGAAACTCAACTTAGTCGGCTCCGCCACCGTTTACCGGGGAAACATCCTGATTTTGGAGGTGTTAAATCAAAGCGGGAGGAGTATGAGTTAAATTGGTCCAAACAAAACATATTTTTTGAACTTGAGTACTGGTCTTCTCTACAGCTAAAACACAACTTAGATGTGATGCATATAGAGAAAAATATGTGTGATAGTTTGCTAGGTACTCTTCTAATGAATGAAAAGAGCAAAGATACACCAAATGCACGGGTTGACTTGAAAAATCTAAATATTCGAAGTAGGCAATGGTTAGAGAAAAAAAAATGGCAAGTGGTATAGCCCCCACCCGAAATACTCATTGAAGACTAGTGATCGAAAGTTATTTTGTGAGTTTATAAAAAATGTAAAACTGCCTGATGGGTTCGGATCTAATATCAGCAAGAGAGTGATAGATAATAATACTAACATTACTGGGTTGAAATCTTATGACTGTCATATTCTCATGCAACGGTTGTTACCGATTGGTGTTAGAGGTTTTTTGGCTAAAGATACTTATACACCAATAGTTGATTTGTGTACGTTTTTTAAGCAACTTTGCTCCAGAACACTATTAATTGACGATATGAAGAAAGCTAAGGAGGCCATTCTTATAATATTGTGCAAGTTAGAATTGATCTATCCTCCAGCGTTTTTTGACATTATGGTTCATTTGGTTTTGTATTTACCTGATGAAGCGATTCGTGGTGGTCCAGTGTATATGAGATGGATGTATCCGTTTGAAAGGTATATGAAAAAACTAAAAAATTATGTCAGAAACAAGGCAAGACCAGAAGGTTGTATAGTTGAAGGTTATGTTGCTGAAGAAGCTTTATCATTTTGTTCGAGGTACCTTCGAGATGTTAAGACTCAGTTTGATCGCCCTGATAGAAATGAGGATATCATTATTGAAAAGAGAAAGATATTTGCCTTTGAGTCAAAATGTGCAAAAAAGATGAAATATCTTTCTCCTAGCGAAAACTGAAGCTAGAATGGTTTGTCCTCGATAGTTGTCAAGAAGTTAGAGACTATATGAAGTAAGAGTTCCTATCTTTAAGTTTTAAACATTACTTAAATATATTTCGTTCCTCACTTGTTATATATTTTGTGAACAATATAGTGAATTCAAATCTGAACGCCCACATGAGGATGTCATAATCAAATTTCCATCTTGGTTTCTAGAGAAGGTATTCCGTGTATAAAAATCTCTTAGGTTTATATCCAAAATTCTATCATGAATTCAAATCTTTATTTGTTAGGTAATATATATTTAACACATTATTTTCTTAGGTTTATTTGATGAAAATACAAAATTCTCCAGATTTTCACTCAGAGTTGTATGCTCTTTCAATGGGTGCGGATGTAAAAGCCTATAACTACACTGCTTGCATAGTCAACGGTGTTAGGTTTATGGTACTTGCACGTGACGCGTAACGCACAACACAAAACTCAGGTGTTTTAGTGGAGGGTGAGAATGGTGAGAAATATTATGGCTAAGTTGAAGAGATTATTGAGTTGTGCTATGCAAATGGGTATTCAACAGTCCTATTTCGTTGCAAATGGTTCGATACTCGAAGGGGTGTTTCATACGATAATAATATCACCAGTATCAACACCGAACGTGAATTGGACAAAGACGATCAACTCATATTTGCTTCCCAAGCTAAACATGTATTCAACATCCGAGAACCTTCTCGGAGAAACCAAAGCAATCATCACCGGTGGGTCGTCGAGAATGTTAATCATCGTAAAATTTGGGATCGACCGCCATCCAATGATGGACTCGTGGAAAACATTCAAAATGTTGATAATGAACTAACAGAAGATCTTGACGTCGTTCATAATCATTCTTCATCTAATAATGTACTTTTCATTGACATCACCCAATACTTTCAAAATGTTGATAATGTCACTGATGGCGAAATTGCAAGTGAAGTTAATCCACCAAATGTTACTGCTAATGTGATGTCTGAGGACGAGGGTGATTATGATGAAGAGGATTTTGATTATGACATTGAGGGGTCTAACAACGAGACTAAAGTATATGAGGGAGACTCCGATTAAGTATATATTTAATCTAAAACTTTGTAGACATGATATCTTGTTGTAGTTGAAAACTTTATTCTTATTTTAATTTTGATGTTTTATATCTTATAATTTTTACGGACATGATATCTTTTTGTATTGTTTTGATACATCTCATGGCTGATGTAATGAGCCATGGAGGTGATGGCGCGGGGGATCCACCGATTCCTCCTTTTGGTGGGCCCGGAAGCCATCAGTTGGATGGTAAGCATTATATTTTCATGTTTATTTATTTATTATTAATATATATTGTAATTATTGCTTATTTTATTATAAATGCAGGCTCGCCTTCCCGGAAAACAAGAGGGAAGGGCAAAAATAAAAAGTTACAGCATGAGTTAGAAAAAGAGGAGGACCTTTATCTCTTCCTTTTGATAGAGCTGCTACATATACCCCAGTCGGTGAACTTAACGATATGTTTGTTCGTGAGGTTGGGATATACATGGAGGCCAATTATCCCTTTAATGTTCGTTCGTGGACTGATCTTTCTGATGCTCAGAAGAATGCGTTGGATGAGCATATGGCGGTAACTTTTATATGTTTTATGTTTATTGTTCGGTATTTATTTAACTACCTTCATTTTGTTTTAACTTAAATATAGCGACGCTTTGATTTTGATGAGATTTTGCGAGATCGTGAACGCGCTCAGATTGAGGGTGGCATTCGTTCTGTATATCTCAAACGATTCAAAGATTGAAAAAACATTGCCAAAAGACACTTTGATCGTGTTGGAGGATATGAAGATGTGGAACAAGAAAGGCTCAACTCTCCAAAGGGAATGAATCATGAAAATTGGAGCAAAACAATTGATTTTTTCTTAAGTGACGTACACAGAAAAGCCTCATCATCAAACAAAGCAAACCGGCAACAACAACAATACACTAATCGTGGTGGGACTGCCTCGTATAGTAGTTATTTTTACAAGAAGGTAAAGCTTTAATTATTTGTATGTGTATTGTAGATAAGTATTTATTTAATATATGATATACTTTTAAATGTAATCAGAATAAGAGCAGACTTGAGGCATTTCAGAATGCTCATACCAGTAAAGATGGGACCTTTGATACGGAGATAGCTGAACAACGATATGTAAGTTTTATATAAAGTAGAGTTTTGAAATATTAAAGATGAAGCCTTTGTATATATATATATATATATATATATATTAAATCACGTTTTGTTAATTAATATAGAATCAGCTTAAAGGACGGTTTGATGAGCTAAGTCAATCCCAAAACGAAGGAAATTGTTCATCACTGAACGAGTCAAAGTTTTTGAGTCGGTGTTGGGAGAACGCCGTGGGCATATTAGAGGGATTGGGCGTAAACCGTCTTCATCTGCAGGGTCGACTTCCTTTGTTCTTGATCAGGAACAAACACCTCAGACATTATCAGAGGTATTAAAGTTTTATACGTTTTATCTTGAAGTTGTTAAATGTATCATTGTTGGTTTATCTTAAACGGGTCAAAATGGGTAATTTAAGTTGAATTATGTACATTATGGTTGAAATGGGTCAAAATGATACAAACACACTTGATATAATTAAAACCATATTAATTTGAGTTAAAACGGGTCAAAATGGGTAAATTTAAGTTGAATTATGTACATTATGGTTGAAATGGGTCAAAATGATGCAAACACACTTGATATAGTTAAAACCATATTAATTTAAGTTAAAACGGGTCAAAATGGTAAATTTAAGTTGAATTATGTACATTATGGTTAAAATGGGTCAAAATGATACAAACACACTTGATATAGTTAAAACCATATTAATTTGAGTTAAAACGGGTCAAAATGGTAAATTTAAGTTGAATTATGTACATTATGGTTGAAATGGGTGATACAAACACACTTCAAGGTGTTGGTGTATCATTTTGTTTTGAAATTGATCAAAATGATGAAGAACACATTATATACTTAAAGTTATACTAAGAAGCAAATACAACAAGTTATAATGTATATTTTGTTTTGTAGGCTCAAATCACAAGTTTGTTTAAAAATGCAAACTTTATGTCGCAAATGACGCAACTTATTGCCTCCCAAAAAGGTACACAACAAGCTGATGAAGATGATGATTCGGACGAGGACGATGAATAGGATAGCGGTTAAGTAGTTTAAGTTTATTTTAACGACATTAGAAGTTGAAGTTAAACAATTTGTATGTTTATGTTATTTGTGTTGTTAAAACTCGTATTGTACTTCTTAATACTTATGTTATTTGTGTTGTTGGAAAATCTGGAAATTTGGTTTTATTTACAGGTTTTTTCGGTTTATAAAAATGGAAATTAAAAAAAAAAAAAAATTAAAATGAAAAATTGACTATTAGCGGCGACAAGAAGTCCTTCCCGGAAATTTTTATTTGAATTTATAGCGGCGATATTGTCGCCGCAAATTATAGAATTAGTGGCGACGTCTTTAACGACGACTCTTTAGCGGCGATATTTTCTACATTAGCGACATGTCGCCACTAATACTAATAGCGGCGAAAATGGGTATCAATAGCGGCGACATCTGTCGCCGCTAATAAGCTTATTCCTTGTAGTGCCTGCTATCACCTATTTATTTTGAATACTATAGATTCTAATTGTTGGTAACGAATATATGTGTGATATCCATCAATAAACATGTCAGTTGACTCTAACTTTGAGTTTGAGTGACTTTCACTTTGACATTGTTTAATAGATGACTTTGATTGATACTGTTGACTTTGACTAGACTTTGACCTTGATTAGTAAATTGGACTTGGTGACATCATATAACATACATAGGAATGTTTGATACGGGTGCTAAAGATTTGAGTTGGACACTTAGACGTATGAATAATTAAAGGGAATAATCAAATAGAGTTGATATGTTAGTTCTATACCATAAATTAGACTATTGCTTATAATATCTCGCTAAACAACGAAGGGTCAGGTTAAGAAATACAATAAAAGCAATTTAATATTGAATATTGCCTAAAGTTCCTAATTAAAGACGGAACTAAATCAATCTAAAGATATTAAGCCTTTAACGACTTAAAATCTCACAAAAATTCGTAAAACATTAAAAAAAATGAACACGCAAGTTTCCAGGCAAGAACAAAGCAATAAAAGAAAAAACGGTCGGGGGCGCAAGGGGCACTTCCTTGGCCCTTTTCACTATCAAACATCATGAGGGGGGTCCCTTATGTTTTCTACACTTCACTGTTTCATATTTCTATCTTGCTCTCTATACAAACAATACCCTAGCCCCCATCCTCTCATCATCATCATCGTCATCATAGATCACATACATCCCTTCTCCAATGCTTTTTAAGTGTCTCAAGCAATCAAGTTGTTGGATCATATGAGGCTTGTGCAACCAAAATAACACTTAGAAGATTTTGATGTACAATTGAAGTGGTCTTCCAAAGACAAAGCTGCTCTTCCGAAGACAAGCCAAAGATCTTCCGAAGCTCAAGTATGAAGAACTTCCGAAGGTAGAACTCAGTCTTCCGAGACTAAGTATTTCTCCTTCCGAAGTATACAAACTTAGAAGACCCAAGACAAAGTCTTCCATAAAAATAAAGTCATGAAGACTTGCAGAAGACTAGGAAGAAGTTGATTCTTCTAAAGTATAAATGGACTCGGAAGAACTTATTCTTTCGAAGCCATTTTAGCTTCGGAAGAACCAACTATGAATCACTGGACATAAGTATGGCCTGTCTGACATTCGTTGCAACCACTGATATACTACATAGCGCTTTCCCACACCCATGTAGTTGACCATACTTTAATCCATTGTTCACCCATTATCAGTTAGTATAGTTGCTACTTTTTGTTGGTGACAAAATATAAGTTATGGACTTGTCATGACTGCCTAATCTAGGATAGTATTTTATCTTAGATGCTTTACTTCTAGCAATGTAGTATTTGTCTAATTGTAAATTCCAGCTGGTTATCCAAGTATAACCGGCTGTAGATAGTAGTATGTATAGTTTCTTATTGTAACTCTGTAACCATGCTTGTAGGAGTCTTGTAATACTGAGTTGAGATGTAATATATACAAGTATCTTAAAAACCTATTCTTGTGTTCATTTGTTTTTATTAACTTATTATATTACTTGTGAATTTAGTTAGAGATTATGCTTCATCAAACGAGTGAGATTAAGTAAGCTTGTGAGATAATCTTGTGTTGGGAGACCAACACCGATCCTACAATTGGTATCAGAGCTTTTTAGGCTCTTGATTGTGAGATCTAACCATCTCAAATCACCCTTGTTTATTCACACATACACACTACACTCAAATGGCTCTTAAATAGAAATTTTTTGTGTTTAAGACGGGAACCATTACCAAAGCTCCTATCATCACTCCTGATAATTTTAGACCCTGGTACGAATGTATTGAAGGCTTTATCAAGTATCAAGACAACCGTATGTGGAGATCAGTTACACATGGTCCTTATAAACCAAAGCTAGAATCCCCAGCTGGTAATGGTGCCATGATAGAGAAGGCCGTTGAAGACTACTCTGATGAAGATTTCAAAAAGATAGACATTGACTGCAAAGCTATGACTGTGTTGCTTACGATTATACCAAACTGGTAGGCTTTCAGCAATGCGAGACTGCCAAAGAACTATTTGATGCCTTGATGTTGATGTACACTTGTTCTACTGAATCCAAGGAGTCCAAGAAGGGTATGATAAAGCAGAAGTTTGAGAACTTCACATACATTATTAGTGAGACCTTGAGCCAACAATACTTCATGTATATGGAGTTGATCACATCTCTTCAGTCTATGGGAGTGGTGTTAGGACCGTGTACGTACGGAGTACTAACAGATTCTGCGTGAAACCAGATCAAATAGCGCGGAATTCTATTTGATTAGCGATCCAATCGGTGAGAACGAATGACCCGATCCGATCTAACAATGAAACAAACGTTTAGAACGAGTTGGAATCGATCATGAACGAACTATGAACTTGGATTTGTGACTTGGGACGCTAAAGCATGCGACTGACTCATACACACGACTGAAGATTCAGTCGTGCGATTAAACCAATCTTATGTCTCAATCATACGACTAATCCAGTCACCTAGTTCAGACGTGCGACTGGTCCATAAGCATGGTTCATTCATGCATATGGGCCATAAGTATGGTCCATTACCGTGAATGTTCACATGACTAAGTTAAACACATTTCTAAGTTCTTATTGACTTAGAACTATGTAAAACCAACATCAAACCTATATATTTAGTTCATACATGTAACATTCAATATAAATATAACATGACATAATTAATCATATATAAACATCACAATGCATTTCATATATCATTCAATCAATTCATTACATCGGATTATACAAGTGTAAGACATGAAAGACTTTTACATTTAAGAACATAAACTAGGTACATAAATATGTATCAGCAAACTCCCCCTTGGACCTAGTTTAGCCTAATGTCTAACATTCTTCATGTGCTTTTGAAACTTCTTGTACTTCTCTTCTCTTGTGACTCCCGTGTGTATCTCAAACGCGAAGCAGACCGTATGACATGTTGGCATTGAAGAGCTTGTACAATGTCTTGCGAGTCATAGAATAGTGGCCACTTGTAAAGAGTGTAAACATCTTCAGCTGACAAGTTGGTTAGCTACATCGGGTCAAATACCCTGATAGTCTCGATTTTGCTCTCTTTATGCAAAACTATGGCTGCTTCTCCCATCCGCCAGTCATAATACCACCACTTGAAGTGTGGAGTGAAGTCCTGAGGGATTTCCTGTAATGGGATCTTCGACATTGTGCGCGAACGACTCCACTTCAACACTACTTTAGGCTTTCCAGTATAAGGATCAACTTTGGTCTTATTTATGAACCGTTTAGGCTGTTGACGCCTGAAGTTGACCCACCTGGTGTGGTATTCCCTCTTTAATGCCGTCTCGAACCACCCCGACATCTTTCTGGGGTTGGCGTCCAAAAGGTCTAAACAGGTAAGCCTGTTTAGCTTAAAACCGGGAAGAGTCCTCAGATCATGAGGGAATCTGAAGTACTCTATCCCCTTCTCCCTCTTCACCGCATACACATCCAAGTCTTCAAAATAAGCCCAACTAATAATCTTGCCTGACACCTTCTGATGCTTCTTCACTCTGTAGAGTTTGGTGTAGGCATTTAACTTTGGCGGTTCATGTTGGACTCTCATTTCAGCTAGACACACTGCCCACTCAGGCTTCTTAATATCGACATTAGCGTCCGAAGCTTGGGCTTTCCCTTCTTCTTTCTCTTTCTCTTTCTCCTTTTCATCGTGAGTTCCAAAAGTATCACTGCCAAAAGTTTCACCCAGATCGGGGATAACATTTTCCTATTGGTCAATGTACTGTGGATACTCTTCAACAGTAATGTCCTTGATGTCAATCTCATCAACATCTTGCAACTCTTCATCACTGATGACATCAACCTTGGGAGCATCCTTGACTAGCTCATCCGGGTTGAGTCTAAACATGTAGGCCAGCTGCTCATCTGTGAGATCATGAATGATCTCTCCCTCTTCGGGGGCATATCTCAAAGATTGTCGCACGATCCCTCGCAAATCAAGAATCATGGTTAGCTGAGTCTTGATTTGCTGAAGGGGTGCGATGTCGTAGTCGTCTGTTTGTTCAGCTTCATCTGTTTGATTAAACATTTAAGGCACAATCACACACATATCAGTAATCAAGATAATTAAACATTAATAAATATTAATTACATTAGTGTAATGAATAATTCAAGTACAAAAGTTTTCAAACATAAAGACATTTAATTATTACTTTTGCCTTGGTCGCTCGACTTTTCAGCTTGGGGAGCATATGAGGAGGGTCGCTGATCCTGATTCCTTTTAGTGCGCCTCTCCCGAGCCGATGGATTTGAGGCTGATGTAGATGCATCACCTTCATGCTCAGGCTCATCATCATCTCCCCCATCCTTGTCTTTCCTACTGCATTCAGCCTCACCTACATCATCAACATCATCATCATCCGATTCATCATCGGATGAATCGTCATCATCATCATCTACATCAGCAGCTCATTCTGTGCCGTGAGGGCACAATGAGCTTTGGCCAAGGCTCTCGCGTGAGTAGCATCTCTCTCAGTCAAATGGGCGATCTGTTGACTTTGAGCTGCAACTCTCTCGGTCAGCAGGGCTATCTGCTTGCCCTACGCAGCGTTGACTGCCATCAACTGGTTAGCTCGTATGTCATCAGTGGCGAGCAGTTTGAGCACTAGCGATTGAGGCTAGCTAGCTGCTCCTCTAACCCAATAATGGGCAAAGGAGATCCCTGTGGAGGGATCGATGATGTGGAAGGGCCAGTTCAGGGAATGGTAGATGCGGTGGTGGATGTGGTGTTTGATGGAGTGGGAATGAAGGTCAATGGTGGTGGAATAGATGTGGGTATGGTATGTGTGGTGGTGGTAATAGTGGTGGCTATGGTGGTGGCAGTAGTGGTGGCTGTGGAGGTATGTGTGGTGGTAGTTGGAGTGGTGGTAGTGGTGGTGTGAGTGGTGGTAGGAGTGGTGGTAGTGGCTGTGGTAGCTGTGGTAGTGGAGGTGGTAATCAATACTATCATCCATCTCTTGCCCTTCTTGCCATAGGGATAGGCCATTCTCTTCAGCCTCGACCCCTCGGCAAGCTGGGCTCCCCCTGGGCTAGTTGGCTGGGGAGGTGTGTAAGTGGGATCTGCAGTCTCAGCACCTTCAGCCCCAGCCTGGCGTCCCCTAACCGCCTCATTGCCCCTTTCGGTTGCCACTACTCGGCTACTGACCGTCCTCGTTAGAGGCTCCTCATCCGACTCATCCTCTTTTTCATCAACCAAGAAGTCCCAGTGGATGGCAGCCTGCTCCGATCCACCCGGAGCAGAGGTACTACTGTGGGGAGGTGGTGGAGATATGGTAGATGTGTCAATGGCCCGTGATTGACTGGGGCCTGCATCTCCACCACCTTGACCATCATCATGGTCATCGTCGTTATCATCTTCATTAACAGGAGCCACGATTGGCTCGATGTCGGAATCACTATCGTCGTAGCGCCACTTCTTACGAGCTGGCGCCACGTATCCCTCATTGTCCAGATGGCCGAATAATCTCCTCACCGGGGGTTTCACCTACTTTCCCCGGTAGACCTTCATCCTTCCTAAGGTGGTATCATCCATCACCTCTAGGATCACTGCATCATCCTCCTCCTTAGGCAGCATAGGAAGCTTCTCGTAGATAATCATCTGCAAGAATCTGGGTTACATGCAGAAGCCTTCCTTGCCTTTGGCCTCAATGTTCTCCATCAGGTAGGAGAAGAACATGCGTGAAAAACTAAACGGGTGATTCAGCACCAGCGCAACGTATGCGTTCTGGATTTGATCTGAAAGCTCGTCAAATCCTCCTCTCCTGGAGGCTATACATTTCAGGATCACATGTGCCAGATACTTGAATTGCGGGCACATGTTGCTTTTGTTTAGCACGCCGACATTGATGTCGTCGGCATACTTGATCCTGAGAAAGCATCCTGATGTGTGCTAGACTATACTAAATTAAACTAACAAATAAAACTCTAACTAGACACTAAAAAGCTTTAAATTTATAAAACTAAGACTCGATCCTAAGCAACACAACCGGTAGTGTACCGGTCAATTGCAGAATAGCTTTAAAGTCCGAGTTATCGAACCCAAAGATTTCTGTATGGAAAACGTAAACTAAACTTACCTAAGACTCGACTAAAAATACTAAATGAAAGTAAATGGGGGTTTGTTTTAAATTACTTTAAAAGAACTAAGACTGGACAGAAAACAAGGAACTGACTAGATTTAAATCAGGAGAAGAAAACACTACCTAGGCAAGAATCCTATACATGTTTTGGCTTTTCTTCTAACGGTTTTGGAAAGACTTGTGTAACCGGGATCTGAAGATACTAACTTAAAAGGGACCTAGAGAAACCTCGACACTTTCAAGGGAAGCAACTAGATTGACCTAATAAGCCGATAAAACACCGGTTTGTGGATTACCCTCATAGGTTCTCCAACTAAGCTAACGACACACCCGAAAGACACTCTACCTCACGGCGCGAATGTCACAATACCTAAAGGTAAGGGGATAGACCTGGAATGCCTAATCAGACTCAGGAAACTATGATATGAAAGGGAAACTAGACCAAACTCCTCACAGAGATTCTAACCTAGCAATCAATCACACAAGACAACCTGATAATCTATTAACCTCACAGTATTAAGATTAGTTGCATATTTAGTTAGTCCAATTCAAGATAAATCACTTCAATGATTCAATACGTCTACCAAATCATCTAGAAACCACAAACCCAAGGCAAACGATCTAGCATGCATCCATTATATGACAGACAATCACCAAGACACATGTGAGGTAATAAATCAATCACAAGAACAGATCTAAATAAGCATCCACAACTGATTATTCAAACCAAATCATTATCATTAACTTTTAAACACAAGTTCAATCCAAAAACCAAAAGAATATTAATCTAAACGATGTATATTCATCAAACCTACGTAGCTACAGAAGTTTAGCCAAGAATCATGTTCATAACAGTAGCAAAACTGATAGGAGAAGTCATTGATTACAAAGGAATGAAAACTAAGAAGAGAAACGTAAAAACCGGGACGATTAAGCCTTCGATTCTCCAATTCCTAACTTCAAACCTTCAATCTTTTGCTTCTTGGTGTGGAAATCGCCTCTTTGATCGTCTGGAAGTCCCCCTACTTTTGTAGAATGTGTTAAACATTTTATTTAAATGTAAAAATTAGGGTTTGGCCGCGTTCTCTCTCTTCGCGCAGCGCGTACAATATAACAAAGCTGGGCGCGCACCGCTAAGGGACAAAATAGTCGGGGGCCGCGATCTCTCTCTTGGCGCAGCGCGTACATAGTGGGTAGTCGTGCGCGTAGCGCGAAGACCCTATTTCTCTGCAATTTTTCTTTATTTTTCAAGTTTAACAACTTGCAACTCCTTCACTTGTCCAATGCCCTCGTTCCGACTCGTTTTCCATTCCTTCCTGCATCCAAACACCTACAAATGACAAATAACGAAAACATTAACTTATTCTAATAAAATTAAACACAATAGACGAATAACGACTCAAAACCCGATTCTAAAAACATATGTGTTTTGCAACACATCAAACATCCCCACACTTGACTCTTTTTCGTCCCTGAAAAAGTATTATGCTATGGAATCATAATCAGGTTTAAATCCGGTTCTCAAAAAATTCAAGTTAACGGCTTATATTAAGATCTAATAACATGTTGACCGCGATCACGGGTATATTTGTCCACTTAAACCCAACCGCCGATCATTCAGGTCCCCAATCGTATTGCAATTAAGTTCAAGTATTTGATTAATTCATTATGGGTCTCACACTTCGGTACCTATTCCCGCTTCAAGCTTTCTAGGCACAGAATAAATCAAATTTCTAAGATTTTTCTACCACCGTAACCCACTACCCAACTGTAATCCCTCTATCTCTAGATGGAATTTGTTTGTGCCCTTTTTGGCATCTTTTCTGCGCTTTTCTCAATATATATATATATATATATTTTTTTGAGCATTGCCTTATTATACCTAATTCTCAGAGGTGTTGCAAGCAAGAGTCACTATCCCCGCAACCAACGCATGAGCCTTAAGCTTATTATACCCAATTCCTAGAGGTGTTGCAAGCAAGAGTCACTATCCCCCGCAACCAACGCATAGGCCTCAGGTTTTTAAAATTTTAAGTTCATTATTCTCTTTTTTTTTTTAAATATATGGGTGGATTTCCTAAAGGCGCCGCCTGTTAAAGCGTGCCTGCTAGAAAAACTACAGCTGGGTCTTAACCTACAGTGGTACCCCTTATACTGTCTACGGTTTTGGCTTCCAATGGTGAGAACCCACAAGACTTAATAATGTTTAATTAAGTGTACTAGAATACTCCTAGGATAACCTTACAAGATCAGCTGGGCCTACCCGCACATCCCAAATCAGACATGTTTTTAATCAGTTATTCATCTTATATGTGTGCTACTTGAAAAACCGAACACCTGATTTTTTCTATCATTTTCCATTTTTTAATATATGCAAACATCAAAATCAGGGACTTTTTCTAACTTTTTTGATTTTTTTTTAAGGACACACTAAAATAAAACTAACTAAACACACTCAAATATTAAAGACTGACTGACTCAATTAAATTAAACCTAAGACACATGTCTTCCTATCCCCACACTTAAGTTAAACATTATCCTTAATGTGGAAACTAAAAGAAAGACATAAATAAAAAGAAGAGTTTTGGAAAAGACTTAGCTGGTAATAAGCAGTGTCCAGCTGTGCAGAGTCTGAATCCAAAACCTCTGATCGTATAGCATTTCATTCGCGATCAGGAATCACTGGCTGCCTCCTTATAAAATTGTTGGATATATTCACCCGAACGGAGATTGAGTACGGGTGAATTATTCCAGACCTGCAAAACAAACAACTAACAGGCAAACACAGCATCAAACAAACTCAATAAAAAAAACAAAAACGACTCACAAAACAGAGAAACACACGTTTGAAATTCAAATTGCTTTAAACAAGTAGAAAAATGGATGACATGATGGTAGAAGGTAGAAAACGGTGGAAAAATGGGTGAAATGGTGAAAATTAGGTAAAATAAAAATTTTTCAAAATTCTGGGATCCCTCGCGTGTCACGAGGGATTAGGCATGAACATGGCGCGATTCGCGAGACTCCTCGCGTTACGCGAGAAAAATCAAGCAGCCTGGCGCGTAGCGCGAGGTTGCACTTTTTGCAGAAAATTATGAAATTTTTCATGCCTTAGCCAAATTTTGGCCCCAACCGTTTTATTACCTCTATTAACATGAACCAAGTGGGAAGACTTACCTGGTAGCCTCCCGGTCATGTGTCAAATCGCAACCATAAGATTGTTTCCCTGCAAATACTTAACAAGACACAAAAACAAAACACACGAAACACAAAAACCGACACAAACTACCTAAAACCAACTCTACAAACTCTACAAACGGGTCACTACCCAAAAACTATCACTCAGATCAACTTATGGGGGATCATGAAGACCCAGCTCACCCCCGAAACTAACAACCTCACATCCAAACTCACCACTAAACAAGAAACCACCAAATTCAGAATCAATCAAATCACAACAATCCCCACACTTGGGTTTTGCTAATGGTGGCGGTTCTCTATCAAACTCTAACATCCCCACACTTGGGGATTTGCTATCCTCAACCACAAACTTCTCAAATTCACAATCAACTAACTCATCATCACTTTCACATACCCTCATAAACTCATCCACCACTCGATCTAACTCATCCTCCTCCTCAACCGAATACACTCTCTCATTCTCCATCATCCTATCATCCACCTCACACGAATTGATCAAGGACACCGACTCTTTCGGAATACTAGGACCCCTAATCGATTTGGCAACCTCAAACACTACACTCTCCTCTCCCACGTGAAGTGTGATCTCACCCTTAAACACATTAACGTTAGCTTTAGCAGTACACAAGAAGGGTCTACCTAGAATGATAGGAACTCGTTCATCAGCCTCCATGTCTAACACTACAAAGTCCACGGGGAACACAAACTTACCAACCTTAACCAATAAATTCTCTACAATTCCCCGCGGATGCTTAACAGATTTATCAGCAAGGGAAAGTGTCATGCGCGTTGGGCTCAACTCACCTAAACCTAGCTTCTCATACAAGGAATAGGGCATAAGATTGATACTAGCTCCTAAATCCGCCAACGCGTGGCATTGAACTTCACTACCAAACAGACACGGGATTGTGAAGACCCCGGGATCTGCCAATTTCTCCGGTAGTTGGTTCATGACCACCGCAGAACACTCACCCGACAAGGAAACACTCGAAATTTCACCTAGTTTGCTTTTATTCTTCAAAAGGTCTTTCAAAAATTTAGCATACCTAGGCATCCACTTAATTACCTCTATGAACGGGAGATTAACCTTCAATTGTTTAAACAAATCCAAAAAGTGCCCGTAATCCCTTTCATACTTTTGATTCTTAAGCCTATCGGGAAACGGGAGACGGGAATGATCAATCACCGGAGAACGCTCAAACACACTAGTCTTCCTAACAGCACTATCCCCAGAGGGATTCTCTACTACCTTCTCACTCTCATCCTTCTCAAACACGACCTCCTCAACTACAGGGCCTCTCACCTCATCTAACTGCCTACCCGACCTAGTTGTAATGGCCTTAACATGTGCATTCGGGTTCTGTTGAGTATTACCGGGCAACTGACCTTGGGGCCTCTCATCTAACCTTCTAGCTATATCCCCTACAGTCCTTTGAAGATCTAGGAAAGCTGATTGCTGATTTTTCAATAAGATATCATGTTCAGCTAGAATCTGCTGCGTCTTAGCATCCTTAACCACTAACTGAGTCAACAGATTCTCTATCCTACTCAACTCTCCACTATTCTGCCCTGACTGACCACCTGAACCACTACCCTGCCCCTGGTTTTGATTAGAATTCTGTGAGAAACCTGGGGGAGCACCTGAAGAATGCCAGTTGTTCTGATTTCTCCAACCGGAGTTATAAGAATTGTTACCTACATAACTGGCTTGCTCTTGACCTATCAAAGGGCACTCACTAGTGGCATGGTCACCTCTACATAGCTCACACCTATCAACCTTCTTTTTCAGCTCTCTAACCTCACGAACTAGGCTATCAAGAGCAGCAGCCACACTAGTATCCATGGTGACATGGTGAACTCCTCGGGATGAGGTACCAGTGGCAGGACTGGAATTCTTGTTTCCAGACCGCTGCTCATGTTCTGCTTGGGAAAAACTCTCAAACATCTCATTACATTCATTCACATTTTTCACACCCATGAGATGCCCACCCACAGGCGTGTCAAACCTAGCTCTCGTCTCATAATTCAACCCATTGTAAAACTTTTCTACCAAAGCCCATTCAGACAAACCATGCTGGGAGCAACGACTAAGGAGGTTTTGAAAACTCTCCCAAGCACGATAGTAAGGCTCATCGGGCTCCATCCTAAACGAATGTATCTCATCTCTAAGCCTAGATGCCTTGGCCGGCGGAAAATATTTATGAAGAAAACGCTCACGAAGAGCCGGCCAGGTGGTGAAAGTACCAGCTGCATGAGATTCGAGCCAAGTGGCGGCTCGATCAGCAAGTGAAAAGGGAAACAGCTGTAAAAAGATGGCATCATCAGACGCACCCTGCAACTTAAAAGTTCTACCTATTCGCTCTAAGCGACCTATATGTGCAGGTGCGTCCTCATCCTCGCGTCCATGGAATTGACAGTTATTGGAGATAGCTGTCATGACGTAGGATGGGATCTGCAGGAGTTATCATTAGCAATGGTAGGAAGTATGATTGGATTGCTAACTCCTGTGAAGCCATTGGTGGCTTGCTGATGAACAGTCTGATTTTCAGCCATATGTGTGTGTGGTGAACTAGGTGGGCTAGAATCTGCAGAAGAAGTAGAAGAAGGTGCTGTAGGAAAAGGTGTAGAATCAAAAACAGAAAGAGAAGAAGTACCACCCTTAAATTTGGGCAACGCAAGCTACAAATCTTGATCCGGAGGTGGTCCTTGTGATCTCAAGCGGGGCATAAACCTGCAAAACACAAAATTAAAAACTGTAAGACTGACTCAAACAAATAAAATAAAAACAAATAGAATTAAAAACAAACTAATTAAAAAAAACACTTAGCACAAATAGCAATTAAATCAAGTAAGTCTAATTAACGCAATCGCCAAGAAATCCCCGGCAACGGCGCCAAAAACTTTGATGTGTGCTAGACTATACTAAATTAAACTAACAAATAAAACTCTAACTAGACACTAAAAAGCTTTAAATTTATAAAACTAAGACTCGATCCTAAGCAACACAACCGGCAGTGTACCGGTCAATTGTAGAATAGCTTTAAAGTCCGAGTTATCGAACCCAAAGATTTCTGTATGGAAAACGTAAACTAAACTTACCTAAGACTCGACTAAAAATACTAAATGAAATAAATGGGGGTTTGTTTTAAATTACTTTAAAAGAACTAAGACTGGATAGAAAACAAGGAACTGACTAGATTTAAATCAGGAGAAGAAAACACTACCTAGCCAAGAATCCTATACATGTTTTGGCTTTTCTTCTAACGGTTTTGGAAAGACTTGTGTAACCGGGATCTGAAGATACTAACTTAAAAGGGACCTAGAGAAACCTTGACACTTTCAAGGGAAGCAACTAGATTGACCTAATAAGCCGATAAAACACCGGTTTGTGGATTACCCTCACAGGTTCTCCAACTAAGCTAACGACACACCCGAAAGACACTCTACCTCACGGTGCGAATGTCACAATACCTAAAGGTAAGGGGATAGACCTGGAATGCCTAATCAGACTTAGGAAACTATGATATGAAAGGGAAACTAGACCGAACTCCTCACAGAGATTCTAACCTAGCAATCAATCACACAAGACAACCTGATAATCTATTAACCTCATAGTATTAAGATTAGTTGCATATTTAGTTAGTCCAATTCAAGATAAATCACTTCAATGATTCAATACGTCTACCAAATCATCTAGAAACCGCAAACCCAAGGCAAACGATCTAGCATGCATCCATTATATGACAGACAATCACCAAGACACATGTGAGGTGATAAATCAATCACAAGAACAGATCTAAATAAGCATCCACAACTGATTATTCAAACCAAATCATTATTATTAACTTTTAAACACAAGTTCAATCCAAAAACCGAAAGAATATTAATCTAAACGATGTATATTCATCAAACCTAGGTAGCTACAGAAGTTTAGCCAAGAATCATGTTCATAACAGTAGCAAAACTGATAGGAGAAGTCATTGATTACAAAGGAATGAAAACTAAGAAGAGAAACGTAAAAACCAGGACGATTAAGCCTTCGATTCTCCAATTCCTAACTTCAAACCTTCAATCTTTTGCTTCTTGGTGTGGAAATCGCCTCTTTGATCGTCTGGAAGTCCCCCTACTTTTGTAGAATGTCTTAAACATTTTATTTAAATGTAAAAATTAGGGTTTGGCCGCGATCTCTCTCTTCGCGCAGCGCGTACATAGTGGGTAGTCGTGCGCGCAGTGCGAAGACCCTATTTCTCTGCAATTTTTCTTTATTTTTCAAGTTTAACAACTTGCAACTCCTTCACTTGTCCAATGCCCTCGTTCCGACTCGTTTTCCATTCCTTCCTGCATCCAAACACCTACAAATGACAAATAACAAAAACATTAACTTATTCTAATAAAATTAAACACAATAGACGAATAACGACTCAAAACCCGATTCTAAAAACATATGTGTTTTGCAACACATCACATCCCCGTACCGTTAGGGGATGCAGCTTGGTTGGGTGGGTTCTATCATCACCCAAGTCCAAGACTCATCTTAGGTTGTCTTCTCAGATCTGTATATCTTGACTGAAGATAGAACTCCGGATGCAGTATGGCTCAGTAGACTGGTCGACAATGATATTCTCCTAGAATGCCTGTTGGATCGACCTATACGGTGTGCATGGAGTGGAAATAGCCTTGAAGATCCTCGATCTACGTAGGAAAGCTATAATCCCGGTGAACTCAGAAGCGTTTTGGGACGTGGTATCCAGATGAGCACATATGTTATGCTTGGTGCTCGTCGTCTATCTCTCAACCATTTTGCTTCAATACAAGAAACAAACACATTAGTTCCGTTCATAAGAGATAAACAACTGACTTGGAACAGATTTAGATAGACTGGTTCAATCGTGCGATTGAACCATACGACTGAGTTCAATCGTAAGATTGAGCCTGCGACTGAGTTCAGTCGTATGCAAAGCCATGCGGTTGAGTTAGTCATGTGACTGAGTCACCAATTGATTCAATCGTGCGATTGAATCATACATCTGGCTCAATCGTGCTATTGAGTCGTACGTCTGGCTCAATCGTGCGACTAAAGTTCATCAGCCTGTCCATTCGTATCTTGCACTGTTCGAACCATTAAATTTGAAACTTTGTCAAAACGATAAATTGGACTACATGTTTAGATTCATTAGGTTCGCAGGTACTCGAAATAGCACTTAATGTCCTTAAAATCAAATTTATTGTTCATTTACGTGGCCTATTTTTAGGTTATTAGTCCCGATTATTTGTTTTATCGATTTCGATCATATTAGGTTTGATTTAACTATCATTTGATCCGATTACATTCGCAAGTTACCTGTAGATGAAGAAGATATATGTTAGTCACTGAATCAGAGAGTAATCGTGAAAATAAGAAATTTTGGCAGAGTGTCTGGGCTTAAGGCGGTTTTTGAGAATTTGAAGTCAAGTAGGGTTTACGACCAAATGAGTCTCTATTTATACTGTTTTGGATTTCAGTCGTGCGACTGGACCCGTGCGCATGCCTCAATCGTGCGACTGGCCCCATGCGCACGACTCAGTCGTGCGAATGGGGTTTAGTCGTGCGACTGACTCATACTCCTTCATTCAGTCGTATGATTGGTTTATTCTTATGATCCAATCGCATGGTTTTCCCCATACTCATGCTCCATTCGTGTGATTTACTCATGCTTATGGTCCAATTGTGCAACTGGTCATACTTATGGTCCAATCGTGCGATTGGTCCATACTTATGGTTCAATCATGCGATTGGCTCATACTTATGAGTTTGACTTCATCCATTTCCACACACTCAAATTTAACTTTGGTAAATAAATGTTATGACCGATGATCATCTCAGACATGATCTTTTAACAGAAATCCTTTGATCACCTCAGACGTGATCCTTTTAAATTAGAATCGTTTGGTCACCTCAGACGTGATCCTTTTAAATTTTCAAAACTTCATCATCTCAGACATGATCCTTTTAAATTCATACCAGTTTGGTCACCTCAGACGTGATCCTTTTAAATTATGATTCACAGAGTTCATCTAGTTACATAGTTAGACATTGACACCTAACTGATAGATAAAATAGAAAACAACTAGAATTGAAATGAAACAGAACATATTTTTGTGGTTTCGTTTGAGGTGGGTTGAAAACATTTTAATTTTTCGTAATAGATTTCTCCCCCAGAACAGAACAGTATCAAGCACTTACATCTTATCTGGAAGGACTCTTATGGAATCATACATGCATAAACATAATCATTTGGGACCCTTTAGCATATGTTTTTTTAACTTATTCTTATTTGTCTGAGAGTCCAAAGCCCTTACAGGAAATCATACTAGAACTGTAAGAAGCACATAATGATTTTGACTGTCGAGGATTGCTGCCACGATGATTGTCAGTATATTTGTCCACTTAAATCCATACACAGATTTTTTTGACTCACATTGGTGATTAGTTAGATTTGTTATTTCAACAAGCGTTTGTGGATCCCACGCTTATATGGTAATCAACATTCCTCAGGAGATTTTTGAGCGGTCTACGAGTTTAGATAAGAAGAAACTATTCTAAGAGTTTTCAAAGAGATGCCAAGCGTCAGGTCAGTGCCATCGCACAACAGAGAGGCGGACACAACAATTAATTCTAGAATATTTAGGTTATGCTTATCCTCAGGTCAGTGCCATCGCACAGTAGAGAGGCACACAACCTATCTTCTTGTTTGAGCACTTTTCTTTTACACATTACGCACCAACAACATTAGTCATTAGCTTGATTGCGTTTAACAATTTTTCATGTGCTTTGCTCATTTTTTAGGTCATCCGCACACATTTGTGGCGTTTATTTTACTCGTCACCCCTTATTGGAAATGCGTTGATTGTGTTAACCAGGGATAAGGTGGAAGCCTACAGCTAGTTGAACTATTTAGTTTTAATTTGTTTCACAAATGAGGTCTACTTGTCTATTGTGTTGAATCTACCGACACATCATATAATGGACTAGCAACCTCTAGGCTTACTTTCTCTATGTAACCTCAGTAACAGGCTAGTTTACTATCATTTTTCCTTTGTATGGCTTATCCTTCTCAGACTTATAGTTTTAATGAAACATTTTGAACTATTTAGTTCCTTTTGATGTCCCAAACAATTAGTTCCCTGTGTACTATCATATTCCAAAGTTTTGAATCAATCTCACAGATTTGATGTCCTTGCTTTTCAACTTTTCTATCCGCCCTCGTTTTTTTGAGTAATTTAAATACTAACTACTGAAACTAATCCTATTCTTCCCCTAAAATTCTAAAACCAAAAGCTTTTTGTGTTTTGGATTTTAAAGACAGGAAAATAAAATAAAGAAAAATAAAAATTAAAAATAAAATATAAAGACGGACTAAGTACTAGATTCTTCTGGAATCACATCACTTTTCTTTTTGACGCCATTAACCTCTAAGAGATATAAAAACCGAGGTTATCAAAATGCTTTTGTGTAGAGGACGGCGCGTTGAAAATCCGTATTAATTTTAACAACACCAATTAACTGCTTTTCAAAACGGTCACGTATAAAGTGATATTTAATACCGATGTGTTTAGTATTTGGGTGTTGGACCGGATTTTTAGTGACAGCAATTGCAGTAGAATTATCAACATAGATAGGGGTGATAGAAAATTTTAAAACGTAGTCTCGCATTTGCTGTTGAATCCAGATGATTTGAGAATAGCAACTTGCAGCGGCAACGTATACGGCTTCACATGTCGATAGAGCTACCGACGTCTGCTTCTTACACTGCCATGTGACTAAACGTCTTCCAAAGAACTGACATCCTGCTGATGTTGACTTGTAGTTCATCTTGCAACCACCATAATCCGAGTCACTTTACGCAGTAAGCTCAAAGTCATCATCAAAAGGATACCACAACCCAAGTGTTGGAGTACCCTTCAGATAACGAAAAATCCTCTTTACTCCAATTAGATGATTTACTTTAAGTTTTGCCTGATATCTGGAACAGATCACCATTTTCGTCGGGTGCCACATCGTGGTTCTTGGCTAGTGGAGTCCCAGCAACCGTTGCATTCTCCATGTCAAACCGACTAAGGATATCTCCTACATATTTGGTCTGATGTAGGAAGATACCATTTGGTGTCTGATCTACTTGTAAACCGAGAAAGAACTTCATCTCTCCCATGGCGCTCTTTTCGAACTCAGCTTTCATCATAGACTCAAATTCTTTACACAATGCTTCGTTCTTGGAACCGAAGATTATGTCATCCACGTATATCTGCACCAGTAGTAAATCACCATCCTTTTCCTTGATAAACAACGTGCAGTCAATGACCCCTCTGTGAAAACCATGTTTCAGCAGATGAGTAGAGAGTTTCTCGTACCAGGCTCGAGGGGCTTGATGAAGCCCATACAAAGCCTTGTCCAGTTTATAAACTCTATCCCGATGATAAGGATCCTCAAATCCTTCGGGTTGACTGATGTGTAGGGTTTGTTAGAACATAAAATCACAGTTTAACCATTTAAACTTTTTGAAAATGCAGCGGAAGTATAGCATTATAACCATGTTTATAAGCTGAAAAATATGTTCACTAGATGACCATATTGATGTATAAAACAAACCCAAAGAACAAAGGATCATTTATGTGAATATGCAAGCTATGAACATATGTAAATGCACATAAAATCACAGCTATATAGAGCTATGATTCTACCTTACTGCAGCAGCAAAAGTCGACCAAAATGAGAGGAGAAATGATGCTGAAAATGGCCAAGACATCAAGAGTAGAAGTCCTCAAGCTTGTATACCCCAAGCTCCTTGCAAACACACCTTCTTGTTAGGTAGAAAACACCAAGATCAACTTGAGAAACCCTCTATTTTCTGCAGAAAAACCCTCTATTTCTGCTGAAGAACCCGTAGCTTTGAGAGAGAAAAGAGAGTATCTTGGCTGTTGTTTGCATGCAAGAATAAAATGAGAAAAGGAGAGCATGTGATCTAGTCAATGGAACAATGCATGTGTGTGAGTATATCAAGAGAATATGTTAGTGGAAACACACATGCATGTGTGTCTCCCGCTCCATGGACGGTTCATGGGTAAAAAGAGAAGGTTTTTTTTATAAAATTGATACTAACACACACATATATTTTCTACTAGTCCTCTTATTAGATATAAACAACTAACCTTTTGATTGTATAATCCATACACTCCCATTATTAAATTGTAATGTTATCTAACTTACTTAAATAACATTACAAATAATATTATTGAACAAAATTATCCTAATAAATTGTTCCATCTCATATGCAACTTATATAGAAAACCCATTTTCTAAATTTAGTGTAAATATTTAATTGCATGATCATATCATCAATTAAATATTAATTGGTGTTTGCTAAGCTTGTTATTGGGTATAACCTGACTTGGATCACAACGTACTAACCACATCAATATTCTAAGTGTCTTGGGCACATAGAATCCTACAATCTCCCACTTGCCCAAGATTCATAGAAGATTGATGCAAGCAGTAAATAACACCTAACAACAGTTTACTACCCTTAATACGCATGACTTATGGCCATTCAATAACATCATCCTATTCAAGTACCCTACTTGAAATGATTTAGGTGAATCAATCATTTATCCTTTTGTTACAGATGTCATGTTAAATCCAAGAACACAGAATGATCATTTCTTGTTGATTTAACTTAATCAGGCCTTAGACATCTAACTCTCAACGAATAAGAGGAACAAATTCCATCTTGACTACATACGTTTCTCACAAACACCTCGTGTCATACCTTAACATACCCTTATGTACTGTCCACTATTTCAGGACAGTGAAGAATTAGCTCAAGGTATAATACTTGGTGAATATCAAAACCCAATATGTATCTCAGGTCGGAGGATACCAAATGATATTCGCCTTTACTCAAATTTACTTATGATCAATCGATAAGATACCATGTAGTAAAATTTGAGATGCGGGTTAGTCCAATATTTGTATCCCATAAATATCTATGAACCTTGGTAGCAACCCATTGCTCTATATTCATCTTTATGAATATCAACCAATCCAAGTTCATAATAATCTTACCCTCACACTTGTTCACACAAGTAAGAACGACTACGGACATTTAGAGTAAATAATTTACTCATGGATTAAACATGCTAAATTGGAACATTAATTGAAACATTATAACCAAATAATTTTACTCAAATAATAAAGTGTTCCACATATTCAAATACAAAATTTGATCAAGTCCAATCACTAGAATATCGAAGTCCTAAGGCACAAGTGTGACTTTCATGCTTTGACCTATCTAGGAGCTTCGTGAATGGATCCATAATGTTCTGATCAAAGTGAACTTTGCGAATACATATCTTTTCCTTTTCAACTTTATCTCGTATGTAGTTGAATCTCCGCTCATTGTGCCTAATCTTTTGATGTGCATGGGGTTCCTTGATTTGTGCAATCGCATGCTCGTTATCACAAAAGATTTCTAAGGGGTCTTGAATGGTAGGGACCATCCTTAGATCGACGATAAACTTTTTATTCATGCAGCTTCCAAAGCTGCTAATGAGGCGGCTATGTATTCCTATTTTATAGTGGACAATGCTACCCTATTCATAATGGAGACATGCCCCGATTGTGATCGAGGATCATCTCGATCAGTTTGGAAACTCGCATCCGTGTAACTCTTTACAACGAGTTCTTTTTTCTCAGATCCGTATATTAGAAACATATCCTTAGTCTTCCTAAGGTATTTCAATATACTTTTAACAGCCATCCAATGGCTATTACCTGGATTCTGCTGATATCTTCTTGTCATGCTTAATGCGCATGACACGCCGGTCTTAGTGCATATCATCGCATATATGATGGATCCTATAGCAGACGCATATGGGATGTCCTTTATACAATCTTGCTCATCCTTTGAGCTTGGATATTGAGATGCACTCAATATTGTCCCTCTTTGAATAGGTACCATACCTTTCTTAGAGTTTTCCATCTTGAACCTTTTTCAAGATTTTATCAATATATGCACTTTGGTTTAGACCTATCAACCGCCTCGATCTATCCCTATAGATCTTTATTCCCAAAATATAGGCGACTTCACCGAGATCTTTCATGGAAAAACAATTTCCAAGCCAGGTTTTAACATCTTTCATGGTTGGAATGTCTTTTCCATATAGTACTATGTCATCAACATACAATACTAAGAATGTGATTATACTCCCACTAGCCTTTTTATACACACAAGCCTTGTCAGTGTTCTTGATGAAACCAAATTTCTTGATCTCTTCATCAAAACGTTGTTTTTGAATTTAATATCTTCTTTATGAAGAAAAATATATTTTCTTATTTCGGTAGAGGTCGCTGTACGACCCTATGATTGCTGAGGAATATGCATCAGCAGCAATCATAGTATAGTTAAGCCCCTATGTTTGTTGAGGATTCTCATAAAAGAGACTGCTAGGTAATCTCGGGTTTTTATGTGTCTCCCCAGCAATCATAGTAAAGTTAGGAAGTGCAAAGAAAGTTGTATTTTGTAATCGTGTCAATGATGTAATGACTCTTATGAATGTATATATGTTTTCTTTATTAATTCCGCTGCGTATGTTATGATCACGTATTAAAAGTATGTTTATACATTGTTTATCTAAAATATATGCAATGAAAGACCGACTGTAGGGTGCCCGGTGAGCGGGGCGATGCTTGTTTCAATCCATAGATTGATCTTTTTAACTTGCATACTTTATTAGGATGTTTTGGATCGACAAAACCTTTAGGCTGAACCATATAGACATCTTCCTCAAGATATCCATTTAGGAAAGCGGTTTTGACATCCATTTGCCAGATCTCATAATCATAATGAGCAGCTATGGCAAACAATATCCTTATAGACTTTAGCATCACAACAGGTGAGAAGGTTTCATCATAGTCAACCCCTTGAGTTTGAGTGAAACCTTTTGCTACAAGTCTTGTCTTGTAAGTATCAAAGTTTCCATGCATATTTGTTTTCTTCTCGAAAACTCACTTGCATCCAACCGGTTTGGAGTTAAGTGGAGGGTCAACCAATTCCCAAACTTGGTTGTTATACATGGATTGCATCTCTACATTCATGGCTTCCAGCCATTTATCACAATCTGAATTGGACATAGCATCATGGTATGTAGTTAGCTCATCAGAGTCAATCTCATAGCATCCATCCATGAAAAATCCATATATTTCAGGTGGAATGCTAACTCTACCAGATCTATGAACATTTTGTGTGTATTGATCAACCTCTTGATCATCATCATGAACCTCTTGTTGACAGCTAGTGTCAACCAAACGTGTATCGGCTTGTGGATCTTGATCTTCATCAAATTCCATTGTTCTATGCATCACTCCTTCCATAAGGAACTTGGCTTCCAAGAACTCTGCCCTTCGAGCAATAAATTCCTTTTTCTCTGTTAGATCAAAGAAGTAGTATCCCATACAGTCTTTGGGATATCCAACAAATACACGTAGTGGATTGACTTTCAAATTTGTTTTGGGTGTTAAGCTTAACATAAGCTTCACTACCCCATACCTTTAAATATGATAGTGATGGAACTCTTTACATGCCATATTTCAAAAGGTGTTGAACCCACTTTCTTGGTTTGGGCCATATTCAAAATATGGGTCGTGGAAAGTAGTGCGAAAACCCAAGATGATAAAGGTGGTAAGCTCATAGCCTTAATGAATTGAACTATATCCAAATAGGGTTCAGTTTCTCCTTTATCAGAATGAAGAACTTATTTAGTTATATATAGTTGATTTTCTACTTCATTATTGAAGATTTTGAACATTTCAAAAGCTTCATTCTTATGTGTCATCAAGTGGACACAATAATAGCGACTGTAATCGTCGGTATCAGTAATGAAGTATCTTTTCACCAATCTTTGTCATTGTCTTAAAAGGACCATATACATCCAAATGTATCATTCCTAATAAGTCTTTTGGTTCACACTTATCAAATGAAACATTTTCATTTGTTTCCAAAAGACCATTCTTTTGAAGTGTTCGAATCCAATTCTCGTTTATGTGACCAAGATGACAACGTCAAAGATAATAATAACTTAAACCGATTTTAAGTTTCTTGGTGCTTAATTTGTATAATGAGTTATTATAGGACGAATTATCATGAACTAATTCATGAATATCATTAAAAGGCATATCCTTAAAATGAAATACATCATCCATAAAACTTAATACCACTGTATACAAACTTTAAATCATGACCATATTGTTTTAATAGGAAACATTAATTATGTTCCTAGTCAAACTAGGTGCATACAAAAGGTTTTGAGAACAACTTCCAAACCATTTGTAAGTCTCAAAATAGAGTTTCCCTCCTTGAAGCGCACATTTCTTTTGAACTCCTTTGCAAAAATTGCAAGTATGAGTCTAACATCCGGTATCCAACACCCATGTGTTTGAAGAAATGACATTTAATACAATGTGAATCATGAAAATTGTATTCGAGGTTTGCCTAGCATCCCTCTTATTTTTCAACTCCTTGAGATAGGAGGGACAATTCCCTTTTATTGTCTTATCTCTCCATACTCAAAGCATGGATCGTTCTCCTTTACCTTAGGCTTCATAAGCTTAGGTTTTTGAGGTTTTGCTTTAGCCTTTGCTTTGATGTATTCCTTTCTTTTGGCAATAATTGCCTTAGGATCGAGATTGCCCCTTTCTTATATTCTCGCTCATTGATCGAGAGAATGGGTAGAACCTCTCTACCCATCCCTGCCTCGGTTGCTTTGAGCATTGCGTGAATTTCACCGATGCTCTTGTCCCATCCGTTCATATTACAGTTTATTATGAATGTCTCAAACTTTTAGTTAGGCAATCAAGGATCAAATCCTTGGCCAACTACTTTGAGACAGGACATTTAAGCATCTTGAGGCTATCAATGTGGCTTTTCATCTTAAGAATACATAAGATGATATCGATTGGGTTTCTTCCATGTGACATGCATAAAGTGCTTGAACCGTTTCGAAGCAATCTTACTAATGTTTGTTGAAGGAACATTTCCTTCAACTAGATTATCATGTCATATGCCCTATGATGTTCCAAACCCTTTTGGAGTTCGGGAATCATATTCCCAACATGAGGTAGGAAACATGCACAGAATCCTTAATGTGCTTAAGCCAACCGTCAAAAGGCCTTAACATCAACAGCGTTGGTTGGTGAGACATGGGATCGTCAAGGACATAGACCTTTTACTCATTTTGATAACGATTCTCAGTGATAGGGTATGGACGGTCGGGGTGGTAGCATTATTGTTTGCGGCCATTCTACAAAATTTACAAAGTTCTTATTAGTATTTCTTAAAATTTTATTTTAATTATTAATACCCTTTTATGTCTCATAGACAATTAATAATTAAAATCTAGAATCCAACGTTACATTCAAATAATGGTTAGGTGACCTTTATCCCGTTATTTAATTTAACAAGGTAGTCAATATTTGACAATTGCAACCTTTTGCAACTTCTAGCCTTTATGGGATCGGTTAAACATCTTACGTTTGGTTGACATGTTTAATCCCATCAACACCTTTGTACGCCATGCTTCGGTGACCCTATGCACATGGTTTCAAATTCAAGTCATCCTACTTACACACACGTGTGAGTTTCCACATACAAGCGGTTAGGTGACCTTTATCCCACAAGTATGTTAGACTCACCTCAAACACACAAGTTCCCTATAAGTGGTTAGGTGACCTTTATCCCACAAATAGTTCTCAAGTGATTCGAGTGTCGTGTAAAAGGATGGTGTTAAACTTGTTTCAAAAGGGATTTTTGGTTTTCATTAATTCTAGATTTGAAAACTCTATATATACCTTGTATTTGCATGCTTTCAAATGCAAGGTATCCTATGGTTCATTTTAATAAAACCTCTTATATTAAATCATTAATCCTTTTAATAACCTTTTATTAACCACTTAATGATTAGAAACCATAAATTTTCAGCTTGTTAAGTTTGCTAATGAGTTTGTTATGCATATCCAAATATCAAACAACAATCATACAACAAACAACCAAACAAGCATAATATTAACAACCACAATGTGCATAACCATAGCTACTATTAGGACCACACTTGTTTGCCATCACAAGTGTGGTCATTTGGTCTTTCCTAAGGGTTGAATACAACACAAAATAGAGGTCTTCATAGACTCCCACTTGAACTTGCATCCATATGCTTCAAGTCCCTTTTTTGTGTCTTTGATGTCCATCTTTGGGTCTTCATCTTGTGCATCTTCCTTTTACAAAAATTATATCCTAATACATTTTTCTAATAAAAGAAATGCACCTAATCTATTTATTACATAACCAAATGAATAAATAATTACAACCCAAATAATAAACACAAATATTACAACCCAATTGAATGAATTAAAACAACCATTAAAACCATCCAAATCAAAAGGCCAAAGGCTAGGTTATGCACACTAACATATGAACAATCATAAATATTACTCAATAAACAAAATAAACCCCATCAAACCCTAAATTTTCAGCCAACATAAACTGAAAATTTGGGTTTGTTTGTCCAAACAAACAACAACCAAACATATCAACCAATTGACATTCCTATCTTTCAAAGTTTAATCATAAGTATGAAGATATAACTTTGAAAGACTTGGGGTTTATTAAATCAACCAAAATCAGCCCCTAATAAGTTGATTAACATCCTTTAAAACAATTTTTAAAGGATAAGAACAAGCAAGCTATCCACATAACCGGCTCTGATACCATTACCATTGTAGGGTTTGTTTGAACATAAAATCACAGTTTAACCATTTAAACTTTCTGAAAATGCAGCGGAAGTATAGCATTATAACCATGTTTATAAGCTGAAAAATATGTTCATTAGATGACCATATTGATGTATAAAACAAACCCAAAGAACAAAGGATCATTTATGTGAATATGCAAGCTATGAACATATGTAAATGCACATAATAATAGCGACTGTAATCGTCGGTAACAGTAATGAAGTATCTTTTCACCAATCTTTGTCATTGTCTTAAAAGGACCATATACATCCAAATGTATCATTCCTGATAAGTCTTTTGGTTCACACTTATCAAATGAAACATTTTCATTTGTTTCCAAAAGACCATTCTTTTGAAATGTTCGAATCCAATTCTTGTTTATGTGACGAAGATGACAACGTCAAAGATAATAATAACCTAAGCCGATTTTAAGTTTCTTGGTGCTTAATTTGTATAATGAGTTATTATAGGATGAATTATCATGAACTAATTCATGAATATCATTAAAAGGCATATCCTTAAAATGAAATACATCATCCATAAAACTTAATACCACTGTATACAAACTTTAAATCATGACCATATTGTTTTAATAGAAAACATTAATTATGTTCCTAGTCAAACTAGGTGCATACAAAAGGTTTTGAGAACAACTTCCAAACCATTTGTAAGTCTCAAAATAGAGTTTCCCTCCTTGAAGCGCACATTTCTTTTGAACTCCTTTGCAACAATTGCAAGTATGAGTCTCACATCCGGTATCCAACACCCATGTGTTTAAAGAAATGACATTTAATACAATGTGAATCATGAAAATTGTATTCGAGGTTTGCCTAGCATCCCTCTTATTTTTCAACTCCTTATACCATTGTTGGGTTTATTAGAACATAAAATCATAGCTTAACCATTTTAACTTTCTGAAGAACGCAGCGGTATTACAACTTTATAAACTCGTTTATAAGCTGAAAAATATGTTCATTAGATGACCATATTAATGTATAAAACAAACCCAAAGAACAAAGGATCATTTACGTGAATATGCAAGCCATGAACATATGTAAATGCACATAAAATCACAGCTATATAGAGCTGTGATTCTACCTTACTGCAGCAGCAAAAGTTGACCAAAAGAAAGTTGAATGATGTCCAAAATTCAGCCAAGACTTCAAGGATAGAAGTCCTCAAGCCAGTATACCCCAAGCTAATTGCAAACACCTCTTCTTGCTAGGTAGAAATCACCAAAAACAACTTGAAAACCCTCTAATTTTCTACTGAAAACCCTGTTTTCTTGCTGCTAAAACCGTAGCTATTGAGAGAGAATAGAGAGCTGATTTTGTTTGTGTTGCATATCTTGTGAGAGCTGGTTTGACTAGTTAAAGGAGCTATGCATGTGTGCGTGTTTATCTAGAGAATCATTTTGTGGAAAACAACATAAGCATGCAAACATTGTCTCCACTCAAGAGAACTAGTGGAACCACACACGCATGTGTCTCCCACTTGAAACCAAGGGGACGGTTTTGTTGTAAAAAAAAGAAGATTTTTCTTTTGATTAAACACACACACATATGTCTAGTCTTGTAACAATTAACCATTTAATTGTATAAGTAGTATACTCTCATGATTATTTGGTGTTATACAACTAATTTAAATAACACTACAAATAATATTATTGAATAAAATATCCTAATAAATTGTTCCATCTCATATGCAACTTATTTAGAAAACCCATTTTCTAAATTGGTGTAAATATTTAATTGCATGATCATATCATCAATTAAATATTAATTGGTGTTTGCTAAGCTTGTTATTGGGTATAACTCGACTTGGATCATAACGTACTAACCACATCAATATTCTAAGTGTCTTGGGCACATAGAATCCTACAATCTCCCACTTGCCCAAGATTCATTGAAGATTGATGCAAGCAGTAAATACCGCCTAACAACGGTTTACACCCTTAATACGCATGACTTATAGCCATTCAATAACATCATCCCACTCAAGTACCCTACTTGAAATGATTTAGGTGAATCAATCATCTATCCTTTTATTACAGATATCATGTTAAATCCAAGGACACAGAATGATCATTCCTTGTTGATTTAACTTAATTAGGCCTTAGACATCTAACTCTCAACGAATAAGAGGAACAAATTCCATCTTGACTACATACGTTTCTCACAAACACCTCATGTTAGACCTGAACATACCCTTATGTACTGTCCACTATTTCAGGACAGTGAAGAATTAGCTCAAGGTATAATACTTGGTGAATATCAAAACCCAATATGTATCTCAGGTCGAAGGATACCAAATGATATTCGCCTTTACTCAAATTTACTTATGATCAATCAATAAGATTCCATGTAGTAAAATTTGAGATGCGGGTTAGTCCAATATTTGTATCCCACAAATATCTATGAACTTTGGTAGCAACCCATTGCTCTATATTCATCCTTATGAATATCAACCAATCCAATTTCATAATAATCTTACCCTCACACTTGTTCCCACAAGTATGAACGACTACGGACATTTAGAGTAAATAATTTACTCATGGATTAAACATGCTAAATTGGAACATTAATTGAAACATTATAACCAAATAATTTTACTCAAATAATAAAGAGTTCCACATATTCAAATACTAAATTTGATCAAGTCCAATCACTAGAATATCGAAGTCCTAAGGCACATGCGTGACTTTCATGCTTTGACCTATCTAGGAGCTTCATGAATGGATCCGTAATGTTTTGATCGGTATGAACTTTGCGAATACATATCTTCCCCTTTTCAACTTCATCCCTAATGTAGTTGAATCTCCGTTTAATGTGCCGAGTCTTTTGATGAGCATGAGGTTCCTTGATTTGAGCAATAGCATATTCGTTGTCACAAAAGATCTCTAGGGGGTCTTGAATGGTAGCAACAACCCCTAGATCAGCAATGAACTTCCTAAGCCACGCAGTTTCTTGAGCTGCCAATGAAGCGATGATGTATTCTGATTCTGTTGTAGATAGTGCCACTACATCTTGCTTTGAGCTCTTCCAAGAGACTGCTCCTCCATTCATAATGAAGACATATCCCGACTGTGATCGAGAATCATCTCGATCAGTTTGGAAACTCGCATCCGTGTAACCCTTTACAACGAGCTCCTCCTCACCAGATCCATATATTAAGAACATATCCTTAGTGTTTCTAAGGTATTTCAAAATACTCTTAACATCCATCCAATGACTATTACCAGGATTCTATTGAAATCTACTTGTCATGCTTAGAGCACATGACACGTCCGCCCTAGTACATATCATTGCATACATGATGGATCCTATAGCAGGTGCATATGGGACTCCATTCATTCTTTCTTGTTCAACCTTTGAACTAGGGCATTGAGATGAGCTCAATATAGTCCCCTTTTGAATGGGCACCAAACCTTTCTTAGAATTCTCCATCTTGAACCTTTTCAAGATCTTTTCAATGTATGTACTTTGGTTTAAACCTATTAACCGCCTTGATCTATCCCTATAGATCTTTATTCCCAAAATATAGGTGGCCTCACCAAGATCCTTAATGGAAAAACAGCTTCCAAGCCAGGTTTTTACGCCTTCCAAGGTTGGAATGTCGTTTCCAATTAGTAGAATGTCATCAACATATAATACCAGGAAAGTAATAATGCTCCCACTAGCTTTCTTATATACACAAGCTTCATCAGCGTTTTTGATGAAGCTAAATTTCTTTACTTCATCATCAAAACGGTGATTCCAACTTCTTGATGCTTGTTTCAATCCATAGATTGATTTCTTTAACTTGCATACCTTGTTAGGATGTTTTGGATCGACAAAACCTTCAGGATGTTTCATATGGACATCTTCCTCAAGATATCCATTAAGAAAAGCGGTTTTGACATCCATTTGCCAAATCTCATAGTCATAGTATGCTGCTATGGCAAACAATATCCTGATAGACTTTAGCATTGCCACAGGCAAAAAGGTTTCATCATAATCAACCCCTTGAGTTTGAGTGAAACCTTTTGCTACAAGTCTAGCTTTATAGGTATCCAAGTTTCCATGCATATCGGTTTTCTTCTTGAAAACCCACTTACATCCAACTATCTTGGACTTAAGAGGTGGTGTAACCAATTCCCAAACTGGGTTATCATACATGGATTGCATCTCAACGTTCATGGCTTCTTGCCATTTGTCAAAATCAGGTTTTGACATTACCTCATGGTATGTGGTTGGTTCATCTGAATCTACCACATAGCATCCATCCATGAAAAATCCATATCTCTCAGGAGGAACACTAATTCTACCAGATTTGCGAACGTTTTGTGTATCTTGATCATCCACATGATCATTCTCAACATCCTCATGTTGATTGCTAGTATTTACCAATTGTGTATCGTCGTGTGAATCTTGAACCTCTTCAAGTTCCACTGCTCTTCCACTAGTTTCTTCCGAAAGAAACTTAGTTTCCAAGAACTCTGCCTTTCGAGCAATAAACACTTTCTTTTCTGTCGGATCATAGAAATAATATCCAATACAATCTCTAGGATATCCAATGAAGATACACTTTATGGATCGGGCTTCCAGTTTGTTTTGAGTGTATTGCTTAGGATAAGCATCACACCCCCAAACTTTTAAATATGATAATGATGGAACCCTTCCATGCCATATTTCGAAAGGTGTCCTTTCCACTTTCTTGGTTGGGGCCATATTTAAAATACGGGCCGCGGAGAGCGACGCGAAACCCCAAAATGATAGAGGTAGTGTACTTCTAGCCATCATAGATCAAACCATATCCAATAGAGTCCGATTCCTCCTCTCAGACACACCATTATGTTGTGGTGTTCCAGGTGGAGTAAGTTATGAGACAATCCCACAACTTCTAAGATACTCTTGAAATTCACTACTTAGGTATTCACCTCCTCTATCTGTACGAAGAATCTTGACCGTTTTGTTGAGTTGATTTTCTACTTCATTCTTGAAGATTTTGAACATTTCAAAAGATTCATGTTTGTGTCTTAACAAGTACACATACCCATAACGACTATAGTCATCGGTAAAGGTAATGAAGTATCTTTCACCATTCCTAGTTATTGGTTTAAAAGGTCCACATACATCCGAATGTATGATTCCTAATAAATCCTTTGCCCTTTCATTAGTCCCAATAAAAGGGGCCTTTGTCATTTTACCTTGTAAACAAGACTCGCATACATCAAATGAATCATTTTCATTAGTTTTCAAAAGACCATTCTTTTGGAGTTTTTGCATACGATTCTTGTTTATGTGACCAAGGCGACAATGCCAAAGATAGGAATCACTCAAATCTAATTTGAGCTTTTTGGTGGTTGCTTGGTACATTGAGCTATCATATGTTGTCTTTTCATGAACCAATTCATAAATACCATTACAAGGTATAGCCTTAAAATAAAACATATGATTGAAAGAAACATGAATATCATTGTTAACAAACTTGAAATCATAATCACATTGTCTTAAATGGGAAACAGAAATAATGTTCCTAGTTAAACTAGGAGCATACAAAACATTCTTTAAAATAACTTCCAAACCACTTGGAAGCTTCAAAATGTAGTCTCCTTGGGCTTCCACGTGAACTTTTGCACCATTCCCCATGAGGAGACTAATTTCCCCTTTTACATAATGCTCACTTCTTTTGAACCCCTGCAACAAATTGCAAATATGAGTTCCACATCCGGTATCTAGTACCCATGTGTTAGAAGAAATAACATTTAGCTCAACATGTATTATAAAGATTGTACCTGAGGTTTGCCCCGCATCCCTCTTTGATCTTAATGCTTTGAGATAGACCGGACAATTGCGTTTCAAATGGCCTACATCCCCACACTCAAAACACGGGTCATATTGAGCAACCTTTTGCTTCTTTTCTTTTGGTTTGGGCGGTTCCACTTTTGCTTTTCCTTTTCCCTTCCCCTTGACGTGCCCCTTCCCTCTTGCAACACTTGCCCTAGGGTCGAGGAGGTGCCTCTTCCTACTACCTCCTTCATTGATCGTAAGGACCGGTAGAACCTTTCTACCCATGCCCGCCTCGACCGTTTTGAGCATTGAGTGAAGTTCACCAATGCTCTTGTCCCATATATTCATGTTATAGTTCATAACAAAGCTATCAAACTTCTTGGATAGAGAGTTGAGGATCAAATCCGTTGCCAACTCATTGGACACACGACAGTTAAGCCTTTCGAGGCGATCAATATGGCTCTTCATCTTAAGAACGTAAGATGACACCGATTGGGTCTCGTCCATCCGACATGCATGGAGCGCTCGAAACGTTTCGAAGCGTTCCACCCTTGATTGTTGTTGGAACATTTCTTTCAACTGGGTGATCATGTCATAGGCATTGTGGTTCTCAAAGTCCTTTTGCAAATCGGGAATCATACTTGCTAGCATGAGACATACGACTTGCACAGAGTCCTCGGTGTACTTGAGCCACTCGGCAAAAGGCCTCATCGTCATTTTCATCGGGTTGATCGGGAAAGGGATTGTCTAACACATAGGACTTCTTTTCTTGCTTGAGAACGATTCTCAAGTTTCGGTACCAATCCATGAAGTTCCCATGGTTTAGACGTTCCTTTTCAAGGATTGTTCTTAGTGATAGGTTATGGACGGTCGGGTTTGTGTTGTTGTTGTTTGCGGCCATTCTACAAAATTAACAAAGTTCTTATTAGTATTTCTGAAAATTTACATTTTAATCATTAATACCCTTTACGTCTCATAGACAATTAATAATTAAAATCTAGAATCCAACGTTACATTTAAATATCGGTTAGGTGACCTTTATCCCTTTATTTAAATTAACAAGGTAGTCAACGTTTGACAATTGTAACCTATTATAATTTCTAGTGTATGGGATCGGTTAAACATCTTATGTTTGTTTGGCATGTTTATCCCATCAACACCCTTTGTACGTCATGCTTCGGTGATCCTAATGCATGATTTCCAAATTAAGTCATCCTACTTAGACACACGTGTGGATTTGCTAATATTAGTGGTTAGGTGACCTTTATCCCATAAATATGGCAAACCCACCTCAAACTCATAAGTTCCCTCTAATGTGGTTAGGTGACATTTATCCCACATCAAGTTCTCAAATGATTCGAGTGTTGTATAAGAGGATGGTGTTTGACTTATTTTAAAAGGGATTTGAATATTTAGAGGTTTCATAATTCTAGTTTAGAAAACTCTATGTACTTGTATTTGCATGATTTCAAATACAATATACCCTATGGTTCTTTTAATAAAACCAGTTTTATTATAAAATCATTAATCCTTTTTAATAACCTTCTATTAATTTTTAATGATTAAGAACCATCAATTTTCAGCTTGTTAAGTTTGTTAATGAGTTTGTAATAAATGTCTAAATATCAACCAAACAATCAAACAACAAACATTCAAACAAGCATAAACATATAAACATGAGTGCATAACCATAGCTACTAAGTTGACAACACTTGTTTACCATCACAAGTGTTGTCATAAGGTCTTTCTAAAGGGTTTGTAATGACACATTATATGTGTCCATGGACTCCCACTTGAATCCATATCCAAATACTTCAAGGTCCATGTCTTTGATGTCCATCTTTGGGTCTTGATCTTGTGCATCTTCTTTTTACAAAAATTATATCCTAATACATTTTTCTAATAAAAGAAATGCACCTAATCTATTTATTACATAACCAAATGAATAAATAATTACAACCCAAATAATAAACATAAATATTACAACCCAATTGAATGAATTAAAACAACCATTCCAATCATCCAAATAAATATTAATTAGATATATACAACTAACCTTTTAATTGTATAATCCATACACTCCCATTTTAATTTGTAATGTTATCTAACTTACTTAAATAACATTACAAAGAATATTATTAAACAAAATTATCCTAATAAATTGTTCCATCTCATATGCAACTTATATAGAAAACCTATTTTCTAAATTTGGTGTAAATATTTAATTGCATGATCATATCATCAATTAAATATTAATTGGTGTTTGCTAAGCTTGTTATTGGGTATAACCTGACTTGGATCACAACGTACTAACCACATCAATATAAAAGCCTTGTCCAGTTTATAAACTCTATCCAGTTTATAAACTCTATCCCGATGATAAGGATCCTCAAATCCTTCGGGTTGACTGATGAACACTGGTTCCCGGATTTCACCATGAAGGAATGCACTTTCACGTCCAGTTGATAGACTTTTATCTGCATGTAGGATGCATAGGCTAAGAAGATACGAATAGCTTCCATCCTTGCCACAGGTGCAAACACTTCATTGTAGTTAATGCCTTCGACTTGCATAAACCCTTGAACGACAAGCCGAGCCTTGTTCCTGATTATGACCCCGTGGTCATCTTTCTAACACCGAAGAACCCATTTTGTGCCAATCACCTTTGCACCTTTTCGTCTGTCCACAAGTGTCCAGACTCCTAACTTCTTGAACTGAAGGAGTTCTTCTTGCATAGCACTTACCCATGCTTCATCTTTTAAAGCCTCGCTGACGTGCTTTGGCTCAACTTGAGAAACAAAGCATCGATAAGCACCATCGTGTAAGTATCCCTTTTCCATGACTGCAGCATAATCAACTGAGTATAGCTGATTTCGTGTTTGAACTCCCGATAGAATATCCCCGATGATGTTGTCCAGGGGATGATGTACATTAACTCGAGTTTCTAGAGTGGTAAGTACTACGACTTCAGTATCCAAATTCTGAACTGTTAGAGTATGCGGTTCAGACATTTTAGCTGCATCATGATCAGAGGTGGGAGTGCTCTCGGTAGTAGGAACCTGTTCTTCCTGTTCCATATTTGTAGTTTCAACTGCTTCATCATCAGAGGAAGAATCACTTACCTTAAGCTCTCTTCCTGAAGGGCTAGAAGTATCATCTAATGGAACTGAGGATGTCGAGTCTAGTGTGGGAGCATTTAGAACATCCTACATCATTCGTGAAACTAGTGTGGGAGCATTTAGAACATCCTACATCATTCGTGAAACTAAGTCATCATCAGAATAGGAGGGAGGTAGATTGAAGGATTTGAAAAATCCATCATAGTCAAAGAAAAAGGAAGGTCCTTTTCCTGCAGGGGGTGGTGTATCTTTGAACATCAACATTGCACCACACTTCTACCTGACCAGTTGAGTTATTGTAAACCCATTTGTCTGGTATACTGTATCCAAGGAAGATACCTTCTTCTGCCTTCTCGCAGAACTTCCCAGTCTGATTCTTCTTTAGCAGCATGCAAGGTGCACCAATGGTTCCAGATACTCTAAATTGCGTTTACGTTGTTGGAGCGACCCATAACAAGTTTTTCCATGACGTTTGACTACCAAGACCCGATTTAAAGTGTAACAAGCATTAGCTACTGCCTCGTTCCAGAATTGAACTGGCAGTTTGGAGTCTGCTAGCATAGTCCTTGCTGTCTCTATCAAGCTCTGATTCTTTCTTTCAGCAACACCATTCATTTGTGGAGTGTAGGCAGAGGTAAGCTGATGAACAATTCCCTTCTCTCGACAGAAGGCCTCCATCCACTGATTCTTGAACACTGTCTCGTTGTCTGATCAAATCCTTCTTACTTAAAGCTGGTAGAGAGACTCCAATGTGGTAACAAGATGTTTGAATAATTCAAATGTCTCTGATTTAGCTTTCAGAAACATCACACAAGAGAATCTTGTGACATCCGTCACCAAAGGTCCGTCTATCGACGTAATCTGCTAGTTTTGTGTCGGTCATTCCTCACCCTTATAACCCATCTATGTGGATATTATGCCTGTTTAGTTGCTTAGTTAACCTTATGCGTGTGCTATCGTAGCTTAAATCATCATCGTCTTGAAATCTTAACTGAGATTTGCCCCGTTAACACTAAACGCGCCATTTTTATATAAAAACTATTGTCACGTATAAAACCATTTTTAACTTGTAAATAACATTAACGACGTTTTATCATTAATAAAAACAAGAATAATAAATAACGTTTTCAACCGAAACTAAATTTGGGAACCCGGGGGCAAAGTGCGGGGACTAAACTTGACATTTTGAGAAACTAGGCTGGGTATAAATACCCATTTCCCAGCCATTCTTCTTCACAATCATCTTCTTCATCGTTCTTCTTCTTCTTCCCCATTTCTACACCAATCTAGCACCAAAATTCATCACGTTTGTTGCGCTTTCGTCGTCAAATCTTGGTTATCATCGTGAATACTCACTCCTAGCAGGTAGATAACCTCGTTTGACCCGTTTTTAGCTCGATTTAGCTGCTGCGTTTTCTAGGGTTTCGGGTGCTCGGGTTCATCCGAGCACAAGAGGTCGTGCGGGCTTGCATGCTGTGTTTTTGAGTGTGCTTCTTGTTTAGACATGTTAGGATAATTGTTCTGGAGGTTTTTGGTGCGTGAAACCCATGCTCGTAGCAGCTGGACACTGCTCGATGGTCTGTGCAGTCGCAACCTGCTGTGCAGGGTGACTGGGCCATCTGGCCGACTGAACCGTGCGACTGGGGTGCGTCGTGCGACTGGGTTAGGCGTATGAGTGTGTCGTGCGACTGAGCCGTGCGGTTGGGCAAATTGCACGACTGAGTCATGCGAATGAGTCTGTGCGAATGAATGTGTGTGCGAATGAGTCTATGCGAATGAATGTGTGTGCGAATGGGTCTGTGCGAAAAATGAGTCATGCGAATGAGTCAGTGCGAATGAGTCAGTGCGAATGAGATTGTGTGCGATTGTGCGTGAGTCGTACGACTGAAAGTCCAATCGCACGAATGAATGTTCAATCACACGAATAAAGCTGATTCGTGCGAATGGAGGTCCAATCGGGTGTATGGAGGTTGAGTCGTATGACTGGGTCTTGCATGGTACGACTGAATGCTTAATCGCATGAATGAAGGTTCAATCGTACGAATGAAGCTGATTCGTACGACTGAAGGTCCATTCGTACGAAGGAAGGATTGAGTCGTGCGTCCGGTCCTGTTGTATAAGTAATAGTGTGTGCGTGTGTGTGTGTGGATCCCCTTTTCGGAGATCTTACGACGATAAGGTAATATTAATAAAGTGTCATAGCTTGACCACAAAGATTAAAGTCAACGCTATTAACAGGCACATACTATTTAAAATAACCTAGTCTGAGATGTGTATGACTGCTTGTGTGTGAACCACCCACGACCAAACCGAAACTGCCCGAGCCTAGTGATATCATCTTATGCTTTATGCTCACTATTAATGCTTGTCAGTAACTACCAATAGGTGTTTGATTGTTCATAGCATCCTACCGTGGGAATCTTTCATCAATTATGCATATCATCTGTTCAGTGAGTTTCGTGGCCCCTTTTTACTCTTATAAAACCTTTTCAATATCTTTAACTTGGGGGAAAAGAATGCTCACCTACTTAACTTGATTTCAGGCACCTTCCCTAGTGGAAGTTGGCTACTACTTCTATGAGTAATCTTAACTTGCTTATCTTGTGATTGCTGCTATGTGAACTTGAACTATGTGCTATGTTACCCCTATGAATGACTTAGTGGTATCACCCTACTATGCACTACTACTTGATGTTATGTCTTGATTGATGTTACCTGTGGATGCCATTGACCTTGGATGCTCTCGGCTGTGTGGCTCTTCTGTGTGGTTCTTCTGTGTGGTTCTTCTCAGCCGATCATCCACTACAACCATTAATCCCGATAATGGGACCTAAGGATTGGTTTGGTTGTAACCTAAACGTATGCGCTGTGTGGATCTTGCTACGTCATACTATACTTATTATGCTATGGAAAACCTTTTCATATAACCATTAATCCCGGTAATGGGACCTAAGGATTGGTTTGGTTATAAACTATACGTACGCGCTGTGTGGATCTTGCTATGTCTTAATAAACTATTTAAACTTTGGGAATGTTTCTTTACAACCATCAATTCCTGTGAGGAACCGAACATTAGGTTTGGCTGTAGCTATTTATAACCGGCATAACCGCCTATACATAAGTATAGTTGCGGTGGCTCTTATTAATCTTACTGGTTTCATCTTAACATCTTTTATTACATAAAACCTGAGAAGCTCACCAACAATTATGTTGACCGTTTTGAGCATTTCTTTTCAGGTGAACAAGGTAATTGAAGATCTAGGAGTGCTGCCTTTTAGAGGAGACCCTAGGATGCATTTTATGATTATTACTCTTGTAAAGCTTGAACATGGCCTTTTGATTACTTGTTCCCGAGTTGTGGGAATATACATTACAAATTATTCCTTAATGCTTATGTGATCGTTTATGTTGTACTTATGGCTATGCTGTCGTGAACTTTGATTATACACGACACAAGTCTCCATTAGTGTTCGGGTGTCGTCATGACACGCTTGTCATCATATTTTTATTGCTACTCTATCATATACCATGTGTTATGACGATCCGTCTAGCTCACATTCCCCGTGTTTCTGCTATTAGCGGGGGTGTGACAGACTAGTATCAGAGCCATTGGTTATAGAGAATTAGGCAATTACACTTGACCTAGACTATAACCTAGGAACCTTCATGTAGATTTGCATGCCTAAGCTTGTGTGCATTTATATATCTCGTGTATGTGTTCCTCTTTACATGTTTGATTATCCTTTCTGTCATGTGATCTTTTACCTTGTACTTGAGCCCTTGTGCTCGTCCTTTATGAGATGCTTCCTATTGGATCTTCCGTTCCCTCTGTGCGCTAAGTTATCATAGCCAAAATTCGGGTGTTGAGACCCGAAGAGATCTTCACAGATTATACATCGCGCTTGACCTCATATACTGAGAGACCGACCCGAGGAGGCCATGTCTGAGTCCTCCCAAGGACACGAGATAGACAACCTCCGCTAGACTATACGTGATTACATGTTTGGCTCTCAGTTGACTTGATGGATTATTATGGATATGATGTGAAGGAAGGTTGGATGTCATGTAACCGATTAGGCATCATTCTCGGTACATCGTGGGTGTGGTGGGAACGCTGCGGGGAACCCTATATATAAACATCACCGGTATACCGAGAATATGCTTAAAATGGGCTGCATGGTGATCTTGACCGACTGGAACACGAAACATTGGAATTTGATAAGCAAAGTACTTGTGTATCTTAAGGTGACAAAAACTTATATGTTGCCTCTTGTATGAATAGAACATGCCGCCTCGAAGATCTACCCGCAGCAATAGTAGTGGAAGTAAAGCCCCGAGGGGCAGAGGCAGAGGCAGGGGTAGACCTCCAATAGCAAATGAAGGCCCTTCTGGCAATACCCAAGGGACTGGAAATGCTGATATGGCAGCCTTAATTGCTCAACAATTGACTGCCCTGATTCCAACTACTGTAGCTCAGGTGAGCGACGCTTTGCAACAACAAAACCACCCCCACGGGGATGGTGGTAATGAAAACGAGGATACTGGGAACCCGATTGGGAATGAAAGCAATCAGGAGACCGGAAATGGTGGTACAACAGGTAATGAAGCTGGGGCTGCTAACGCCAAACGGGGCTGTTCTTACAAGGAGTTTGTGGCGTGTAAGCCCCGGGATTTCGATGGTAAAGGTGGGGCGATAGCCCTAATTAGATGGATTGAGAAAATGGAGGCTATGATCGACATTAGTGAATGCCTCGACAGCCAGCGGATCAAGTATGTTACGTGCTCACTGCAGGGCAGAGCACTAACCTGGTGGAACACCCAGGTGCAAGCTAGGGGAAGGGAATCTGCGATGCAGATGACCTGGGATGAATTCAAAGCCTTGATTACCGAGGAATACTGCCCTCTCAACGAGATGCAAAAGCTTGAGCATGAGTTCTGGAATCATGCTATGGTGGGGGCAGGGCACGCAGCTTATACTGACCGATTCCACGAGCTGGCTAGACTAGTTCCACACCTAGTCACTCCGGAATCTAAGAGGATAGAAAGGTACATTTGGGGGCTCGCTCCTCAAATCTGGGCAATGGTAACTGCACTGCTCCTCCTACAATCCAGAGCGCTATTCTGAAAGCGGGCGCTCTCACTGACGAGATGATAAGGACAGGAGTATTGGGTAGGGGAGCGGAGAAAAGGAAAGAGATTGGGGAAACAAGTCGGTCTGGTACTGGAAAGTCTGATAAGAGGGCCAAAACGACCAGAAACTTTGTGGCCGTGACGCAAGGGAAGCAGGAATATGCTGGGCCGCACCTGAAATGTGACAGGTGTAATCTACATCATCCTTCAGCAGCACCGTGCCAGGTGTGTTTGAACTGCAGACGCCCGGGGCATCAAGCAAGAGACTGTAGAGTAGCACCAAACCTGGTGGCACCCATCAACGCAGTTAACCCCGCTGGGAATGCCAGGGCTTGTTACGAGTGTGGAGCCCTCGACCACTTCAGAAACAAGTGCCCCCGACTGAACAGGGCACCGGTTCAGCAAGGAAACCACCAACAGCAGATAATGGCCATAGCAGGTGCTCAAGGCCAAGGAAACCAAGGTAATGCTGCACGAGGTCGTGCCTTCGTCATTGGAGCTAATGATGCCCGTCAAGATCCGAACGTTGTCACGGGTACGCACTTACTCAATAACCACTTCACATCTGTACTGTTTGATAATGGGGCAGACAATAGTTTTATATGATCTGAGTTTGTGCAAATGCTTGATTTGAGTCCCAGTAGACTAGAAACTAGTTACTCCGTAGAAATGGCAAATGGTAGGGTTGAACAGGCAGAGGAAATTATTAAGAACTGCACCCTAATATTGGAAAACCAGGCCTTCAACATAGATTTGATACCTTTTGAGTTGGGGAGCTTTGACGTAATAGTGGGAATGGATTGGTTGTCTAAGCATGGAGCCGAGATTGTTTGCCGAGATAAAGTAGTGCGGATTCCCATGTCAGACGGAAAAGTACTCAGAATACAAGGAGAGCGACCGGGAAAGAACTTGAAGCTTATCTCCTGCATGAAAGCACGCCAAGGTCTACGAAAGCAGTGTTACACTTTTCTGGCTCACGTGGTAGAAAAGAAGGAAGAAGAGACGAAATTGGCCAGCATTCCGATTGTACGGGATTACTCGGAAGTGTTCCCTGATGATTTGTCTGGATTGCCTCCTCCACGACAGGTGGAATTCCATATAGAGCTGGTTCCTGGAGCTACACTGATAGTTAAGACACCGTATCGGTTAGCACCCTCAGAGATGCAAGAGTTGTCAAGCCAACTACAGGAACTACTGGAGAAAGGTTTCATTCGACCGAGTCATTCACCGTGGGGAGCACCGGTGTTATTTGTCAAGAAGAAGGATGGGTCGTTCCGTATGTGTATCGACTACAGGGAATTGAACAAATTGACCGTGAAGAATCGGTATCCTCTTCCTAGAATCGATGACCTGTTCGATCAGTTGCAAGGAGCCTCGTATTTCCCTAAGATCGATCTCCGATCAGGATATCATCAGCTAAGAGTATTCGAGGACGATATTCCAAAAACAACATTTAGAACTCATTACGGGCACTATGAGTTCTTGGTCATGCCATTTAGGTTGACCAACGCACCAGCTGTCTTTATGGATTTAATAAATCGGGTGTGCAAGCCTTATCTGGATAAGTTCGTGATCGTATTCATAGACGACATACTTATCTACTCTCGTTCGAAGGAGGATCATGAAAACACCTCCAAGCAATTCTAGAATTGTTGAAGGAAGAGAAACTTTTCGCCAAGTTCTCAAAGTGTGAATTCTGGCTTCGAGAAGTGAAGTTTTTGGGTCATGTGGTTAACGAAGATGGAATTCATGTGGACCCCGACAAGATTGAAGCTGTGAAGAAATGGGATACACCCCAGACACCTTCAGAGATACGGCAGTTCTTAGGATTGGCCGGATACTATCGTCGCTTCATTGCGAATTTCTCAAAGATTGCCCAACCGTTAACTTTGTTGACTCAGAAAGACAAGAAGTTCGATTGGGGGAAAGCACAGGAACAGGCGTTCCAAACATTGAAGGAGAAGTTGTGCAACGCACCGATATTGTCCCTCCCAGACGGAACTGATGATTTCGTGGTGTACTGTGATGCTTCACATCAAGGTTTGGGCTGTGTACTAATGCAGAAAGATAAGGTAATTGCTTACGCTTCGTGACAACTCAAGGTGCATGAAAAGAACTACACAACTCACGATTTGGAGTTGGGAGCCGTAGTGTTTGCACTCAAGATATGGAGGCATTATCTATATGGAACCAAATGCATCATCTACACAGACCATAAGAGCCTTCAACACATCATGAACCAGAAAGAACTTAACATACGACAGCGACGCTGGGTAGAACTACTTAGCGACTACGATTGTGAAATCCGGTATCATCCGGGGAAAGCTAACGTGGTGGCTGATGCTTTAAGCCGCAAAGAACACGTTAAACCATTACGTGCTCGAGCGCTAGGTTTGACTATTCAAACCAATTTAAAGGCTCAGATTCAAATTGCACAAAACGAGGCTTTGAAAGAAGAGAACCTTGCGGGAGAAGAATTCCGAGGGTTGGATAAACAAATGACTCGCAAGGATGACGGCGTACATTACTTCTGGATCGTATATGGGTCCCCAGATGGGGAGGTGTACGTACACTAGTCTTGGATGAAGCACACAAGACTCGATACTCTGTTCATCCTGGTGCAGACAAGATGTACCACGATCTGAAAGAGCTGTACTGGTGGCCAGGCTTGAAGAAAGATATTGCTATATATGTGAGCAAATGCTTGACTTGTTCAAAGGTCAAGGCTGAACACCAGAAACCATCGGGATTATTGCAACAACCTGAAATCCCCGAGTGGAAATGGTAGAACATCACTATGGATTTCATTACCAAACTCCCGAGAACGCCAAGCGGACACGACACGATATGGGTCGTGGTGGATCGAATGACAAAATCCACTCACTGACCTTTAGGGGATGAGGGCACATCTTTCTCTTTCTTATCTTCACTATCAGACACAAAACTTGATTTTTATTTCCATAAACCAGTTCTATGTAAGGCCTGTTTGTGACAAACAGACGACTGGCTTATGGTTTGAACTTTAGGTTCACTAATAATCCTAGATTTAACTTTAGGTGACACAGCTTCACTTTTAGCTTATCTATGTTGACTTTGATATTTTGAAGGAGTATTAGATCTAATTTTAGAAAATTTTGGTTTTTCATTATCAAAAAGTTCTATTTTCCTTTTAGGTGTCTGATAGTAAGGACAATTTGGAGAGATGTGTCCTCGTTTTCCACAACTGTAGCAGGATCACCCTTAGACAGTGTGAGGAAAGCGTTGACAAGGGGTTGAGTTTGGTCGGGGGCTGGGTAGTTTCTTTTTACTTTTAGATGTTTCTCCTTCTTTAACAAAATTAATTGTTTTAACATTTGCAACATCTTTTGCTTTTGTTTTATTTAAATTTTGATAACTTGCTGGTTTAGGGTTTGTTGACTTAGATTGTTTAGGTTCTTAAATACACGTTTTTGATCCCAAAGTAGTATTCTTCTGTTTAGTGACAGACTTCATGAATTTACCGGTAGAATCTAGATCACTGACCAGAGGAGTAGGCACCACATGATCCTTTATCGGGTTATTATTGATTGGTTTACATTTAGTGTTCAAAAGGATAGCATGCGGTGGCAGTACTACTTTATAACCCAGACCTTCCCCGCCATTTCGTTCTTTCACTAAGTTTTGAACTATATGTAAAGAACTAGCCAAACTGTGCGGTTTTTGTTTTAACGATTCAACTTCTACTTGCAAGACTGTTTTCTCCTTTTTAGTTTCTTCTAAAAGTTTAAATAGAACTTAATATCATTAGATTGATTTAAAGCAACAACCACAATTTCCCTTAGTTGTTTGCCTAACAGTTCTATCTTTTCTTTGAAGCTGCACTCATTTTGTTTTAACACACGGTTTGCTTCAGTGCAGAGTTGTAAATCATTTACTAGATTATCATTATGTTCTAATAACCTAGCAAACTTTAAATCAATGCTTTCTCTAAATTTATCACATTCAGAACAAGCATCTTTATTAAATAATTCGTCTTTAGAATATACCTGTGTAGAATTAGATGAATCAGCCATCACTACAATGTCAGATTCTTCAGCGACTTGAATTTGCAGCACTTAACTCTTCTTCAACCAAGTGATCAATGACATCCCTAGCTTCTTTTATATCTGAACTAGTATGATCAGCTATGATGTCTCCCTCACTTGCATATCCATCCTCCAAGGTACCAACAAAAACAACATTTGATTCACCCTCGGATACGAATCGGAAGGACCAGTGTTCTCCTTCATCACCTTGTGCAACCAAAGCTTTAGACTCTTTACTTGCCGATGCTCCAACCTTCTCCTTGTCTTAACGATTGAATGTGGGAAACGGATTTCCATTCCCAGTCTTCTTTGGCTTTGTGCACTCATGTTTGAAGTGCCCTTTCTCTCCATAATTGAAGCACGTGACTTTGGTTTTGTCAAATCTAAACGTTGTGTCTTTTGTTGCAACCAAATTCTGCCCCGTCTTCTTGACAAACTTCTTGGCTCTTCTAACAGCACTAGCTAATGCCCATATAATATCCATGCATTCCAGCTCAGTTTCATCAACTTGCTCGTAGTCCTCGTCAGCTAGATGATAATTCCCAATCTTACCAGCAACTAACCCATCATAAGATTGAACAACGGCAGCTAGAAGGTCCATATGTTCTTTAGTAACTTCCACGGTGACATTTCCGAGATTCTCGGTCTTTAACTTGGTAGTATTTGCTTCAGGAACAATATATTGGGTGCTAGTTGACCCTGATGTTTCGGTTCCTGATGAGTTGCTTTGGGAAGGTGCAGAAGAGTTAGACACAAACGCTGTTTGAAGCGGTGCGCCTGATGTAGTAGCAGTTGGACCTGAGTTGTAAAGTGCAGGATTCTGAGCATAGGATCCTTTCTTTGACTTGTATTTCTGACGCAGCTCTTACTCCCTTAACTTCAGAATAAAATCTTTTATGTCTAAAGTGGCAAGAATGTCGTCTTGCCGCAAATTAGACACAAATGGATCCCATTTGTCTGGCAGACAATCAGCAAAGCTAGAGACTTTGTCTTCCATGGATGTGGTCACGCCATGAGTGTGCAACTCACTCATCAGATGATAGAATCTATCAATGATATCATCCAAGATCTCTTTTCCAATTAGGGAGAAATTGTCAAATTTATTTTTAAGAGCTTTTGCCTTGAGTGCTTTTAGAGTTGCATTACCTTCGTATCTCTTTTCCAAGGCCTCCCATAATTTCTTTGACTGCTTGTTCTCAGAAAACTGATTAAATATATCCTTAGGTATAGACTGAGTCAACAAGGCATATGCTTTCTTTTCAGCATTATGCATAGTCTTCTGGGATTCATTCATTCCTCCCAAAGTCAACTTTACCCCATTAGCACTGACTGGTACCACATAACCAGTCTCAACAGACATCCACAGATTGGGGCCAACTCCATTCAGGTAGATTTTAAACCGCTGTTTCCACTATGGGTATTCATCCAACGTTAACAGCTTGGTGGTTTGTTGTGGTTCCCGATCTCACTTTCTAGAAGTAGAAGATTGTGGATACGAGAGTTCTTTTCAGGAGAAAAAGCAGAGAACTGATCTTCCAATTCTTTAAACTTGATGAACTAAGAACAGGACAGATTGACTTATGCGATTAGACAAGTCGACTGGTTCAACCGTGCGATTGAAGGATGTGAATGGCTTCAATCGTGCGATTGGATTTAGTTGTGTGAATGAACAAGGCGAATGAGGTCAACCATATGGAATACTTCAACCGTGAGAATGAACTGTGCGAATGAGTCCAGTCGTGCGATTGAACTATGCGAATGGGATTCAGTCGTGCGATTGGGCTAATCGTGCGACTGAAGCTGTTGCTGCGGGAAAAAATCGAATTTTTGAACACTTGACTCAAAATTACAAATTTTCAGAAACCCTAATCTGCCGTATAGGAAAAAGGTCGAAACTTTTAACACAGAGACTCGTCAAAAACAAGTTTTGAAGTGAAAAAGTGTATCTTTTGAATGAAAACGTCAGTTTTGACACCAAAACCAATTGAATCCACGCAAAATCACGAGCCTATGCTCTGATACCACTTGTTAGGACCGTGTACGTACGGAGTACTAATAGATTCTACGTGAAACTAGATCAAATAGTTTGGAATTCTATTTGATTGGCGATCCAATCAGTGAGAACAAATAACTCGATCGATCTAACGATGAAACAAACGTTTAGAACAAGCTGGAATCGATCAGGAACGAACTATGAACTTGGATTTACGACTGGGGACGCTCTGGATGGCTTGGGTATGAAGTATTATGAAGTGTTATGTTTTTCCACGAATTATGTGGTATTTATAGGTTATCAGTGTTCATTCATACGACTGAACCATTAGCATGGTTCAGTCGTGCGACTGAAGCATGTGATTGACTCATATGCACGACTGAAGATTCAGTCGTGCGATTGAACAAATCTTTTGTCTCAATCATACGACTGATCTAGTCACCTGGTTCAGTCGTGCGACTGGTCCATAAGCATGGTTTATTCATGCGTATGGGCCATAAGTATGGTCCATTAGCATGAATGTCCACATGACTAAGTTAAACACATTTCTAAATTCTTATTGACTTAGAACTATGTAAAACCAACATCAAACCTATACATTTAGTTCATACATGTGAATCACATTCAATATAAATATAACATGACATAACTAATAACATATAAACATCACAATGCATTTCATATATCATTCAATCAATACATTACGTTGGATTACACAAGTGTAAGACATGAAAGACTTTTACATTTAAGAACATAAACAAGGTACATCAATATGTATCAATAAGTGGTTCTTGAGAAAAGAGACATAGTGAGATCATGAATGCACTTCCTCACTAGTGGACTTTTTACTGTGTCCCAATCAAGAGAACTAAGAATCTCAACACTCTCACTATGACTGAACTATACGGAATCCTTGACGGATACCGTATGGAGATGGAATCTCATAAAGGCCATCAGATGAACAGACACTCAAACCTTCCTATTAGCAATGCTCTACATGTTATGGAAGGTTCAAGAACTCCCTAGCCCCAGTTGTACTTGAACTACCTCCTGCAGCCATCATCCTCTTCTGAGCCTTATGTTACATTTCCAGAGATTCCCAGGTATCAACAGGCTCAACAAAATCATTTCCAGGATAATTATGCTTTTGTTTTAGGGAATGAGCACTCTGGAGATTTTCACTTTTGTTTTGATGATCTCGAGTGTTTCAGCCAGATGATGTGGAGTACATGGACATTGTCTAGCAGATGACTCTCTTGACCTACAGAGCAAAGAAGTTCTTTAAGAGAACTGGAAGGCAATTCCATCAGAACCCAACCAACAACAAATTTGGGTTTGATAAGTCAAAGGTCATGTGCTACAACAGCAACCAACTTGGTCACTTTGCAAGGGAATGCAAGGCTCCTAGATCCAATCCTGAAGTAACTCAAGCCTCCCAACATCATGCTACACCAAAAGCTGCTACCAAACCTACTAAACAACAGACTGTAGTTGTTGCTTAAGAAGTTGATTGGAGCTTCATGATGCAAGATGTCACTCCTACTCAAGCTCTCATGGATGAAACTGAAGACAGTAAGGTATATGCACTTCTCTGTACTCAAGCCTGTATTGCTAAGGTCAAATTATATAAGGACTACAACATGGAAATTAAATATGATATTGAGTTCTTAAACATATTAAAATCTGATTTTAAGAGACCACAAAATCTGACTACAAACTCAAAATTTAAGAGTTAGAGAAAACTGTATCCTTTTTAAGACATGAACATTCAAACTACAGGGCTTAAATAAAAGATTTAATCTCCAAGTTAACTGAGGCTCAAGCCCAGCTAGTAATAGCTGAGGCTAAAGCAAATAAGTGTGCCATTGAAGAGCATAACTTTAACACCATCATTGCATTATCCTAAAGGTGTGTTATCAAAACAAAAGTGGGCTGGGAACCAATGAAATTGCTCCACCATACTCTTATGTGTCTGTTAGATAGCCAAGATATGGTACTAAGGAGCAACAACTTCCAGCTACTGATCCACTACCCACTGAGTAGTAGAATGATGCAACTATGCCAACCACCACATGGAAGGATAAGGTAGAAACCCTCATCTCCACCGCTGATGATCAACCCCTAACCAGCAAAGCTAGAAAGAACAAAATCAGGGTAGCAAGAAAAGCTGCCCAGAAGGTGGCTGAGTCAAAATTAAAGATAGACCCAAGGCAAAGGGTGTATTCATCTTAGCAGGATTCCAAGTGGTTGGAAGTTCTGATTCAGGAAAAGAGTGTAGTACCAACACTCCTATCCAGCTGAAGGATCAGAAATTGAAGGGGAAGGTCGTTGAAGAAGAAAAAAAGTGTTGTTGATACATTGTACCTAGTTTATGTTCTTCAATGTAAATGTCTTTCATTTCTTACACATATGTAATGACAATGTTTAATGAAATATGATGTGAGTTTTGATGTTGAATTGTCTTTATTTATATCATATTCATATTGTAATTGGTATTACTTATATTGATGAACATTATATATAGGTTTGAGGTTATTGTACATAGTTCTGAGTCAATAATGATTCAAAAATGTGTTCAACTTAGTCGTGTGGTTATTCATGCTAATGGACCATACTTATGGACCATACACACAAATGAACCATACTTATGGATCAGTCGTATGACTAAGACATAAGATTGACTCAGTCGCACGACTGAACCTTCAGTCTTGCGTATGAGTCAGACGCAAGAGTCAGTCGCACGACTGAACTATGCTAATGGTTCAGTCATACGAATGCACTGAAAACCTATAAATACTACATAATTCGTGGAAAAACAAAACACTTCCAATACTATCATACCCTAGCCGTCCAGAGCGTCCCAAGTCGCCCATCCAAGTTCATAGTTCGTTCCTAATCGATTCCAACTCGTTCTTAACGTTTGTTTTATCGTTAGATCGATCAGGTTGTTCGTTCTCACTGATTGGATCGCCAATCAAATATAATTCAACGCTATTTGATCTGGTCTCACGTAGAATCCGTTAGTACTCTGTAAGAAAACGGTCCTAACAAGTGGTATCAGAGCATTGGCTCGTGATTTTGCATAGATTCAATTAGTTTTGGTGTTAAACTAAACGTTTTCAATCAAAAGATCCACTTTTTCCTCTAAAAACTTTTTTTAACGAGTGTTTGTGTTAAAGTTTGGACTTTTTACCACACGGCAGATTACGGTTCGTGAAAATTTGTATTTTTGTGTCAAAGTGTTCAAAATTTGACTTTTTCCCGCAACAGCAACCTCAGTCGCACGATTAGCTCAATCGCACGACTGAATCCCATTCATATAGTTCAATCGCACGACTGGACTCATTCGCACAGTTCATTCATACGGTTGAGTTATTCAAGTCGGTTGACCTTAATCGTCCTGTTCATTCGCACGACTGAATCCAATCGCACGATTGAAGTCATTCGCATCCTTCAATCGCATGATTGACCCGGTCGCCTTATTCAATCTCACAAGTCAATCTGTCTTGTCTCAAGTTTGTTAAAGTTTAAGCAATGGAAGATCAGTTTGGTGCTTTTACTGCCGGGAAAGACTCTCGTATCCAGAATCTTCTTCTTCTTGAAAATGAGATTGGGAATCACAACAAACCGCCAAAGTTATTGACGTTGGATGAGTATCCTCAGTGGAAACAGTGGTTTGAGATCTACTTGAATGGAGTTGACCCAAATCTTTGGATGTCTATAGAGACTGGTCATACTGTACCAGTCAGTGCTAATGGGGTGAAGTTGATTTTGGGGGGTATGAATGAAAATTAGAAAGTTCTACATAACACTGAAAAGAAGGCTATGTACTATTGACTCAATCGATACCTAAAGACATATTCCATCAATTCTATGAAAACAAGCAGTCAAAGAAGCTGTGGGAGGCGTTAGAAAAGAGATATGATGGTAATGCAACCCTGAAGGCACTGAAGGCTAAAGCTCTCAAAAAAGAGTTTGATAATATCTCACCAATTGGAAATGAGAGCTTAGATGATATCATTGATCGGTTTTATCATCGGATGAGTGAACTGCATACTCATGGGTGACCACATCTATGGAAGACAAAGTTTCTAGTTTTGCTGATGGTCTGCTAGACAAATGGGATCCGTTTGTGTCTAATCTGAGATAAAATAACACTCTTAAAGCATTAGACATAAATGACTTCATATTGAAGTTAAGGGAGGAAGAACTAAGGCTGAAATACAAGTCTAAGAAAGGATCCTATGCTCAGAATCGTTCACCGTACAACTCGGTTCCTACTCCAGTATCATCAGTGGCACCGTCACAAACAGCATTCATATCTAATTCATCTACTCCTTCCCAAAGCAGTTCCTCAGGAAGTGAAGCATCAGGTTCATCTGGAACCCAATACATAGTTCCTGATTCCAATCCTACCAATCTGAAGACCGAGAACCTCGGTAATGTTACTGTGGAAGTTGCCAAGGACCACATGGATCTCTTAACAGCAGTTGTTCAGTCTTATGATGGGTTAGTCACTGGGAAGATTGAAAACTGTCATCTAGCTGACGTGGACTGCGAGCAGGTGGATGAAACTGAGTTGGAGCGCATGGATATCATTGGGCCTTAGCCAGTGCTGTTAGAAGGGCTAAGAAGTTTGTAATGAAGATGGGACAGAACTTGGCTGCTACTAAAGACACTACTTTTGGGTTTGATAAAACCAAGGTCATGTGCTTCAACTGTGGTGAAAAGGGGCACTTTAAACGTGAATGTGTAAACCCGAAGAAGATAGGTAATGGAAACCCTTTTCCTTCATTTAACCGTCAGGAAAAAGAGAAGATAGGGGCATCATCGAGCAAAGAGTCAAAAGCTATGGTAGCTCAAGGTGATGAAGGACAAGACTGGTCCTTCCGATTCATATCTGAGGGAGAGTCAAATGTAGCACAGGTTGATGACTTGGATGATGGATCTGCAAGCGAGGGAGACATCATAGCTGAGCATGCAAGTTCAGATATTGAAGAAGCTATGGATGTTGTAGATCATCTTGTGGAAGAAGAGTTGAAAGCTGCAATGTCAGAATCTCTAGTTATTGAAGAATCTGACTCTGCTTTTTGTCGGGTTTGTTAGAAGATAAAATCAAAGTTTAACCTCTTAAACTTTCTGAAAAACACAGCGGATATAAGTTTTGAAACATGATTATATAACTGAAAAATCATGTTCTTTAGGTGACAAATATATGTATAAAACAAACCCATATAACAAAGGATCATATTATGTGAATAAGCAAGCTATGCAAGCAAATGAAACAACATAATATGACAACCACAAAGGGCTGCCACACTACCTTTCTAGCAGCCAAAAATCGACAAAAATGAGGATGATATGGAGCTAGAAATCGACCAAGGCACCAAGGGAGGTCCTCTCAAGTTTGTATACCTCAAGCTTGATAGCAAAGCCTTCTAGTTAGGGAGAATCTACACCAAGAAAACTTCAAAATTCTCCAAAAATGCTGCTGCTTGTGCCGTGAGCCTTTTTAGAGAGAGAGAGAGAGAGGTTTTGTGTGTTTTGCATGTCTTGAGATTGGAGAGGTCTTGAGTGTAAGACTAGTTGTTGTAATGTTATATCCAAGAAAACAAAAGGAGCCAATGATAATAGGGGGGGGGCGGCCGAAATCCTTTTTAAAAAAGGGTTTCCCCCTTAAACTTGAACACACACATTATTTAAACTAGTCTTTTAATTTGTTGTACAATTAACCTTTTAATTGTATAACTTATACACTCGTTTTTATTATTTGATGTTATCTAACTAATTTAAATAACACTTCAAATAATATTATAGAACAAAATATCCTAATAAATTGTTCCATCTCATATGCAACTTATTTAGAAAACCCATTTTTCTAAATTGGTGCAAATATTTAATTACATGATCATATCATCAATTAAATATTAATTTGTGTTTTCTAAGCTTGTTATTAGGTATAACCCGACTTAAATCATAACGTACTAACCGCATCAATATTCTACGTGTCTTGGGCATACAGAATCCAACAATCTCCCACTTGCCCAAGATTCATAGAGGATTGATGCAAGCAGTAAATACCGCCTAACAACGGTTTACTGCCCTTAATACGCATGACTTATGGCCATTCAATAACATCATCCCATTCAAGTATCCTACTTGAAATGATTTAGGTGAATCAATCATTTATCCTTTTGTTACAGATGTCATGTTAAATCCAAGGACACAGAATGATCATTCCTTGTTGATTTAACTTAATCAGGCCTTAGACATCTTGCTCTCAACGAATAAGAGGAACAAATTCCATCTTGACTACATACGTTTCTTACAAACACCTCGTGTCACATCTGAGCATAGCCTTATGTACTGTCCATTATTTCAGGGTAGTGAAGAACTAGCTCATGGTATAACACTTGGTGAATATCAAAAGCCAATATGTATCTTAGGTCGGAGGATACTAAATGATATTCGCCTTTACTCAAATTTACTTATGATCAATCTAGAAGATTCTATGTAGTAAAATTTGAGATGCGGGTCAGTCCAATATTTGTATCCCACAAATATCTATGAACTTTGGCAGCAACTAATTACTCTATATTCATCCTTATGAATATCAACCAATCCAAGCTCATAAGAATCTTACCCTCACACTTGTTCCCACAAGTCTGAACGACTACGGACATTTAGAGTAAACAATTTACTCATGGATTAAACATGCTAAATTGGAATATTAATTGAAAAATTATAACCAAATAATTTTATTCAAATAATATAGAGTTCCACATATCCAAATACAAAATTTACAGATCAAATCCAATCACTAGAATATCGAAGTCCTATGGCACAAGTATGACCTTCATGCTTTGCCTTTTCTAGGAGCTTCGTGAGAGGATCCGAATATTTTGATCCGTGTGAACTTTGCGAATACATATCTTTCCTTTTCAACTTCATCACGTATGTAGTTGAATCTCCGCTCAATGTGCCAAGTCTTTTGATGAGCACAAGGTTCCTTGATTTGAGCAATCGTACCCTCGTTATCACAAAAGATCTCTAGGGGGTCCTGAATGGAAGGGACAACCCCTAGATCGGCAATGAATTTCTTCAACCATGCAGCTTCTTGAGCTGCCAATGAGGCGGCAACGTATTCTGATTCTGTAGTTGATAGAGCCACCACATCCTGTTTGGAGCTCTTCCAAAAGACCGCTCCTCCATTCAGAATGAAAATATACACCGATTGTGACCGTGAATCATCAGGATCGGTTTGGAAACTCGCATCCGTGTAACCTTTTACACTGAGTTCCTCATCACCAGATCCGTAGATTAGGAACATATCTTTTGTCCTCCTTAGGTACTTAAGTATGTTCTTAACAGCCATCCAATGACTGTTTCCAGGATTTTGCTGGTATCGGCTTGTCATGCTTAAGGCGCATGACACGTCCGGCCGAGTGCATATCATTGCGTACATGATGGATACAATAGCAGATGCATATGGGATTTCCTTCATTTTATTTTGCTCATCCTTTGAGCTAGGACATTGAGTCGTACTCAATATCATTCCTCTTTGAATAGGTACCGTACCTTTCTTAGAGTTCTCCATCTTGAACCTTTTCAAGATTTTATCAATGTATGCACTTTGATATAAACCAATCAACCACCTTGACCTATCCCTATAGATCTTTATTCCCAGAATATAGGCGGCTTCACCAAGATTCTTGATGGAAAAACAACTTCCAAGCCAGGTTTTTACACCTTCCAAGGTTGGAATGTCATTTCCAAATAATAGTATGTCATCAACATACAATACTAGGAAAGTGATGATGCTCCCACTAGCTTTCTTATAAACACAAGCTTCATCAGCGTTCTTGATGAATCCGAATTTAATTACCTCTTCATCAAAACGGTGATTCCAACTTCTCAATGCTTGTTTCAATCCATAGATTGATTTCTTTAACTTGCATACTTTATTAGGATGTTTTGGATTGACAAAACCTTCAGGCTGAACCATATAGACATCTTCCTCAAGATATCCATTTAGGAAAGTGGTTTTGACATCCATTTGCCAAATCTCATAATCATAATGAGCAGTTATGGCAAACAATATCCTTATAGACTTTAGCATCGTAACAGGTGAGAAGGTTTCATCATAATCAACCCCTTGAGTTTGAGTGAAACTCTTTGCTACAAGTCTAGCCTTATAAGTATGCAAGTTTCCATGCATATCGGTTTTCTTCTTGAAAACCCACTTACTTCCAAGCACTTTGGAGTTAAGAGGAGGTACAACAAGTTCCCAAACTTGATTGTCATACATGGATTGCATCTCAACGTTCATGGCTTCAAGCCATTTGTCACAATCCAAATTGGACACTGCATCATGGTATGTGGTTGGTTCATCTGAATCTACCACATAGCATCCATCCATGAAAAATCTGTATCTTTCAGGTGGATTACTAGTTCTACCACTTTTATGAACGTTTTGTGTGTATTTGTAAGGCCCCAATCCCGGGCATCTCACAGTTGGTCATTCATTGCATCATAGTTACCTATTAATATTCATTTCATAATATACACAGCGGAATTTCATGTAATAAAACCTTTCATTTACTTTTAACTACTGTTGTTAAGCAATACAATGTTGTTCATGAGATACAAAAAGGTTGTTCAATTACATTACAAAACAACAATAGAATCAAAATACGGATGGATGTCAGCCTTGTCTCGCCAAGTAACTTCGTCCTCGTGCCATCCTCAGCAATATTTACCTGCCAGCTGAAAATGTATAAAAGTCAGCGTTGCTGAGTGAGCTCTAGTTTTATACGTAATAAAATACTTTCTATATGTAGTATATGAAAATACTCTTTTCTGTAAAATACAACTCTGTACTGTATATGCGAGCACGCATTAACTATATGAACAAATATTGTTCGTTCTCTGTACTTTATGCCTTGTCTGTAAACTTTTTAACTTTATGTTCTACTGTCTTTGTGGACTAGTGCGCAATGCCCCAACTATGTGCGCGATGGAAAACGGGTGATGGGCCGTCTATATCCCTCGAAAGGGTCAATTGTATCCCTCAAAAGGGTCAACTTTATCCCCTGAAAGGTTCAACTGTATCCCTCGAAAGGGTTGTGTGTACTATGTACAAGGCCAACCCAATCACCCAGGGCACGCTACAAAGGTCCTGCCAATCCCAACTGATTGACCCTGTGTGCATAAAGGGTAGCTAACCCGCAACACAGTTGAGCTAACGACAACACGGTAGTGTCCCTCCTATGTGCTTGCAAGACTTATTAACATTTTATTAATGTTCCTCTTCTTTGCTTTATTGCTCTTTCACTTTATTATTACGATATACTTTACGTTACGATAATAACATACCACGTAAAGTCACATACTATAAGTAATAACAATAATAGTAGCAATAACTATAATAAGGAACAATCATAATTAACCATATCATGCATGGAACATCATCATTTATAAGCTCTTAGTCAACCTCAGTCAAAACCCTAAAGCACAGACTCCCAGAAAATTCTGTAAAAATTAAAAGTGTTTGGGCACAAGAGCCCTGTTGGGGCGCATGAGCCTTGTTCAGGCTTTTCATCACTATGTAGGCTCACCAGCCTACACTTAGAAACATTTTCACTTTAGGCGCATGAGCCATTCAGGCGCATGAGCACTGTTGGGGCACATGACCCTACACTTAGTCGTCCGGGTGACTTTTCTAGGCATATGACCACTGTTCAGGCTCACAAGGATACTATTTAGGCATATCATCTCACACTTAGACTTTTAAGCCTATTTTTCAGGCGTAAGAGCCCTGTTTGGGCACATCACCTTACACTTAACTTTTCTAAGTCATTTTCAGGCACATGAGCACTGTTGAGGCTCATGAGTCTTAGGCGTATTAGGTACTGTTTGGGCATATGAGAACTATTTGGACTCATGACCCTACACTTAGAACATTTCTAAGGCAATTCTGGGCGTATGAGCCTTATGTAGGCACATCAACCTTCTGTCCAACTTATTACTATGATATTTCCAAACCCAAACATCAAGCCTAATTGTTCTAAGCTTACCAAGGTCCTTCTAAGCATGAACTACACATAAACATCTAATAAACATCATCAAACATGCCAAATACATACGAGTATCAATAGGTAAACATAGTAAAAATCGTTTAATACATTTTCAGCCCCAAAAGAGTTTAAAACAAGTAGGAACCGGGGTCTAGAAACTCACCTTAGCTGCTTTCAAGTTTTATATTCTAAATCTTGGACTTCTCAAAGAATCCGAACACCTATATGTGTCTAGACACACAATCCGAACACATATACACATAAGAACACATACAATTTAGCTACTTGGCCAAAAATCTATAAAACCGAACCCAAAAACTCATAAATTGCTTACCAAATTTCGATTTCAGTTGCTTTCTCTCTCTAGAATCCGAAATCTCTTCTCTTCTGCTCTTCTTTCTTTTCTTTTGTCAAAAAGCAGCTGGGATTGGATGTTATGGGCGGCCATACCCCCTTTTGTACAAAATAATTATAAATTTTGTACTTTTGACACTTTTGCCCCTTCCACTTTTAGTTGACTTCCTTTTCTCTCCTTTTCTTTCTCTTTTATACCTTTATTTCTTTAAAACGAATACGGGTGTTACAAGTCCACCCCCTTATATAGGTTTCGTCCCCGAAACCTGTTATTCCTCAAACAGATGAGGATAATGCTGCCTCATCTCTTCCTCAGTCTCCCATGTGGATTCGGATCCCTTTCTGTGCTTCCACTGTACACACACAAGAGGAACCACTTTATTCCTTAACCTCTTCTCCTTACAATCAATGATTGCCACTGGTTGCTCTACGTAATTGAGCCGTTCTTCTACTTCAATGTCCTCCAGTGGAACAATCATATCTTCATCAGCTAAGCACTTTCTCACATGGGATACATGGAATGTGGGATGAATTCCACTTAACTCATCTGGCAATTCAAGCCGATAGGCTACCTCTCCTACTCGTACGATGATCGGAAAGGTCCTATATATCTCGGGCATAGCTTACCTCGTTTCCTGAATCGGATGATCCCTTTCCAAGGTGAGACCTTTAACATGACTCGGTCTCCAACCTTGAACTTTATTGGTCTTCGCCTCTTGTCAGTATACGACTTTTGTCTATGTTTCGCCGCCTTCATGAAGGCTTTGATCTTTTCCTACTTCTCAGTCGTAGCTTCGATCACCTCAATACCTCCTAACTCTTTCTGCCCAATGTCTCCCCAACACACGGGTGTCCTACATCTCCTACCGTATAGCATCTCGTAGGGTGGCATGCCAATACTGGCATGATAACTATTGTTGTACGAGAATTCTGCTAGCGGTAAGTGATCATCCCAACTTCCTCCAAAATCGATCACGCATGCTCGAAGCATATCCTCAAGCATTTGTATCGTCCTCTCAGACTGACCGTCCGTCTGAGGATGATAGGCTGTACTAATGTGTAGCCTCATCCCCATTGCATCATGGAACCTTCTCCAAAACTTTGACGTAAACCGGGTGTCACGATCCGACACGATAGACACCGGCACGCCATGACGAGCTATGATTTCCTTGATGAACAGATCCACCAATCTTTCGGATGAATACGTCTCACGGATCGGTAGGAAGTGGGCACTCTTCGTTAGTCGGTCGACAATCACCCAAATAGTATCGCATCCCCTCGATGTGCGAGTTAGCTTAATAATGAAGTCCATGGTGATATGCTCCCACTTCCATTCGGGTATATCCAACGGTTGGATCTTCCCGTACGGTTTCTGGTGTTCTGCCTTCACTTAGAGACAAGTAAGGCACTTACTCACGTACTCCACTACATCGCGTTTCATACCCGGCCACCGGTAATCTTTCTTCATATCGTGATACATCTTGGTAGCACTGGGATGAATGGAGTATCGAGTCTTATGGGATTCGTCCATAATCTTTCCATGTAGATCCCCATGTCGAGGAATCCACATTCGCCCGAATCGGGTCTTAACACCAAGAGTGTCCTCACCCAATTCCGTAACTAGACCTCTCATCCTTTCGGAGTTAAGACGATCTTCTTTCAAAGCCTCGTCTTGAAACTCCTTAACCTGTGTCATCATGTCGGAGGTCATGATTAACTGATAAGCCTTCACCCGAATCGGCTCGGGTCTCTCCTTCCGGCTAAGGGCATCTGCCACCACGTTGGCCCTGCCCGGATGGTAATGGATTTCGCAATCATAATCCTTTATAAGTTCCAACCATTGCCTCTACCTCATATTCAGGTCCTTTTGCTTGAAAAAGTACTTCAAGCTTTTGTGGATTGTGAAGATGGTGCACTTAGTCCCGTATAGATAGTGCCGCCAAATCTTCAATGCGAAAACCACCGCGGCTAATTCTAGATCGTGTGTGGGATAGTTGACTTCGTGGGTTTTCAGTTGTCGGGATGCGTAGGCTATTACCCTTCCACGTTGCATCAATACACAACCTAGCCCAGAGTAGGATGCATCCGAATATACCACTAAGTCTTCACTTCCCTCGGGCAATGTCAAGACAGGAGCTTGTGTTAGTCTCGTCTTCAACTCCTCAAAGGCACTCTCCTGCTCTCGACCCCACACGAACTTCACGTCCTTGCGGGTCAATTTAGTCAAAGGTGAGGCTATCTTGGAGAAGTCTTGAATAAATCTCCTATAGTAGCCCGCCAATCCCAAGAAGCTATGAATCTCGGATGGCGTCTTTGGTGACTTCCATTGCATCACAGCCTCAACCTTTGCTGGGTCCACCTTGATTCCCTTTGCATTTACCACGTGCCCCAGAAATTGCACCTCACGTAGCCAAAAAGCACACTTGGAAAACTTAGCATGCAGTTTCTCCTTTCTTAAAGTCTCCAACACTTCTCGAATGTGACCGACATGCTCTTCCTCGCTCCTTGAATAAATCAAGATATCATCGATGAACACAATCACTGATTTATCCAACATCGGCCGGCACACCCGATTCATCAAATCCATAAAAGCAGCTGGCGCGTTGGTTAAACCAAAGGACATAACGAGAAACTCATAGTGTTTATAACGCGTACGAAAAGCTGTTTTAGGAATGTCCTGCTTCCTCACTTTCAATTGATGGTAGCCAGATCGAAGATCTATCCTCGAGAACCAACTGGCACCCTGGAGCTGGTCGAACAAGTCGTCAATCCTTGGTAACGGATACCGGTTCTTTATCGTCAATTTGTTCAACTCACGGTAGTCAATACACATTCTCATGCTACCGTCCTTCTTTTTCACGAATAAGACCGGAGCACCCCAAGGAGAGATACTCGGTCTGATGAAACCCTTATCGAGCAATTCTTGTAGTTGCTCCATTAACTCCTTCATTTCAGTCGGAGCTAATCGATACAGTGCCTTGGCGACAGGTTGGGCACCGGGTATCAAGTCGATTTGAAATTCGATTTCACGATCCGGTGGCACACCTGATAGGTCCTCTGGAAACACGTCGGGAAAGTCACACACAACCGGCACATCGGACAATTATGGTGTTGACGTGTCCACATCCTTCACGTAGGCCAAATAAGCGCTACATCCACGTCTCATGTATTTCCCCGCCACCGCCATCGAAATTACTTTTGGAATCGTCGTATCCCGATCGCCATATATTGTCACCGGACTTCCGTCAGGCGCCGTTAGTCTAATCATCTTCTTACGACACACAATATTCGCTTCATAGGTTGCTAACCAATCCATCCCTAGTACCACATCAAATCCACCTAGTGGCATCATATGTAATTTAGCAGCAAACCTATAACCTTCTAATTCTATGGCACAATCTTCTATTACATCAGTAACTCTGATGGACTTACCGATAGTAGTTTCTACATCAAAAGGCTCGCTAATACCCCTATTGCTAACAGACAACTTAGCACAAAAGGTAGTAAAATAAAACTCCTACTAGCACCAGAATCAAATAATACAGAGGCACAAGTTTGATTAACTAGAAACATACCTGACACGACATCGGGATCCACTCTGGCTTCTTCCCGGGTCATGGGGTAAGCTCTAGCACTTGCCCTCTACCCTCCTTCTTCCGGCTTCTTATTCCCTGCTCCAGAACTCTCCGCCCTCGGCTTCTTACAGTCTCTAGCGATATGGCTAGGCTGGCCACACCTGAAGCATACGTTCAGTCCCATCCTACACTCACCAGGATGCTCCCTTCCATATTTGCCACATTTCTTTGGCCCCGAGCTGGACGACCCCACCCTACGGTCATCCATTCTCATCTTCTTGTTGTTCGGGGTGAAACCACCCTGCCTAAACCTCTTTCCATTCCAACTCCGGTCACCACCACCGGCTTTCTTCACTTCCACCATCGTCACTTCCCTTTCATTTTAGAGTCTCCCAGCCAGATCCACTGCCGACCTAAAGGTGCTCGGTCTAGCAGCGATCATGTGTCTACGAATGTCAGCTGGTAGTCCCTGTATATACCGGTTAATCTTTCGAGATACCGACGTCACCTGATCCGGCACCAGCCTCGCTATTTCATTGAATCTGGTGGCGTACTGCTGGTGGGTCATGGTCCCCGCCTCAAGTTGTAGGAACTCCCTCTCGATCTTATCGAGTTCCCTGTGAGGATAAAACTCCTCAATCACCAGCTTCTTCAACTCGTTCCATCGCATTTTCCCGATGGCTCTAGAACCTTCAGCTTGGACAATATTGTCCCACCAACACAAGGCCGAGTCGACAAAAGAGTGAGTCGTGAACTTCACCTTTTAATCTTCGCGACACTCACTGATCTCCAACACTGCCTCCATCTCCCTCACCCAGCGGTGAGCGGCAGCAGCATCGCCATTGCTATCCAAGGTCGGGGGCTTGCACCTCTGAAATGTCCCATAGCTGCATCCCTTGGTCGTTATCCCTACTGCATCCTCCTCTTCCTCGTCGGAAACTACTATCTTAGGCTCTGGCCATTCATCCTCTCCTCTACTTTCCTTCCCAGTCGACCCTTTCCTGTCCTCCTTCTCCTTCCTCTCCTCATTCCTCACAGCTCGAATAACTTCGGTCACTACAGACGGTAGGACTGCCTACATGACCTGGTGCACCTCATCAGCAATCGCCTCTCGAGCTGAGGCGTTCAGACTAGCATTCTCATTTCCTTCAGTCCGGTTAGGAGCCTCAGGGTTCTCATGGGTCGTCTAAGCAGCTTTAGCACTGCTCCTGGTCGTACGTGGTCGACCTCTGCCTCTAGAAGCCTTGGAAGATTTCTTCCCAGCCATTTCCTAAGCGCTATAAGATTCAAACACTAACACAGTCATTCAAGGTAATGGCTCAGTTTATGTCAAGTATAGTAAGTACCTAATTACAGTGGCCAGTTGTGATTAGCCACTTACTTTACTTTTCACACCCCAAGCATTTCCTATCCTGACTTCATCAGTATCTAAATCTACTATAATCACATAAGTCAAATAGCACACACACATAATACCGGTTAACTTTTAAGAAAAGAAGTACCTGATGGAACGAAGCTACTCGGGCCGACATCCCTCTTTCTATCCCATTTTTAGTTTAAGTTTAGGTTTATTTTGAAAATATTTACCCATTTCACTTAAACTATGGCTCTGATACCAACTTGTAAGGCCCCAATCCCGGGCACCTCACAGTTGGTCATTCATTGCATCATAGTTACCTATTAATATTCATTTCATAATATACACAACGGAATTTCATGTAATAAAACCTTTCATTTACTTTTAACTACTGTTGTTAAGCAATACAATGTTGTTCATGAGATACAAAAAGGTTGTTCAATTGCATTACAAAACAATAATAGAATCAAAATACGGATGGATGTCAGCCTTTTCTCGCCAAGTAGCTTCATCCTCGTGCCATCCTCAGCAATATTTACCTGCCAGCTGAAAATGTATAAAAGTCAGCGTTGCTGAGTGAGCTATAGTTTTATACGTAATAAAATACTTTCTATATGTACTATATGAAAATACTCATTTCTTTAAAATACAACTCTGTACTGTATATGCGAGCACGCATTAACTATATGAACAAATATTGTTCGTTCTCTGTACTGTATGCCTTGTCTGTAAACTTTTTAACTTTATGTTCCACTGTCTTTGTGGACCAGTGCGCAATTCCCCAACTATGTGCGCGATGGAAAACGGGTGATAGGCCATCTATATCCCTCGAAAGGGTCAACTGTATCCCTCGAAAGGGTCAACTTTATCCCCCGAAAGGGTCAACTGTATCCCTCGAAAGGGCTGTGTGTACTATGTACAAGGCCGACCCAATCACCCAGGACACGCTACAAAGGTCCTGCCAATCCCAATTGATTGACCCTGTGTGCATAACGGGTAGCTAACCCGCAACACAGTTGAGCTAACGACAACACGGTCGTGTCCCTCCTATGTGCTTGCAAGACTTATAAACATTTTATTAATGTTCATCTTCTTTGCTTTATTGCTCTTTCATTTTATTATTACGATATACTTTACGTTACGATAATAACATATCACGTAAAGTCACATACTATAAGTAATAACAATAATAGTAGCAATAACTATAATAAGGAACAATCATAATTAACCATATCATGCATGGAACATCATCATTAATAAGCTGTTAGTCAACCTCGGTCAAAACCCTAAAGCACAGACTCCCAGAAAATTCTGTAAAAATTTCTAAGTGTTTGGGTGCAAGAACCCTGTTTGGGCACATGAGCCCTGTTCAGGCTTTTCATCACTATGTAGGCTCACCAGCCTACACTTAGAAACATTTTCACTTTATGCGCATGAGCCATTCAGGCGCATGAGCACTGTTGGGGCACATGACCCTACACTTAGTCGTCCGGGTGACTTTTCTAGGCATATGACCACTGTTCAGGCTCACAAGGATACTGTTTAGGCATATCATCTCACACTTAGACTTTTAAGCCTATTTTTCAGGCGTAAGAGCCCTGTTTGGGCACATCACCTTACACTTAACTTTTCTAAGTCATTTTCAGGCACATGAACACTGTTGAAGCTCATGAGTCTTAGGCGTATTAGGTACTGTTTGGGCACATGAGAACTATTTGGACTCATGACCCTACACTTAGAACATTTCTAAGGCAATTCTGGGCGTATGAGCCTTATGTAGGCACATCAACCTTCTGTCCAACTTATTACTATGATATTTCCAAACCCAAACATCAAGCCTAATTGTTCTAAGCTTACCAAGGTCCTTCTAAGCATGAAGTACACATAAACATCTAATAAACATCATCAAACATGCCAAATACATACGGGTATCAATAGGTAAACATAGTAAAAATCGTTTAATACATTTTCAGCCCCAAAAGAGTTTAAAACAAGTAGGAACCGGGATCTAGAAACTCACCTTAGCTGCTTTCAAGTTTTATACTCTAAATCTTGGACTTCTCAAAGAATCTGAACACCTATATGTGTCTAGACACACAATCCGAACACATATACACATAAGAAGACATACAATTCAGCTACTTGGCCAAAAATCTATAAAACCGAACCCAAAAACTCATAAATTGCTTACCGAATTCCGATTTCAGTTGCTTTCTCTCTCTAGAATCCGAAATCTCTTCTCTTCTACTCTTCTTTCTTTTCTTTTGTCGAAAAGCAGCTGGGATTGGATGTTATGGGCGGCCATACCACCTTTTGTACAAAATAATTATAAATTTTGTACTTTTGACACTTTTGCCCCTTCCACTTTTAGTTGACTTTCTTTTCACTCTTTTTCTTTCTCTTTTATACTTTTATTTCTTTAAAAAGAATACGGGTGTTAAAGTATTGATCAATCGCTTGATCATCCTCAACATCCTCATGTTGAGTGCTAGTTTCAACCAAACGTGCATCGAGTTGTGGTTCTTGATCCTCCTCAAGATCCACTATTCTACTGTTAGTTTCTTGCATAAGGAACTTTGCTTCTAAGAACTCACCCTTTCTGGCAACAAACACCTTTTGTTCCAGTGGATCATAGAAATAATATCCCATAGAATCTCTAGGATATCCAACAAAGAAACACTTGGTGGATCGGACTTCCAATTTGTTTGGGGTGGGAGTCTTAACACAAGCCTCACAACCCCAGACCCTTAAGTATGATAGGGATGGAACTCTTCCATGCCATATCTCAAAGGGTGTCCTTTCCACCTTTTTGGTTGGGGCCATATTTAGAATACGGGCCGCTGAGAGCAAAGCAAAACCCCAAAATGATAGAGGCAATGTGCTTCTAGCCATCATAGATCAGACCATATTCAATAAGGTTCGATTCCTCCTCTCAGACACACCATTATGTTGTGGTGTTCCAGGTGGAGTAAGTTGAGAGACAATCCCACAACTCCTAAGATGATCTTTAAAAGCATCACTTAGGTATTCACCTCCTCTATTGGTGCGGAGAACTTTAATCGACTTGTTAAGTTGATTTTCTACTTCATTCTTAAAGATTTTGAACGTTTCAAAAGCTTCATCTTTGTGCCTTAATAAGTACACATACCCATAGCGACTATAATCATCGGTAAAGGTAATGAAGTATCTTTCACCATTCCTAGTCATTGGCTTAAAAGGACCACATACATCCGAATGTATGGTTCCTAATAAATCTTTTGCCCTTTCGTTAGTTCCACTAAAGGGTGCCTTAGACATTTTTCCTTGTAAACAAGATTCACATACATCAAATGAATCACATTCATTTGTTTTTAAAAGACCATTCTTTTGAAGTGTTTGTATACATTTCTTGTTTATATGACCAAGACGACAATGCCAAAGATAGGTATCATTCAAATCCAACTTGAGTTTCTTGGTGTTAGTTTGGTACAATGAACTATTTAAAGTATTTTCATGAACAAATTCATAAATACCATTAATGGGAATAGCTTTAAAATAGAACATATCATTTAAAGAAACATGAATATCATTTTTCAATAAAAGATAATACATAATCATAATGTCTTAATTAGGATACAGAAATAATGTTCCTAGTCAAACTAGGAGCATACAAAACATTCTTCAAAATAACATCCAAGCCATTTGTAAGTTTTAGGATGTAGTCCCCACGAGCTTCAACTTTGACTTTAGTTCCATTGCCCATGAAGAGGCTAACATCCCCTTGATTGAAGTCCCTACTTCTTTTGAACCCCTGCAACAAATTGCAAATATGAGTTCTACATCCGGTATCCAATACCCATATGTTAGAAGATGTAACATTAAGATCAATATGGATCATGTATATTGTACCTGAGGTCTGCCCGGCATCCCTCTTTGCTTTCAACTCTTAGAGATGGACAGGACAATTTCCTACCCAATGTCCAATCTCCCCACACTTGAAGCATGGGTCATTAGTAGCAACCTTTTGCTTCTTCTCTTGTGGTTTGGGTGGCACCCTTGACACCCCTTTCCCTTTTCCCCAAACGGGTCCCTTACCCTTGGCAACCTTTGCCTTGGGTGCGGGATGAGGCCTTTTCTTGTTCCCACCTTTGTTGATGGTGAGAACGGGTAAAACCCTTTTACCCATGGCCGCCTTGGCCGTTTTAAGCATTGAGTGAAGCTCACCAATGCTTTTGTCCCAAGCATTCATGTTGTAGTTCAACACGAACGTCTCGAACTTCTTGGTAAGGCCATTGAGGATCAAATCCGTGGCCAATTCCTTCGAGACGGGATAATTAAGCCTTTCGAAGAGGTCAATGTGGCTTTTCATCTTAAGTACATAAGATGAAACTGATTAGTTGTCATCCGTACTACATGCATGGAGTGCTCGAACCGTTTCGAAGCGCTCAACCCTCGCTTGCTGTTGGAACGTTTCCTTTAGTTGGGTTATCATGTCATATGCTCCGTGATGTTCATACTCCTTTTGGAGATCCGGAGTCATGCTTGCTTGCATGAGGCAAGACACTTGGACGGAGTCCTCAGTGTATTTAAGCCAATCATTATAGGCCTCCTCATCATCCTCAGTACGTTGATCGGGGATAGGGTCGTCTAAAACATATGATCGTCTCTCTTGCTTGAGAACGATTCTCAAGTTTCAATACCAATCAATGAAATTGTTATGATTCAGACGTTCCTTTTGGAGAATCGCCCATAAAGATTGGGTGGACGTGGGTGAGTTATCATGATTATCATTGTTGGTGGTCATCTACAAAATTTAACAAAGATCGATTTTAGTATTTTCGATATTTCTATTTTTAATAATTAATTAATGCCTTTTAAGGTCATTTTCATATTAAAATCTTGAACCCAACATTTCATTTAAATTGTGGTTAGGTGACCTTTATCCCATGATTTAAATTAATAAGGTGGTCAACGATTGACGGTTGCAACCATTTGCAACTTCTAGAGGTATGGGATCGACTTGAAACATCATATGTAATGTCGACATGTTAATCCCATCAATACCATTTGGAAACCACATCGTGGGTGATCCATTTGACATGGTTTGCGAATCAAGACACCGTACTTACATCCACATGTGAGTTTGCCAAAATAAGTGGTTAGGTGACCTTTATCCCACAATTAAGGCATTTTCACCTCAAATCACAAGTTCCCTGAAAATGGTTAGGTTACCTTTATCCCACTAAGAGTTCCCAAGTAACTCAAGTGTTGTGTAAAAGGACGGTGTTGATCTCGTTTTTAAAATATTTAGAGATTTCATAATTCTAGTTTAGAAAACTCTATGTACTTGTATTTGCATGCTTTCAAATACAAGATACCCTATAGTCCTTTGATTAAAACCTATTTTAATCTTTAAAATCATTAAATCATTTTAAAACTTTTTATTACCTTTTAATGATTAAGAACCATTTGATTAGTTTGTTTTGATCATGGATAGGATTGTTAAAGCAAATATCACATACATGCCATTAACCATAATAATATAAACAAAACAACATAGCATATGTGCATAACCATAGCATCTAAAGTGGTCCACACTTGTTTGCCATCACAAGTGTGGTCCATAGGGCATTCCTAAGGTCATAACAAAACACATAGAAAGCTTCCAAAAGCCTCCCACTTGAAACCGCATCCAAAATGCTCCATGTTTCTCTTGTGTCTTTCCTTTGTGCCTCCAACGCGTACGTCTTCATATTACAAGATATAAAGTCCTAATACAAGATATCTAGTAAAATGAAAAATACACCTAATCTATTTATTACAACCCAATAATAAATAAATTACATTTTTAAACAAAGCACAAATAAATTAACATACAACCCCATTGAATAAATAAAAAACAACCATTGCATAAATCCAAACAACACAAGGCCAAAAGCTAGGTTATGCACTAATTTAAATTCCATCATATCATCCAAATATAACAAAGAATACCCACTAAAACCCATGAGATTTCAGCCAACATAAACTAAAATTTTGGGTTTTAAACATTGTCCAAACAATATACATATCATCATACATATCTTTCAAGGTTTAATCACAAGCATGTGTGATATAACCTTGAAAGTTTGGGGATTCAACATACAAGAACATTTCAGCCCTTAAAAGTGTTATAAAATCCCATAAAACAAATTTTTAAAGGACACTAACAAGCAAGCTATCCATATAACCTGGCTCCAGATGCCAATGTCGGGTTTGTTAGAATATAAAATCAAAGTTTAACCTTTTAAACTGTCTGAAAAACGCAGCGGATATAAGTTTTGAAACATGATTATATAACTGAAAAATCATGTTCTTTAGGTGCCTAATATATGTATAAAACAAACCCATATAACAAAGGATCATATTATGTGAATAAGCAAGCTATTCAAGCAAATGAAACAACATAATATGACAACCACAAAGGGCTGCCAAACTACCTTTCCAGCAGCCAAAATCGACAAAAATGAGGATGATATGGAGCTAGAAATCGACCAAGGCACCAAGGGAGGTCCTCTCAAGTTTGTATACCCCAAGCTTGATAGCAAAACCATCTAGTTAGGGAGAATCTACACCAAGAAAACTTCAAAATTCTCCAAAAATGCTGCTGCTTGTGCCGTGAGCGTTTTTAGAGAGAGACAGAGAGAGGTTTTGTGTGTTTTGCATGTCTTGAGATTGGAGAGGTCTTGAGTGTAAGACTAGTTGTTGTAATGTTGTATCCAAGAAAACAAAAGGAGCCAATGATAATAGGGGGGGGGGGGCGAAATCCTTTTTAAAAAAGGGTTTCCCCCTTAAACTTGAACACACACATTATTTAAACTAGTCTTTTAATTTGTTGTACAATTAACCTTTTAATTGTATAACTTATACACTCGTTTTTATTATTTGATGTTATCTAAATAATTTAAATAACACTTCAAATAATATTATTGAACAAAATATCCTAATAAATTGTTCCATCTCATATGCAACTTATTTAGAAAACCCATTTTTCTAAATTGGTGTAAATATTTAATTGCATGATCATATCATCAATTAAATATTAATTTGTGTTTGCTAAGCTTGTTATTTGGTATAAATCGACTTGGATCATAACGTACTAACCGCATCAATATTCTACGTGCCTTGGGCATACAAAATCCTACACTTTTATAGCTGATTCATCCAGTTCCGCACAGGTATATTCTAAATACGAATTATTTGATAAGCATGCTTGTGCTGAATGTGATAAATTTAGAGAATGCATTGACTTGAAATTTGCTAGGTTATTAGAACACATTGATAATCTGGTAAATGATTTAAAACTGTGCACTGAAGCAAACCACGTTTTAAAACAAAATGGGTGTAGTTTTAAGGAAAAGATTGAACTGCTAGGAAACAACTAAGGGAAACCGAAGTTGTTGCCCTAAATCAATCAAATGACATTAAGTTCTATCTAAATTCTTTAGTGGAAACTAAAAAGGAAAAAGCAGTTTTGCAATTCGAAGTTGAATCCTTAAAACAAAAATTGCATAGTGTAGCAAGTTCCTCTCACATAGTTCAGAACTTAGTGAAAGAAAGAAATGGTGGGGAAGGTATGGGTTACAAGGTAGTACCACCACCACATGAAATCCTTTTGAATACAAAATGTAAATCAATAAATAATAACCTGGTTAAGGATCATGTGGTGACTACTCCTCTGGTCAGTGATCCAGAGACCACAGGTAAAACTGTGCAGTCTGTCACTGAACAGAAGGATACTACTTCGGGATTGAAGGATAAGATGCTTAAAGAGTATTTGTGCGTTAACGTTGAACAGGATAGTGTTGGGTCGGGTTCATAAACATCTATGTCAGAACCTAAGAATTCTAAACCAACAAACCCTAAACGTGTCATTTACCAAAATCCTAATAAAAAGAAAGAAAAGTGTGTTCAAAATGTCAAAAAAATTAAATTTGTGAAAGAAGTTGAAGCATTTAAGAAGGATGAGAAACAGAGCAACTCCCGACTAGACACAACCCCTCACAGAAGATCTCCCCCACCTGTCGAAGGGAGTTCCTGCTATAACTGTGGAAAACGAGGACATATTTATAATAACCAAAAGAAAAAAAATAATAATAATAAAGAAAAAAATAGGTTGTGAATATAAATTTCACAAGCAATATTAATGCAACTTCAGAAAATAATAATAAATATATATAAAGAAAAAAGAAATCAAGGCATACGGATCCACTTGACGAAGTTTTCAATTTAGACCTAATCTCCTTATTTTGAACAACCTGACAATCCCAAATCCTCCTCTTCCATGATATTCATCCCCTCCAACAAACTCTCAACGAATCTCGCGAAAGGAGGTAGTGTTAATCTCGTGGAAACCATGTTTCAAATCAATTTATTTATACCATCAAATCCCATTTGCACCTCACCGAAACCATCATCGTTTTTGCCTTCATCTTGCTGTTCAAGCTCATGTTCTCGGTGTTCCAGTTCGCGTGTGTGTGAATGTTGTAACCAGCCATAACACCATCCATTACTAGGCTGTAACTCGGAAGCGTTTGGAGCATTGTAACACTCGAGTAGCTCCGAAATCTTGCAGACTCCCTATTAGTTTCGGACTAGCGACACAGGTACCAAATCAATTTCATCGCTTCTAGTTCTTGTTGTTTATGAACTTGTGATTTGAAAGATTATAAGTTCAAATTGCAGCCTTCGTCAAACATCGCATACCATTCTCGTTGCATTTGCAGATTCGTTTTTGTTCGATCATCAAGTAAACAGTTCAGGCTTTTGATTCGTATCCGATCACTCTCGCTAACTTGACTCAGGTAACAACACGGATCCTTTTTTTTTTTGTTGTTCCTTGGTAGCTTTATGGGTTCGTGATGTCCTTTGTTGTTCTTAAATTATGCTCTAGCAATTAAATTTTATTTACAAGAAACCCATTAATTAAACTAATAATGTATTAACCGGGAGTTTAGGTGAGGGCATGGGGATACTTATATTTAAAATACAATATAACACCAAGTCCCTACTGCTAAATACCCAAAGGAATGATAAGTTTTAATCCAAATATAAAATGTGTACAATTAAATCTCTTTTATACTTCTCTGAACTTTAGTAATAAGAGCATGTTGAAATTGTTTGAGATTTGGCCATGAATATGCAAAACCATCTAACAGGTGATCGATTTATTTCACTAGCAGGGGTAATCAAATCATAGAGTTCAAGTGGAAATAATTAGATATGTGTAATTGGATAGCAAGGTTGTTGAAGGTATTTGAAGCAAAACATAGTGGGAGGAGTGGAATATTACTTTCTAGATGTGATCCACACACATACATGTATATTAATAAAGAAATAGATATCTTGTGCTAACTAAATTTACAAAACCAAACTTTATTTTAAAGGTTAATTAAACATTTATTTACCAACTAATAAGTCGACGTAACAAATGTTTCATAAATCTTTTTCAAGATGATTAAAATGCAGATATTCAAAGGAGTTAGGGACAACACTACTTTGTTTAATTTGATTTGCTTATTAAGGTACGGATTCCTGATTCTTGTCTCATATTTGATTTCCGTTCGTCTCTAATTTGATTCCTGTCATACGTGGCTAGTTTGTTTGATTCCGTTATAAGTAGCTAGACTACTTCATTTTTTCTAAAATTTGTTACCCGAGCTCTCCCTATCTTGGGGGTGACCAAAACGCGTTATTGCGGCATCAATAATGTGGCACCAACCGTGGCGGTGAGCTGAGATGACGACGTCTTTAAAGAGGACTCTGAAACTATGTTGGCCGTTCTTTGATTTTATTATTTCCTCAGAGGCGTATGGATCGACCCTAGGTTAGTCCTGTATTTCCTGATGGATGGTTGCACACAACTCCATTTAGGACTCTGGTGAATGATTTGTATGTCTGCCCATACTCCATTTCACATTGGTTCACGGGCTCGCTACCTGTGTTCCCTCTGTTTAGTTATTATATGATATGATTATTAGCTCGGGTTACGTTCTATTTGATATATATCTTATGCTATTTTATTCTCTGTTATCATCATATCGGTTTATTTTTTTTATCTGCTATTCCGTTCACTGAGCGTTATGCTCAGGCGTGCTTTGTTTTTTTTTCATGCACGTCAGGTCAACAGGGTCAACTGGAAGGGGAGTGAAGAGTGGAAATTTACATTAAGAAGAGTTTATTCAATTTGATGTAATCGACTTTTCTATTGGGTTTTGGACTAATGTTTTATTTTCTAGAACTTAGGCTTTCAATCATTATCAATTATGGAATTATGTTTTGGATTTTGATTACTGTATTAGTGACACGTCAGCCTTATTGGGTTGGGGTGTTACAGTTTCCTAATCTTTTCTTAAACATCTAACGATGAGCCCAACATTATTAGAAAATACTTTGAATATTATGACTCCAATGGGAAACTCTATTACAATCTCTCACGTGTATGAGGATTGGCCGATCCAAGTTGAATCGCTCATTCTTATAGCGGATCTATTGCCCATGCAAATGGAAGATTTTGATATTATCTTGGGAATGGACTGGGTAACTCGGCATCATGTTACAATTGAGTGTCAGACTCGTCGCATTCTGTTTGGAGATCCCCATCATCCTGAACTCATTTATTAGGGGACTAAAACTCGTAAAATTCTTCAGATAATTTCAGCACTTAAGGCTCACAAATCCTTACTGTAGGGCTGTGCAGGATTCCTTGCTACAGTTAAAATCTTATCTTCTAAGGAGCCTAGTATTTCTGATTATCCGGTTGTTTGTGATTTTCCCGATGTTTTTCCTAAGGAGTTACCTGGAATTCCACCAGACCACGAGGTGGAATTCACTATTGATCTTATTCCTGGTGCTGAGCCGATTTCCAAGGCACCTTACCATATGGCACCACTTGAACTCAAGGAACTGAAGGAGAAATTACAGGTTTTATTAGATCTTGGATTTATTAGACCAAGTGTCTCGCCCTGGGGCGCACCGGTTTTATTTGTAAAGAAGAACGATGGAACTATGAGGCATTGTATTGACTACGGGAATTAAATAAGACCCCTATTCAAAATCGTTACCCTCTACCTCATATCGATGACTTATTTGATCAGCTTCAGGGTGCGAAGTGTTTCTCTAAAATTGATTTGAGGTCCGGGCATCATCAGTTGAAAATTGAAGATTCTGACGTTCCGAAATCAGCTTTCCGTACGCGATATGGCCACTATGAATTCTTGGTTATGCCGTTCGGGTTAACGAATGCCCTGGCTATCTTCATGGACTTAATGAACCGAATTTTCCATGACTATCTGGATAAGTTCGTCATCGTTTTTATAGATGACATTCTTATTTATTCTAAGAGTAAAGAGGAACATGAAGACCATCTTCGTACCGTGCTTGAAACTTTGCGTAAAAAGAAGCTTTATGCTAAGTTTTCAAAATGTGAATTCTAGTATTATGATGGACCTAGCAAATATAGAGGCAATCACTAAATGACCAAGACCTACTTCAGCCACAAAAGTTTGGAGTTTTCTTGGTCTTGCTGGTTACTATCGCAGATTTGTCAAAGGGTTCTCTGTTATTGCTCTACTCCTTACTCAACTTCTAAGGAAAGGGGTTAAGTACTCTTGGAATCATGAGCGGTAAAAAATTTTTGAAGAGCTTAAGAAGAGATTGGTGTCCGCCCCGATTTTTACACTTCCATCTGGTACGGGTGGATACCAGATTTACAGTTATGCCTCAAAGAAAGGGCTTGGATATATGTTGATGCAACATGGAAAGGTCATTGCTTATGCTTCACGACAGTTGAAACCTTATGAGGTTAATTATCCTACGCATGACCTTGAGCTTGCTGCTGTCATTTTCGTGTTAAAGATCTGGCGTCACTATCTGTATGGAGAGACTTGTGATATCTTTACTGATCATAAGAATTGAAGTATATCTTCACTCAAAAGGAATTAAACATGAGATAAAGGAGATGGTTAGAGCTGTTGAAAGATTATGACGCCAACATTCAATATCATCCAGGAAAGGCGAATGTGGTAGCTGATGCTCTTAGCCGAAAGAGTTCAGGGATGGTAGCCTCGCTCCAGTTACAGCCTCAGATTATTACTGATCTTGATAGACTTGGTATTGGTCTACAGATTGGTAAGAAAGATGGATATCTCGCCAGACTTCAAATTGAGCCAGACCTAGTATCTCGAATTAAGGATGCACAGAAAAACGATGGTGAACTTTGGGCAATTGTACAGAATTTGGAGGATGGAAAACAGATAGAATTTAGAATGGATGAGCATGGAGTAATTTGGTGTGGCAAACTTTTGTGTGTGCCTAATGATTCTTCTCTTCGAGAATCGTTATTAGCCGAGGCACATAGTTCTCCGTTCTCTGTCCATCCTGGATCTACTAAGATGTATCGTGATCTTTGTCAGAATTTCTAGTGGAATGGTATGAAAGAAGACGTGGCTAGATTTGTTAGTAGATGTCTTACTTGTCAACAGGTTAAGATTGAGCATCAAAGAGCTAGTGGACTGCTTCAACCACTACCTATTCTAGTATGGAAATGGGATGATATTTCCATGGATTTTGTAACATGGTTACCAAGAACATTCAAGAAGAATGATGAAATATGGGTTGTGGTAGACAGATTGTCAAAGTCAGCCCATTTTCTTCCTATTCAACAGGGATTCTCAGTTAGCAAACTATCTGAAGTGTTTACAAAAGAGATTATCAGACTTCATGGCACTCCCGTCTCTATTGTGTTGGATCGACATCCGAGGTTCACGTCTCGTTTTTGGAAGGGTATACAAGCTGCATGGGGTACTAAGTTGAGGTTTAGCACAGCGTTTCACCCTCAGACAGACGGCCAATCAGAACGTACTATTCAGACCCTCGAGGACATGCTTCGAGCATGTGCCCTAGAGTGGACGGGAATTGGGATGAATATTTATGTTTGGTCGAGTTTGCCTACAATAATAGTTGGCAAGATAGCATTGATATGGCACCCTTTGAGTTGTTATATGGTCGTAAATGTAGAGCACCTATATGCTAGGAAAAGGTCGATGAAATGATTATTGAAGGACCTGAGTTAGTACGAATTACCAATGAGAAAGTTGTTATTGCTAGAGAAAAGTTAAAGGAGGCCCAAAGTAGACAGAAAAGTTATGCAGATCGACACTATCGACCTTTGGAGTTTAAGGTCGGTGACAAAGTATTCCTCAATGTTTCACCATGCAAAGGCGTACGGCTTATTGGTCTTAAAGGGAAACTTACCCCTAGATTCATCGGGCCATTTGAGATTTTGGAGAGAGTCGGTGAAGTATCTTATCGTTTAGCATTACCGCCCCAACTGTCACATGTGCATGGAGTGTTCCACGTATCCCTTCTAAGGGGGTAAAATTATCATCCGATTCATGTTGTGAACTATCCGCTTCACCTTATTCATGAAGACTTATCATTGGAGGAAGAACCAGAAGCCATACTTGATCGACAAGAACGTGTTATGCGCAAAAAGACTATTCCATTTGTCAAGATATTATGGAAGAACCATTCTGAACACGAAGCTACATGGGAGATGGAGGACACTATTCGTTCTCAGTATTCGACCTTGTTTACAAACTAGCATTCCATATTTTAGTTAACTTGCTTGTGATACATCCGACTTTGAGTAGAATGTCTAGTTATCTATTTCCAGTTGTCTTATTCGCCAAACCTGTTTCGTTTTAGTATCTGAATTTTTATAAACTATTTATTATAGTTGTCTGTAGTTCAACGCCTACCACGTCTGAATATAAATTGAGGTTAGGTTTGTATATGATATGGCGTAGATTCTTCGGTGACCGATATCTAACAATTTCGAGGTTGAAATTTTTTTAGGGAGGTAGAATTAAAATAACCAAAAGAAAAAAAATAATAACAATAATGAAAAAAAGTAGGCTGTGAATATAAATTTCACAAGCAATATTAATGCAACTTTAGAAAATAATAATAAATATATATAATGCAAAAAGAAATCAAGGCATACGGATCCACTTGACTAAGTTTTCAATTTTTACCTAATCTCCTTATTTTGAACAACCTGACGATCCCAAATCCTCCTCTTCCGTGATGTTCATCCGCTCCAACAAACTCTCAACGAATCTTGCGAACGGAGATAGTGTTAATCTCGTGGAAACCATGTTTCAAATCAATTTATTTATACCATCAAATCCCATTCGCATCTCACCGAAACCATCATCGTTTTTGCCTTCATCTTGCTGTTCAAGCTCATGTTCTCGGTGTTCTAGTTCGCGTGTGTGTGAAGGTTGTAACCGGCCACAACACCATCCATTACTAGGCTGTAGCTCGGAAGCGTTTGGAGCATTGTAACACTCGAGTAGCTCCGAAATCTTGCCGACTCCCTGTTAGTTTCGGACTAGCGACCCAGGTACCAAATCAATTTTGTCGCTTCTAGTTCTTGTTGTTTATGAACTTGTGATTTGAAAGATTATAGTTCAAATTGCAGCCTTCGTCAAACATCGCATACCGTTCTCGTTGCATTTGCAGATTCGTTTCTGTTCGATCATCAAGTAAACAGTTCAGGCTTTTGATTCGTATCCGATCACTCTCCCTAACTTGACTTCAGGTAACAACACGGATCCTTTTTTTTGTTGTTCCTTGGTAGCTTTACGGGTTCGTGATGTCCTTTGTTGTTCTTAAATTATGCTCTAGCGATTAAATTTTATTAACAAGAAACCCATTAATTGAACTAATAATGTATTAACCGGGAGTTTAGGTGATGGCATGGGGATACTTATATTTAAAATACAATATAACACCAAGTCCCTACTGCTAAATACACAAAGGAATGATAAGTTTTAATCCAATTATAAAATGTGTACAATGAAATCTCTTTTATACTTCTCTGAACTTTAATAATAAGAGTAGGTTGAAATTGTTTGAGATTTGGCCATGAATATGCAAAACCATCTAACAGGTGATCGATTTATATCACTAGCAGGGGTAATCAAATCATAGAGTTCAAGTGGAAATAATTAGATATGTGTAATTGGATAGCAAGGTTGTTGAAGGTATTTGAAGCAAAATACAGTGGGAGGAGTGGAATATTACTTTCTGGATGTGATCCATACACATACATGTACATTAATAAAGAAATAGATATCTTGTGCTAACTAAATTTACAAAACCAAACATTATTTTTAAAGGTTAATTAAACACTTATTTACCAACTAATAAGTCGACGTAACAAAGGTTTCATAAATCTCATTCAAGATGATTAAAATGCAGATATTCAAAGGAGTTAGGGACAACGCTACTTTGTTTAATTTGATTTGCTTATTAAGGTACGAATTCCTGATTCTTGTCTCATATTTGATTTCCGTTCGTCTCCAATTTGATTCCTGTCATACGTGGCTAGTTTGTTTGATTCCGTTATAAGTAGCTAGACTACTTTATTTTTTCTAAAATTTGTTACCCGAGCTCTCCCTATCTTGGGGGTGACCAAGACGTGTTATTGCGGCATCAATAACATGGCACCAACCGTGGTGGTGAGCTGAGATCACGGCGTCTCTAAAGAGGACTCTGAAACTATGTTGATCGTTCTGTGATTTTATTATTTCCTCAGAGGCGTATGGATCGGTCCTAGGTTAGTCCTGTAATTCCTGATGGATGGTTGCACACCACTCCATTTAGGACTCTAGTGAATGATTTGTATGTCTGCCCATACTCCATTTCATATTGGTTCACGGGTTCGCTACCTGTGTTCCCTCTGTTCAGTTATTATATGATATGATTATTTGCTCGGGTTACGTTCTATTTGATATATATCTTATGCTATTTTATTCTCTGTTATCATCATATCAGTTTATTTTGTTATCTACTATTCCGTTCACTGAGCGTTATGCTCAGGCGTGCTTTGTTTTTTTTTCTTGCACGTCAGGTCAACAGGGTCAACTGGAAGGGGAGTGAAGAGTGGAAATCTGCATTAAAAGTGTTTATTCAATTTGATGTAATCGACTTTTCTATTGGGTTTTAGACTAATGCTTTATTTTCTGGAACTTAGACTTTTAATCATTATCAATTATGAAATTATGTTTTGGATTTTGATTACCGTATTAGTGACACGTCAGCCTTGTCGGGTTGGGGTGTTACACATTTCTCCAAATTGTCCTTAGTATCAGACACCTAAAAAGAGAATTGAACTTTTTGATGAAAAACCAAGATTTTTCAAAACTAGATCTAATACTCCTCCAAGACACCAAAGTCAACACAGACAATTCAAAGCGAAACTGTGTTGCCTAAGGTTATACCTAGGACTATTAGTGAACAAAAAGTTCATACCATAAGCCAGTTGTCTTTTTACCACAAACAGGCCTTACACAAGACTGGTTTATGGAAAGAAAAATCAAGTAACGTGTCTGAAAGTAAGGACAAGAAGAAGAAAGATGTGTCCTCATCCTCTGAGTGATATCTCTGGGAAACCCAAGCCAGTAAAGGCTTGGGTCCCCAACCTGAACTAACAATTCTTTGTGCACGTTGTCCGCTACAACGCTATCACTAATAACTGGATTATTAATAGTGGGGCTTCCAGGCACATGATCGGGAATTCGTCTCTCCTTTTCAAAGGCAAGCAAATTAAAGGGGAACATGTATCGTTCGCAGACAACAAAGGAGGTTTTATCACCACTCAAGGTGAAGTGTGAAATGAGAAGGTAAAGTTTGACAACGTCAACTACATTCATCAATTGCAAAATAACTTGCTTTCTGTCTCCTAAATTTGTGACAAAGGCTTTAAGGTTATGTTTGACAATAAGAAGTGTTACATACTTAAGAAAGAGTATGTTATCCTGGAGGAGCAAGTTCTAATGTCGGCTTTAAGATATAATAACTTGTATCTCTTGGACCTATCAAAAGCCTCCATTACTATGTCTACCGCTCAGTGTTTCTTATCAAAAGCAACTGAAAGGGATTCAGTTTCCTGGTACAAGAGAATGGGACACGTCAATCCTAGGAAGATGAATCAACTGGTTCAGAGTGATCTGGTGGACGCAGTTACTGTCAAGAACTTCCAGCTTCCAGACTTCTGCATAGCATGCAAGAAAGGCAAACAAACAAAGAAGTCTCACAAGTTAAAGAAAGTTCATTCTATCGAGATTCCTCTTAAGGATCTACATATGGATCTGTTTGGTCCTGTCAGCACAAAGAGCATTGCTGGTGATTGGTACTGCTTTGTGGTGACGGATGATTACTCAAGATTCTCTTGGGTGATATTTCTGAAAGCAAAGTCAGAAATATTTGAATCATTCAAACATTCTACATTGGAGTCACTCTACAAGCTGAAAGTACGAAAAATACATTCAGACAATGGGACAGAATTCAAGAATCAGTGGATGGAAGCGTTTTGTCGAAAGAAAGGGATTGTTCATCAATTCACTTCTCCCTACACTCCACAGATGAATGGAGTTGCTAAATAAAAGAATAGGAGCTTGATAGAAATAGCAAGGACAATGATTGCTGACTCAAAACTACAGTTCAATTCTAGAACAAGGCAATGGCTAATGCATGCTATACTCTAAAATGGGTCTTGGTAGTCAAACGTCATGGAAAAACTTGTTATGAGTTGCTCCAGCAATGTAAACCCAATTTAGAGTATCTGGAACCATGTGGCGCACCCTGCATGCTGCTAAAGAAAAATCAGACTGGGAAGTTCTGCGAGAAGGCAGTTGAAAGTATCTTCCTTGGATACAGTATACGAGACAAAAGAGTTTACAATAACTCAACTGGTCAGGTAGAAGAGTGGTGCAATGTTGATGTACAAAGATACACTACCCCCCCTGTGGGAAAAGGACATTCCTTTTTCTTCGACTATGATGGATTTTTTAAATCTTTCAATCTACCTTCTTCCCATTCTGATGATGTGTTGGCTACTCACATGATGTATGATGTTCTTAACCCTCCTACTCGAGACTCTACATCATCGGCTCCATTAGAAGGTTCTACTAGCTCTTCAGGGGGAGAACTAGAGACAAGTGATTCCTTTGATGATGAAGATGTTGAACCTGAAAATGTGAACTAGGAGGAACAGGATCCTACTGCTGAAAGTACACCTGCAGCAGATCCTGAAGTAACTGGAACTTCTAAACCTAGTCCTTCAACAACTACAGAAACTGAACCTTGATTCCAAACCTGGATGATGAATTAGCAGTTCTCATGTAACAGCCCAACGTAACCGCACCATGATATTGTCCGCTTGGCCGGGACAAACCACCATCTCCTCACGCTTTTGTTTTCACCTGAACCGAGACGTACCACCATTGCGCAGGCAAAACGCGTCAATATCATGGTGCGATTACGTTGGGCTGTTACACATGGTATCAGAGCCAGGGCCGGGCTAGTGTGCCAGCGAGGACGCTGGGCTCCCTAAGGGGCGTGGATTGTAACATCCCACATTGGTTGGAGGAGAACGAATGATTCTATATAAGGAGCTTGAGACCTTCCCCACTGTGACGCGTTTTGCCTGGGCGATGGTGGTACATCCCGGTTCAGGTGAGAACAAAAACCGTGAGGCGATGGTGGTTCGTCCCGGCCAAAGCGAACAATATCATGGTGTGGTTACGTTGGGCTGTTACATCCCACAACTCCTAGAATTAGGATTAACATGAATCATCCCCTGGACAACATCATCGGGGATATTCTCTTGGGATTTCAGACAAGAAATTAGCTCTACTCAGTTGATTATGCTGCTGTCATGGAAAAGGGTTACATACACGATGGGGCATATCGATGTTTTGTGTCTCAAGTGAGCCCAAGTATGTAAGCGAAGCCTTAAAGGATGAGGCATCGGTAGCTGCCATGCAAGAAGAACTCTTACAGTTCAAGAAGTTAGGTGTCTGGACACTTTTCGACTGACCAAAAGGTGCAAAAGTGATTGGCACTAAGTGGGTTCTTCGGTGTAAGAAGGATGACCAAGGGGTCATAATCAGAAACAAGGCTAGGCTAGTTGTTCAAGGGTTCAGGCAAGTCGAAGGAGTCGACTACAATGAAGTGTTTGCACTAGTGGCCAAGATGGAAGCAATTAGAATCTTCCTAGCCTATGCATCCTTTATGCAGATCAAAGTTGATCAATTGGATGTGAAGAGTGTATTCCCTCATGGTGAGATCCGTAAAACAGTGTATGTCAGTCAAGCCGAAGGATTTGAGGATCCTTGTCATCGAGATAGAGTTTATAAACTATACAAGGCATTATACGGGCTCTATCAAGCCCCTCGAGCCTGGTATGAGAAACTCTCCACCCATTTACTGAAACATGGATTTCACAGAGGTGTAATTGACTGCATGTTATTCATCAAGGAAAAAGACGATGATTTACTACTGATGCAGATATACGTGGATGACATACTCTTCGGTTCCAAGAACGAAGCTTTATGTAAAGAATTCGAATCTGTAATGAAAGCTGAGTTTGAAATGAGTACCATGGGAGAGATGAAGTTCTTTCTTGGTTTACAAGATGATTAGACACCAAATGGCATCTTCCTACATCAGACCAAATAGATTGGAGATATCCTTAGTCGGTTCGACATGGAGAATGCAATGGTTGCATGTACTCCACTTGCCATGAACCATGATGTAGCACCCGACGAAAATGGTGATCTGGTTGATGTCGCTATGTATCGAGGAATGATCGGATCTCTCATGTACCTCATAGCTTCTCGCCCTGATCTTATGTACGCTATGTGTCTCTGTTCCAGATATCAGGCAAAAACAAAAGTAAATCATCTGACTGGGGTAAAAAGGATCTTTTGTTATCTGAAGGGTACTCCAACGCTTGGGTTGTGGTATCCCCATGATGATGACTTTGAGGTAACTGTGTATAGTCACTCAGATTATGGTGGTTGCAAGAAGAATTAGAAGTCAACATCTGCGGGATGTCAATTCTTTGGAAGACGATTAGTCACCTGGCAGTGTAAGAAGCACACGTCTGTTGCTCTATCAATATTGGAAGCTGAATACGTTGCTACCGCAAGTTGTTGTTAACAAATAATCTGGATTCAACAGCAAATGCGAGACTACGGTTTGAAATTTTCTAACACCCCTATATTTGTTGATAATTCTGCTGCTATTGCTGTCACCAAAAATCCGATCCAACACCCCAAAACTAAACACATCGGTATTAAATATCTCTTTATACGTGACTATTTTGAAAAACAATTAATTGATGTTGTTAAAATAAACACGGATTTCCAACGCGCCGACCTCTACATAAAAACTTTGATAAACCTTGATTTCATTATTTATTAGAGGTAAATGGCGTTAAAAAGAAAGATGATGTGATTCCAGACGAATCAAGTTCATAGTCCGTCTCTATGCGTTATTTTTAATTTTATTTTTCTTTATTTTATTTTTTCCTGTCTTTAAAAATTCAAAAACACAAAAAGATTTTCAGTTTTAGAATTTTAGGGGGAGAATAGTGTTAGTTTCAGTAGTTAGTATTTAATTACTTAAAAAAATAAAAATAAAAAATGGGGGCGGACAGATAAGCTAAAAAGCAAAGACATCAAATCTGTGAAATCGATTCTAGATCATGGAAAATGATAGTACAAAGGCATCGAATTGTTTAGGACACCAAATGGATTTAAATTTTCTAAAATGTTATATTCAAAGCTACAGAAAATTATAAGTTTAAGAAGTCAAAGGCTAATATGTTGAAAAATGATAGTAAGCTAGTATGCTACTGTGGTTACATAAAGAAAGTAGATGTAGGGGTTGCTAGTCCATTATATGATGTGTAGGTAGATTCAACACAATAGAGAAGTAGACTTCATTGGTGAACAACTCTAAGACTAAATCGTTCAATAGGCTGTCGGATTCCATCTTAGCTTTGGTTAACACAATCAACTTATTTCTAATAAGGGGTGAATAGCAAAATGAACGCCATAAATGTGTGCGAACGACCATAAAAATGAGCAAAATGCATGAAAAATGTGAAACGCAATCAAGCTAATGACAAATGTTGTTGGTATGTTATCTGTAAAATATGATTGCTCTAACTAGAAGATAGGTTGTGTGCCTCTCTGCTGTGCGATGGCACTGACCTGAGGATAAGCACAATCTAAATATTCTAGAATTCATTGTGGTTTGCGCCTCTCTGCTGTGCGATGGCACTAACCTGAGGCTTGGCATCTCTTTGAAAGCTCTTAGAATAGTTTCTTCTTGTCAAATACCCGTAGACCGCTCAAATCTCCTGAGGAAAGTTAATTACCATATGAGTGTGGGATCCACAAATGCTTGTTGAAATAATAAACCTAAATAATCACCAATGTATGTCAAAAATCTATGTATGGATTTAGGTGGACAAATATACTGACAATCATCGTGGCAGCATTCCCCGATGGTCAAAATTAATGTGTACTACATAATAGCTCTAGCATGATTTCCTGTTAGTGCTACTGACTCTTAGATGAATAAGACTCTGTGATTGGTAAATATAACATTCTCTGTATCTAAGTAATTATAAAGGTCCAAAATGATCATGTTTTATGCCTGTATGATTCCATAAGAATCTTTCTAGATATGTTGAAAATACTTGAAGCTGTTTTGCTCAGGGGGAGAAATCATTTAAGGAAAATTAAAATTTTTTCAACCTACCTCAAATGAAAAATAAAAAAATATTGTCTTAATTTAGTTTTGTTTAAAGTTTATCTTAGTTTTAGTTATGTTTGTATCGAGTCGATGTCGGACTATGTAACAAGAGGAAATCTGTGAGTGTCACAAACTGAACCTAACGTTAATCTGATAAAAGCTTGTTTCTGGAATGTTAAAAGGATCACGTCTGAGGTGATACAAGGTTTTAAAGTTAAAAGGATCACGTCTGAGGTGATCAATGATTTTCAAATTAAAGGATCACGTCTGAGGTGATCAAACAATTTTGATTAAAGGATCACGTCTAAAGTTATCAAAAGTTTTCAGTTAAAAGGATCATATCTAAGATGATCAATGGTCATAATGTCATATAAAATTCAAGTTTTTGAAAGGTTGGGAAAAGTGAAGTCAAACTCATAAGAATGAGCCAATCGCATGACTGGATCATAAATATGGACCAATCACATGATTGGACCATAAGTATGGACCAATAGCATGAATGGACCATGAGTATAAGCCAATCACACGATTGGACCATGAGTATGGGTCAAAGTATACGATTGGATCATAAGTATGAACCAATCGTACGAATGGCTGAAGAAGTTTAAGTCAGTCGTATGACTGAACCTTAGTCGCACGAATGAATCATGCGTATGGGTCCAGTCGCACGACTGAAAAACAAACCAGTATAAAAGGGGCTCAGTCGGTCGTGACCTTTCACTTGATTTCAAAAACTCTCAAAAACCACCGACTGCCCAACCCACCTTTTTCAAAATTTTCTCCTTGATTGCCATTGATATTGCATTACTGACCTATTATTGTCCATCTACATGTACTATGAGACTGAAATCATGACTAATAAGGATGATTAATAAAACCAAACTGTCCTAATAGGTTAAACAAGAACCAAGACTAGAAACCGTAAAATAAAACACTTATATGAACCTAAACGTGCATTTAAAAGATAATAAGTGTAAAAACGGGTCCTTGCGCGTCTAATGAATCTCATCTCTAAGTGTAAATGACTGATTTGACAAAGATTCAAAATTTGGACTCAAATAGTGTAGATGTGAAAGGACATGCTGATGAACTTCAGTCACACAATTGAGCCAAACGCATGATTCAATCGCAAAATTGAATCAATCGTTGACTCAGTCGCACGACTGACTCAACCGCATGACATAGCATACGACTAAGTTCAGTCGTAGGCTCAATCGTACGACTGAGCTCAGTCGTGTGGTTCAATCGTACGATTGAACCAGTTAGATATAATCTATTCTAATTCAAATGTCCATCTTTATGAACGGATCTAACGTATGTGTTACTTGTGTTGCAGCAACATGGTTGACAGATGGACGATAAGCACTAAGCACAATATATGTGCTTACCTCAACACTACATCCCAGAATGCTTTAGAGCTCTCCAGGATCATTGTTTTTCTTTGTCAATTGAGGATTTACAGAGCCATCTCTACTCGATGGCACACCTTATCGACCCATACAACAGGCATTCTGGGAGAATGTCGTGGTCGATCGCTCTGTTGAGCCATAGAGAATCCGAATTTCTATCTTCGGCCAAGACATCGATATAGGGGAAGATGACTTCCGGAGGGTCTTGGACTTGGGTGAGGATGGAGCCTACCCAACCAAGCTACATCCCCTGACTATTCGGGGATGTTTCTTGAGGATCAAGTACACCGATGACATCAATGCCGACGTACTAAACAAGAGTAACATGTGCCCACAATTTAAGTATCTGGCACATGTGATCCTCAAGTGCATTGCCTCCCGGCGTGGAGGATTTGAAAAGATGAGCGATCAGATCCAGAATGCATTCGTTGAACTGGTACTGAACCATCCATTAAGTTTCTCGCGGATGTTCTTCATCTATCTGACCGAGAACATAGAGGCGAAAGGGAAGGAGGGGTTCAGTATGTACCTAAGGTTTATTCAGATGATTATTAATGAGAAGCTTCCTCAGTTGCCCAAAGAGAAGGATGATGAGGTAGTCCTAGAGGTGATGGATGACACTACCCTAGGAAGGATGAAGGTGTACCAGGGGAAGCAGGTGAAGCCCCCGGTTAGGACATTGTTTGTTCATTTGGCCAACGTGGACTACGTGGCGCCTGCTCGGAAGAAGTGGCGTCAGATGACAGTGATTCTGATGTTTAGCCCATTATGGTTTAAGATGATGATGACAACGATGATGATGACCAGGATTACGGTCAGGGTGGTAGAGATGCTGGCTCTAGTCAAACACGAGCCACCGACACGTCTACTATCTCTCTACCACCTCAGCAGAATGGTTCCTCAGCTCCCGGTGGATCCGAGCAGACTGCCATCCACCGGAACTTCTTGGTAGATGAAGAGGAAGAGTCAGATGATAAGCCTCTCACTAGGAGAGTCGGTAGCCAAGTTGTGGCTACCGAGAAGGGTAAAGAGGCGGGTGGGGGATGACAAGCTGGTTCTGAGGGTGGTGATGCTGATGTCACAGATCCCACGTACACACCCGACCAGCCGATCAGCACAGGGGGAGCCTCGATTGTCAAGGGCTCTAGGAGGAGGAGGATGGCCCAACCTTATAGCAAGAAGGGAAAAAGGCATAGGATTGTTTTGATCAGCTCTACCACCACCACAGCCACTGCCACCACCACTGTTCCTCACCCTACCACCACCACTACCACCACTACCACCACTACATCCACTACTACTCCCCACCACCACTCATACATTCACACCTACCTCACCCATGATACCCACATCAGTTCCACCACAACCCACTTCTATCCTTACTCCCATATACACCACAGCCACCACTACACCATCTATAACCCAACCTGGCACATTCACCCAATTCCCACCTCCACAGGGATCGAGTCTACCCACTGTTGGGTTAGAGGAGCAGTTGGCAAGCGTCAACAGGCTGGTGCTCAAGCTGCTAGCTATAGATGATCTGAGGGCAAATCAAATGAATCAGCTGATAGCGGTCAACACCGCTTAGGGCTTGTAGATAGCACAGTTGACAGAGAAGAACGCTGCTCATAAGAGAGCATTAGCTCGAGCTCACCATGCCTTGACTACCCAAAATGATCTATTGATGGCATCCGTAAAGCGGATCGAGGGAGTGGAGAAAAAGAACAAAAATCTGATTCTAAGGTTGAAGGGGACTAAGGGTGAGCCCTTAAAGATCAAGGGTGATGGTGATGATGGTGGAGATGATGATGATGATGATTCTTCTGATGATGAATCAGATGAAAATGATGATGAGACTGAAGCAGGAGGAAGTGGATAAGGAAAAGGAGGTGATGATGACGATGAGGATGATCAAGAAGGTGATGCATCTGCATCAGCCTCAAATCCATCTGCTAAGGAGAGGTGCACTAAGCGAAATCAAGATCAAAGACCCTCGTCCTCAGCTCCTCAAGCTGAAGAGACACCCAATCAAAGCAAAAGTAATGATTAGATGTTTATGTATTTGAAACTTTTGTACTTGAAATGTTTGTTACATTAATGTAATTTATGGAAAATTTATGTTTAATATATTTGATAATGATTAATGTATGCTTTGTTGATTGTGTAATTGAACATATACAACTCAATAGACCGATGATTATGATATTTCTCCCCTTCAGCAAATCAAGACTCAACTCACAATGATTCTTAATTTGCAAGGGATAGTAAGACGGTCTGTGAGTTACACCCCAGAGGAGGGAGAAATCATCCACGACCTAACTGACGAGCAACTCGCTGATATGTTCAGACTTAATCCTGACGAGCTTGTCAAAGATGCTCCTGAGGTCGACGTTGTTAGTGACGAATAGCTACAAGGCGTGGATGAGATCGAGATTGAGGATATTACAATAGATTATTATCTAGCGTACACTGACCCTGAGGGTAATGTTATCCCTACTTGGGTGAAACATTTGGCAGTGATACTTTTGGAACTATTGATGAGAAAGAGAAAGAGAAAGAAAAAGAGGAAGATAAATCCCAAGCCAAAATGCTGATGTTGAGTTAAAGAAGGCTGAATGGGCAGCTTGTTTGAAAAAGATGAGAACCCACCGTGAACCACCAAAGCCAAACACCTACAACAAACTGTACAAGGTAAAGAGACATCAGAAGGTGTCAGGCAAGATCATTAGTTGGGCATATTTTGAAGACTTGGAGTTATACGCTGTAAAGCGGGAGAAGGGGATTGAGTACTTTAGATTTCCACACGATCTGAAGACTCTTCCCGATTTTGAGCTGAACAGGTTAGCCTATTTAGACCTTTTGTACGCCAACCCAAGGATGATGTTGGGTTGGTTCGAGATGGCGCTAAAGAGAGAATACAACACCAGATGGGTAAACTTCAGACCTCAACAACCTAAGCGGTTCGTTCATCGGACTGAAGTTGACCTAACACTGAGAAGCCGAAGGTAGTGCTGAAGTGGAGTCCCCCACGCACAATGTCTATGATCCCATTACGGGAGATGCCTCAGGACTTCACTCCACACTTCAAATGGTGGTATTACGACTGGAAGACGGGGGAAGCGGTCATAGTATTGAATAGAGAGGGAAAAATATAGACTATTAGGGTATTTGACCTAGTGTGGCTCACAAACTTGTCTGCTAATGATGTTTACACATTGTGCAAGTGGCCATTATTCTATGACACGCAGGATATTGTACAAGCTCTCCAATTCCAACACATCATATGACTCTTCTTTGCATTCGAGATACACGTAGGAGTCACAAAGAGGAGAAGTACAAGAAATTCCAAGAGCATGTGAAGAATGTTAGATAATAGAATAAACTAGGTCCAAGGGGGAGTTTGTTGATACAGTGTACCTAGTTTATGTTCTTCAATGTAAATGTCTTTCATTCCTTACACATATGTAATGACAATGGTTAATGAAATATGATGTGAGTTTTGATGTTGAATTGTCTTTATTTATATAATATTCATATTGTAATTGGTATTACTTATATTGATTAACATTATATATAGGTTTGAAGTTGTTGTACATAGTTCTGAGTCAATAATGATTCAGAAATATGTTCAACTTAGTCATGTGGTTATTCATGCTAATGGACCATACTTATGGACCATACGCACGAATGAACCATACTTATGGATCAGTCGTATGACTGGGACATAAGATTGACTCAGTCACACGACTGAACCTTCAGTCGTGCGTATGAGTCAGACGCATGAGTCAGTCGCATGACTGAACCATGCTAATGGTTCAGTCATACGAATGGACACTGAAAACCTATAAATACCACATATTTCGTGGAAAAACAAAACACTTTGAATAGCCATCTAGAGCATCCCAAGTCGCCCATCTAAGTTCATAGTTCGTTCCTGATCGAATCCAACTCGTTCTTAACTTTGTTTCATCGTTAGATTGATCAGGTTGTTCGTTCTTACTGACTGGATCGCCAATCAAATAGAATTCTATGCTATTTGATCTGGTCTCATGCAGAATCCGTTAGTACACCATACGAAAACGGTCCTAACAAGTGCAAGAAACAAAATCCCTCATGCCCCATCAAGAATAACATTGAGTTCATAATCTATGGTCTGCGTAACCACAAGGCTAAAGATTGTTACTACAATCTAGCAAGCACATATTATGCAACTAATGTTAAGAAAGAAGGCGTCAAGGATGGTTTCACATTTGGACCTTACTATATGGTCCAATTGTTAAGAAAAGGAAAGCTTGTTTTGAAGCCATGTTGCTTTCGGAAGAAACACAATCTTCCGAAAGGAAAATAGCTTCGGAAGATAAGCCAAAGAACGAACAAAGGAACAAACAAAGGAACAAAAAGAATCCTTTGAAACCTTCTAAAAAGAAGACTGCTTTGGAAGAAAAGGTGGTGATAACTTCTTCCGAGAAGAAGGAAGCCGTGGTAGCAAGTCATGTTACTCAAGCCTCCTCAGGCTCATCTACACTGATCAACCAAAAGATGGAATGGAAGATTAGAAAAGATGCTACAACCCCAACCTCTTCTTACAAACCATAGTTGAACCCCCATGCAACATTTTGGTTCAATTATATTATCTACACTTGAAGAGCCCAAGACCAACAAGGCTTGAGTTTCCAATATTAACTAATCATTTCACCTTATATGCAGGTACATCTATATGATACAAATGGAAATGTATGGATTATGGATAGTGGATGCTCCAGGCACATGATAGGGAACAGATCTCTCCTACAACAGTTTGAGCATTTTGATGGAGGTCCTGTTCAGTTTGGAGGTGAAGCCGGAGGATACATTTCTGGTAGAGGTAGTGTATCTAATGCTAAGTTAAAAGTTGACAAAGTAAACTTCGTCAAACAGTTTGAACACAATCTCTCCAGTGTTTCTCAATTCTACGATCAAAAGCACCAAATGCTTTTCTGTAAGGCCTCGTTCCCGGGCACCTCACAGTTGGACTATCATTGCACATAACACATAAATATACATTTATTTAAAATATCATAAAGGAATAACTCAAAACCATTTCATATATTAATGACAGCTTTTACAAAATAATACAATGTAGTTAACTATTATAAAATATCATAATTTGCATTACATCATAAAACTTCATTGTTATATAAATGGATGCCATCCCGAAAATGCCAAGTAGCTGCCCCGTGCCATCCTCAGCAACAATCACATGCCAACTGGAAAATACATAAAAAACAGCGTTGCTGAGCGAATTCTAGTTTTGTAAATATAACATACTTTACTTTCGTTAAAACTCTTCTTAAATGTCATACAATCATGCATCATATGTACAAATATATAACATCGTTATTATCTTCCATCATTAGTTGTTATCTTTCATCATATATTTATACTTCCATTCCATTTAACTTACATTCTCTTTCGTATACATTCTTTCGTTTCGTACGTTTCACTATCTCTTATTTTCGTTCTCATACTTTCATATCGTACATTCATCATTCTTTATTTTCATAATTTCTTTTCGTACGTTATGTCATTCTTTTACTTTCATATGGATCGATGAACAATACTCCAAACATTATGCACGAAGCTGATGCTGGGCCTGTGGTAATTAAATCACGAACATTGTGCACGAAGCTGACCCAGTCACCTAGGGCAAGTCATCTCTGACAGGATCTCAGCCTCTAGTTTGATCAATTAGGTTGTATTCGCAGCGGATTTAGCACGAGAATTAAGCAAATAAGCAAGAACGCAAAGGATTTTGCATGTAACAGTAAAATTATAGAGAGAGAGCAATTCTGCAAAAAGGTGTTTTCTATTGAATCACACGTTTCGGCAAAGATTACAATTAGGTCATCTACCTTTTATAGGCAAAATGACGTATGCTGATGTCACTTGATAGTGACATCAAACGGTTATTAACAAACTACTGATAGAACACCTAAACTACTGAAGATGTCACAACAGTTGACATCTTCTTACAAAATGCTAAGTGTTCTACCTATTACATTTACTGAAAAGAAACTACTGAAAAGGTACAACGACTGAAGAACAAACTCTTCAGTCGTTTACAAACTACTGAACTATAACAGCTGAAGAACAAACTCTTCAGCTGTTGTACAAACTACTAAAAAGGAAAATTACAAACTACTGAAAAGTAAAACCATCACAACAACTGAAGAAGACTTCTTCAGCTGTTGTGACAAAGTCTGAAGCTTTAGCACTTTGGTCTTTAGACTTTGATCTTTAGATGATTCATCAGCTGATGACTTCAGTAGTTGTCATCAGCTGATGTCTTCAGTCATTGTCTTCAGACTTTGTGCATCAGTTGTTGATCATCAGCTCTTCAGTTCTTCAGTTGTTGATCTTCAGCACTTGTCTTCAGTACTTGGGATCTTCAGCTGTTGTTCTTTAGATCTTGATCTTCAGCTGTTGAGTCTTCAGTCTTTGTCAAACTGCTGATGAAGCCTTCAACAGTTGTTGTGATGTCATGTGGGACTTTAGAGGTTTTCCTGATCTTGGCTCATTGGTTCTTTTGGTCCAACAAACTCCCCTGAACCAATGCAGCCAAAACCTCTAAACAATTCATTGGTCCCACTTATTGATGGCAGAAATGTTGGTCTATTTCCTTCTGGATCAGATCAGAAGTTGACCCTGATAAGCACTGGCCTGGGAAGAGGTCTCTGAAAGTTTGTTTGGCATAGTATGGATGCGAACCCTGACTTGGGGAACTAGACACAGGGCTGTTGTCCCATCCATGAGACCTACTTCCCACGTACGAGTCTGTAGGATTCTCTGGTGTAGGCTCTGAGGAATGTAATTTGTTCTTCTTGGATAGGTCCTCAGCCGCACCTTCGAATAATCCTTCACGACCGTACAGCTCTGAGACAAACTTGGCCTGTTTGCCATTCTTGAGCTCAACGGTTGTGATCTGCCTATAGGCGAATTCATCAGGATGTCTGCCTTCTAGTGGCAGGTTGAGCTCATCCTTTCGAAAGTTCTCAAGCCTCTTATAGACTAAGCCTTTCCTGACCACCCTATTCTCCAACATCATTTCAGGTGATTGCTTAGACTTATAGGCTTTCTTGAACTCATCTACAATCTCCTAGGGTGTTATTACAATAGCCACTATGATCACTTCATCTACGATCCTCTTCATTTGGCTCTTGTATCTCACAGGAATGTCATTCTTAATGATCCTGTGAGCCACCCTAGGATCAAGCCAAGTCCTCACTCTCTCTTTATCATATTGGAAAGTCTGTTTGAGAGTGAAGAGTCTCAGAGCTTCCTTCTTCATGTTCATGATAGAAGTAGAAGCAGCATAAGCTTGATCTATTGATTTTAGCATTTTAGCATCATGAAGCTTCTGCTGCTCTTCTTCTTCTATTTTAACCCTCACAACATCCATTTGTGAGGTGGGAGTGATGGTTTTAGGTTTGGCTTTAGGTAGAGGAATGACTGCAGAAAGAGGCAGTCTATTCTCCTCATCCTCCTCTTCTTCTTCCTCTTGCAGCCTCAGCACCCTTCTTTTCTTCTGCAAGGGTGGATCATCGGCTGTAGGTTTTGATGGTGAAGGGTTGGTTTTGTGGGCTGTGTTTAGGTTGTTGGTGTAGGAATGTGGGCAGGCTTGCTAGCAACCTAGAGATAAGTGCAGGTTTAGTCAGTTTGACTAGCAAAGTCCTATTCCCAGCTCCGGCTTCAGAAAGGGCTTCAGCGACCAGCCCCTTGGTAAAATCACCAGCTGAACAGATCTTGGTGGCTATAGCCAAGATTCTGTCCCTGGTCCAAGCCTTGACATCAAGGACTGGTCTCCCCAGATACTTCAAAATAAACCTACTCATAGCCTCGAGTCTCTTTCTTTCCTCTTGGCTATAAGTGGTCCATCGGTATTCTATCTCTTTTCTCTCGATATTCCTAATCTCCTGATCTAGCATGGCAGTGTCCTTGTCAAAGCCTTGCCTGAACAGCTAATCAATGACAGAGTCCATTGATCGGCTATGCTCAGCATCAGCCTCCTTGACAAGGGCTGCTAGATCAGTATCCACCTCTACCTTCTCTCCCTCCTTTTCTTCTCTCTTCTTTGTGTAAGTGACATGAAAATCCTTTTGGATTTCAGCCACAGTAATCGGTTCAGCTGTCTCCTCCCTCACCTTCTCCTTCTCTTTCACCCTCTCAGTCTCCTCAGTCCTCTCCCTCTCATTTTCCCCCTCTCTCCCTACTTCTTTCTCTTCTTCTACCCTCTTCCTCTTAGCTTGCATTGATGTCTCCCCCTTTTTAGGTGCATTGGTTGGGGTTTGACTATCAGCAAGCGCCTTAGCAACAGCAACCTCCACCATGGGTTGTATTTATGAGGGAAGCCTCTCATCAATGGTTTTCATCACAATGTCTGTGATTATTGGTGTGATGAGAGGCAGGGATTGTTGGAAGATAGCAACTAGTTGCTCAGGAGGGTTCTGTTCCTGAGAACTAGTGCAAGAAGCAGAGGCAGGTGGCTGAGTTTGTGGGAGTGTTGAGTGTCTATGAGACCTTCAGGTGAAGGTGCCATCTATGGGTTAATGGTGGCAGATGGACTTGATTCTTGGGAGAATTTGGCAAGCAGCTCTTTGAGTCTGCTCACCTCCTCCTCAAGAATTGTGTTTTGAGCAACTACATCATAGAAGAAGCACAGGTCATCATCAGTTTGCACTGAATCACCTGACCTCCTAACATTGTCAAGATGTACATGCACTGAGTGTGGCTCAGTTGTTGCGTGTGCCCTTTTTCTTGGTTTTGGGGACTTCCAGCCTCCGGATTGGATCCATCGTCGACAGTTGCCTCTGGTGAGGTCTTATTGCTGGTACCAGCTTCTTCCTGCTCATATGTTGATACAGGCGAAGTCGCAGCCTCACCAGATTGCCTTATCTCCGTGGCCACACTTGGAGATATGACATGTGATTCTCTGTGTTGTGGGCTCCCATCAACACTTGTGTCCACCCTCTCTATGGTCGGAGATATCCCAGTTGTAATTGGTGCCTGGGGAGAGGGTGGAGTGTTTAGATGGGTCAACACTTTGGCGATTATTAGGGTAGGGCTTTGTGGGGCGGTTTCAGTGGGAGATGGGCTTGAAGCAGTGTGCACATGGGGAGGAGTGTGCATTTCAATGGCAGTCTCCTCAAGTGAGAAAGACTCCAGATGTGTGGCAGCCCCTGAAGTGGTTGCATCAGGCTCCTGTTGAGAGGAAACCTGTGTGGTTGTGGTAGGTGGAGTCATGGTGACTGCTGGGAGAATATGACCAGCAGTCACTTCCTGCATTTGTGTTGCAGGGGCATCCTCAGGGGACTCATTTCCCTGAGTAGCCTTTGTTGGTTTCTTTTTGGTTTTGGGCTTGGTGGGGACTTTAGATTTGGAGGTGGAGGCTGTGGGTTCCAGCTGCATGGGTTTTCGCAGCTTGGCAGCCTGTTTGAGTGTCTGGTCGGTGTTGTGCCTGGAGTATACCTCAGCTAAACAGCCATGGTAGGGACCCCAGTGCAAACAAGTCCCTCAGCATTAAGCTGGTTCTGGATGATGGCCATAATGAACCGAGGATACAAGATCCAACGGTTAGAAATAGGTTTTGTGGCCATATCCTTGAGTTCCAAAAATATTATTTCAGTGAAGTTCAAAGGTTGTTTTTCAAGGATAGAATACAATACCTATTGCCACCTTGTCGACATCTGGTCCCATGAAGATGTTTTGGGGGCCAGACACACATTCACCATATGGAAGATGAGTCATTGGGGATCGGGAAAATGTTTCTTCAACAAGGTTGAGGCAGAGAGGTCACCCTGATAGTCATTGGCAGTGAAACAGAGATCAAGGGCGCCTTTGGGGTAGTTGGTAGGGAAGGTGGCATCCTCCAGCTTTAGGGTTTGTCGGATTGTAGCTGGAGTAATGACCATTGGGTGGTTGTTCACGGACGACCGAAGAGAGACCTCACCATCGTTCTCTCCGGTTTGAACGGTAATGTTCGTCCAGAACTTGGATAGGGAGTCGGTGTATATGATGGGGTTGAGTAAGAAGGCCGTTTGGTATGGTGAGTCGTTCATCAGATCGACAGCATTGTGGAATTTGGACCAGAATGGCGATTTCATGAGATGTGCGACACAGTTGTGTCGAGGTTTGATTTGCATGGCCGCCATTAATGGTGTATTGGAAGTTTCAGAGGTTTTTTGAAAGTTAGGTCAAGTGAGAACGAAAAGCTCTGAAGGTTGGGTATTTATAGGGTATGGCAAAGGTTGAAAGAAAACTACTGAAGGTTTTGGTGTTAGTTATCAGTTGTTGAAACGACTCATGACTTGGTTTTAACCTTCAGTGGTTGTAACATCTGAGGACTTGGTGTTAGTCTTCAGTAGATGAAACTACTAAACCTTGGTTTTGTCCTTCAGATGTTGTAAACGGCTGAAGACTTGTTGTTAGTCATTAGTAGTTATAAACTACTGAAGACATGGTTTTCATCTTCAGACGTTGTAACAACTGAAGACTTGGTGTTAGCCTTCAGTAGTTGTAAACTACTGACATCAGTAGTTGTTAACTACTGAAGACATCGTTTTGCTTCAGTTGTTGTAAACAACTGAGGACTTGGTGTTAGTCATCAGTAGTTGTGAAACTATTGAAGACATGGTTTTGTCCTTCAGTTGTTTAGGTATGAAACAGCAAATGTTGGTATCAGCTGAAGAATAAAGTTATCAGCTATTTCCGTCAATCCAGTTGTTTCATTCTGACCTCCACATTTACTCATCAGCTCTTTGGCCAACTTTCAGATGTTTCATTGGCCCTTCAGCTCTTGTGAATATTTATGCCTTCAGCTCTTGTGATCAGATGTTCACAAGTGCTGATGAGATATTTTGCAGAGCTGGTGAACAAATTGTCTTCAGTACTTATGTGAAAGATTACACATCAGTACTTGTGACCAAAATTTGTTCTTCAGTACTTATTTGTTTGAAAATTATACATCAGTAGTTGTAATCCACCTCACTACATCAGTTGTTTTCAATAAATAATGTACACCAGTACTTTGAAGCATTTTAGTCTTCAGTAGTTGTGAAAATACTGAAGACTCAATTACTCATCAGTACTTATATTTGACTTTTGCATACTAATGCTCATCAGTACTTGTGAACTGAGAGCATCAGTATTGGTCAAATTATTCTAGCTGCAGCATACCAAGCCTTAGTACCAAGTTTTGATATGGCTCTATCTAAAGGTTTAGTAAATATATCTGCAAGCTCATCAGCACTAGGCACAAACTTTGGATCAATCAGACCTTTTTCATAGCAATCCCTAATAAAATGATGTCTGATCTCTATATGTTTCGTCCTAGAGTGTTGGACTGGATTTCTAACAATACAAAGAGCTGAAGCACTATCCATTAATAATGGAGTCTTAGTCTCTATAATGCCATAATCCAAGAGTTGGTTCTGAAGCCAGAGTACCTGAGAAGTACAACTTGCAGCAGTAATGTACTCAGCTTCAGCAGTGGATGTTGCAATTGATGTTTGTTTCTTACTCTGCCAAGAAACTAAACAATTCCCTAAGAATTGGCAACCACCAGAAGTGGATTTTCTGGTGACTTTGCATCCTGCATAGTCACTATCAGAGAAAGAAACTAATTTGCAAGAATGCCCAGTTGAATACCAAAGACCTAGTGATTGGGTACCTTGCAGATATCTAAAGATCCTTTTGACTGCAATCAAATGGGATTCTTTAGGTGCAGCCTGAAATCTAGCATAGGCACGTGTTGCAAACATGATGTCTGGTCTAGAAGCTGTAAGGTACATTAAGGACCCAATCATACATCTGTAAAGGGTTTCATCAACCGCTTTACCTTTTGATCTACATCCAGTTGTGTGATGCTGCTCATGGGAGTAGAACAGGGCTTACAGGTTTGTAAATCAAACTTATTCAACAATTCATTGGTGTATTTGGACTGATGAATAAAGATTCCATCAGCCCTTTGTTTGATTTGCAAACCTAGAAAGAACTGTAATTCCCCCATAGCACTCATTTCAAACTTTTGCTTCATAAGCTTTGTGAATTCATCACACAACTGTGGATCAGAGGATGCAAGATGATGTCATCAACATATATTTGAACAAGGAGCTTATGCTGTCCTACAGTCTTTATGAATAAGGTTTTATCAATGGTGCCTCTAGTGAACTTATTCTCCAGAAGAAAAGTTGATAGTGTCTCATACCAGGCTCTAGGAGCTTGTTTCAGCCCATAAAGAGCCTTATCAAGCTTATACACCCAATCAGGATGTTTATTGTCCTCAAAGCCTGGTGGTTGACACACATAAACTTCCTCCTTTATTTTACCATATAAGAAGGCACTTTTGACATCCATTTGATAAACCTTAAGACTGTGAAAGGCAGCATAGGCTAAGAACAATCTAATTGCCTCCAGTCTGGCTACAGGGGCAAAGGTCTCATCATAGTCGATGCCTTCCTCTTGTGCAAACCCCTGGACAACCAGCCTGGCCTTGTTCTTAACTATTTGGCCCTTTTCATCTGTTTTGTTCCTAAATACCCATTTGGTGCCTATTGCACACTTCCCTTGGGGTAAAGGAACAAGCTCCCACACTTGCTGTTTCTTGAACTGAAGAAGCTCAAGCTGCATTGCTTCAACCCATCCATTGTCTCTGAGTGCAACATGGTAGTTCTTTGGCTCTTGCTGACTGATGAAGAGAGCATAGAAGCAGAAATTGGACAATTGACTCCTGGTTGAAACTCCAGCATTGATATCACCAATGATTTGAGATGTGGGGTGATTCTTCAGCTCTTGATAGACTATAATATCAGTGCAAGTGTTTGTAGGACTTTCAGCAGCAACAGATGGTGATGAAGATTCTTGAAACCATGTAGGAGATGGCAGCTCAAATGAAGTAGAGCACGCAGAAATCTCATCAGCATTTGTTGTGGATGGGGCTGCTGAAGCTACAGGAGCATCAGGTTTAGTGGACTCAGGCAGGTTGTCACTAAACCTGAAAAGGTGAGTACTGGCTACATCATCATCAGTACCACCAGGTGGAGAACTGTTGACAGGCTCAACAGCTGGAGGTTGATAAGGAACATATTGCAGTATGCCCAGATCAAACAACTCCACAGGGTTTTGTGGAATCTTGTCCTTTGGAGATTCATTGAACTTGACATGCAGAGTTTCTTCAACCATCTTTGTCCTACAGTTGAAAACTCTGTATGCCTTGCAAGTTGTTGAATAACCAACAAAATACCCTGCATCCACCTTACTAACAAACTTCTGGAGTGGATTGCTAGTGTTGAGAATGAAACAAGGACACCCGAAGGCTCTAAAGAAAGAAATCAGAGGGGCCAAATGATGAAGTACTTCATAAGGAGTCTTCATCAACCTCTTATTCACTAATGCTCTATTCTGCACATAGCAAGTTGTGTTAACAGCTTCAGCCCAAAAGGTCAGTGGCAAACCTGAGTCAGCCAACATTAACCTTGCAGCTTCAATGAGAGTTTTGTTCTTTCTCTTATCCACTCCATTCTGTTCAGGAGTTCTGGGAATACTGAACTGCCTTTTAATTCCCTTAGACAGGTAGAAGTCATCAAGTGTGTGGTTTCTAAACTCTGTTCCATTGTCACTCCTCACACACTTGACCTGCAGGGAATACTGCTTCTCCACAAATAACACAAAGTTCATAATAGCCTTGGCAGCTTCATCCTTGGAGTGCAAGAAGAATGTACATACAAACCTACAGTAATCATCCACAATTACCAGGCAGTATTTCTTCTTTGCCATGCTCACCACCCTGACAGGACCAAAGAGATCCATGTGCAGGAGTTACAAGCAGGCAATGGACTTTGGTTCTTCTATTGGAGGGAATGAAACTCTGTGTTGTTTTCCCTTTGAGCAAGCAGTGCAGTGGTCTTCACGCTTGAACTCCTTCAAAGGCAATCCTCTTACTAAACCATGGCTTATCAGCTGATTCATGTTCTTGAAATTAACATGCCCAAGCCTTCTATGCCATAGAGTAGACTCTTGAGGAGAGGCCTTGGAGAATAGGCAAGGATGGCCTTTTAGATCCATCTTTTTGGAAAGATCTAAGGCATATACTCTTCCTGTCCTGTTGGCCTTCAGGAGAGTATATTCATCCAACACCTTGTAAATCAAATTAAGAACTTTGGATGACATAATCTGACAGTTCTGGCTTGTGAAAAGGGCAACATGGCCTTTATCACACATTTGACTGACACTCAAGAGAATGTAACCCTTTGCATCATTGCCAAAGGAGACAAATCCCTTCTTTCCTTAAGAGTAGTCATTAAGAAGGGAACTGCTTCCTGTCATATGCATGGATCCTCCACTGTCTACATACCAAATGCTTCTTTGGCATGTTGAAGAAACCTGCAATCATAACAACACGTTAGTTAGTTTTAGAGACCCAAACCTTTTTAGTTTTGGGTCTGTTCTCAACAACAGGTGCAACACTAACAGGTGTGTTATGTGTGACAGCCTGAGGTGAAGGAGATGGTGTAGAAGAGGAACCCTTTGGCTTGGATTTCCTGTTCTGTGGTTTTAACACAGGAGCATCTAATTGGTTGACTCTTCCCATTAGATGCTGAACCATCATCACAAGTTGTGTCTGACTTTGTGATAAAGCTTTCAGCTCTTCAGACACATTAGGGCTTGCAGATAATGGATTCCTATGTTGCACCATCTTATTCTGAGCAACCTCAGCTGTTGCCTAAGTAACCCCTTCCTTCTTTTTGGATTTGCTTTTGGGCTTAAGGGTTTTAGGCTTTGACGTTGCTAGTACAAACTTAGTTTCAAACTCATTTTTCATTTTATTCATTTGCTCTTTAACTTTCTCTTTTTGTTTGAGTTTGGATCCCCTTTTGTACCAACAATAATCAGTAAGATGATTGAACAAGCCACACACTTCACATGGCTTCTTCTTCATCTTATGTTGATCATCAACTAAAGAAGATGAAACTGCTGAAGACTTGTTCTTCAGCTGTTTGCTATCAGTACTAGCAGTTTTCTTCCTTGTAGTACCTGCTTTCCTGACCTCTTCTTTAGTTGTCTTCAAACCTTTTCTACTGTCAGTTTTCTTCTCTTTAGTGCTGGCAGTAGTTGAGGATTGAACTTCAGGTGTTATCACTTGCTCTCCAGTACTTTCAGTACTTCTAGACACAACACCTGAGTTGATCAACTTTACCATGTGACAGTCAGCATTTGAACCATCAGCTGTTGTAGCATCAGCTGATTGGTTTTGGCAGGAGTTAATGCTGACTTCTATCTCTGAGGATGCTGAATCAGAAGATAGTAAGTCACATGATGAGAAGGATTGGTTATTACTCTCTCCATCAGATTCCACTTCTGCTCTTGGAGTAAAATCTGTGGGAGGGGCAGTGTGATTATAACCAATGCCAAACTTCACATTGGAAGCTGATTGCTTACTAAGAAGCATTTCAAAACCCTTGCAGGATTGCACCCATCGATCACACTCTACCTGGGTGGTTGCAAGAGTTTCTTTGAGGTCTCTGTACTTCTCTAGAAGTACCTCTTCCCTAGCCTTATCCTCTTTGATTTGACATTTAAGCTTATAAATCTCATCATTTTTATCATTAATCACAGCCTCAAATTCAGCTTTTCTTTTGGTAATGGTTTGCTCTAGCTCAAAGTTTTTATCAATTAAAGCCACATTTGCCTCTCTAATAGAGGCAAATGCTGCTATGCATGAATCAGAACAAAGTTTGGCTTTAGCCTCAGAAGATACCTGTGATGAAGCATTGGATGATGACCCATCAGCAGACTCAAAGGCCATTAGAGCAAGATTCCCAAATAGATGATCACCACCATGTTGACCAGCACCTTGGAATAGTTGTTCCTGAGTCAGATAAATCATCTGGCAAACTACTCCAGTCAACAACTCCTGGGGTGAAGAAGCTGCGTTGTTGAGGTTGGGGTTGATGATGAGATTGGGAAGGTTGAGGCTCAAGGAGAGCATGTGGTGGCTGAGCAGAAGGTCCTTGAGCTTGACTGGGATGAGGCACATAGTACCAGGGGTTAGGGTATGGCATATGACCCTGAGGCACAAAGTAAGCAGGTGATGCCTGTGCAGGTGATAGATGACTGGAGCTGGTGGAATGTTGCCCTCTGTGCTGTGAGCTATTGCTTGGAAAAGTCATAAAGGGTGCAGAGGAGTTAGATCCAGATGATCTACACTCTCTAGCAAAGTGTCCAAGCCTATGGCACTTGTGACACCTCAACTTGCTCTTGTCAAAACCAACTTACCAGTTCTCTTGTAGAACTTTTGAGATCGAATATTTATCATAGCCATCTGACTCAAAATATCCATCTCTTCCAGATCATCATCTGGAATGCCCTTCAAGTCCTCCATCAGGAAACACAGGTTATAACTGCTACCCCCTGAACCACTATCAACACCAATAAAAGCATGTTCAGAGTTGGTAGAGAAATCAATATGCTCATCATAAGAACCCTCTGATGCAGCATATTCCGACTCCTGACCTATCAAGGCAGCATTGCCAGTGACAAAGTCATCAGTGAGCTTGCCAGAGTTGGACAACTTCCTCTTTTGCTCTATCTCTCTCTCAAATGTGAGCAGTTTCCCATGAAGTTGGGTGAGAGATAGAGTATCCAGATTTGCACTGGAGCGTAGGACAATGGTATAAGTGTCCCATCTCTCAGGCAGTGATCTGAGAAATCTGTTGTTCATCTGGCTATTAGAGTACTCTTGTTTGACCATCTTCAACTCGGAGATCAAACATGAGAACCGCTCATACTGTTGAGTCAGAGTCTCGCCCTTCCTATGACAGAATGTTTCATATTGTTGGGCGAGGATTTCCCTAGTGTTTGCTAAGACCTCATTGGTTCCTCCGTATTGTTCCTTCAGAGCAACCCAGAGGTCATGAGCAGTTTCATGATACAAAATCCCTGAGTAGATTTTATTTGGAATAGCCATAGCCAAAATTCCATGGGCTTTAGCATCAATCTCGAACAGCTTAAGATCTTCGTCCGAATATTGTTCAGGTTTCTTCGGAACCTTCTCATTTGATTTAGGGACGCTCACCATAGGCATGTGCGGTCCATGCACCACTGACTTCTAACAACCAGAACTGTTGACAGACAAGTGATGAAGCATACGACGTTGCCATATGTTGTACTCGTTCCTCACAAGCATCGGAGGCTTGGTAGAGGAACCAGTATTGTGAGGATCGTTCGATGGTGTCGTCATCTCAGTTTTCAGTCAAAATCAAGTTTAACAAAACAAATTTAGCTCAAAACCACAGAGAACCTCAAGTTTAACGGCCCGAAACAGCAGAATCTCAATCTCTATAGCTAATTCTTGTCAATTGCTAATTCGATCAAACGTAGAGATCAAAAGAGCAGTTTCAATGATCAATGATGAAATCGATCAATGATTAACCTACTCTGATACCATTTGACTGGATCTCAGCCTCTAGTTTGATCAATTAGGTTGTATTCGCAGCGGATTTAGCACGAGAATTAAGCAAATAAGCAAGAACGCAAAGGATTTTGCATGTAACAGTAAAATTATAGAGAGAGAGCAATTCTGCAAAAAGGTGTTTTCTATTGAATCACATGTTTCGACAAAGATTACAATTAGGTCATCTACATTTTATAGGCAAAATGACGTATGCTGATGTCACTTGATAGTGACATCAAACGGTTATTAACAAACTACTGATAGAACACCTAAACTACTGAAGATGTCACAACAGCTGACATCTTCTTACAAAATGCTAAGTGTTCTACCTATTACATGTACTGAAAAGAAACTACTGAAAAGGTACAACGACTGAAGAACAAACTCTTCAGTCATTTACAAACTACTGAACTATAACAGCTGAAGAACAAACTCTTCAGCTGTTGTACAAACTACTGAAAAGGAAAATTACAAACTACTGAAAAGTAAAACCATCACAACAACTGAAGAAGACTTCTTCAGCTGTTGTGACAAAGTCTAAAGCTTCAGCACTTTGGTTTTCAGACTTTGATCTTCAGATGATTCATCAGCTGATGACTTCAGTAGTTGTTATCAGCTGATGTCTTCAGTCATTGTCTTCAGACTTTGTGCATCAGTTGTTGATCATCAGCTCTTCAGTTCTTCAGTTGTGGATCTTCAGCACTGGTCTTCAGTACTTGGGATCTTCAGCTGTTGTTCTTCAGATCTTGATCTTCAGCTGTTGAGTCTTCAGTCTTTGTCAAACTGCTGATGAAGCCTTCAGCAATTTTTGTGATGTCATGTGGGACTTTGGACGTTTTCCTGATCTTGGCTCATTGGTTCTTTTGGTCCAACAATCTCTTCCTTTCATTCAAACCAATTGGCAATACCCCGAACATTGTGCACGTAGCTGATGCTGGGCCTGTGGTAATTAAATCACGAACATTATGCATGAAGTTGACCCAGTCACCTAAGGCATACCACAAAGATCTTGTCAATCTCAATGATTGACCCTGCATTCACCCTTCGGGTTTAAAACTGCACACAGTTGAGCTAACAACAATGTGGTCGTCCACCCCCTTTCTATTTGCTTGCAAGACTTTCATTCGTTCGTTTATTATATTCCACTTTCATTATCTTAAGTCTTTCGCTTCGTTAAGTTAATACTTTAAGTTCATCATCATAATCACACCATATAAAGTCGCATCATAATACATAATAGGGAACATAAGGAAACATATCATACATAAGCACAACAATGTCACATATAATCATACATAACATACATCATGCATCATTCATTCACATACACAAGCACATGCACTGTTGGACCCTGAAAGGATCATACATGCCAATTCAAGAGGTGGATGGTTGTTCTGCTGGAAATCTCCCCAAGTCCAAGAAGAAATGCGGATCAAGAAAATACAAGTGTCGGCTATCCGCATTTGTTAATGCGGATGTACAAGAACAAATGCTGACAAGTATTTGTTCATCTGCATTAACTAATGCGGACAACCGACAAATGCAGACAAGACTTTTGTTCATCCGCATTAACAAATGCGGATGTTAAGTAACAAATGCGCTCAGTGTTTGTTCATCCGCATTTGTCAATGCTGATGACCAAACACCAATGCGGAAGAATAGAAGACTAATGCTGATGAAGACTTACTCATCCGCATTAACAAATACGGATGACTAAGAACAAATGCGTATGAAGACAAACTATTCTGTACAGTTAGGGTAGTTTAGTCATTTTGTACAAGCTGTAAGTCAGTCTATAAATAGATCAGAAACCTCGTATGTGAGGTGACTCTTGAGACTTTAGACTTTGTACCTGAAAACTCCTGACACCTCTTATTCTTTGTTTCATCTGAGGTTGTCTTGTATTGTTACTGTAGCTTGCTAAACCCTAGCATTTACTTTGAAACAGTTCAGATAATCAATACAAGTGCATTTATGAGTATTTCAAGTGTTAAATGTTCATTGATTGTTTGATTCCGCCTCTCAATCATTGACTCAATCAACATATTCGATCCTTGTTGATTCACATCAACAGAGAATATCATTCTCAAACCCAGTCAATTGGTATCAGAGCTTTGGCTCTCGGTTATTACCCAGATCTGCTCAGATCTGTGTTTAACCCGATTGATCTGTTGCTTGAGTTGCTGCTTAGAGATTTCGAACATCTCTTCTCAGTATTCTAACCAAATACTCTCAGATCTAATCAACTGCTACTGTTCATCCAAAGTTGTTCTTCGAACGAAAACAGTTTCAGGTTGCACTTTCATTAAAACAAGAACATCTAAAGTCAAGACTCAGAATAGTCTCACTGAAATACACACATTCTCAGCAGATCCTTTGTTACAGTACTAAGTTTGGACTACTTGGACGAATCAAACATAAAATCAGTTAAAACCAGATCTAAGCAAGTTAAAACAAAAAGTTAACCATGGACTCACATAACTATTCTGAACTTGGGCATGCTTCAAAACCACCCATGCTCAAGCATAAATCTGAATATAAACAATGGAAAATCAGATTCATGAATTATGTTACAGGTGTTGATCCTGATTATTGGATCTCTATTTGCAAAGGCCCACACATCCCTGTTACATTATCTGCAGATCAAGCTGCTTTATACAAGACTGCAAGAATCCCTATTGAAGACCTTACTCTTGATGACGATGATTACAAGAAGATCAAGATTGACCTCAAAGCTTACTCCATACTCACTCAAGCACTCAAAATGGATGTGCTCAAGAGATTGGAAAAGTATGGCACTGCAAAAGCAGTATGGGATGCCCTGAAAATCATGTGTGAAGGAAGCAGTGAAGTGGCTGAAATCAACAAAGACAAGCTTGTGAATCAGTATGAGACATTCCATCACTCAAAAGGGGAGTCTATCTCTAAACAGTTGCATAGATTTGTGCAATTGGTGAATGATCTAGAGATTATGGGAGTCACCTACAAGTCAAAGGAGTTAAACAAGAAGATGTTACATAGCCTTCCAGAAACATGGAAACAAAATGTAACCATGCTAAAGAACACTCTTGATCTAGAGAGCACAACTCTAGATATTATGATTGCCAAGATTGAAGCTTTGGAACTAGACGAGAGAAGCAGAAACCTTGGAGGACCCAAAGTTGTGGAGGCTTACAAGTTTCCAACTGATTCTCACTCTGTTGAGAATGCCTTCATCACTGAAGAAGATGACTTTCTCTCATCAAGGGATCAATCTAAACCCACTGGATTCATAGCAGCTCAACCTCCAAGCAGGCCATCAACCTCATCCCCACCTGCTTCAACACAAACCCCTGATGATCCAAAATCTGAAGAACAAAAAGCAACCTACAATGCTTTTGTTGCAAGCTTTGAAGCCTATTTGGGAGGAAGACTCACATCTGCACATCTGATACAAGAAGACTTAGAAGAAATGGATCCAGATGATGTAGAGGAAATGGATTTGCAATGGCAAATGGCAATGATAGCTATGAGAGCTAAGAAATTTTTCAGAAAAGGTAAAAAGCTTCACCTGAATGAAAACACCAAGCTTGGATACGATAAATCAAAAGTGAAGTGTTTTAACTGTGGTATGACTGGCCATTTCTCAAGAGAATGTACTGCTCCTAGAAGAAACCACAATGCTCAAAGGGTTCCACAAAACCAGTCATCATCACAGCCATCTGCAAGCTTTCACTCCAACAGTTATAACCAACAATATCATCATCAGCAACAATCACAACAGACTCAACCTCAACTGACCAATCAAGCTTATGGAAGCAATCAGCAATCAGCTAATGCTCTTGTTATCAGGCAGGATGGAGTATGTGACTGGAGCATGTATGCAGAGGAAGTGAAGCCTCAATTTCAAAATCATGCACTCATGGCTCACATCAATGATGGACCTTCTCCCATGCCCACTGAGGTAAAAACTAACCTTTGTAGTGATAAATGCATTCATGAAGTACAAGGTTATAGAGAGCACAATCATAAACTAGCTGATAAAATAAAAGAAGAAAAGGTTAAATCTGAGATGCTTAAGAGAGAAATTAAAGTCTTTGAAATTAAAATTAAGTCTCTCATCTCAGACATTGAGAAATTGCATGGTGAAAAGTACTCTCTTGCAGCTGAGAATGAGCAACTGACTGAAAAGTTAGCTCAATCTAAAACTGAACTCAATCTTACTGAGTTGAAACTAGAAAAGTTTCAACAGTCATCAGTTAAGCTGCAAGAAATGCTTGACTCACAAAAGGATCCCAAAGACATGTCAGGTATTGGATACAACTCGTGTCCACCACCATACAATGATAACTATACTGTCATGCCTGAATCTGTTTCACTCCAACAAGAAAATAAGCCTAACACTATTGAACCTAAAACAATGGTAAATCAAGTCACCAATCCTCAAAACAGACCCAGTGCTTACATTGAAACAAATGAGGATAAAATCAAGTTAGGACATCCCATTAAAATTAAGGAGTGCTCAGACAAGACAGTAAGTGTGAATAGAACAACTAGCCCCACCAAGGCTGTTGTTCCTTTTGTGAAATTCATCCCTGCGGTTTCAAGGGAAAAGAATATAACAACTAATAAGGTGAATCTAACTGCTGAAAGCAGATCTGACAGTGAGACAAACTCTCCAAAAGATTCAAGCAAGTCAGAAAACGATTCCCCTTCCATTAAAAGAAAAGTTGTTCGAGTCACAAAAACTAGAATTCACTCAGACCCACAAACTTCAAAATCAAAGCAAGGAGTTGGCTTTGATATTTTTAACAAAGAGCATGTTAATCAACTTGAAAAAGAATGTAGACAACAATTGAGAAAGCGAGGTCAGCCTAAGAAAAGAAGAGTCAGTAGTGTTGTGAAACAATCTACCAACAAGGCTGATCAGGCATTCTCATCAAAACCTCGGAATGAATCAAATTCAAAATCTGTCAAAGCTACTAAATCCTCAACACCGGGATCAGTGGCTAGAAACAAGCACATGCGTTGTGATGTGTGTGATAGGTCTAATCACAGAACAGACAAATGCTTTTATAATCAATACTGTTCCATCTGTGACATGAACAATCACACCACCAAGAACTGTTATTTCAACAAATATTGTTCTGTCTGCAATATGACAAATCACAACATGTCTGAATGTTTCTTCAATCAAAAGGGAAAGAGGATACCCCAAAACAAGCCTATCTCACCAATCATGTTTGATAAACATAAAATCAATGGTCATTCTCATCACAGAGTTTCCAAATCTGATGATGACATGAAAATCTGAAAATGTCAAACAGAAGTCAAAGATATAGAAATCAAGTGGTCAGACAAACTAATGATTTTCTCAATCCAAGAAACAAGTTTGATAATAAAAAAACGAATCCAGTTTCTGAAAAGAAACAGGGATCAAAGGTTTGAATACTCATCTGATTCCTCAGTTGATATAACAAACCAATCAAGTTTCAGAAATACATCAAGCATGATCCCACCACCAAAGCCCCAGTTTAGAGGAAAATACCAACAGGTTACTATCATGGATAGAAACGGTAAGCCCAAGACCATCATGGCTTGGGTTTCACATTCTAACTAGTTCTTTCTATGCTTGTAGGGTCATTCACACAGGTCCAACAGTATATGGTATGTGGACAGTGGATGTTCCCGACACATGACTGGAGACCGTTCCCTCCTTCATGATTTTAAGCACATTCAAGGAACGACAGTGGCATTTGGAGGAGATTCACAAGGAGGTAGAATTACAGGTGAAGGATCTGTGACAAATGGAATGCTGAGCTTTGACAGAGTGAATTACTGCGAGCAACTAAACTTCAATCTTCTCAGCGTGTCTCAGATCTGTGACAAGAAATATTCCACTCACTTCACAGACACTCATTGCTACATTCTGAGACCAGGATTTCTTATTCCTGAAGAATGGGTTGTCTTGAAAACACCCAGAAAGAATAACACTTATGTCATAAACCTCAACTCAACTTCACCAAAAGAAGAAACATGTCTTCTGTCAAAAGCATCTTTTGATGAATCACAACTTTGGCACAGACGACTGGGACATACAAATTTCAAAAACATGAACAGACTGGTTAAAGGAAATCATGTTTTTGGTTTACCTCAAAAAGAATTTCATTTCGTTGACCACTGTTCTGCATGTCTCAAAGGAAAACAACACAAGTCGTCTCACAAACTAAAGTTGGTGAACACCAACAATACTCCATTGAAACTACTTCATATGGATCTCTTTGGTCCAACTCATGTTATGAGTATGGGAAAGAAACAATATTGTTTGGTGATCATAGATGACTTTTCTAGATTCACATGGGTCTTCTTCTTACTTCATAAAAATGAAACGTTCCAATTAATAAAAGATTTAATCACAAAAATTGAAAATCAACTTGATCTTAAAGTCAAAACAATCAGGAGTGATAATGGGACAGAATTTAAAAATGAAGATATGAGTTCATTTTGTGCAATCAAAGGCATAGCTCATCAATTTAGTGCAGCTAGAACTCCTCAACAAAATGGGGTAGCTGAAAGAAGGAACAGAACACTAATTGAAGCGGCACGCACCATGCTAGCAGATGCTAAACTGCCAATCACCTTCTGGGCGGAAGCAGTTAACACATCTTGCTTTGTACAAAATAGAACCTTACTTGTCAAAGAAAGTAACAAGACTCCATATGAACTCATTTTTCAAAGAAAACCATTTATTGGATTTTTCAAGTCATTTGGTTGTCCAGTCTCAATATTAAACACCCGGGATCATTTGGGAAAGTTCTCATTTAAGTCTGATGAAGGATTCTTTGTAGGATACTCATCTGTATCAAAGGCTTACAGAGTGTTTAATCCCAGATTAAACATTATTGATGAATCAACGAATGTTCAATTCAAAGAACATTCATTTCCCAGAGCAGCAAATGGTCCTGATTGGTTATTTGATATTGACTCATTCACTAAGTCTTTTGACCAATTTCACATGTCTGATGCAGGAAATCCACAACCAGCTGTACATTCATCATTATCAGAAAGAAGGAGTGATTTTCCAATGATTCCTCCAACTTCTTCTGAGCAACTAAATGAAGAAGTTCCTTTACAAGCTGATCCTATCAGACACTCTGTTCAACATCAAAGTGCTTCAATTGAGGATGGTCCAAGTACAACACCCTCTCCATCAGAGATGCCATCTATTGAAACAACTACTCAAGAAGAAGTTACCACCCAAACACGTGTCATCCCTCCTGTTGATACTGAAAGAACTTCAACTGATGGAAGTAATCAACCCACTGATGATACTGAAGCAAGACCTGCAACACAATTTGATTTCTTCCACAACTCCCCAACAGTACAAGAAGAAGTTGCCTCGCACCAAGATGAACTGAATGTCTCCAATCTTGATGTAACCATTGCTGGTGACTCAATTCCAACCACAAGAATACACAAGAATCATCCTGTTGACGACATCATTGGTGAACTAAATGAAAGGGTGACTAGGAGCAAATCAAGCATTGCCAACATTTGCTTGTTCTCATGCTTTTTATGTCAAACAGTACCCAAAAATATCAAAGAGGCTCTTCAAGACAACAGTTGGATTGAAGCAATGCAGGAAGAATTGCTGCAATTCAAGAAACAAGAAGTATGGCAACTGGTAGATCTTCCCGAAGGACAATATCCTATCGGTACCAGATGGTTGTACAGAAACAAAACTGATGACAGGGGAATTGTCATTAGAAATAAAGCTAGACTAGTAGCTCAGGGGTACACACAAGAAGAAGGAATCGATTATGATGAAGTTTTTGCCCCTGTAGCCAGACTAGAAGCCATTAGAATCTTTCTGGCATATTCTGCATCCATGAAATTCACTGTTTATCAAATGGATGTGAAGTGTGCTTTCTTGTATGGAAAGATTTCTGAAGAGGTCTATGTGAGTCAACCTCCTGGCTTTGAAGATCCAGAATATCCACACAGGGTATACAAGTAGACAAAGCCCTGTACGGTCTTCACCAAGCTCCAAGGAAATGGTATGAGACTCTTTCATCATTCCTTCTTAATAATGGATATGAGAGAGGAAAAATTGATCAGACTCTCTTCAGAAAAAGAAAAGGAAAGGATATGCTGCTGGTTCAGATATATGTGGATGATATCATCTTTGGCTCAACAAACCAGACTCTGTGCAAAGACTTTGAAGATCTCATGCATTCAAAATTCCAAATGAGTGCTATGGGAGAACTCAATTTCTTTCTTGGAGTACAAGTCCAACAGACAGCTGACGGAATCTTCATCAATCAATCAAAACATGTGGAAACAATGCTGAAGAAATTCAAGTTTGCTGACTGTCAGTCCATCAGAACTCCTGTGGATACCAAAGTGAAGATTGGACCAGATCCTGAAGGCAAATCAGTGGATCAGACTCACTATCGTTCTATGATAGGTTCACTAATGTATCTAACAGCCAGTAGGCCTGACATTATGTTTGGTGTTTGTGTGTGTGCCAGATATCAAGCAGATCCCAAGGAATCTCATGTAAATGCAGTCAAGAGGATATTCAGATATCTCAAGGGCAAGCCTGCTCTTGGATTATGGTATCCAAAGGAAGGAGATTTCAATCTCTATGCATATACTGACAGTGATTATGGGGGATGCAACTTCAACAGAAAATCCACTTCTGGCGGGTGTCAATTTCTTGGTCCCAGACTGGTATCCTGGCAGTGCAAAAAGCAAACCAATGTATCTGTCTCAACAGCAGAAGCTTAGTATATAGCAGCATCTGCATGCTGTTCTCAAGTTCTCTGGATTCAAAACCAGATGCTTGACTATGGTTTTAACTTTCTGCACACTCCAATTCATATTAACAACACAGCAGCCATGTTCATAACAAATAATCCAGTACAACACTCAAAAACTAAACACATTGAAATTAGATATCACTTTTTGAGAGACTGTGCTGAAAAAGGTTTAATCAAATTGATGCAAGTTCACACTGATCATCAATTAGCTGATTTATTTACTAAGGCATTTGATCCAACCAGATTTGAATTCCTAGTCCAATCTATTGGCATGATTAATCTTGAGTAAATTGAAAATCAACAAAAACATTCAACATTTCAAAAAATCAGATCAGGAAGTATACTATTTAACCTATGGGAAATGATATAATTACAGTCACTATATCATTCACTATGCTCATTTAGAAAACTCAAATGACTGACTGGACTTATTTGATATGTTGGTAGGCTCAACTTGAGAAAGAAACTACATGCAGTGATAAATTAAAGCCTGTCTTCAACTGTGATGCTGTCATCTCATAGTATGTGTAAGGCATGACTTATCTAAATGCGTGTGTGTGTAGCAACCTAAACACCCCAAGTAATGATGACTTATGAATCTTCTTTACTCACATCAGTTCCTCCTTTGTTTTGCTGAGCAAAGACCTGGAGTGACAAGCACATAGTGTTGATGTTACGATCCTAAAAGATTCCCAAAGTGGAACACATCCAATGTGGATGAATTTACATTCCAAAGAGAATGAAAGAAAAGAATCCTTAGAGATCACCTTCCAAAGTGAAGTTAAAAGAATCCCAATATGGATCAAATTCATAAAAGGATCAAATAAAAGAATCCCAATGAGGATCAAGTAAATGAGATGTCATAACTTAAGTAACTTGGTCATGTAAGCTGTTGAAAGTTCTACCATGCATTACATGCAGACAGTTGACCTTGCCATGTTATTGAGTGTGAGGTACATGTTGAATACCTAATCAACTCAAAACATGATAAAATCACTGGCATCTAACTATTAATCAAGCATGAGTTTAAGAGGACAAACATACCTGCAATCAATAGGTTCATGATCATGTTTGGTTTATAAAAATTGCTTGCATATGTGAAAGGTATGATTGTTATGATCCCAAAGAAAGGTATAAATCAACTTCTTGTACTGATTACAACACAAAAAATCAAAAAAAATATAATTTTGTGTTCCCTTCAAAATTTTTCAAATCCTTAAAAGTTTCTATCTATTATGGATACAAACTTTAGGGGGAGAAATTTTCAAAATTTTGATCTTTCTGTACAAATGTTTCCTTTCTCATCAGAAAATACAAAATGTGCACAATGTCTGTGTTGGTGTAGAAGTTATATCATAATATCTCAACTGATGCAACAGATACATCCTCATGAACAAGTAAAGGAACAGTCAACAATGGGAAACTTGGTTCACAAATGATGAACAAGTAAATCCAAGCAAAAATTGACATCAGTCAAACTTCATAAGAAACAAGCAAAAACAAATATCCACAATGTCAAAGACATCACTTCATAAAGCATCAGAAAATTCATCCAAAACCATTCAGAGCAAAAACATTAAGTTCAAAACTTAATGCGGGTAAGTGCATTGGTTAATGCGGGTGAAGGTAACCCATGCATTCAACCAATGCAGGTAAAGGTTTTGTGAACTGAAACACAAGGTTCAAGTGCAAACTAATGCGGACAAATCTTTTGTTCATCCGCATTTGTTTTTCCTCAGCCGCATTTCTTTTGAATGCTGAGAAAAACACTTGATTGAACTCTTGTGTCACGATTAAAAATTGATGTGCTTGCACTGTCATTTAGATCAAATTGAAGAAATGCGGATTGTATTTCACATTGCCGCATTTGCCAAAAATGAAAAAAAAACTGGAATCTGTTCTTCCGCATTTGCAACAGTGCGCAAATGCGGATAGACATCTAGAATTTGCAAGTACACAAATGCGGGTAGACCTTTCTCTTCCGCATTTGCAACAGTTCACAAATGCGGAGAGACATTTTCTCAACCGCATTTGTCACAGTGGTGATCTAAAACTTAGCAAATTCTCAGAATCTTATTAAATGGTCTATATAAATCAAAATCAAAGGATCATTTAATACTTTTCAAATTCTGAGAGACTTAAAGTGAGACGAGTGCCACCCAAACACTGTTCATCTTCTTCAAATACTGTTCATCTTCACCATCGACATTCTGATTCTTAATCAAAAACTCTAAGTTTGCTTCTTCAAAATCAACTCCTCTTTGATTCACGACTCAAGTAGCATCAAAGAAAGGTGAAAATTTGAATTGCGTGTAACCCTAACTGTCGAACTGTTACATCAAATCGAACTTAGTAACCTAGGTTATGAATCAGTTGTAAAAATAATCAAAATGCTCTTAAACCCTTGATAATTTCGACAAATGCTCACTGATTATTCAAGAAAACCTCAAGAAATTCAGTGTTTCTCTTAATAATTATGTCTGTGCGTAGAGTGCAAATGTCGAAATCCAACTGGTGAAGTAAAGAGATAATATCAAAGCACAAAATGTGTTGTAAAATCAAGAAATGATGAACTCATTGAGATTAATTATGCACACACTTCTGATGATTCAAAATTACTCAGAATCTTTGCACATGAAACAACAATTTTGACCAATAAAAGTCAAACAGTGATGAACAAGTTCTTAGGTGTTATGCATTATTCTAATTCATATGCCTTGACTGCAGGACATAATGGCTAATCTCACATGGAGCAAACTCCATAATGTCAGCGGATTTCTAGACCCTGATGTAGCAGAAGCAGATGACTTAAGAGATATGATTAGATTTCTTCTAACCACTAGAGTTGCATATGCCATGACTGTCAGACCCATCATTTATGAGACTCTCATCAGGTCTTTTTGGGGAACAGCCCAAGTTCTTGAAGTTAATGGTATGAGGACTCTAACTGGAAGAATAACTGATGATCACACTCTAGTTGTTACTGAGCAAACAGTGAGACAGTGTCTGCAGTTTGGAGATGATGCAAACACTCCTCTAGAGCTTGAAGATGATGAGATCATGAATTTCTTTGCAAACATTGGTTATGAGGGAGGATACGAAGGAAAGCAGATAGTAAAGGGATTGGTAGATCTGCAATGGAGGTTCTTAATTCACATGTTTCAACACTGCTTATCCAAGAGGAAAACTGGATGGAATGACATCCCAGTGACCACATCATCTGCCATATGTGCCTTATGCACCAACCAGCCATTCAACATGTCAGCCTACATATTCAATGGACTGGTATCCAACATCCAAGAAGGCAGAAGACACATGTTTTTGATGTACCCAAGATTCATTCAATGCTTCATCAATGAAGCATTTCCAGATATTGTGCCTACAGGACCAGTGATGGACATTCCTCACTATAATGCAAAGTCCTACAGGTATATCAAGAAGAGAGATCCTAGGAACTTCTACAGTGGAGCTTTCTTTCCTCTGCTGCCTTGGATGCAACAGCAGATAAATCAAGAAGAAGAACATGTTCAAGAGGCTCCTGCTAATGAGCCTATTCATGAAGAAGCACAAGCTGCTCAATTTCAACAACATGTTGATGAGCATGCTGCTACCACTGAAGAGAGACCAGGATCAGTGTCACCACAAGGTGATGTAGGTGGTGATCTTCACACTGATCCTTATGTTCATGAAGCCGATATAGCCTCATCATCTATTCAACGTCCAATACCATCACCTCCCAGATCACAAATTCCTTCTCCTCAAACACAACACATAATATCTCCCCACATGTCTCCAGTTCACTCACCAATCACTCAACCCATCCATTCTCCCACTCACCATACACCTATCCCATCTCCACCTACGGATGCACCACAAGAGTTTGGTGATTCTACTAGCTCATCGGAAGAATCCAAATCATCACCTGATGAGGAGGATCATACCATAAAGATGCCTGCACGGCAACCAACATCAGAGGCTGCTCCTTCAGAAAGTTATGCTGAATCAGGAGTAAACAAGCCTGATGAGAAGGATGAAATGATTTCAGCTCTACTTCAGAAAATTGCCAAGTTGGAGAAAATGCATAGTAGGAGATCAAATGTCCTACAAGATAGATTGTTGGAGCTGGATGAGAAGGAAAAGGAATTAAAAGAAGTGAAAGACTCGTATGAAAAGGAAAGAAAAGTTAAAGATGAAGAGATCAAAGTGTTGAAAGTAGCTCTTCATAGTTCAAGAGAAGAAATTAGTGGTCATGTGGACACCTTGAACATTCAAACTATTGCCATGATGGATCAAGAAGAGATAATAGAAGAACAATCCAGTATCATCCTTGACCTTGAAAAAGAAGTAGAAGCTCTCAATAAAAGAGTCTCAGAGTTAGAAATGCTTGTGAGGTTAAAGCAAGAAGCTGAAAAGGATAAGGAAGATGAAGGAGATAAAAGCCATGACAAGAGGAAAAGAGATGATGACAAGAATGACAGTGACAAAGAGTCATCCAAGACGGTGATGATGACTCACCTCCACACAAAAGGATGGAAATCTCCAAGGGTGAAAAGAAAGGAGAACCAAGTGGATCCAAACATGAATCATCAAGCATGGAAATGATTATTTATTCAAGTCAACCAGAAGAAGTTCACACTGAAGAGACTAATTTCAGTGAAATGATTAATGCTCTTGACATGTTCTCTGCTGAAGAATTTGTCATAGATGATGACTTCTGGGATTTCTTGATGAACCAAAGAACAGAGACTGAGCCTTTTGTTGTTATACCTCAATCTCCTGTGCCAATTGAAAAGGAATTGAGTATGCAACTGGTGCCTGCTGTGTCACTTTCTGAAGAACAAAAAGAGCTGATTAAGAAGCTTTGTGAACAGCAAGTACTTGAAGAAGAATCAGCAGCTGCTGTAGTTCACAGTCCTGAAAAGCAACAATCTGAAGAACAGCCAAAAGAAGCTGAAATGGTTGAACCATCTTCTGAATTTCAAACATACACCAGAAAAAGGAAATACTTATCTGAAAAGGCTAAGGGGAAAAGACCAATAGTAGAAGAAGAACATCAAATGAAAAAGCAAAAAGATGACCCCAGAAGCCTAGCAGCCATTACTGGATTCTTAGAAGAACATGAACAAGCCGAGTCATTGATGAAGAAAAAGGGTGAGATGATTGATTTAGAAGAAGGTGAAATTCCAGGTGGATTCATGGTTGATAAGCCAGTGATCAGTAAAACCCTGTGAATGAAGAACCTTATGTTGCTGAAAAGATTGAAAAGGTCAAGTCTGACGATTTGATGAAAAAGGCCGTATTTCTGATTGACCATGGATATGACCCTGATGAAGTCTTTGGGATGAATTATGAAAGGATGGTAGCTGAAGAAGAAAAGTTGAACAGTCTACTAGATCCAACCATTGAAACTGAGTATGAGAAAACTCAATCTCCCAAAGCTTCTAAGGTGAAGACACAAACAGTCAAATCAGCTTCTCCTCCTCAACCTTTGTTTCCTGATCCCTATAGCATGTCAGACAAAGAAATGAAGGAATATCTGTCTGCTCAAGGATTCACCAGAAGGAAACTTGGGAACATGAAGACCAATTCCCTAAGGGCTGCTATCCTTAGGCTGATCAATGAGAAGAAAGATAAGATGAAGAAACTGGAGGAACAAATCCCCAGACAGCAACCAAGAACAAGAATCTCTGCTCAAGAAATGAGCCTTACTCAAAGAGATCATGACTCATTGGCACCCATTCTTCACAAATACCCAGAGTGGTTTGCTGAACCATCTCAGATTGAACTACATGAAGGGTTAACTACTGCTGAGATGATCAGAGGTGTGTCTACTCCCAAAGGAAAAACTGATCAGAAAATCATTGCTTGGAAGTATGACAGTGACTGGAATATGTTTATGGTGAAGAGAGCATCTGGATTAGTCCAATTCTTCACAGAGTACTCTGCTCTGGTGAACTCTCTGGAGATCCATGATCTGAAGGAACTTGCTAATCTGAGACTGATCAACCATGCAGCAATGTTCAGGGGATATGAATTTGAGGACATTCTAAGGATGTTCAAGAGAACTGACAACTTCAACTCCTTAAAGGCAATATGCATGAGAAAAGATAAATCATTTGTCAATCCCCTTGACAAGAAACAAAGAAAACCAGCAGAGGAAGTGGTATTTCCTGAGCTTAGAGTGAAACCCACTGAATCATTGAAAAGAAAAGTGGTTGCTGGTACTCACACTTCTATACCAATCTCAAATGTATTTTATGATGAGAAGACTTATGAGATGGTGATTGAAAGGAAGTAGGGAGGAAAGGAAGGATCAGAAATCAGATTGTTCAGTGGATATGAGGTCAGACTGCTTGATGAGTCATACATCCAGTACATCTTCACAAGGCACTTCAGGGAGATCAGCAACAAGTTGGGTGAAGCTGATATGCTCTTCTTTTTAAAGTGCATTAAACTCCTGAAGTTGGCCTATGATCGAGTACAAAGAAAGAGAGATCAGAGAATGAGGAAGAAGACTCCCTTGCAGTTTGGGAACATTGTTAAACTTGAGGTAGACGTGGATGGGTATCTCCTAATTCACAGAGATGGTCTGTCAACCGTAGCCATCTGGGAGCCCATCTCACTGAGGAAGATGCCTATTGAGGCATTGCACAATATGAGACATATGAAGATACATGTTCTGAACAAGGAAAAACTACGTGAAGCACAAGATTTCTCTAACATGATCAAGTCTCTTGTGGATCCCTCCTACACTAATCCTCCTGCTGCACAAGACCCAGCAGAATCTTCACAACCTCATCCACCCTTAAAACCTTGAAGTACATAGGCTGTATAATCCTTAGGGGGAGTATTGTTGGACCCTGAAAGGATCATACATGCCAATTCAAGAGGTGGATGGTTGTTCTGCTGGAAATCTCCCCAAGTCCAAGAAGAAATGCGGATCAAGAAAATACAAGTGTCGGCTATCCGCATTTGTTAATGCGGATGTACAAGAACAAATGCTGACAAGTATTTGTTCATCCGCATTAACTAATGCGGACAACCGACAAATGCAGACAAGACTTTTGTTCATCCGCATTAACAAATGCGGATGTTAAGTAACAAATGCGCTCAGTGTTTGTTCATCCGCATTTGTCAATGCTGATGACCAAACACCAATGCGGAAGAATAGAAGACTAATGCTGATGAAGACTTACTCATCCGCATTAACAAATGCGGATGACTAAGAACAAATGCGTATGAAGACAAACTATTCTGTACAGTTAGGGTAGTTTAGTCATTTTGTACAAGCTGTAAGTCAGTCTATAAATAGATCAGAAACCTCGTATGTGAGGTGACTCTTGAGACTTTAGACTTTGTACCTGAAAACTCCTGACACCTCTTATTCTTTGTTTCATCTGAGGTTGTCTTGTATTGTTACTGTAGCTTGCTAAACCTAGCATTTACTTTGTAACAGTTCAGATAATCAATACAAGTGCATTTATGAGTATTTCAAGTGTTAAATGTTCATTGATTGTTTGATTCCGCCTCTCAATCATTGACTCAATCAACATATTCGATCCTTGTTGATTCACATCAACAGAGAATATCATTCTCAAACCCAGTCATGCACAACAAGTACAAGTCATCATAGAACATTACCGACCCTCTGTGGAAAAGCGGGGGTTCGGGGGCGGTAGCCCCTGACAGCGGGGTCGTAGGGGCGACAACCCCTAGTAGGGTCCAAGGGGCAACGTCCCTGGCTAGGACCGTGCTGCCAGGTCAACGCAAAAAGTTTTTATTTTAACACATTTGTATAGCACATTTTGTTATAGAAAAATCATTCTTCCTGTTAAAACCTCTTAAAATCTTGGTTATTTAAATCGTATATATTTAGTATGCATTTCCAGCCCCAAAAATTTAGAAAAATATTTCTAAGTCTTAGGCGCATGAGCACTATGTATTTGCATGGCCTTCTAGGCACATGGGAGCACTTAGGCACATGGGAAAGGTTCTGGGAGCATGGGCACTATTTAGGCGCATGGCCTAACACTTAGTCATTTCGGGCAACATTCTAGGTGCATGGGCACTATGCAGGCGCATGAGTGTGTAGGCGCATGGACACTTAGCCAAATTCAGCCTAATTCTCGACGTATGGCTACTATTTGGCCATATGAGTTTCAGGCATATGGGACTTAGGCGCATGACAACTAACTACAACTACCGTCATCCTAGTTCTATCCCAATCAAATTCTAATATGTTCTAAGCTTAGTTCATACATTCTAAGCATTAGAAACACATTAATAACATCAAAGAACCGAGCCAATTAACATCAAAACACTAACCTTCAAACTTCTTCTTCTTCTTCTTTCTAGTCCCGAAGCTTTCGCTCTTCCTCTCTCTAAAATCCGAACAAAAAGGTGATGTGCAAGGAGTATGGACGGCCACACTCCTTTTGTACAAAATATAATATATTATTTTGTACTTTTACACCTTTAACCCCTTAGTTTGGGTTTTATTACATTTCCTCCTTTTTCTTCGTTTACAAGTGTTAAAAAATCTGTGTGTTACATTTTCACAGAACATGAGAGCATTATTCTCAAACCCGTGATGACAACTCCTTAGGAATTGGTGCTTCTTAGATCTCCCAGAGAGGGGCTATGTACAAACTAGATATCAACAATACTTCCCCATCAAGTGAAGTATCATGCTTTCTTTTAAAGCTAATGGTGATGAGTGAACTCTTTGGCAAAAAAGAATGTGCCATGTTAATTTTAAAACTATGAACAAACGGGTTAAAAATAATTTGGTACATGGTGTGCCTAAAAAGGAGTCTTTCTGTATATATAACTTGTGTTGCTTGTCTGAAAGGGAAGCAATACAAGGTCTCTCAGAAATCCAAAGAGGTTAACTCCATTACCATCCCATTACACCTATTACACATGGATCTTTTTGGTCCCATAAGTATAATGAGCTTTAGAAGGAAATCATAGTGCCTTGTGATTGTTGATGATTTCACAAGATATACACATGTATTCTTTTTAAAAACAAAAGATGAAACTACTAAAACTTTAAATCTTTTATTGTAAAAATTGAAAATCAAATTGATCACAAGGTAGAGATCATTAGAAGTGATCAAGGGACCGAGTTTAAGAATCAAGTTCTTGACTCATTTTGTAAATCAAAAGGGATTGCCAAACAATATAGTGCTCCTAGATCTCCTTAACAGAATGGTGTTGCAAAGAGCAGGAATATGACACTTATTGAGGCTACCAGAACTATGTTAGCTGATTCAAAGCTGCCTCTAACTTTCTGGGCAGAGGCAGTCAACATTGCATCTTATGTGCAGAACATGGTTTTTATTGTTAAGCCCTATGGAAAGACCCGTTATGAGCTTAGAGCAAGAGGCACCATTCATTGGTTTTCTTAGGTCTTTTGGTAGTAGGTGCACCATACTTAACACAAAAGACAATTTAACAAAATTTGCTGAAAAGTCAGAGGATGCTATCTTTGTTGGATATTCCTCAAACTTTATTGCTTATAGAGTATATAGCATTAAAAACCAACAATTTAAGGAATCATCCAACATTGTTGTCAATGAGCACACTCCTTGTGTTAAGGGAAATGGTCCTTGTAGGATCGGTGTTGGTCACTCAACAAGTGGTTTTCCTCTCAAACTCGCCTAGAACAACACTCGGATCGGTGTTGGCCACTCAACAAGTGGTTTTCCTCTCAAACTCGCCTAGAACAACACTCAGATAGAGTCTTAAGAAGAGTTGATCACAATATAACAAGTATCAATGATAATAAACACATGAAGTAAATTTTCAAGGTACTTTTATATATTGATTCTCAACTCAAAGGATTACAAGACTCTTACAAGCACAATCTCTCTATCTATTGAGTTACAATGAGAACTATATATATAATACTACATACAGTCGGATATTCTTTGAATCCAGCTGGAAACCTATAACCAAAAAGCCTATACTACAAGACTATAGGTTAAGGTATCTCGGATATTTTATCTGAGATTTGGTAGTCTGGACATGTCCCTGACTTACCTTTTATCACCAACTAAGGTTGGTAACATGTACTATCATAAAAAGGTAAACGGTGCAATAAAGTATGGTCAACCACATGGCTCTTTAGGAAGAAGCCATGCTGTATCACAGGTCTGCATCGGAATGTCAGAGAACATACTTATGTCAACTGGTTCATAGCAGGGTCTTCCGAAGGTTAAGTTGCTTCGGAAGAGTAACTTCTTCTGAAGCCACTTATACTTCGGAAGACTGCATCTTCCGAGGCTTGGCAATTCTCCTTGTCTGCAGAAGTAGAGTTTGTCTTCGGAAGTTGATCTTTCACTTGTCTTCAGAAGAACTCTTCAACCTTCGGAAGTTTACATACTTAGCTTCGAAAGCCTTTGAATGTAGCACCAAAATTGACTAAGTTAAGTAGTTTTGGTTGCACCGGCCTTTCTCATGATCCAACAAACTCCCCCTAGGCTGATGCTACCAAAACTTTACTTCTCTCTTCTTCTCAAAACTTTCAGCACTAAGGAAAGTAGATATCTGTCTGTTTCCTTGTTTTTCCCTGATGTGGTGCTGAGATGTTTGTACAAATCCTTGGTAGACAGAACATCCAGTCTGTTACCTTGGATTATATGTACCCTTTCTTGTGGCCCTCTAAAAAGAGTTAGTTGATGGAAACTATTGTCATATTCCCATCTAACTATAGGTTCCAATTCCGTACCCTCCACCATCTGTAGAAAGGTTGCGCCCTTGGTGGTAGGTCTTTCCTTTTCTTCCTGTCTTCTCAACTTCAACTGTTCATTGATCCTTGCCTTTACAGTATTATAAACACTGTTGTTAAGCAATACATTCTAGTTCATGGGTCACAAAATGATTAGTCGAATGAATTACAAAACAACAGTATTGTCAAAACATAAATGGATGTCAGTCTTGCCCGCCAAATAGCCATCCCCGTGTGCCATCATCAGCAACCTGTTACCTGCCAACTGGAAAATACATAAAAGTCAGCGTTGCTGAGTGAGTTTTAGTTTTGTAATTAAAATACTTTACTTTTCATTTCAAACCGTTCATTATTCATATGTGATCACACATCGTACGTACACGTAGGTAATATCATTATTATCTTCATCATCGTTCAATTAGTACTTTTATCATTACCTTCCGAGTCTTTTGCGACACAGAGTCACTCACCTCGTTAGCAATCTTAATGATTGCCCTTTTTGTTTCTGTGAGTCTTTTGCGGCACCGAGTCGCTCACCTTCATGGCAATCTCAAGGATTGCACTTATCCTGTGAGTCTTTTGCGACACCAAGTCGCTCACCTCTATGCCAATCTCAAAGACTGACCCTGTATGCATCCTTCGGGGTAGCAAACCCGCATCACAGTTGAGCTAACACCTGCCAGGGGTGTGCACCTCCATTCATTTGCTTGCAAGACTTCCGTTCATTCATTTACGTTCCACTTTTCTTTATCATTAATCTTTCACTTTATTAATGATAATACTTCCTGTCTTGATCATGATCATACCACGTAGAGTCATACAATATTATTATTAATAATCATATTAATAATAATAATAATAACATTAATAATAGCCCTAATCATAATATTAATTAAAATATTAAGAAAAGAGTCATCATGACATTCAAACATAATCATATGCATTTAATAAATCCTTAGTCAATATCAGTCCAAAACCCTAGTTATACAAACTTCCACGAAAATTCTGCATTAAATTCTAATTTTTGGGCGCATGAGTACTATTTGGACTCATGAGGACTATTTGGGCGTTTGACCACTGTTGGGACTTTTTACCTTACACTTAGTAAATAATTCCAGCCACAAGAGCACTGTTCAGACTCATTACCCTACCCTTAGTTTTTCTAAGTTAGAATTCTTGCACATGAGCACTGTTTGGACTTATTACCCTACCCTTGGTTTTTCTAAGTCAGAATTCAGACACATGAGCACTGTTTAGACTCATTACCCTACACTTTGTTTTTCTAAGTCAGAATTCAGACTCATGAGCACTATTTAGACTCATTACCCTGCACTTAGTTTTTCTAAGTCAGAATTCAGACTCATGAGTACTATTTGGACTTATTACCCTACACTTAGTTTTTCTAAGTCAGAATTCAGACTCATGAGCACTATTTGGACTTATTACCCTGCACTTAGTTTTTCTAAGTCAGAATTCAGACTCATGAGCACTGTTTGGACTTATTACCCTGCACTTAGTTTTTCTAAGTCAGAATTCAGACTCATGAGCACTATTTGGACTTATTACCCTGCACTTAGTTTTTCTAAGTCAGAATTCAGACTCATGAGCACTGTTTGGACTCATGATCCTTGTATAGGCGTATTATTGACCTGTTAAACATGTTCCTGAGACCATTTCAGTCCCAATCATCACATTACCTTATTCTGAGCATATACACACTATACTAAGCATGATCATAACATAAAACATTCATAAACATCATCATGCATACATGGCACATACGGGTTCATACTTCCATTCTTTTAAAAACATTTTACATGTATTTCCAGCCCCAAAATCATACAAAACATGTGAAAAATACGGGTTCTAGAACTCACCTTTGTTGTTCTTCAATTTCACACTCTTCACCCGAGCCTCTTCAAACGGTTTCTAACACCTAAAACACACACACGATATCACCCGAACACACAAGTCACATTTATAAGCACATACACGGGTCTAGAATCATCCTAAGCATCAAATTTTCGAGAATTCTTACCAAAAATCTCAAACTTTCTTGTTTCTTCTTCAAAAAAATCCGAGGTTCTGATCTTTCTCTCTCTAGATCCGGTAGAAAGGTGAAAAGCAGCAGGGTATGGGCTGCTTCACCACCTTTTATGCAAAAATAATTATAAAGTTTGCACCTTTATCAATTTTGGTCCCTCTACTTATGTTGACTTTTATTTCTTTCCCTTTTTTTTCCCCTTTCTTTCTTATTGTTTTCATCTCTCTTTTTTCTTTTCTTTTTTTTTAAAAAAATACGGGTGTTACAAGTCCACCCCCTTATATAGGTTTCGTCCCCAAAACTTGTTATTCCTCAAACAGATGTGGGTAATGTCGCCTCATCTCCTCTTCCGTCTCCCACGTAGACTCGGATCCCTTCCTGTGCTTCTACTGTACACGCACAAGAGGAACCACTTTATTCCTTAACCTCTTCTCCTTACGATCAATGATTGTCACTAGTTGCTCCACGTAGTTGAGCCGTTCATCCACCTTAATATCCTCCAGTGGAACAATCATATCTTCATCAGCTAAGCACTTTCTTAGATGGGATACATGGAATGTGGGATGAATTCCGCTTAACTCATCTGGCAATTCAAGTCGATAGGCTACCTCTCCTACTCGTGCAATGATTCGGAAAGGTCCTATATGTCTCGGGCTTAGTTTACTTCGTTTCCTGAATCGGATAATTCCTTTCCAAGGTGAGACCTTCAACATGACTCGGTCACCAACCTTAAACTCTATCGGTCTTTGCCTCTTGTCAGCATACGACTTTTGCCTATCTTTCGCCCCCTTCATGAAGGCTTTGATCTTTTCTAACTTCTCAGTCGTTGCTTCAACTACCTTGACACCTCCCAGTTCCTTCTGCCTAATGTCTCCCCAACATACGGGCGTCCTACATTTCCTACCGTACAACATCTCGTAGGGTGGCATGCTAATGCTGGCATGATAACTGTTGTTGTACGAGAATTCTGCTAACGGCAGGTGGTCGTCCCAACTTCCTCCAAAATCGATCACGCACGCTCGAAGCATGTCCTCAAGCGTCTGGATCGTCCTCTCAGACTGACCGTCCGTCTAAGGGTGATATGCTGTACTGATGTGTAGCCTTGTCCCCATTGCATCATGAAATCTCTTCCAAAACTTGGAGGTAAACCGGGTGTCGCGATCGGACACAATAGACACCGGCACACCATGACGAGCTACGATTTCCTTGATGAACAAATCCGCCAATCTTTCGGACGAGTATGTTTCGCGGATCGGTAGTAAGTGAGCACTCTTCGTTAATCGGTCGACGATCACCCATATAGCATCATATCCTTTCGGGGTACGTGGTAACTTCGTGATGAAATCCATGGTGACGTGCTCCCACTTCCAGTCGGGTATATCCAACGGTTGGATCTTCCCGTAAGGTTTCTGGTGTTCTGCCTTTACTTGTAAACAAGTCAGGCACTTTCCCACGTACTCCACCGCGTCACGTTTCATGCCCGGCCACCAATAATCCTTCTTCATATCATGATACATTTTGGTAGCACCGGGATGAATGGAGTATCGAGTCTTATGGGCCTCATCCATGATCTTTCCACGTAGATCCCCGTATCGAGGAATCCACATCCGCCCGAATCGGGTCTTAACACCAAGAGTGTTTTCGCCCAATTCCGTGACTAGACCTCTCATCCTTTCAGAGTTAAGACGATCTTCTTTCAAAGCTTAGTCTTGAAACTCCTTAACCTGTGTCATCACGTCGGAGGTCATGATTAACTGATAAGCCTTCACCCGAATCGGCTCGGGTCTCTCCTTCCGGCTAAGGGCATCTGCCACCACATTGGCCTTGCCCAGATGGTAATGGATTTCACAATCATAGTCCTTTATGAGTTCCAACCATCGCCTCTACCTCATGTTTAGGTCCTTTTGCTCGAAGAAGTACTTCAAGCTTTTATGGTCTGTGAAGATGGTGCACTTGGTCCCGTATAGATAGTGCCGCCAAATCTTCAATGCGAAAACCACCGTGGCTAATTCCAGATCGTGTGTGGGATAGTTGATTTCGTGGGTTTTCAGTTGTCGAGATGCATAAGCTATTACCCTTCCACGCTGCATCAACACGCAACCTAGCCCAGAATAAGATGCATCCGAATAGACCACTAAGTCGTCATTCCCCTCGGGCAGTGTCAAGACAGGAGCTTGTGTTAGTCTCGTCTTCAACTCCTCAAAGACAGTCTCCTGCTCTCGACCCCACACAAATTTTACGTCCTTGCGGGTCAATTTTGTCAAAGGTGAGGCTATCTTGGAGAAATCTTGAATAAATCTCCTGTAGTAGCCCGCCAATCCTAAAAAGCTACGAATCTCGGATGGCGTCTTTGGTGACTTCCACTGCATCACAGCTTCAACCTTTGCTGGGTCCACCATGATTCCTTCCGCATTTACCACATGACCCAGAAATTGCACCTCACGTAGCCAGAAAGCACACTTGGAGAATTTAGCATACAACTTCTCCCTTCTTAAGGTTTCCAACACTTCCCGAATGTGACCGGCAAGCTCTTCCTCGCTCCTTGAATAAATCAAGATATCATCGATGAATACAATCACTGATTTATCCAACATCGGCCGGCACACCCGATTCATCAAATCCATAAAAGCAGCTGGCGCGTTGGTTAAACCAAAGGACATAACTAGAAACTCATAGTGTCCATAACGCGTACGAAAAGCTGTTTTAGGAACGTCTTGCTCCCTCACTTTCAATTGATGGTAGCCAGATCGAAGATCTATCCTCGAGAACCAACTGGCACCCTGGAGCTGGTCGAACAAGTCGTCAATCCTCGGTAACGGATACCGGTTCTTTATCGTCAATTTGTTCAACTCCCGGTAGTCAATACACATCCTCAGGCTACCATCCTTCTTCTTCACGAATAAGACCGGAGCACCCCAAGGAGAGATACTCGGTTTGATGAAACCCTTATCGAGCAACTCTTGCAGTTGCTCCATTAACTCCTTCATCTCAGTCGGAGCTAATCGGTACGGTGCCCTGGCGACAGGTTGGGCACCGGGTATCAAGTCAATTTGAAATTTGATTTCGCGATCTGGTGGCCCACCTGATAGGTCCTTCGGAAATACATCGGGAAAATCACGCACCACCGGCACATCGGACAATTGGGGTGTCGGCGTGTCCGCGTCTTTCACGTAGGCCAAATAAGCGCTACATCCACGTCTCATGCACTTTCCCGCCACCGCCATCGAAATCACTTTCGGAATCGAAATAACACGATCGCCGTATATTGTCACCGGACTTCCGTCAGGCGCCGTCAGTCTAATCATTTTCTGACGACATACGATATTCGCTTCATGGGTTGCTAACCAATCCATCCCTAGTAATACATCAAATCCACCTAGGGGCATCACATGTAATTTAGAAACAAACCTATGACCTTCTAACTCTATGGCACAGTCCTCTATCATATTTGTAACCCTAGTGGACTTACCAATAGCAGTCTCTACGTCGAAGGGCTCATCAATGCATTTACTACTAAGGGGCAGTTTAGCATAGAAATTGGCAGAAATAAAACTCCTACTAGCACCAGAATCAAATAACACAGAAGCAAGAGTTTGATCTACTAGAAACGTACCTGACACCACATCGGGGTCCGTCCTAGCCTCCTCCCTGTTCATGGTGAAAGCTCTGGCACTTGCCTTCTGCCCTTCAGCCCCGGCCTTCTTCTTCGCCCCGGAACTCTCTACCCTTGGCCTTCTGCAGTCTTTGCTCATATGGCCCGCCTCACCGCAAGTGTAACACCTCAGCTCCTTACAGTCTTTCAAGATGTGGCCCGGCTTCCCGCACTTGAAACACACGTTGAGCCCCATTCTGCACTCACCCGTATGCTCCTTCCCGCACTTGCCACACCTTTTAGGCCCTGAGCTTGATGACCCCACCCTACGGTCATCCCTCCTCATCTTCTTGTTGTTCGGGGTAAAACCACCCCGCCCGAACCGTTTCCCATTCCAGTTTCGGTCACCACAGCCTGCCTTCTTCACTTCCGCATCTGCTATCTCCCTCTCATCATAGAGTCTCGCAGCCAAATCCACTGCCGACCTAAAAGTGCTTGGTCGGGCAGCAATCATGTGCCTACGAATGTCGGCTGGCAGTCCCTGAATATACCGGTTAATCTTTCGAGACGCCGGTGTCACTTGATCCGGCACTAGCTTAGCCATCTCATTGAATTTGGTAGTGTACTGCTGGTGGGTCATGGTTCCCGCCTCGAGTTGTAAGAACTCCCTCTCGATCTTATCGAGTTCCCTGTGAGGACAGAACTCCTCAATTACCAGTTTCTTTAACTCATTCAATCGCATTTTCCTAATGGCCCTGGAATCTTCAGCTTGGACAATATTGTTCCACCAACATAGTACTGAGTCAGTAAAGGAGTGGGTGGCAAACTTCACCTTCTGATCCTCCTGGCACTCGCTGATCTCGAGTACCACTTCCATCTCCCTTACCCAACGGTGGGCGGCGGTAGCATTACCATTTCCATCAAAAGTTGGGGGCTTGCACCTCTGGAATGCCCCGTAACTGCATCCCTTAGTCGTCACCCCCTACATCATCCTCTTCCTCATCAGATACTACTATCTCAGGATCCGGTCGTTCCTCTCCTCCCTTGCTTTCCTTTCCAGTCGACTCTCTCCGGTTCTCCTTCTCCTTTCTTTCCTCGTTCCTCACAGCTCTAATAACATCGGTCACCACAGACGGCATAACTGCCTCCAGGACTTGGTGTACCTCATCAGCAATCGCCTCCCTAGCTGAGGCATTCAGGCTCGCATTCTCAGTTTCTTCATTCCGGTCAGGAACCTCGGGGTTCACATGAGTCGTCTTAGGAGCTTTAGCACTGCTCCTAGTCGTACGCGGTCTACCTCTACGTCTAGAAGCTTTGGTAGGTTTCTTCCTAGCCATTTCCTAAGCACTATAAGATCAAACACCAAAACAATCATTCAAGGTAATAGCTCAGTTTATGTCAAGTATAGTAAGTCTCTAATTACAGTGGCCAGTTGTGATTAGCCACTTACTTTACTCTCCACACCCCAAGCACTTCCTATCCTGACTACATCAGCATCTAAATCTACTAAGAACACATAAATCACATAGCACACGCACATAATACTGGTTGACTTTCAAGAAAAACAATACCTGATGGCACATGGTTACTCGGGCTGACATCCTTCTTCCTATCCCATTTTCGGTTTAAGTTAAGGTTTATTTTGAAAAATTTACCCGTTTCACTTAAACTTTGGCTCTGATACCAACTTGTAAGGCCCGGTTCCCGGAGACCTCACAGTTGGTCATTCACAGCATAAAACATACATATTATAAATCTAAGCAGCGGAATCAATTTGACAAAAACCCATTCATTGATTATAAACACTGTTGTTAAGCAATACATTCTAGTTCATGGGTCACAAAATGATTAGTCGAATGAATTACAAAACAACAGTATTGTTAAAACATAAATGGATGTCAGTCTTGCCCGCCAAATAGCCATCCCCGTGTGCCATCATCAGCAACCTGTTACCTGCCAACTGAAAAATACATAAAAGTTAGCGTTGCTGAGTGAGTTCTAGTTTTGTAATTAAGATACTTTACTTTTCATTTCAAACCGTTCATTATTCATATGTGATCACACATCGTACGTACACGTAGGTAATCATTATTATATTCATCATCGTTCAATTAGTACTTTTATCATTACCTTCCGAGTCTTTTGCGACACAGAGTCACTCACCTCGTTAGCAATCTTAATGATTGCCCTTTTTGTTCCTGTGAGTCTTTTGCGACACCGAGTCGCTCACATCTATGGCAATCTCAAGGATTGCACTTATCCTGTGAGTCTTTTGCGATACCAAGTTGCTCACCTCTATGCCAATCTCAAAGATTGACCCTGTGTGCATCCTTCGGGGTAGCGAACCCGCATCACAGTTGAGCTAACACCTGCCAGGGATGTGCACCTCCATTCATTTGCTTGCAAGACTTTCGTTCATTCATTTACGTTCCACTTTTCTTTATCATTAATCTTTCACTTTATTAATGATAATACTTCCTGTCTTGATCATGATCATACCACGTAGAGTCATACAATATTATTATTAATAAGCATATTAATAATAATTAATAACATTAATAATAGCCCTAATCATAATATTAATTAAAATATTAAGAAAATAGTCATCATGACATTCAAACATAATCATATGCATTTAATAAATCCTTAGTCAATATCTGTCCAAAACCCTAGTTGTACAAACTTCCACACAAATTCTGCATTAATTCTAATTTTGGGCGCATGAGTACTATTTGGACTCATGAGGACTATTTGGGCGTTTGACCACTGTTGGGACTTTTTACCTTACACTTAGTAAATAATTCCAGGCACAAGAGCACTGTTCAGACTCATTACCCTACACTTAGTTTTTCTAAGTCAGAACTCCGGCACATGAGCACTGTTTGGACTTATTACCCTACACTTGGTTTTTCTAAGTCAGAATTCAGACACATGAGCACTGTTTAGACTCATTACCTTACACTTGGTTTTTCTAAGTCAGAATTCAGACTCATGAGCACTATTAGACTCATTACCCTGCACTTAGTTTTTTCTAAGGCACAATTCAGACTCATGAGCACTATTTGGACTTATTACCCTGCACTTAGTTTTTCTAAGTCAGAATTCAGACTCATGAGCACTGTTTGGACTTATTACCCTGCACTTAGTTTTTCTAAGTCAGAATTCACACTCATGAGCACTATTTGGACTTATTACCCTGCACTTAGTTTTTCTAAGTCAGAATTCAGACTCATGAGCACTGTTTGGACTTATTACCCTGCACTTAGTTTTTCTGAGTCAGAATTCAGACTCATGAGCACTATTTGGACTTATTACCCTGCACTTAGTTTTTCTAAGTCAGAATTCAGACTCATGAGCACTATTTGGACTTATTACCCTGCACTTAGTTTTTCAAAGTCAGAATTCAGACTCATGAGCACTGTTTGGACTTATTACCTTGCACTTAGTTTTTCTAAGTCAGAATTCAGACTCATGAGGACTGTTTGGACTCATGATCCTTGTATAGGCGTATTATTAACCTGTTAAACATGTTCCTGAGTCCATTTCTATCCCAATCATCACATTACCTTATTCTGAGTATATACACACTACACTAAGCATGATCATAACATAAAACATTCATAAACATCATCATGCATACATGGGCACATACGGGTTCATACTTCCATTCTTTTTAAAAACATTTTCATGTATTTCCAGCCCCAAAATCATACAAAACATGTGAAAAATACGGGGTCTAGAACTCACCTTTGTTGTTCTTCAATTTCACACTCTTCACCCGAGCCTCTTCTGTTGGACCAAAGAACCAATGAGCCAAGATCAGGAAAACCTCTAAGTCCCACATGCCACTACAACAACAAGTGAAGACTCTCATCAGCTATTGTGTTCTCTTGCCGGAAGGTCAGAGAGGACTGAGGACTCTCATCAGCTATATTTTCTCTTGCCTGAATGTCAGTCTCGAGAGCATCTTAGTGCCAGCTCTCTGCTGAGATGATGAAGTCTGAAGGAACAAATTCTGAAGATCAAAGAACTGAAGATCATCAGCTGAAGATATCAAAAGGCTGAAGATCTAAAGTACTGAAGATCTTCCGAAGCACAAAGTCTGAAGACAAAGACTGAAGACAACAACTGATGATATCTACTGAGATCATCAGTTGTTACATCTTCCGAAGCTGTTCTATCTTCCGAAGCAAAGTCTGAAGAAAAAGACTGAAGACAACACTGATGATATCTACTGAGATCATCAGTTGTTACATCTTCCGAAACTGTTCTATCTTCCGAAGCAAAGTCTGAAGAAAAAGACTGAAGACAACAACTGATGATATCTACTGAAGTCATCAGTTGTTACATCTTCCGAAGCAACATCTTCCAAAGTTTCATCTTCCGAAGCCAAGTCTGAAGACCAAGTACTGAAGACAGAGTTTGTCTCAACAACTGAAGAAGTCCTCTTCAGTTGTGTGGTGGTTTTTTCCTTTTCCGAAGTTTATTTTGTGTCAGTAGTTGTACAACAGCTGAAGAGAATGTTTTTCAGCTGTTATAGTTTCAGTAGTTACTTTTGTCAGTACTTAGGAACTTTTGTAAGAAGATGTCAGTTGTTGACATCTTCAGTAGTTTTATGTTTTGTCAGTTGTAATTTGAATATTCAGTGATGTCAGAAAAAGGACATCATGCCCATCCTTTGCCGCCTATAAAAGGATGGGTAACCATACTGTTTTAATTGCCGAAACGTGCGAACCAATAGAACATTTATTGTTTGCAGAAACTCTTCTCTCTATGTTCATGCTTTAATTTGAATTATCTTTTATGTTCTTGCTTTAATTGCTAATTAATGAGCTAAATCCGCTGCAAACATAATCTAATTGATCAACGAGAGAGGCTGAGATCCTGTCAATTGGTATCAGAGCGGGTTAATCATTGATTGATCTTACCATTGGTCATTTGAAACTGCTCTTTTGATCTCTCAGTTTGATCGAATTAGCAATTTGCAAGAGTTAGTCATAGAGAGTGAGCTTCTGCTGTTTCCGGCCAAAACCTTGAGGTCTTTCGGTGGAAACCAGCAGAGGAAGTGGTATTTCCTGAGCTTAGAGTGAAACCCACTGAATCATTGAAAAGAAAAGTGGTTGCTGGTACTCACACTTCTATACCAATCTCAAATGTATTTTATGATGAGAAGACTTATGAGATGGTGATTGAAAGGAAGTAGGGAGGAAAGGAAGGATCAGAAATCAGATTGTTCAGTGGATATGAGGTCAGACTGCTTGATGAGTCATACATCCAGTACATCTTCACAAGGCACTTCAGGGAGATCAGCAACAAGTTGGGTGAAGCTGATATGCTCTTCTTTTTAAAGTGCATTAAACTCCTGAAGTTGGCCTATGATCGAGTACAAAGAAAGAGAGATCAGAGAATGAGGAAGAAGACTCCCTTGCAGTTTGGGAACATTGTTAAACTTGAGGTAGACGTGGATGGGTATCTCCTAATTCACAGAGATGGTCTGTCAACCGTAGCCATCTGGGAGCCCATCTCACTGAGGAAGATGCCTATTGAGGCATTGCACAATATGAGACATATGAAGATACATGTTCTGAACAAGGAAAAACTACGTGAAGCACAAGATTTCTCTAACATGATCAAGTCTCTTGTGGATCCCTCCTACACTAATCCTCCTGCTGCACAAGACCCAGCAGAATCTTCACAACCTCATCCACCCTTAAAACCTTGAAGTACATAGGCTGTATAATCCTTAGGGGGAGTATTGTTGGACCCTGAAAGGATCATACATGCCAATTCAAGAGGTGGATGGTTGTTCTGCTGGAAATCTCCCCAAGTCCAAGAAGAAATGCGGATCAAGAAAATACAAGTGTCGGCTATCCGCATTTGTTAATGCGGATGTACAAGAACAAATGCTGACAAGTATTTGTTCATCCGCATTAACTAATGCGGACAACCGACAAATGCAGACAAGACTTTTGTTCATCCGCATTAACAAATGCGGATGTTAAGTAACAAATGCGCTCAGTGTTTGTTCATCCGCATTTGTCAATGCTGATGACCAAACACCAATGCGGAAGAATAGAAGACTAATGCTGATGAAGACTTACTCATCCGCATTAACAAATGCGGATGACTAAGAACAAATGCGTATGAAGACAAACTATTCTGTACAGTTAGGGTAGTTTAGTCATTTTGTACAAGCTGTAAGTCAGTCTATAAATAGATCAGAAACCTCGTATGTGAGGTGACTCTTGAGACTTTAGACTTTGTACCTGAAAACTCCTGACACCTCTTATTCTTTGTTTCATCTGAGGTTGTCTTGTATTGTTACTGTAGCTTGCTAAACCTAGCATTTACTTTGTAACAGTTCAGATAATCAATACAAGTGCATTTATGAGTATTTCAAGTGTTAAATGTTCATTGATTGTTTGATTCCGCCTCTCAATCATTGACTCAATCAACATATTCGATCCTTGTTGATTCACATCAACAGAGAATATCATTCTCAAACCCAGTCATGCACAACAAGTACAAGTCATCATAGAACATTACCGACCCTCTGTGGAAAAGCGGGGGTTCGGGGGCGGTAGCCCCTGACAGCGGGGTCGTAGGGGCGACAACCCTAGTAGGGTCCAAGGGGCAACGTCCCTGGCTAGGACCGTGCTGCCAGGTCAACGCAAAAAGTTTTTATTTTAACACATTTGTATAGCACATTTTGTTATAGAAAAATCATTCTTCCTGTTAAAACCTCTTAAAATCTTGGTTATTTAAATCGTATATATTTAGTATGCATTTCCAGCCCCAAAATTTAGAAAAATATTTCTAAGTCTTAGGCGCATGAGCACTATGTATTTGCATGGCCTTCTAGGCACATGGGAGCACTTAGGCACATGGGAAAGGTTCTGGGAGCATGGGCACTATTTAGGCGCATGGCCTAACACTTAGTCATTTCGGGCAACATTCTAGGTGCATGGGCACTATGCAGGCGCATGAGTGTGTAGGCGCATGGACACTTAGCCAAATTCAGCCTAATTCTCGACGTATGGCTACTATTTGGCCATATGAGTTTCAGGCATATGGGACTTAGGCGCATGACAACTAACTACAACTACCGTCATCCTAGTTCTATCCCAATCAAATTCTAATATGTTCTAAGCTTAGTTCATACATTCTAAGCATTAGAAACACATTAATAACATCAAAGAACCGAGCCAATTAACATCAAAACACTAACCTTCAAACTTCTTCTTCTTCTTCTTTCTAGTCCCGAAGCTTTCTGCTCTTCCTCTCTCTAAAATCCGAACAAAAAGGTGATGTGCAAGGAGTATGGACGGCCACACTCCTTTTGTACAAAATATAATATTATTTTGTACTTTTACACCTTTAACCCCTTAGTTTGGGTTTTATTACATTTCCTCCTTTTTCTTCGTTTACAAGTGTTAAAAAATCTGTGTGTTACATTTTCACAGAACATGAGAGCATTATTCTCAAACCCGTGATGACAACTCCTTAGGAATTGGTGCTTCTTAGATCTCCCAGAGAGGGGCTATGTACAAACTAGATATCAACAATACTTCCCCATCAAGTGAAGTATCATGCTTTCTTTTAAAGCTAATGGTGATGAGTGAACTCTTTGGCAAAAAAGAATGTGCCATGTTAATTTTAAAACTATGAACAAACGGGTTAAAAATAATTTGGTACATGGTGTGCCTAAAAAGGAGTCTTTCTGTATATATACTTGTGTTGCTTGTCTGAAAGGGAAGCAATACAAGTCTCTCAGAAATCCAAAGAGGTTAACTCCATTACCATCCCATTACACCTATTACACATGGATCTTTTTGTCCCATAAGTATAATGAGCTTTAGAAGGAAATCATAGTGCCTTGTGATTGTTGATGATTTCACAAGATATACACATGTATTCTTTTTAAAAACAAAAGATGAAACTACTAAACTTTAAATCTTTTATTGTAAAAATTGAAAATCAAATTGATCACAAGGTAGAGATCATTAGAAGTGATCAAGGGACCGAGTTTAAGAATCAAGTTCTTGACTCATTTTGTAAATCAAAGGGATTGCCAAACAATATAGTGCTCCTAGATCTCCTTAACAGAATGGTGTTGCAAAGAGCAGGAATATGACACTTATTGAGGCTACCAGAACTATGTTAGCTGATTCAAAGCTGCCTCTAACTTTCTGGGCAGAGGCAGTCAACATTGCATCTTATGTGCAGAACATGGTTTTTATTGTTAAGCCCCATGGAAAGACCCGTTATGAGCTTAGAGCAAGAGGCACCATTCATTGGTTTTCTTAGGTCTTTTGGTAGTAGGTGCACCATACTTAACACAAAAGACAATTTAACAAAATTTGCTGAAAAGTCAGAGGATGCTATCTTTGTTGGATATTCCTCAAACTTTATTGCTTATAGAGTATATAGCATTAAAAACCAACAATTTAAGGAATCATCCAACATTGTTGTCAATGAGCACACTCCTTGTGTTAAGGGAAATGGTCCTTGTAGGATCGGTGTTGGTCACTCAACAAGTGGTTTTCCTCTCAAACTCGCCTAGAACAACACTCGGATCGGTGTTGGCCACTCAACAAGTGGTTTTCCTCTCAAACTCGCCTAGAACAACACTCAGATAGAGTCTTAAGAAGAGTTGATCACAATATAACAAGTATCAAATGATAATAAACACATGAAGTAAATTTTCAAGGTACTTTTATATATTGATTCTCAACTCAAAGGATTACAAGACTCTTACAAGCACAATCTCTCTATCTATTGAGTTACAATGAGAACTATATATATAATACTACATACAGTCGGATATTCTTTGAATCCAGCTGGAAACCTATAACCAAAAAGCCTATACTACAAGACTATAGGTTAAGGTATCTCGGATATTTTATCTGAGATTTGGTAGTCTGGACATGTCCCTGACTTACCTTTTATCACCAACTAAGGTTGGTAACATGTACTATCATAAAAAGGTAAACGGTGCAATAAGTATGGTCAACCACATGGCTCTTTAGGAAGAAGCCATGCTGTATCACAGGTCTGCATCGGAATGTCAGAGAACATACTTATGTCAACTGGTTCATAGCAGGGTCTTCCGAAGGTTAAGTTGCTTCGGAAGAGTAACTTCTTCTGAAGCCACTTATACTTCGGAAGACTGCATCTTCCGAGGCTTGGCAATTCTCCTTGTCTGCAGAAGTAGAGTTTGTCTTCGGAAGTTGATCTTTCACTTGTCTTCAGAAGAACTCTTCAACCTTCGGAAGTTTACATACTTAGCTTCGAAAGCCTTTGAATGTAGCACCAAAATTGACTAAGTTAAGTAGTTTTGGTTGCACCGGCCTTTCTCATGATCCAACAAACTCCCCCTAGGCTGATGCTACCAAAACTTTACTTCTCTCTTCTTCTCAAAACTTTCAGCACTAAGGAAAGTAGATATCTGTCTGTTTCCTTGTTTTTCCCTGATGTGGTGCTGAGATGTTTGTACAAATCCTTGGTAGACAGAACATCCAGTCTGTTACCTTGGATTATATGTACCCTTTCTTGTGGCCCTCTAAAAAGAGTTAGTTGATGGAAACTATTGTCATATTCCCATCTAACTATAGGTTCCAATTCCGTACCCTCCACCATCTGTAGAAAGGTTGCGCCCTTGGTGGTAGGTCTTTCCTTTTCTTCCTGTCTTCTCAACTTCAACTGTTCATTGATCCTTGCCTTTACAGTATTATAAACACTGTTGTTAAGCAATACATTCTAGTTCATGGGTCACAAAATGATTAGTCGAATGAATTACAAAACAACAGTATTGTCAAAACATAAATGGATGTCAGTCTTGCCCGCCAAATAGCCATCCCCGTGTGCCATCATCAGCAACCTGTTACCTGCCAACTGGAAAATACATAAAAGTCAGCGTTGCTGAGTGAGTTTTAGTTTTGTAATTAAAATACTTTACTTTTCATTTCAAACCGTTCATTATTCATATGTGATCACACATCGTACGTACACGTAGGTAATATCATTATTATCTTCATCATCGTTCAATTAGTACTTTTATCATTACCTTCCGAGTCTTTTGCGACACAGAGTCACTCACCTCGTTAGCAATCTTAATGATTGCCCTTTTTGTTTCTGTGAGTCTTTTGCGGCACCGAGTCGCTCACCTTCATGGCAATCTCAAGGATTGCACTTATCCTGTGAGTCTTTTGCGACACCAAGTCGCTCACCTCTATGCCAATCTCAAAGACTGACCCTGTATGCATCCTTCGGGGTAGCAAACCCGCATCACAGTTGAGCTAACACCTGCCAGGGGTGTGCACCTCCATTCATTTGCTTGCAAGACTTCCGTTCATTCATTTACGTTCCACTTTTCTTTATCATTAATCTTTCACTTTATTAATGATAATACTTCCTGTCTTGATCATGATCATACCACGTAGAGTCATACAATATTATTATTAATAATCATATTAATAATAATAATAATAACATTAATAATAGCCCTAATCATAATATTAATTAAAATATTAAGAAAAGAGTCATCATGACATTCAAACATAATCATATGCATTTAATAAATCCTTAGTCAATATCAGTCCAAAACCCTAGTTATACAAACTTCCACGAAAATTCTGCATTAAATTCTAATTTTTGGGCGCATGAGTACTATTTGGACTCATGAGGACTATTTGGGCGTTTGACCACTGTTGGGACTTTTTACCTTACACTTAGTAAATAATTCCAGCCACAAGAGCACTGTTCAGACTCATTACCCTACCCTTAGTTTTTCTAAGTTAGAATTCTTGCACATGAGCACTGTTTGGACTTATTACCCTACCCTTGGTTTTTCTAAGTCAGAATTCAGACACATGAGCACTGTTTAGACTCATTACCCTACACTTTGTTTTTCTAAGTCAGAATTCAGACTCATGAGCACTATTTAGACTCATTACCCTGCACTTAGTTTTTCTAAGTCAGAATTCAGACTCATGAGTACTATTTGGACTTATTACCCTACACTTAGTTTTTCTAAGTCAGAATTCAGACTCATGAGCACTATTTGGACTTATTACCCTGCACTTAGTTTTTCTAAGTCAGAATTCAGACTCATGAGCACTGTTTGGACTTATTACCCTGCACTTAGTTTTTCTAAGTCAGAATTCAGACTCATGAGCACTATTTGGACTTATTACCCTGCACTTAGTTTTTCTAAGTCAGAATTCAGACTCATGAGCACTGTTTGGACTCATGATCCTTGTATAGGCGTATTATTGACCTGTTAAACATGTTCCTGAGACCATTTCAGTCCCAATCATCACATTACCTTATTCTGAGCATATACACACTATACTAAGCATGATCATAACATAAAACATTCATAAACATCATCATGCATACATGGCACATACGGGTTCATACTTCCATTCTTTTAAAAACATTTTACATGTATTTCCAGCCCCAAAATCATACAAAACATGTGAAAAATACGGGTTCTAGAACTCACCTTTGTTGTTCTTCAATTTCACACTCTTCACCCGAGCCTCTTCAAACGGTTCTAACACCTAAAACACACACACGATATCACCCGAACACACAAGTCACATTTATAAGCACATACACGGGTCTAGAATCATCCTAAGCATCAAATTTTCGAGAATTCTTACCAAAAATCTCAAACTTTCTTGTTTCTTCTTCAAAAAAAATCCGAGGTTCTGATCTTTCTCTCTCTAGATCCGGTAGAAAGGTGAAAAGCAGCAGGGTATGGGCTGCTTCACCACCTTTTATGCAAAAATAATTATAAAGTTTGCACCTTTATCAATTTTGGTCCCTCACTTATGTTGACTTTTATTTCTTTCCCTTTTTTTTCCCCTTTCTTTCTTATTGTTTTCATCTCTCTTTTTTCTTTTCTTTTTTTTTAAAAAAATACGGGTGTTACAAGTCCACCCCCTTATATAGGTTTCGTCCCCAAAACTTGTTATTCCTCAACAGATGTGGGTAATGTCGCCTCATCTCCTCTTCCGTCTCCCACGTAGACTCGGATCCCTTCCTGTGCTTCTACTGTACACGCACAAGAGGAACCACTTTATTCCTTAACCTCTTCTCCTTACGATCAATGATTGTCACTAGTTGCTCCACGTAGTTGAGCCGTTCATCCACCTTAATATCCTCCAGTGGAACAATCATATCTTCATCAGCTAAGCACTTTCTTAGATGGGATACATGGAATGTGGGATGAATTCCGCTTAACTCATCTGGCAATTCAAGTCGATAGGCTACCTCTCCTACTCGTGCAATGATTCGGAAAGGTCCTATATGTCTCGGGCTTAGTTTACTTCGTTTCCTGAATCGGATAATTCCTTTCCAAGGTGAGACCTTCAACATGACTCGGTCACCAACCTTAAACTCTATCGGTCTTTGCCTCTTGTCAGCATACGACTTTTGCCTATCTTTCGCCCCCTTCATGAAGGCTTTGATCTTTTCTAACTTCTCAGTCGTTGCTTCAACTACCTTGACACCTCCCAGTTCCTTCTGCCTAATGTCTCCCCAACATACGGGCGTCCTACATTTCCTACCGTACAACATCTCGTAGGGTGGCATGCTAATGCTGGCATGATAACTGTTGTTGTACGAGAATTCTGCTAACGGCAGGTGGTCGTCCCAACTTCCTCCAAAATCGATCACGCACGCTCGAAGCATGTCCTCAAGCGTCTGGATCGTCCTCTCAGACTGACCGTCCGTCTAAGGGTGATATGCTGTACTGATGTGTAGCCTTGTCCCCATTGCATCATGAAATCTCTTCCAAAACTTGGAGGTAAACCGGGTGTCGCGATCGGACACAATAGACACCGGCACACCATGACGAGCTACGATTTCCTTGATGAACAAATCCGCCAATCTTTCGGACGAGTATGTTTCGCGGATCGGTAGTAAGTGAGCACTCTTCGTTAATCGGTCGACGATCACCCATATAGCATCATATCCTTTCGGGGTACGTGGTAACTTCGTGATGAAATCCATGGTGACGTGCTCCCACTTCCAGTCGGGTATATCCAACGGTTGGATCTTCCCGTAAGGTTTCTGGTGTTCTGCCTTTACTTGTAAACAAGTCAGGCACTTTCCCACGTACTCCACCGCGTCACGTTTCATGCCCGGCCACCAATAATCCTTCTTCATATCATGATACATTTTGGTAGCACCGGGATGAATGGAGTATCGAGTCTTATGGGCCTCATCCATGATCTTTCCACGTAGATCCCCGTATCGAGGAATCCACATCCGCCCGAATCGGGTCTTAACACCAAGAGTGTTTTCGCCCAATTCCGTGACTAGACCTCTCATCCTTTCAGAGTTAAGACGATCTTCTTTCAAAGCTTAGTCTTGAAACTCCTTAACCTGTGTCATCACGTCGGAGGTCATGATTAACTGATAAGCCTTCACCCGAATCGGCTCGGGTCTCTCCTTCCGGCTAAGGGCATCTGCCACCACATTGGCCTTGCCCAGATGGTAATGGATTTCACAATCATAGTCCTTTATGAGTTCCAACCATCGCCTCTACCTCATGTTTAGGTCCTTTTGCTCGAAGAAGTACTTCAAGCTTTTATGGTCTGTGAAGATGGTGCACTTGGTCCCGTATAGATAGTGCCGCCAAATCTTCAATGCGAAAACCACCGTGGCTAATTCCAGATCGTGTGTGGGATAGTTGATTTCGTGGGTTTTCAGTTGTCGAGATGCATAAGCTATTACCCTTCCACGCTGCATCAACACGCAACCTAGCCCAGAATAAGATGCATCCGAATAGACCACTAAGTCGTCATTCCCCTCGGGCAGTGTCAAGACAGGAGCTTGTGTTAGTCTCGTCTTCAACTCCTCAAAGACAGTCTCCTGCTCTCGACCCCACACAAATTTTACATCCTTGCGGGTCAATTTGTCAAAGGTGAGGCTATCTTGGAGAAATCTTGAATAAATCTCCTGTAGTAGCCCGCCAATCCTAAAAAGCTACGAATCTCGGATGGCGTCTTTGGTGACTTCCACTGCATCACAGCTTCAACCTTTGCTGGGTCCACCATGATTCCTTCCGCATTTACCACATGACCCAGAAATTGCACCTCACGTAGCCAGAAAGCACACTTGGAGAATTTAGCATACAACTTCTCCCTTCTTAAGGTTTCCAACACTTCCCGAATGTGACCGGCAAGCTCTTCCTCGCTCCTTGAATAAATCAAGATATCATCGATGAATACAATCACTGATTTATCCAACATCGGCCGGCACACCCGATTCATCAAATCCATAAAAGCAGCTGGCGCGTTGGTTAAACCAAAGGACATAACTAGAAACTCATAGTGTCCATAACGCGTACGAAAAGCTGTTTTAGGAACGTCTTGCTCCCTCACTTTCAATTGATGGTAGCCAGATCGAAGATCTATCCTCGAGAACCAACTGGCACCCTGGAGCTGGTCGAACAAGTCGTCAATCCTCGGTAACGGATACCGGTTCTTTATCGTCAATTTGTTCAACTCCCGGTAGTCAATACACATCCTCAGGCTACCATCCTTCTTCTTCACGAATAAGACCGGAGCACCCCAAGGAGAGATACTCGGTTTGATGAAACCCTTATCGAGCAACTCTTGCAGTTGCTCCATTAACTCCTTCATCTCAGTCGGAGCTAATCGGTACGGTGCCCTGGCGACAGGTTGGGCACCGGGTATCAAGTCAATTTGAAATTTGATTTCGCGATCTGGTGGCCCACCTGATAGGTCCTTCGGAAATACATCGGGAAAATCACGCACCACCGGCACATCGGACAATTGGGGTGTCGGCGTGTCCGCGTCTTTCACGTAGGCCAAATAAGCGCTACATCCACGTCTCATGCACTTTCCCGCCACCGCCATCGAAATCACTTTCGGAATCGAAATAACACGATCGCCGTATATTGTCACCGGACTTCCGTCAGGCGCCGTCAGTCTAATCATTTTCTGACGACATACGATATTCGCTTCATGGGTTGCTAACCAATCCATCCCTAGTAATACATCAAATCCACCTAGGGCATCACATGTATTTAGAAACAAACCTATGACCTTCTAACTCTATGGCACAGTCCTCTATCATATTTGTAACCCTAGTGGACTTACCAATAGCAGTCTCTACGTCGAAGGGCTCATCAATGCATTTACTACTAAGGGGCAGTTTAGCATAGAAATTGGCAGAAATAAAACTCCTACTAGCACCAGAATCAAATAACACAGAAGCAAGAGTTTGATCTACTAGAAACGTACCTGACACCACATCGGGGTCCGTCCTAGCCTCCTCCCTGTTCATGGTGAAAGCTCTGGCACTTGCCTTCTGCCCTTCAGCCCCGGCCTTCTTCTTCGCCCCGGAACTCTCTACCCTTGGCCTTCTGCAGTCTTTGCTCATATGGCCCGCCTCACCGCAAGTGTAACACCTCAGCTCCTTACAGTCTTTCAAGATGTGGCCCGGCTTCCCGCACTTGAAACACACGTTGAGCCCCATTCTGCACTCACCCGTATGCTCCTTCCCGCACTTGCCACACCTTTTAGGCCCTGAGCTTGATGACCCCACCCTACGGTCATCCCTCCTCATCTTCTTGTTGTTCGGGGTAAAACCACCCCGCCCGAACCGTTTCCCATTCCAGTTTCGGTCACCACAGCCTGCCTTCTTCACTTCCGCATCTGCTATCTCCCTCTCATCATAGAGTCTCGCAGCCAAATCCACTGCCGACCTAAAAGTGCTTGGTCGGGCAGCAATCATGTGCCTACGAATGTCGGCTGGCAGTCCCTGAATATACCGGTTAATCTTTCGAGACGCCGGTGTCACTTGATCCGGCACTAGCTTAGCCATCTCATTGAATTTGGTAGTGTACTGCTGGTGGGTCATGGTTCCCGCCTCGAGTTGTAAGAACTCCCTCTCGATCTTATCGAGTTCCCTGTGAGGACAGAACTCCTCAATTACCAGTTTCTTTAACTCATTCAATCGCATTTTCCTAATGGCCCTGGAATCTTCAGCTTGGACAATATTGTTCCACCAACATAGTACTGAGTCAGTAAAGGAGTGGGTGGCAAACTTCACCTTCTGATCCTCCTGGCACTCGCTGATCTCGAGTACCACTTCCATCTCCCTTACCCAACGGTGGGCGGCGGTAGCATTACCATTTCCATCAAAAGTTGGGGGCTTGCACCTCTGGAATGCCCCGTAACTGCATCCCTTAGTCGTCACCCCTACTACATCATCCTCTTCCTCATCAGATACTACTATCTCAGGATCCGGTCGTTCCTCTCCTCCCTTGCTTTCCTTTCCAGTCGACTCTCTCCGGTTCTCCTTCTCCTTTCTTTCCTCGTTCCTCACAGCTCTAATAACATCGGTCACCACAGACGGCATAACTGCCTCCAGGACTTGGTGTACCTCATCAGCAATCGCCTCCCTAGCTGAGGCATTCAGGCTCGCATTCTCAGTTTCTTCATTCCGGTCAGGAACCTCGGGGTTCACATGAGTCGTCTTAGGAGCTTTAGCACTGCTCCTAGTCGTACGCGGTCTACCTCTACGTCTAGAAGCTTTGGTAGGTTTCTTCCTAGCCATTTCCTAAGCACTATAAGATCAAACACCAAAACAATCATTCAAGGTAATAGCTCAGTTTATGTCAAGTATAGTAAGTCTCTAATTACAGTGGCCAGTTGTGATTAGCCACTTACTTTACTCTCCACACCCCAAGCACTTCCTATCCTGACTACATCAGCATCTAAATCTACTAAGAACACATAAATCACATAGCACACGCACATAATACTGGTTGACTTTCAAGAAAAACAATACCTGATGGCACATGGTTACTCGGGCTGACATCCTTCTTCCTATCCCATTTTCGGTTTAAGTTAAGGTTTATTTTGAAAAATTTACCCGTTTCACTTAAACTTTGGCTCTGATACCAACTTGTAAGGCCCGGTTCCCGGAGACCTCACAGTTGGTCATTCACAGCATAAAACATACATATTATAAATCTAAGCAGCGGAATCAATTTGACAAAAACCCATTCATTGATTATAAACACTGTTGTTAAGCAATACATTCTAGTTCATGGGTCACAAAATGATTAGTCGAATGAATTACAAAACAACAGTATTGTTAAAACATAAATGGATGTCAGTCTTGCCCGCCAAATAGCCATCCCCGTGTGCCATCATCAGCAACCTGTTACCTGCCAACTGAAAAATACATAAAAGTTAGCGTTGCTGAGTGAGTTCTAGTTTTGTAATTAAGATACTTTACTTTTCATTTCAAACCGTTCATTATTCATATGTGATCACACATCGTACGTACACGTAGGTAATATCATTATTATATTCATCATCGTTCAATTAGTACTTTTATCATTACCTTCCGAGTCTTTTGCGACACAGAGTCACTCACCTCGTTAGCAATCTTAATGATTGCCCTTTTTGTTCCTGTGAGTCTTTTGCGACACCGAGTCGCTCACATCTATGGCAATCTCAAGGATTGCACTTATCCTGTGAGTCTTTTGCGATACCAAGTTGCTCACCTCTATGCCAATCTCAAAGATTGACCCTGTGTGCATCCTTCGGGGTAGCGAACCCGCATCACAGTTGAGCTAACACCTGCCAGGGATGTGCACCTCCATTCATTTGCTTGCAAGACTTTCGTTCATTCATTTACGTTCCACTTTTCTTTATCATTAATCTTTCACTTTATTAATGATAATACTTCCTGTCTTGATCATGATCATACCACGTAGAGTCATACAATATTATTATTAATAAGCATATTAATAATAATATAATAACATTAATAATGTCACCACAAGGTGATGTAGGTGGTGATCTTCACACTGATCCTTAATGTTCAGGAGCCGATATAGCCTCATGCATCTATTCACCGGTCCAAGTACCATCACCCCCAATCACAAATTCCTTCTCCCTCCAACACAACATAATATCTCCCCACATGTCTCCTTCCTCCCCAATCACTCAAACCCATCCATTCTCCCACTCACCATCACCTATCCCCATCTCCACCTACGGATGCACCACAAGATTTGGTGATTCTTACTAGCTCATCAAGAATCCAAATCATCACCTGATGAGGAGATCATACCATAAGATGCCTGCACGGCAACCAACATCAGAGGCTGCTCCTTCAGAAAGTTATGCTGAAAAGGAGTAAACAAGCCTGATGAGAAGGATGAAATGATTTCAGCTCTACTTCAGAAATTGCCAAGTTGGAGAAAATGCATAGTAGGAGATCAAATGTCCTACAAGATAGATTGTTGGAGCTGGATGAGAAGGAAAAGGAATTAAAAGAAGTGAAAGACTCGTATGAAAAGGAAAGAAAAGTTAAAGATGAAGAGATCAAAGTGTTGAAAGTAGCTCTTCATAGTTCAAGAAAGAAATTAGTGGTCATGTGGACACCTTGAACATTCAAACTATTGCCATGATGGATCAAGAAGAGATAATAGAAGAACAATCCAGTATCATCCTTGACCTTGAAAAAGAAGTAGAAGCTCTCAATAAAAGAGTCTCAGAGTTAGAAATGCTTGTGAGGTTAAAGCAAGAAGCTGAAAAGGATAATAAGAGATGAAGGAGATAAAAGCCATGACAAGAGGAAAAGAGATGATGACAAGAATGACATGACAAGAGTCATCCAAAGACGGTGATGATGACTCACCTCCACACAAAAGGATGGAAATCTCCAAGGGTGAAAAGAAAGGAGAACCAAGTGGATCCAAACATGAATCATCAAGCATGGAAATGATTATTTATTCAAGTCAACCAAGAAGTTCACACACTGAAGAGACTAATTTCAGTGAAATGATTAATGCTCTTGACATGTTCTCTGCTGAAGAATTTGTCATAGATGATGACTTCTGGGATTTCTTGATGAACCAAAGAACAGAGACTGAGCCTTTTGTTGTTATACCTCAATCTCCTGTGCCAATTGAAAAGGAATTGAGTATGCAACTGGTGCCTGCTGTGTCACTTTCTGAAGAACAAAAAGAGCTGATTAAGAAGCTTTGTGAACAGCAAGTACTTGAAGAAGAATCAGCAGCTGCTGTAGTTCACAGTCCTGAAAAGCACAATCTGAAGAACAGCCAAAAGAAGCTGAAATGGTTGAACCATCTTCTGAATTTCAAACATACACCAGAAAAGGAAATACTTATCTGAAAAGGCTAAGGGGAAAAGACCAATAGTAGAAGAAGAACATCAAATGAAAAAGCAAAAAGATGACCCCAGAAGCCTAGCAGCCATTACTGGATTCTTAGAAGAACATGAACAAGCCGAGTCATTGATGAAGAAAAAGGGTGAGATGATGATTTAGAAGAAGGTGAAATTCCAGGTGGATTCATGGTTGATAAGCCAGTGATCAGTAAAACCCTGTGAATGAAGACCTTATGTTGCTGTGAAAAGATTGAAAAGGTCAAGTCTGACGATTTGATGAAAAAGGCCGTATTTCTGATTGACCATGGATATGACCCTGATGAAGTCTTTGGGATGAATTATGAAAGGATGGTAGCTGAAGAAGAAAAGTTGAACATCTACTAGATCCAACCATTGAAACTGAGTATGAGAAAACTCAATCTCCCAAAGCTTCTAAGGTGAAGACACAAACAGTCAAATCAGCTTCTCCTCCTCAACCTTTGTTTCCTGATCCCTATAGCATGTCAGACAAAGAAATGAAGGAATATCTGTCTGCTCAAGGATTCACCAGAAGAAACTTGGGAACATGAAGACCATTCCCTAAGGGCTGCTATCCTTAGGCTGATCAATGAGAAGAAAGATAAGATGAAGAAACTGGAGGAACAAATCCCCAGACAGCAACCAAGAACAAGAATCATCTCTCTGCTCAAGAAATGAGCCTTACTCAAAGAGATCATGACTCATTGGCACCCATTCTTCACAAATACCCAGAGTGGTTTGCTGAACCATCTCAGATTGAACTACATGAAGGGTTAACTACTGCTGAGATGATCAGAGGTGTGTCTACTCCCAAAGGAAAAACTGATCAGAAATCATTGCTTGGAAGTATGACAGTGACTGGAATATGTTTATGGTGAAGAGAGCATCTGGATTAGTCCAATTCTTCACAGAGTACTCTGCTCTGGTGAACTCTCTGGAGATCCATGATCTGAAGGAACTTGCTAATCTGAGACTGATCAACCATGCAGCAATGTTCAGGGGATATGAATTTGAGGACATTCTAAGGATGTTCAAGAGAACTGACAACTTCAACTCCTTAAAGGCAATATGCATGAGAAAAGATAAATCATTTGTCAATCCCCTTGACAAGAAACAAAGAAAACCAGCAGAGGAAGTGGTATTTCCTGAGCTTAGAGTGAAACCCACTGAATCATTGAAAAGAAAAGTGGTTGCTGGTACTCACACTTCTATACCATCTCAAATGTATTTTATGATGAGAAGACTTATGAGATGGTGATTGAAAGGAAGTAGGGAGGAAAGGAAGGATCAGAATCAGATTGTTCAGTGGATATGAGGTCAGACTGCTTGATGAGTCATACATCCAGTACATCTTCACAAGGCACTTCAGGGAGATCAGCAACAAGTTGGGTGAAGCTGATATGCTCTTCTTTTTAAAGTGCATTAAACTCCTGAAGTTGGCCTATGATCGAGTACAAAGAAAGAGAGATCAGAGAATGAGGAAGAAGACTCCCTTGCAGTTGGGAACATTGTTAAACTTGAGGTAGACGTGGATGGGTATCTCCTAATTCACAGAGATGGTCTGTCAACCGTAGCCATCTGGGAGCCCATCTCACTGAGGAAGATGCCTATTGAGGCATTGCACAATATGAGACATATGAAGATACATGTTCTGAACAAGGAAAAACTACGTGAAGCACAAGATTTCTCTAACATGATCAAGTCTCTTGTGGATCCCTCCTACACTAATCCTCCTGCTGCACAAGACCCAGCAGAATCTTCACAACCTCATCCACCCTTAAAACCTTGAAGTACATAGGCTGTATAATCCTTAGGGGGAGTATTGTTGGACCCTGAAAGGATCATACATGCCAATTCAAGAGGTGGATGTTGTTCTGCTGGAAATCTCCCCAAGTCCAAGAAGAAATGCGGATCAAGAAACAAGTGTCGGCTATCCGCATTTGTTAATGCGGATGTACAAGAACAAATGCTGACAAGTATTTGTTCATCCGCATTAACTAATGCGGACAACCGACAAATGCAGACAAGACTTTTGTTCATCCGCATTAACAAATGCGGATGTTAAGTAACAAATGCGCTCAGTGTTTGTTCATCCGCATTTGTCAATGCTGATGACCAAACACCAATGCGGAAGAATAGAAGACTAATGCTGATGAAGACTTACTCATCCGCATTAACAAATGCGGATGACTAAGAACAAATGCGTATGAAGACAAACTATTCTGTACAGTTAGGGTAGTTTAGTCATTTTGTACAAGCTGTAAGTCAGTCTATAAATAATCAGAAACCTCGTATGTGAGTGACTCTTGAGACTTTAGACTTTGTACCTGAAACTCCTGACACCTCTTATTCTTTGTTTCATCTGAGGTTGTCTTGTATTGTTACTGTAGCTTGCTAAACCTAGCATTTACTTTGTAACAGTTCAGATAATCAATACAAGTGCATTTATGAGTATTTCAAGTGTTAAATGTTCATTGATTGTTTGATTCCGCCTCTCAATCATTGACTCAATCAACATATTCGATCCTTGTTGATTCACATCAACAGAGAATATCATTCTCAAACCCAGTCATGCACAACAAGTACAAGTCATCATAGAACATTACCGACCCTCTGTGGAAAAGCGGGGGTTCGGGGGCGGTAGCCCCTGACAGCGGGGTCGTAGGGGCACAACCCTAGTAGGGTCCAAGGGGCAACGTCCCTGGCTAGGACCGTGCTGCCAGGTCAACGCAAAAATTTTTATTTTAACACATTTGTATAGCACATTTTGTTATAGAAAATCATTCTTCCTGTTAAAACCTCTTAAAATCTTGGTTATTTAAATCGTATATATTTAGTATGCATTTCCAGCCCCAAAATTTAGAAAAATATCTAAGTCTTAGGCGCATGAGCACTATGTATTTGCATGGCCTTCTAGGCACATGGGAGCACTTAGGCACATGGAAAGTTCTGGGAGCATGGGCACTATTTAGGCGCATGGCCTAACACTTAGTCATTTCGGGCAACATTCTAGGTGCATGGGCACTATGCAGGCGCATGAGTGTGTAGGCGCATGGACACTTAGCCAAATTCAGCCTAATTCTCGACGTATGGCTACTATTTGGCCATATGAGTTTCAGGCATATGGACTTAGGCGCATGACAACTAACTACAACTACCGTCATCCTAGTTCTATCCCAATCAAATTCTAATATGTTCTAAGCTTAGTTCATACATTCTAAGCATTAGAAACACATTAATAACATCAAAGAACCGAGCCAATTAACATCAAAACACTAACCTTCAAACTTCTTCTTCTTCTTCTTCTAGTCCCGAAGCTTTCTGCTCTTCCTCTCTCTAAAATCCGAACAAAAAGGTGATGTGCAAGGAGTATGGACGGCCACACTCCCTTTTGTACAAAATATAATATTATTTTGTACTTTTACACCTTTAACCCCTTAGTTTGGGTTTTATTACATTTCCTCCTTTTTCTTCTTCGTTTACAAGTGTTAAAAAATCTGTGTGTTACATTTTCACAGAACATGAGAGCATTATTCTCAAACCCGTGATGACAACTCCTTAGGAATTGGTGCTTCTTAGATCTCCCAGAGAGGGGCTATGTACAAACTAGATATCAACAATACTTCCCCATCAAGTGAAGTATCATGCTTTCTTTTAAAGCTAATGGTGATGAGTGACTCTTTGGAAAAAAGAATGTGCCATGTTAATTTTAAAACTATGAACAAACGGGTTAAAAATAATTTGGTACATGGTGTGCCTAAAAAGGAGTCTTTCTGTATATATACCTTGTGTTGCTTGTCTGAAAGGGAAGCAATACAAAGTCTCTCAAAATCCAAAGAGGTTAACTCCATTACCATCCCATTACACCTATTACACATGGATCTTTTTGTCCCATAAGTATAATGAGCTTTAGAAGGAAATCATAGTGCCTTGTGATTGTTGATGATTTCACAAGATATACACATGTATTCTTTTTAAAAACAAAAGATGAAACTACTGAAACTTTAAATCTTTTATTGTAAAAATTGAAAATCAAATTGATCACAAGGGAGATCATTAGAAGTGATCAGGGACCGAGTTTAAGAATCAAGTTCTTGACTCATTTTGTAAATCAAAAGGGATTGCCAAACAATATAGTGCTCCTAGATCTCCTTAACAGAATGGTGTTGCAAAGAGCAGGAATATGACACTTATTGAGGCTACCAGAACTATGTTAGCTGATTCAAAGCTGCCTCTAACTTTCTGGGCAGAGCAGTCAACATTGCATCTTATGTGCAGAACATGGTTTTTATTGTTAAGCCCCATGGAAAGACCCGTTATGAGCTTAGAGCAAGAGGCACCATTCATTGGTTTTCTTAGGTCTTTTGGTAGTAGGTGCACCATACTTAACACAAAAGACAATTTAACAAAATTTGCTGAAAAGTCAGAGGATGCTATCTTTGTTGGATATTCCTCAAACTTTATTGCTTATAGAGTATATAGCATTAAAAACCAACAATTTAAGGAATCATCCAACATTGTTGTCAATGAGCACACTCCTTGTGTTAAGGGAAATGGTCCTTGTAGGATCGGTGTTGGTCACTCAACAAGTGGTTTTCCTCTCAAACTCGCCTAGAACAACACTCGGATCGGTGTTGGCCACTCAACAAGTGGTTTTCCTCTCAAACTCGCCTAGAACAACACTCAGATAGAGTCTTAAGAAGAGTTGATCACAATATAACAAGTATCAAATGATTAAACACATGAAGTAATTTTCAAGGTACTTTTATATATTGATTCTCAACTCAAAGGATTACAAGACTCTTACAAGCACAATCTCTCTATCTATTGAGTTACAATGAGAACTATATATATAATACTACATACAGTCGGATATTCTTTGAATCCAGCTGGAAACCTATAACCAAAAAGCCTATACTACAAGACTATAGGTTAAGGTATCTCGGATATTTTATCTGAGATTTGGTAGTCTGGACATGTCCCTGACTTACCTTTTATCACCAACTAAGGTTGGTAACATGTACTATCATAAAAGGTAAACGGTGCAATAAGTATGGTCAACCACATGGCTCTTTAGGAAGAAGCCATGCTGTATCACAGGTCTGCATCGGAATGTCAGAGAACATACTTATGTCAACTGGTTCATAGCAGGGTCTTCCGAAGGTTAAGTTGCTTCGGAAGAGTAACTTCTTCTGAAGCCACTTATACTTCGGAAGACTGCATCTTCCGAGGCTTGGCAATTCTCCTTGTCTGCAGAAGTAGAGTTTGTCTTCGGAAGTTGATCTTTCACTTGTCTTCAGAAGAACTCTTCAACCTTCGGAAGTTTACATACTTAGCTTCGAAAGCCTTTGAATGTAGCACCAAAATGACTAAGTTAAGTAGTTTTGGTTGCACCGGCCTTTCTCATGATCCAACAAACCCCCTAGGCTGATGCTACCAAAACTTTACTTCTCTCTTCTTCTCAAAACTTTCAGCACTAAGGAAAGTAGATATCTGTCTGTTTCCTTGTTTTTCCCTGATGTGGTGCTGAGATGTTTGTACAAATCCTTGGTAGACAGAACATCCAGTCTGTTACCTTGGATTATATGTACCCTTTCTTGTGGCCCTCTAAAAAGAGTTAGTTGATGGAAACTATTGTCATATTCCCATCTAACTATAGGTTCCAATTCCGTACCCTCCACCATCTGTAGAAAGGTTGCGCCCTTGGTGGTAGGTCTTTCCTTTTCTTCCTGTCTTCTCAACTTCAACTGTTCATTGATCCTTGCCTTTACAGTATTATAAACACTGTTGTTAAGCAATACATTCTAGTTCATGGTCACAAAATGATTAGTCGAATGAATTACAAAACACAGTATTGTCAAAACATAAATGGATGTCAGTCTTGCCCGCCAAATAGCCATCCCCGTGTGCCATCATCAGCAACCTGTTACCTGCCAACTGGAAAATACATAAAAGTCAGCGTTGCTGAGTGAGTTTTAGTTTGTAATTAAAATACTTTACTTTTCATTTCAAACCGTTCATTATTCATATGTGATCACACATCGTACGTACACGTAGGTAATATCATTATTATCTTCATCATCGTTCAATTAGTACTTTTATCATTACCTTCCGAGTCTTTTGCGACACAGAGTCACTCACCTCGTTAGCAATCTTAATGATTGCCCTTTTTGTTTCTGTGAGTCTTTTGCGGCACCGAGTCGCTCACCTTCATGGCAATCTCAAGGATTGCACTTATCCTGTGAGTCTTTTGCGACACCAAGTCGCTCACCTCTATGCCAATCTCAAAGACTGACCCTGTATGCATCCTTCGGGGTAGCAAACCCGCATCACAGTTGAGCTAACACCTGCCAGGGGTGTGCACCTCCATTCATTTGCTTGCAAGACTTCCGTTCATTCATTTACGTTCCACTTTTCTTTATCATTAATCTTTCACTTTATTAATGATATACTTCCTGTCTTTATCATGATCATACCACGTAGAGTCATACAATATTATTATTAATAATCATATTAATAATAATAATAATAACATTAATAATAGCCCTAATCATAATATTAATTAAAATATTAAGAAAAGAGTCATCATGACATTCAAACATAATCATATGCATTTAATAAATCCTTAGTCAATATCAGTCCAAAACCCTAGTTATACAAACTTCCACGAAAATTCTGCATTAAATTCTAATTTTTGGGCGCATGAGTACTATTTGGACTCATGAGGACTATTTGGGCGTTTGACCACTGTTGGGACTTTTTACCTTACACTTAGTAAATAATTCCAGCCACAAGAGCACTGTTCAGACTCATTACCCTACCCTTAGTTTTTCTAAGTTAGAATTCTTGCACATGAGCACTGTTTGGACTTATTACCCTACCCTTGGTTTTTCTAAGTCAGAATTCAGACACATGAGCACTGTTTAGACTCATTACCCTACACTTTGTTTTTCTAAGTCAGAATTCAGACTCATGAGCACTATTTAGACTCATTACCCTGCACTTAGTTTTTCTAAGTCAGAATTCAGACTCATGAGTACTATTTGGACTTATTACCCTACACTTAGTTTTTTCTAAGTCAGAATTCAGACTCATGAGCACTATTTGGACTTATTACCCTGCACTTAGTTTTTCTAAGTCAGAATTCAGACTCATGAGCACTGTTTGGACTTATTACCCTGCACTTAGTTTTTCTAAGTCAGAATTCAGACTCATGAGCACTATTTGGACTTATTACCCTGCACTTAGTTTTTCTAAGTCAGAATTCAGACTCATGAGCACTGTTTGGACTCATGATCCTTGTATAGGCGTATTATTGACCTGTTAAACATGTTCCTGAGACCATTTCAGTCCCAATCATCACATTACCTTATTCTGAGCATATACACACTATACTAAGCATGATCATAACATAAAACATTCATAAACATCATCATGCATACATAGGCACATACGGGTTCATACTTCCATTCTTTTAAAAACATTTTACATGTATTTCCAGCCCCAAAATCATACAAAACATGTGAAAAATACGGGTTCTAGAACTCACCTTTGTTGTTCTTCAATTTCACACCTCTTCACCCGAGCCTCTTCAAACGGTTCTAACACCTAAAACACACACACGATATCACCCGAACACACAAGTCACATTTATAAGCACATACACGGGTCTAGAATCATCCTAAGCATCAAATTTTCGAGAATTCTTACCAAAAATCTCAAACTTTCTTGTTTTCTTCTTCAAAAAAAATCCGAGGTTCTGATCTTTCTCTCTCTAGATCCGGTAGAAAGGTGAAAAGCAGCAGGGTATGGGCTGCTTCACCACCTTTTATGCAAAAATAATTATAAAGTTTGCACCTTTATCAATTTTGGTCCCTCCACTTATGTTGACTTTTATTTCTTTCCCTTTTTTTTCCCCTTTCTTTCTTATTGTTTTCATCTCTCTTTTTTTCTTTTCTTTTTTTTTAAAAAAATACGGGTGTTACAAGTCCACCCCCTTATATAGGTTTCGTCCCCAAAACTTGTTATTCCTCCTCAAACAGATGTGGGTAATGTCGCCTCATCTCCTCTTCCGTCTCCCACGTAGACTCGGATCCCTTCCTGTGCTTCTACTGTACACGCACAAGAGGAACCACTTTATTCCTTAACCTCTTCTCCTTACGATCAATGATTGTCACTAGTTGCTCCACGTAGTTGAGCCGTTCATCCACCTTAATATCCTCCAGTGGAACAATCATATCTTCATCAGCTAAGCACTTTCTTAGATGGGATACATGGAATGTGGGATGAATTCCGCTTAACTCATCTGGCAATTCAAGTCGATAGGCTACCTCTCCTACTCGTGCAATGATTCGGAAAGGTCCTATATGTCTCGGGCTTAGTTTACTTCGTTTCCTGAATCGGATAATTCCTTTCCAAGGTGAGACCTTCAACATGACTCGGTCACCAACCTTAAACTCTATCGGTCTTTGCCTCTTGTCAGCATACGACTTTTGCCTATCTTCGCCCCCTTCATGAAGGCTTTGATCTTTTCTAACTTCTCAGTCGTTGCTTCAACTACCTTGACACCTCCCAGTTCCTTCTGCCTAATGTCTCCCCAACATACGGCGTCCTACATTTCCTACCGTACAACATCTCGTAGGGTGGCATGCTAATGCTGGCATGATAACTGTTGTTGTACGAGAATTCTGCTAACGGCAGGTGGTCGTCCCAACTTCCTCCAAAATCGATCACGCACGCTCGAAGCATGTCCTCAAGCGTCTGGATCGTCCTCTCAGACTGACCGTCCGTCTAAGGGTGATATGCTGTACTGATGTGTAGCCTTGTCCCCATTGCATCATGAAATCTCTTCCAAACTTGGAGGTAAACCGGGTGTCGCGATCGGACACAATAGACACCGGCACACCATGACGAGCTACGATTTCCTTGATGAACAAATCCGCCAATCTTTCGGACGAGTATGTTTCGCGGATCGGTAGTAAGTGAGCACTCTTCGTTAATCGGTCGACGATCACCCATATAGCATCATATCCTTTCGGGGTACGTGGTAACTTCGTGATGAAATCCATGGTGACGTGCTCCCACTTCCAGTCGGGTATATCCAACGGTTGGATCTTCCCGTAAGGTTTCTGGTGTTCTGCCTTTACTTGTAAACAAGTCAGGCACTTTCCCACGTACTCCACCGCGCGTCACGTTTCATGCCCGGCCACCAATAATCCTTCTTCATATCATGATACATTTTGGTAGCACCGGGATGAATGGAGTATCGAGTCTTATGGGCCTCATCCATGATCTTTCCACGTAGATCCCCGTATCGAGGAATCCACATCCGCCCGAATCGGGTCTTAACACCAAGAGTGTTTTCGCCCAATTCCGTGACTAGACCTCTCATCCTTTCAGAGTTAAGACGATCTTCTTTCAAAGCTTAGTCTTGAAACTCCTTAACCTGTGTCATCACGTCGGAGGTCATGATTAACTGATAAGCCTTCACCCGAATCTCGGGTCTCTCCTTCCGGCTAAGGGCATCTGCCACCACATTGGCCTTGCCCAGATGGTAATGGATTTCACAATCATAGTCCTTTATGAGTTCCAACCATCGCCTCTACCTCATGTTTAGGTCCTTTTGCTCGAAGAAGTACTTCAAGCTTTTATGGTCTGTGAAGATGGTGCACTTGGTCCCGTATAGATAGTGCCGCCAAATCTTCAATGCGAAAACCACCGTGGCTAATTCCAGATCGTGTGTGGGATAGTTGATTTCGTGGGTTTTCAGTTGTCGAGATGCATAAGCTATTACCCTTCCACGCTGCATCAACACGCAACCTAGCCCAGAATAAGATGCATCCGAATAGACCACTAAGTCGTCATTCCCCCGGGCAGTGTCAAGACAGGAGCTTGTGTTAGTCTCGTCTTCAACTCCTCAAAGACAGTCTCCTGCTCTCGACCCCACACAAATTTTACATCCTTGCGGGTCAATTTTGTCAAAGGTGAGGCTATCTTGGAGAAATCTTGAATAAATCTCCTGTAGTAGCCCGCCAATCCTAAAAAGCTACGAATCTCGGATGGCGTCTTTGGTGACTTCCACTGCATCACAGCTTCAACCTTTGCTGGGTCCACCATGATTCCTTCCGCATTTACCACATGACCCAGAAATTGCACCTCACGTAGCCAGAAAGCACACTTGGAGAATTTAGCATACACTTCTCCCTTCTTAAGGTTTCCAACACTTCCCGAATGTGACCGGCAAGCTCTTCCTCGCTCCTTGAATAAATCAAGATATCATCGATGAATACAATCACTGATTTATCCAACATCGGCCGGCACACCCGATTCATCAAATCCATAAAGCAGCTGGCGCGTTGGTTAAACCAAAGGACATAACTAGAAACTCATAGTGTCCATAACGCGTACGAAAAGCTGTTTTAGGAACGTCTTGCTCCCTCTTTCATTGATGGTAGCCAGATCGAAGATCTATCCTCGAGAACCAACTGGCACCCTGGAGCTGGTCGAACAAGTCGTCAATCCTCGGTAACGGATACCGGTTCTTTATCGTCAATTTGTTCAACTCCCGGTAGTCAATACACATCCTCAGGCTACCATCCTTCTTCTTCACGAATAAGACCGGAGCACCCCAAGGAGAGATACTCGGTTTGATGAAACCCTTATCGAGCAACTCTTGCAGTTGCTCCATTAACTCCTTCATCTCAGTCGGAGCTAATCGGTACGGTGCCCTGGCGACAGGTTGGGCACCGGGTATCAAGTCAATTTGAAATTTGATTTCGCGATCTGGTGGCCCACCTGATAGGTCCTTCGGAAATACATCGGGAAAATCACGCACCACCGGCACATCGGACAATTGGGGTGTCGGCGTGTCCGCGTCTTTCACGTAGGCCAAATAAGCGCTACATCCACGTCTCATGCACTTTCCCGCCACCGCCATCGAAATCACTTTCGGAATCGAAATAACACGATCGCCGTATATTGTCACCGGACTTCCGTCAGGCGCCGTCAGTCTAATCATTTTCTGACGACATACGATATTCGCTTCATGGGTTGCTAACCAATCCATCCCTAGTAATACATCAAATCCACCTAGGGGCATCACATGTAATTTAGAAACAAACCTATGACCTTCTAACTCTATGGCACAGTCCTCTATCATATTTGTAACCCTAGTGGACTTACCAATAGCAGTCTCTACGTCGAAGGGCTCATCAATGCATTTACTACTAAGGGGCAGTTTAGCATAGAAATTGGCAGAAATAAAACTCCTACTAGCACCAGAATCAATAACACAGAAGCAAGAGTTTGATCTACTAGAAACGTACCTGACACCACATCGGGGTCCGTCCTAGCCTCCTCCCTGTTCATGGTGAAAGCTCTGGCACTTGCCTTCTGCCCTTCAGCCCCGGCCTTCTTCTTCTTCGCCCCGGAACTCTCTACCCTTGGCCTTCTGCAGTCTTTGCTCATATGGCCCGCCTCACCGCAAGTGTAACACCTCAGCTCCTTACAGTCTTTCAAGATGTGGCCCGGCTTCCCGCACTTGAAACACACGTTGAGCCCCATTCTGCACTCACCCGTATGCTCCTTCCCGCACTTGCCACACCTTTTAGGCCCTGAGCTTGATGACCCCACCCTACGGTCATCCCTCCATCTTCTTGTTGTTCGGGGTAAAACCACCCCGCCCGAACCGTTTCCCATTCCAGTTTCGGTCACCACAGCCTGCCTTCTTCACTTCCGCATCTGCTATCTCCTCTCATCATAGAGTCTCGCAGCCAAATCCACTGCCGACCTAAAAGTGCTTGGTCGGGCAGCAATCATGTGCCTACGAATGTCGGCTGGCAGTCCCTGAATATACCGGTTAATCTTTCGAGACGCCGGTGTCACTTGATCCGGCACTAGCTTAGCCATCTCATTGAATTTGGTAGTGTACTGCTGGTGGGTCATGGTTCCCGCCTCGAGTTGTAAGAACTCCCTCTCGATCTTATCGAGTTCCCTGTGAGGACAGAACTCCTCAATTACCAGTTTCTTTAACTCATTCAATCGCATTTTCCTAATGGCCCTGGAATCTTCAGCTTGGACAATATTGTTCCACCAACATAGTACTGAGTCAGTAAAGGAGTGGGTGGCAAACTTCACCTTCTGATCCTCCTGGCACTCGCTGATCTCGAGTACCACTTCCATCTCCCTTACCCAACGGTGGGCGGCGGTAGCATTACCATTTCCATCAAAAGTTGGGGGCTTGCACCTCTGGAATGCCCCGTAACTGCATCCCTTAGTCGTCACCCCTACTACATCATCCTCTTCCTCATCAGATACTACTATCTCAGGATCCGGTCGTTCCTCTCCTCCCTTGCTTTCCTTTCCAGTCGACTCTCTCCGTTCTCCTTCTCCTTTCTTTCCTCGTTCCTCACAGCTCTAATAACATCGGTCACCACAGACGGCATAACTGCCTCCAGGACTTGGTGTACCTCATCAGCAATCGCCTCCCTAGCTGAGGCATTCAGGCTCGCATTCTCAGTTTCTTCATTCCGGTCAGGAACCTCGGGGTTCACATGAGTCGTCTTAGGAGCTTTAGCACTGCTCCTAGTCGTACGCGGTCTACCTCTACGTCTAGAAGCTTTGGTAGGTTTCTTCCTAGCCATTTCCTAAGCACTATAAGATCAAACACCAAAACAATCATTCAAGGTAATAGCTCAGTTTATGTCAAGTATAGTAAGTCTCTAATTACAGTGGCCAGTTGTGATTAGCCACTTACTTTACTCTCCACACCCCAAGCACTTCCTATCCTGACTACATCAGCATCTAAATCTACTAAGAACACATAAATCACATAGCACACGCACATAATACTGGTTGACTTTCAAGAAAAACAATACCTGATGGCACATGGTTACTCGGGCTGACATCCTTCTTCCTATCCCATTTTCGGTTTAAGTTAAGGTTTATTTTGAAAAATTTACCCGTTTCACTTAAACTTTGGCTCTGATACCAACTTGTAAGGCCCGGTTCCCGGAGACCTCACAGTTGGTCATTCACAGCATAAAACATACATATTATAAATCTAAGCAGCGGAATCAATTTGACAAAAACCCATTCATTGATTATAAACACTGTTGTTAAGCAATACATTCTAGTTCATGGGTCACAAAATGATTAGTCGAATGAATTACAAAACAACAGTATTGTTAAAACATAAATGGATGTCAGTCTTGCCCGCCAAATAGCCATCCCCGTGTGCCATCATCAGCAACCTGTTACCTGCCAACTGAAAAATACATAAAAGTTAGCGTTGCTGAGTGAGTTCTAGTTTTGTAATTAAGATACTTTACTTTTCATTTCAAACCGTTCATTATTCATATGTGATCACACATCGTACGTACACGTAGGTAATATCATTATTATATTCATCATCGTTCAATTAGTACTTTTATCATTACCTTCCGAGTCTTTTGCGACACAGAGTCACTCACCTCGTTAGCAATCTTAATGATTGCCCTTTTTGTTCCTGTGAGTCTTTTGCGACACCGAGTCGCTCACATCTATGGCAATCTCAAGGATTGCACTTATCCTGTGAGTCTTTTGCGATACCAAGTTGCTCACCTCTATGCCAATCTCAAAGATTGACCCTGTGTGCATCCTTCGGGGTAGCGAACCCGCATCACAGTTGAGCTAACACCTGCCAGGGATGTGCACCTCCATTCATTTGCTTGCAAGACTTTCGTTCATTCATTTACGTTCCACTTTTCTTTATCATTAATCTTTCACTTTATTAATGATAATACTTCCTGTCTTGATCATGATCATACCACGTAGAGTCATACAATATTATTATTAATAAGCATATTAATAATAATAATAATAACATTAATAATAGCCCTAATCATAATATTAATTAAAATATTAAGAAAATAGTCATCATGACATTCAAACATAATCATATGCATTTAATAAATCCTTAGTCAATATCTGTCCAAAACCCTAGTTGTACAAACTTCCACAAAAATTCTGCATTAAATTCTAATTTTTGGGCGCATGAGTACTATTTGGACTCATGAGGACTATTTGGGCGTTTGACCACTGTTGGGACTTTTTACCTTACACTTAGTAAATAATTCCAGGCACAAGAGCACTGTTCAGACTCATTACCCTACACTTAGTTTTTCTAAGTCAGAACTCCGGCACATGAGCACTGTTTGGACTTATTACCCTACACTTGGTTTTTCTAAGTCAGAATTCAGACACATGAGCACTGTTTAGACTCATTACCTTACACTTGGTTTTTCTAAGTCAGAATTCAGACTCATGAGCACTATTAGACTCATTACCCTGCACTTAGTTTTTCTAAGGCACAATTCAGACTCATGAGCACTATTTGGACTTATTACCCTGCACTTAGTTTTTCTAAGTCAGAATTCAGACTCATGAGCACTGTTTGGACTTATTACCCTGCACTTAGTTTTTCTAAGTCAGAATTCACACTCATGAGCACTATTTGGACTTATTACCCTGCACTTAGTTTTTCTAAGTCAGAATTCAGACTCATGAGCACTGTTTGGACTTATTACCCTGCACTTAGTTTTTCTGAGTCAGAATTCAGACTCATGAGCACTATTTGGACTTATTACCCTGCACTTAGTTTTTCTAAGTCAGAATTCAGACTCATGAGCACTATTTGGACTTATTACCCTGCACTTAGTTTTTCAAAGTCAGAATTCAGACTCATGAGCACTGTTTGGACTTATTACCTTGCACTTAGTTTTTCTAAGTCAGAATTCAGACTCATGAGGACTGTTTGGACTCATGATCCTTGTATAGGCGTATTATTAACCTGTTAAACATGTTCCTGAGTCCATTTCTATCCCAATCATCACATTACCTTATTCTGAGTATATACACACTACACTAAGCATGATCATAACATAAAACATTCATAAACATCATCATGCATACATGGGCACATACGGGTTCATACTTCCATTCTTTTTAAAAACATTTTCATGTATTTCCAGCCCCAAAATCATACAAAACATGTGAAAAACGGGGTCTAGAACTCACCTTTGTTGTTCTTCAATTTCACACTCTTCACCCGAGCCTCTTCTGTTGGACCAAAAGAACCAATGAGCCAAGATCAGGAAAACCTCTAAGTCCCACATGCCACTACAACAACAAGTGAAGACTCTCATCAGCTATTGTGTTCTCTTGCCGGAAGGTCAGAGAGGAACTGAGGACTCTCATCAGCTATTATGTTCTCTTGCCTGAATGTCAGTCTCGAGAGCATCTTAGTGCCAGCTCTCTGCTGAGATGATGAAGTCTGAAGGAACAAATTCTGAAGATCAAAGAACTGAAGATCATCAGCTGAAGATATCAAAAGGCTGAAGATCTAAAGTACTGAAGATCTTCCGAAGCACAAAGTCTGAAGACAAAGACTGAAGACAACAACTGATGATATCTACTGAGATCATCAGTTGTTACATCTTCCGAAGCTGTTCTATCTTCCGAAGCAAAGTCTGAAGAAAAAGACTGAAGACAACAACTGATGATATCTACTGAGATCATCAGTTGTTACATCTTCCGAAACTGTTCTATCTTCCGAAGCAAAGTCTGAAGAAAAAGACTGAAGACAACAACTGATGATATCTACTGAAGTCATCAGTTGTTACATCTTCCGAAGCAACATCTTCCAAAGTTTCATCTTCCGAAGCCAAGTCTGAAGACCAAGTACTGAAGACAGAGTTTGTCTCAACAACTGAAGAAGTCCTCTTCAGTTGTTGTGGTGGTTTTTTCCTTTTCCGAAGTTTATTTTGTGTCAGTAGTTGTACAACAGCTGAAGAGAATGTTTTTCAGCTGTTATAGTTTCAGTAGTTTACTTTTGTCAGTACTTAGGAACTTTTGTAAGAAGATGTCAGTTGTTGACATCTTCAGTAGTTTTATGTTTTGTCAGTTGTAATTTGAATATTCAGTGATGTCAGAAAAAGGACATCATGCCCATCCTTTGCCGCCTATAAAAGGATGGGTAACCATACTGTTTTAATTGCCGAAACGTGCGAACCAATAGAACATTTATTGTTTTGCAGAAACTCTTCTCTCTATGTTCATGCTTTAATTTGAATTATCTTTTATGTTCTTGCTTTAATTGCTAATTAATGAGCTAAATCCGCTGCAAACATAATCTAATTGATCAACGAGAGAGGCTGAGATCCTGTCAATTGGTATCAGAGCGGGTTAATCATTGATTGATCTTACCATTGGTCATTTGAAACTGCTCTTTTGATCTCTCAGTTTGATCGAATTAGCAATTTGCAAGAGTTAGTCATAGAGAGTGAGCTTCTGCTGTTTCCGGCCAAAACCTTGAGGTCTTTCGGTGGTTTCGAGTCACATTTGTCTGGTTTAAACTTGTTTTTGACTAAAACCTGAGATGACAACACCAACTAATGATCCTCACAATACTGGCTCCGCAACCAAGCCTCCGATGCTGGTTAGGAACGAGTATAACATATGGCAAAGACGTATGCTGCACCACTTGGCTGTCAACAGTGCTGGTTGTTGGAAGTCAGTGGTGCATGGGCCATACAAGCCTATGGTGAACGTCCCAGAATCTAATGAACAGGTTGCGAAGAAACCTGAACAGTATTCGGACGAAGATCTAAAGCTGTTTGAAATTGATGCTAGAGCCCATGGAATTTTAGCCATGGCCATTCCAAACGAGATATATTCAGGGCTCTTACATCATGAGTCTGCTCATGACCTATGGGTTGCTCTAAAGGAACAATTTGGAGGAACTGATTCGGTCTTAGCAAACAATAGGGAAATCCTTGCCCAACAATATGAGACTTTCTCATATAGAAGGGTGAGACTCTGACTCAGCAGTTTGAACGGTTCTCTTGTTTAATCTCTGAGCTGAAGATGGTTAAACAAGAGTACTCCAAAAGCCAGATGAACAACAGGTTCCTCAGGTCATTGCCTGAGAGATGGGACACATATACCATTGTCCTACGCTCTAGTGCTGACCTTGACACTCTATCTCTCACCCAACTTCATGGGAAGCTACTCACTTTTGAGAGAGAAGTAGAGCAAAAGAGGAAGTTGTCATCTTCTCGCAAACTTGCTGATGACTTTGTCCAAGGTAATACTGCCTTGATAAGTCATGAGTCAGAATATGCTTCATCTGAAAGTTCTTATGATGAGCATATCGATTTCTCTACCAACTCAGAACAAGCTTTTGTTGGTGTTAGTAGTTCAGGAGGTGGTGGTGACAACTTGTGTTTTCTGATGGAGGATTTGAAGGGCATTCCAGATGATGATCTGGAAGAGATGGATATTTTGAACCAAATGGCAATGATAAATATCCGATCTCAGAAGTTCTACAAAAGAACTGGTAGGAAATTCCAAGGACTCTCTGGCAAAACCAAAGTTGGTTTTGACAAGAGCAAGTTGAGGTGTCACAAGTGCCAAAGGCTTGGACACTTTGCAAGAGAGTGTAGATCATCTGGATCTAACTCATCTGCACCCTTTGTGACTTTTCCCAGCAATAGCTCACAGCACAAAGGGCAACCTTCCTACAGTTCTCCCCATCCATCTCAAGCACAAGCACCACCTGCTTATTTTGTGCCACAGGGTCATATGCCTTATTCTTACCCCTGTTACTACATGCCTCAGCCTGGTCAAACTCAAGTACCCCCGGCTCAACCACCTCATGCTCTTCCAGAGCCTCATTCTTCCCAATCTCATCACCACACACAACCTCAACAACAAAGCTTTTTCACCCCAACTGCTGTTGACTGGAGTAGTCTACCAGAAGAGCTATCTGGTCAGGAACCACTACTCCAAGGTGCTGGTCAACATGGTGGTGATCAACCTTTTGGAAATCTTGCTCTGATGGCCCTTGATTCTGCTGAAGGGTCATCATCCAATGCCTCATCTCAGGTATCCACTGAGGCAAAAGCCAAGCTTTGTTCAGAGTCATGCATAGCAGCATTTGCTTCTATTAGAGAAGCAAATGTAGCTTTAATAGATAAAAATCTTGAGCTTGAGCACACTATTTCCAAAAGAAAAGCTGATTTTGAGGTTGTTCTAAAAGATAAAAATGATGAGATTTACAAGCTCAACTGCCAAATCAAAGATAGTAAAGCTAGGGAAGATGTACTTCTAGAGAAGTACAAGGACCTCAAGGAAACTCTTGCAACCACCCAAGTTGAGTGTGATCGATGGGTGCAATCTTGCAAGGGTTTTGAAATGCTTCTTAGCAAGCAAACAGCTTCCAATGTGAAGTTTGGCATTGGTTATAATCACACTGCTCCTCCCACAGATTTCATTTCAAGAGCAGAAGTTGAATCTGATGGGGAGAGCAATAACCAATCCTTCTCATCATGTGACTTACTATCCTCTGAATCAGCATCATCAGAGATAGACTATCACATGACCAAAAGGCTGATCAACTCAGAAGTTGTCACTAGAAGTACTGAAGGTACTGGAGAGCAAGTGACAACATCTGAAGTTCAAACCTCAAATACTGTTAGCACTAAAGAGAAGAAAACTAACAGTAGGAAAGGTTTGAAGACAGCTAAAGAGGATACCAGGAAAGCAGGCACTAGGAAGAAAACTGCTAGTACTGATGTCAAACAGCTGAAGAACAAGTCTTCAGCAGTTAAATCCTCTTCAGCTGATGATCAGCATAAGATGAAGAAGAAGCCATGTGAGATATGTGGCTTATTCAATCATCTCACTGATGACTGCTGGTACAAAAGGGGTTCCAAACTCAAGCAGAAGGAGAAAATTTCTGAGAGCATCAATAAAATGAAGAGTGAGTTTGAAACCAAGTTTGTACTGGCAACATCCAAGTCTGAAATCCCTAAGCCCAAAGCTAAATCTAAGGTAGGGATTTCTCAGACAACAGCTGAGGTTGCTCAGAAAAAGATGGTACAACATAGGAACTCATCATCAGTAAACTCCAATGTGTCTGAAGAGCTGAAGGCTTTATCACAAAACCAGACACAGTTGGTGATGATGGTTCAGCAACTAGTGGGAAGAGTCAACCGCTTAGATGCTCCTATGTTGAAAGCACAGAAAGGAAGTCCAAGCCAAAAGCTTCCTCTTCTGTACCATCTTCTTCACCTCAAGCTGTCACACATAACACACCTGTTAGTGCTACATCTGTAGCTGAGATCAGACCCAAGGCCAAGCAGGTTTGGGTCTCCAAGACTAACTAACACATGGTTGTGTTTGCAGGGTTCTTCAACATGCCAAAGAAGCATCTGGTATGTAGACAGTGGAGGATCCATGCACATGACGGGAAGCAGCTCCCTTCTTAATGACTACTCTCAAGGAAAGAAGGGATTTGTTTCTTTTGGCAATGATGCAAAGGGTTACATCGTCGGAAAAGGCTTTGTTTCCAACGGGGAAATAAGGTTTGATGATGTTAACCATGTGGAGAATCTCAAGTACAACCTCTTGAGTGTCAGTCAAATGTGTGACAAAGGCCATGTTGCCCTTTTCACAAGCCAGAACTGTAGGATTCTGTCATCCAAAGTTCTGAGTTTGATCGACAAGGCATTGGATGAACACACTCTCCTGAAGGCCAACAGGACAGGAAGAGTGTATGCCTTAGATCTTTCCAAAAAGATGGATCTAAAAGGCCATCCTTGCCTATTCTCCAAGGCATCTCCTCAAGAGTCTACACTATGGCATAGAAGGCTGGGTCATGTTAATTTCAAGAACATGAATCAGCTTATAAGCCATGGTTTAGTAAGAGGATTGCCTCTGAAGGAGTTCAAGTGTGAAGATGACTGCACTGCTTGCTTGAAAGGAAAACAACACAAAGTTTCATTCCCTTCTATAGAAGAACCTAAGTCCACTGCCTGCTTACAACTTCTGCACATGGATCTCTTTGGTCCTGTCAGAGTAATGAGCATGGCAAAGAAGAAATACTGCCTGGTAATTGTGGATGATTACTCCAGGTTTGTATGGACTTTCTTCTTGCACTCCAAGGATGAAGCAGCAAAGACAATAATGAACTTTGTGTTACAAGTAGAAAAGCATTATTCCCTACAGGTCAAGTGTGTGAGGAGTGACAATGGAACAGAATTTAGAAACCACACACTTGATGACTTCTACCTGTCCAAGGGAATTAGAAGGCAGTTTAGCATTCCAAGAACTCCTGAACAGAATGGAGTGGTGGAGAGAAAGAACAGGACCCTCATTGAAGCAGCAAGGTCAATGTTGGCTGACTCAGGGCTGCCACTGACCTTTTGGGCTGAAGCTGTCAATACAGCTTGCTATGTACAGAATAGAGCCTTAGTAAATAAGAGGCTGATGAAGACTCCATATGAAGTTCTTCATCGTTTGGCCCCTCTTATTTCATTCTTTAGAGCCTTTGGGTGTCCTTGTTTCATTCTCAACACTAGCAACCCACTCCATAAGTTTGCTAGTAAGGTGGATGCAGGGTACTTTGTTGGTTATTCATCAACTTGCAAAGCATACAGAGTCTTCAACTGTAGAACCAAAGGGGTTGAAGAAACTTTGCATGTTAAGTTCAATGAATCTCCAAAGGACAAGATTCCACAAAACCCTGTGGAGCTGTTTGATCTGGACATACTGCAATATGTTCCTTATCAACCTCCACCTGTTAAGCCTGTCAACAGATCTCCACCTGGTGGTACTGAAGATGATGAAGTCAGTACTCACCTCTTCAAGTTCAGTGACAACCTGCCTAATTCCACTGAACCTGATGCTCCTGTAGCCTCAGCAGCTCCATCCACTACAAATGCTGATGAGATTTCTGCTTGCTCTACTTCATTTGAGCTGCCATCCTCTACATGGTTTCAGGAATCTCCATCACCATCTGTTGCTGCTGATGGGTCTACAAACACTTGCACAGATATCATAGTTTATCAAGAGCTCAAGAATCACCCCACTTCACAAATCATTGGTGATATTCATGCTGGAGTTTCAACCAGGAATCAATTGTCCAACTTCTGCTTCTATGCTCTCTTCATCAGTCAGCAAGAACCAAAGAACTATCATATTGCTTTAAGAGACAATGGATGGGTGGAAGCTATGCAGCTTGAGCTACTTCAATTCAAGAAACAGCAAGTGTGGGAGCTTGTTCCATTACCCAAAGGTAAGTGTGCTATAGGCACCAAGTGGGTATTCAGGAACAAAACAGATGAGAAGGGCCAAATTGTCAAGAACAAGGCCAGACTGGTTGTTCAAGGGTTTGCACAGGAGGAAGGAATCGATTATGATGAGACCTTTGCACCTGTGGCCAGACTAGAAGCAATTAGACTGTTCTTAGCTTATGCTGCCTTTCACAGTCTCAAGGTTTATCAAATGGATGTCAAAAGCGCCTTCCTATATGGAAAAATCAAAGAAGAGGTTTATGTGTGTCAACCACCAGGCTTTGAGGACAATAAACATCCTGATTGGGTGTACAAGCTTGATAAGGCTCTTTATGGGCTGAAGCAAGCACCTAGAGCCTGGTATGAGACACTCTCAACCTTTCTTCTAGAGAATAAGTTCACCAGAGGCACCATTGATAAAACCTTATTCATCAAGACTGTGGGACAACATAAGCTCCTTGTTCAGATTTATGTTGATGATATCATCTTTGCATCCTCTGATCCAAAGTTGTGTGATGAATTTACAAAGCTTATGAAGCTGAGATTTGAAATGAGTGCTATGGGAGAATTACAGTACTTTCTGGGCTTGCAAATCAAACAACTGGATGATGGAATCTTCATCCATCAGTCCAAGTATACCAAAGAGTTGCTGAATAAGTTTGATTTACAATCCTGTAAGCCCTGTTCTACTCCCATGAGCAGCATCACACAACTAGATGTTGATCAGAAAGGTAAAGCGGTTGATGAAACCCTTTACAGATGTATGATTGGGTCCTTGATGTACCTTACAGCTTCTAGACCAGACATCATGTTTTCAACATGTGCTTGTGCTAGATTTCAGGCTGCACCTAAAGAATCCCATTTGATTGCAGTCAAAAGGATCTTTAGATATCTGCAAGGTACCCAATCACTAGGACTTTGGTATTCAGCTGGGCATTCATGCAAATTAGTTGCTTTCTCTGATAGTGACTATGCAGGATGCAAAGTCACCAGAAAATCCACTTCTGGTGGTTGCCAATTCCTAGGCAATTGTTTAGTTTCTTGGCAGAGTAAGAAACAAACATCAATTGCTACATCCACTGCTGAAGCTGAGTATATTGCTGCTGCAAGCTGTACCTCTCAGATACTCTGGCTTCAGAACCAACTTCTGGATTATGGCATTACTGAGACTAAGACTCCATTATTAATGGATAGTGCTTCAGCTCTTTGTATTGTTAAGAATCCAGTCCAGCACTCTAGGACCAAGCATATTGAGATCAGACATCATTTTATCAGGGATTGCTATGAGAAAGGTCTGATTGATCCTAAGTTTGTGCCTAGTGCTGATGAGCTTGCAGACATTTTTACTAAGCCTTTAGATAGTGCCACATTCCAAAATTTGGTACTAAGGCTTGGTATGCTGCAGCTTGAATGATTTGACCTATGCTGGTACTCTTAGTTCACAACTACTGAAGAGCAAAGGTCAAATACAAGTACTGATGAGTAATTTAGTCTTCAGCTCTTTCACAACTACTGAAGACTAAAATAACTCAAAGTACTGATGTACTTAATTTATTGTAAACAACTGATGTAGTAAGGTGGATTACAACTACTGATGTATGATTTTCAATAAATAAGTACTGAAGAACGAATTTTGCTCACAAGTACTGATGTGTAATCTTACACAAGTACTGCAAAATTTGTTCACCAGCTCGGAAGACTATTTCATCAGCACTTGTGAACCTGTTCCCAAGATCTGAAGGCATATTCCCAAAAGCTGAAGGGTCAATGAAACATCTGAAAGTCAGCCAAAGAGCTGATGAGTAAATGTGGAGGCTAGTATGAAACAACTGATTTGACGGAAACAGCAGATGAGAAATTTCTCATCAGCTGATACCAACAGCTGATGTTTCATACACAAACAACTGAAGGACAAAACCATGTCTTCAGTAGTTCACAACTACTGACATCAGTAGTTCACAACTACTGAAGGCTAACACCAAGTCTTCAGTTGTTACAACGTCTGAAGAAGACTACTAGGTTTTCAGTAGTTCATAACTACTGAAGATAGTAATTCTTCCGACGTTTACAACTTCCGAAGGACAAAACCAAGGTCTCAGTAGTTTCAACTACTGAAGACTAATACCAAGTCCTCGGAAGTTACAAACACTGAAGGTTAAAACCACGTCATCAGGTGTCATAACAACTGATGACTAACACCAAAACCTTCAGTAGTTTTCTTTCAACCTTTAGCCTACCCTATAAATATCTTACTTTCAGAGCATTTACTTCACTTGCCCTAATCTTACCAAACCCTCTGAAATTCTCACACACACCATTAATGGCGTCCTTGCACATAAAGCCTAGACACAACTGTGTCGCACATCTCACTAAATCGCCATTATGGGCCAAGTTTCACAATGCCGTCGATCTCATGCACGACTCCCCATACAAAACGGCATTTCTCATCAACCCCACCATATACACCGACTCCTTGACGGAGTTTTGGACAAATGTGACCGTCCACACTGGAGAGCATGATGGCGAGGTCTCTCTCCGGTCCTCCGTCAACGGCAAACCGGTGGTTATCACTCCAGCTACTCTACGTCAAACCCTAGAGCTGGATGATGCCACTCACCCAACCTCCTACCCCAAAGGTACCCTGGATCTATCATTCACATCCAACGACTACCAGGGTAACCTATCAGCCTCTACCTTGTTGAAGAAACATTTCCCTGACCCTCAACGATTGATCTTCCACATGGTAAATGTTTGTCTGGCTCCCAAAACCTCTTCGTGGGACCAGATGTCAACAAGGTGGCAACAGGTATTGTATTCTATCCTTGAGAAACAACCACTAAATTTTACTGATATTTTATTTTTGGAACTCAAGGACATGGCCACAAAATCTTTTTCTAACCGATGGAACTTGTATCCACGGTTCATAATGGCCATGATCCAATACCAGCTTCAGGCTGAGGGACTAGTTGGCACTGGGGTCCCTGCCATGGCTGTTCAAGCCGAGGTATACTCCAGGCACAACTCCGACCCCACACTCAAACAGGCTGGCCGGCTGCGAAAACCCACGCAGCTGGAACCCACAGCCTCCACCTCCAAATCCAAAGTCCCCACCAAGCCAAAAGCCAAAAAGAAGCCCAAAAGGCTACTCAGGGAGATGAGTCCCCTGAGGATGCCCCTGCCACACAAAGGCAGGATGAGCCTGCTGGTTCGATTCTCCCAGCAGGTACCACGACTCCACCCACCACAACCGCACAGACTTCCTCTCAACAGGAGCCTGATGCAACCAATTTTGGGGCAACCACATTACTGGGGTCTTCCTCACTTGAGAGGCTGCCATTGAAGAGCACAATCCTCCCCATGTGCATATTGCTTCTAGCCCACATACAGAGGAGACCGCCCCACTAAGCCCAACACTGGTAATAGCCAGAGTGCTGACTGATCTGAGCACTCCACCCTCTCCCCAGAAACCTATTACCACTGGGGAGACTCCAACCGAAGAGGGGGTGGGCACAAGTGCTGATCAGAGCCCACAGCACAGAGAATCAGTTCACTCTCCCAGTGTGGCTAGGGAGAGAGAACAATCTGGTGAGGCTGCCACTTCCCCTGCATCAACATCTGAGCAGGGTGAAGCTGGTAACATCTCTAAGACCTCACCAGAGGCAATGGCCGATGATGGATCCAATCCGGAGGCCAGAAGTCCCCAGTACCATGAACAAGGGGCACATGTCATTACTGAGCCACACTCAGGACATGTTCATCCTGACAATGTCAGGAGGTCAGGTGATTCAGCTCATGCTGATGATGACCTGAGCTTCTTCTATGATGTAGTCGCTCAAAACACTATCCTAGAGGATGAGATAAGCAACTCAAAGAGCTGCTTGCTCAGATGACTCAGGATAGAAGTCCATCTGCCACCACTACCCAACAGATGGCACCTTCACCCGAAGGTCTCACAAACACTGAGCCAACCCCACAAACTCGGCCACCAGCCCCTGCTTCTGGCACTAGCTCTCAGGGTCAGAACCCCCCTGAGCAGCTGGATGCTATCTTCCAGAAATCCCTACCTCTCATCACACCCATACTTCAAAATATAGTAATTCAGACCCTTGATGAGAGGCTTCCCACATACATACAACCCTTGGTGGAGGTTGCCGTTTCAAAGGCGCTTGCTGATAGTCAAACCCCAACCAATGCATCCAAAAAGGGGGAGACATCAGTGCAAGCCAAGAGGAAGAGGGGTGAGGAAGAGGGAGAGGCAGAGAAAGAGGTGGTGGTTGAGAGGGAGTTGGTTGAGGAGACTGGGAAGGTGAGGGAGAAGGGGAAGAGGAAAGAGAGGGAGGTAGAGCCAATAAAAGTGACTGACATCCAAAAGGATTTCAGTGTCACTGATAAGAATAAGGGAAAGGGAAAGAAGGTGGCTGATCCTGATCTAGCAGCCCTTGTCAAGGAGGCTGATGCTGAACATACCCGTTCAATGAACAAAGTCATTGAACAGCTGTTCAGGCAAGGCTTTGACAAGGACACTGCCTTGCTAGATCAAGAGATCAGGAATATGGAGAAGAGGGAGATTGAGTACCGATGGACTACTCTTAGCCAAGAGGAAAGACAAAACTTGAGGCTATGAGTAGGTTCACTTCGAAGTACCTGGGCAGACCAGTCCTTGATGTTAAGGCATGGACCAGGGACAGACTCTTGGCAATAACCACCAAGATCTGTTCAGCTGGTGATTTTACCAAGGGACTGGTCGCTGAGGCCCTATCTGAAGCCGGTGCTGGGAACAGGACACTGCTAGTCAAGCTAACCAAACCATCCCTTATCTCTAGGCTGCTGGCAGTGCCTGCCAACATTCCCACACCAACAACCAAACCACAACCCACAAAACCAACCCCTTCACCACCAAAACCCACAGCCAATGATCCACCCTTGATGAAGAAGAGAAGGGTGTTGAGGCTGCAAGAAGAAGAGGAGGATGAGGAGGATAGTCTGCCACTTTCAGCAGTTATACCTATACCCAAAGCCAAATCACAAACCATCACTCCCACCTCACAGCAGGACACTGTGAGAGCTAAGTTAGAAGAGGAGGAGCAGCAAAAGCGACATGATGAGGAAATGCTGAAAAGCATTGACAAATGTTATGCTGCTTCGACCTCTATAATAAATATGCAGAGAGAAGCTCTGAGGTTATTCACCCTCAGACAAACCTTTCGATATAAAAGGGAGAGGGTGAGAACTTGGCCTGACCCAAGGGTGGCTCACAGGATAGTCAAGAAGGACATGCCTGTGAGATACAAAAGCCAACTAAAGAGAATCGTAGATGAAGAGGTCTCTGTGGCTATTGTAATAACACCCTGGGAAATAGTAGATGAATTCGAGAAAGCTTATAGAGCCGGCCAACCACCCTTTTCAATGCTAGATAATAGGGTGGTTAGGAAGGGTCTGGTCTATAAGAAGCTTGAGAATTTTCATCGGAATGAGCTCACTTTGTTGTTAGAGGGTATACACCCTGATGAGTTTGCATATAGGCAAATCACAACACTTGAGCTCAAAAATAGAAAACAGGTCAAGTATCTCTCAGAGCTGTACGGTCGGGAGGGATTGTTTGAAGGTGAGCCTGAAGACATGTCCAAAGAAGAACAAATGATCTTTCTTCAGGCCTACACCCGAGAATCCTACCGGCTTGTACATGGGAGGTAGATCTCATGGATGGGGGAACAGCTCTGTGTCCAATTCCCCAAGACAGAGCTCCCATCCATACTTAGCCAAACAAACACTTGAGACTACCTCTCCGGCCAGTGCTTATCTGGGTCAACTCCTAATCTGATCTAGGAGGAAATAGACCAATCTTTATGCCACCAATAAGTGGGACATCCAATAATTAGAGGTTTTGGCTGCATTGGTTCAGGGGGAGTTTGTTGGACCAAAAGAACCAATGAGCCAAGATCAGGAAAACCTCTAAGTCCCACATGCCACTACAACAACAAGTGAAGACTCTCATCAGCTATTGTGTTCTCTTGCCGGAAGGTCAGAGAGGAACTGAGGACTCTCATCAGCTATTATGTTCTCTTGCCTGAATGTCAGTCTCGAGAGCATCTTAGTGCCAGCTCTCTGCTGAGATGATGAAGTCTGAAGGAACAAATTCTGAAGATCAAAGAACTGAAGATCATCAGCTGAAGATATCAAAAGGCTGAAGATCTAAAGTACTGAAGATCTTCCGAAGCACAAAGTCTGAAGACAAAGACTGAAGACAACAACTGATGATATCTACTGAGATCATCAGTTGTTACATCTTCCGAAGCTGTTCTATCTTCCGAAGCAAAGTCTGAAGAAAAAGACTGAAGACAACAACTGATGATATCTACTGAGATCATCAGTTGTTACATCTTCCGAAACTGTTTTATCTTCCGAAGCAAAGTCTGAAGAAAAAGACTGAAGACAACAACTGATGATATCTACTGAAGTCATCAGTTGTTACATCTTCCGAAGCAACATCTTCCAAAGTTTCATCTTCCGAAGCCAAGTCTGAAGACCAAGTACTGAAGACAGAGTTTGTCTCAACAACTGAAGAAGTCCTCTTCAGTTGTTGTGGTGGTTTTTCCTTTTCCGAAGTTTATTTTGTGTCAGTAGTTGTACAACAGCTGAAGAGAATGTTTTTCAGCTGTTATAGTTTCAGTAGTTTACTTTTGTCAGTACTTAGGAACTTTTGTAAGAAGATGTCAGTTGTTGACATCTTCAGTAGTTTTATGTTTTGTCAGTTGTAATTTGAATATTCAGTGATGTCAGAAAAAGGACATCATGCCCATCCTTTGCCGCCTATAAAAGGATGGGTAACCATACTGTTTTAATTGCCGAAACGTGCGAACCAATAGAACATTTATTGTTTTGCAGAAACTCTTCTCTCTATGTTCATGCTTTAATTTGAATTATCTTTTATGTTCTTGCTTTAATTGCTAATTAATGAGCTAAATCCGCTGCAAACATAATCTAATTGATCAACGAGAGAGGCTGAGATCCTGTCATCTTCAAACGGTTCTAACACCTAAAACACACACACGATACCACCCGAACACACAAGTCACATTTATAAGCACATACACGGGTCTAGAATCATCCTAAGCATCAAAGTTTCGAGAATTCTTACCAAAAATCTCAAACTTTCTTGTTTCTTCTTCAAAAAAATCCGAGGTTCTGATCTTTCACTCTCTAGAACCGGTGGAAAGGTGAAAAGCAGCAGGTTATGGGCTGCTTCACCACCTTTTGTGCAAAATAATTATAAAGTTTGCACCTTTATCAATTTTGGTCCCTCCATTTATGTTGACTTTTATTTCTTTCCCTTTTTCTTCCTCTTTCTTTCTTATTCTTTTCATCTCTCTCTTTTTTTTAAAAAAAATACGGGTGTTACAATCTTCTACCTTCTTGGGTTCCATCTGAGATAGAAAACATGAGTAGAAACAGACATTCTCATGATGTGTCTGACCTCTTGTTTTCACACCATCAGAGACATCTCCTATGATGTTCTCAGTTGGATGAGTGTTGTGAATCCTAAGGTGAGGAATCACTTCCAGTTGTAGAGATAGATCCAGGTTGGACATATTCTGATCAGGAACTGGAGCACTCTGTCCATCTGTTGTTTCAGAGTCATTTAATGAGGACTGATTGAATGACTGAGAAACATCATCAATGATTGGCTATGAAGTAGTATTAACAATTGTCTGTTCCTTCAAAATACTACTTCCTTCAACCTGGTATTGTACTGGATCAGCTGATGAGTTTTGAGGTTCATCAAGTGATTCACTTGTTGATGCTTCACTATTCCTTGAGACAGTTACACTATCTGATCTGTGAATGGTTGAAGCTTGTTGCCTTTCAGCTCTTGGAGAATTTGGAAGAGGTCTGGATAGCTCAAATAGTTGAGTAGCATCAGCGTCAGCATCACTTTGAGCACCTGTTCCAGCTGAAACATTCTCATAAGATGGTTTAGAATAGTTTGGAAACAATTCTAAGTCAAAGATATAATCAGGTCCATTCCCCCTAACACAAGGAGTGTGCTCATTAACAACTATATTGGAAGGCTCCTCAAATTGTTGATTCTTAATGTTGTACACTCTATAAGCTTTGGAGTTAGAAGAGTATCCAACAAAGATAGCATCATCTGACTTCTTAGCAAACTTTGCTAAATTATCTTTTGTGTTAAGTATGGTACACCTGCTGCCAAAGGACCTTAGAAAACCAATGAACGGTGGTCTCTTGTTCCATAGCTCATAAGGGGTTTTTCCATGGGGCTTAACTACAAAAACTCTGTTCTGCACATAGCATACAGCGCTGACTGCCTCTGCCCATAATGTTAGAGGTAGTTTTGAATAAGCTAGCATTGTTAGAGCGGCCCCAATAAGTGTCCTGTTCCTCCTCTCAGCAACACCATTTTGTTGAGGAGTTCTAGGAGCACTATATTGTCTAGCAATCCCTTTTGAGTCACAGAATGAGTCAAGAACAAAGTTCTTAAACTCAGTCCCTTGATCACTTCTAATGATTTTAACCTTATGATCAATTTGATTTTCTATTTTAAGAATAAAAATTTCAAAGTTTCAGTAGTTTCATCTTTAGTTCTTAAAAAGAATACCCATGTAAATCTTGTAAAATCATCAACTATCACAAGGCAATATGATTTCCTTCCAATTCTCATTATACTTGTAGGACCAAAAACATCCATGTGCAATAAGTGTAATGGAGTAGTGATTGAATTAGCACATTTGGATTTGTGAGATGTCCTGTGCTGTTTCCCTTTCAGGCAGGCAACACAGTTGTCTTTGCAGAAAAAATCCTTTTTAGGCAAACCATGTACCAAGTTATTTTTAGCCAATTTATTCATTGTCTTAAAATTTACATGATACATACGTTTATGCCATAGTGTTGATTCATCACTATCAGCTTTGGAAAGAAAACATGATACTTCACCCATAGGAGAAGCATTGTTCATATCTAGCTTGTAAATATCCCCTTTCCTGGGAGATCTAAGAAGCACCAATTCAGGAGGAATTGTCATCCCTGGTTTGAGAATAATGCACTCATGTTCTGTGAAAAGCATTTGATGCTTTTGGTCAAAGAATTGAGAAACACTTAATAGATTGTGTTCAAGCTGTTTGACAAAGTGAACTTTGTCAATGTTTAATCTACCATTGGATATATTTCCTCTGCCAGAAATATATCCTTCGGTCTCACCTCCAAATTGGACAGGCCCTCCATCATAGTTCTGGAATTGTTTAAGGAGAGATCTGTTCCCTGTCATATGCCTGGAGCATCTACTATCTACAATCCAGACATTGTTGTTCTTGTCAAATGGATGTCCCTGCACATAAGATGAGATTGTTAATTTTGTTTGGAAGCCCAAGCCTTACTGGTATTGGGCTCTTCCAAAGATGATGACATGATTAAACCAAAAGATATGCATTGAGGCTCAATAGAGGTCGTTGAAGAAGAGGTTTGGGCTGCAGCATTTTCCTTGATCTTCCAATCCATCCCTTGGTTGATCTTTGAAGATGAGCTTGTTGAGGCTATTGCAGCATGGACTTCTTCCGAAGCTTCTTTCTTTTCGAAAGAAGCCTTCACCACCTTTTCTTCCAAAGTAGTCTTCCTCTGGGTTGGTTTCAGGAAAGCTTTCTTGTTCTTCCAAACCTTTGAAGCTTTGGCTTCCGAAGCCATTTCCCTTCGGAAGAAGTACTTTCTTCCGAAAGCAACTTGGCTTCTGAGATCGGCTTTCCCTTTTTCATCACTTGGACCATTTGAAATGGTCCGAATGTGAAACCTTCCCTGACTCCTTCTTTTCTAACATTATTTGCATAATGTGTGCTTGCTGGATTGTAGTAACAATCTTTTGCCATGTGGTTGTGCAGACCACACATTATGCATGCAATGTTAGCCTTTTGGGAATTCAAAGGTTGCTGTTTCTTGGGCTTCTTTTCTTCACCAGCAACTTTCCCTTTCAACTTTTGATCCTTTGATAGAACAGGAGTGCTGGTATTACACTCCTTTCCTGAATCAGAGGTACCTAACACTTGAAATCCAGCTGAGATAAAGACACCTTTTTGCTTTGGGTCGATCTTTAGCTTAGACTCAGCAACTTTCTTGGCAATCTTTCTAGCAGCTTTAGCTCTGCTTCTTCTTGCCTTGGCGGTTAGGATTTGATCTTCGCAAGAGGAGATAGGTTCATTTACCTATTTCTTCCCTGTTTTGGCCACTATTAAGGGTCAGCATTTGGATCCTCTTGCTTCTCAGTACCACATCTAGGTTGTCTAATAGACTCATAAGAGTGTGGTGGAGTGATTTTATTGGTTCCCAACCCACCTTTGTTTTGATAAAACATTTTGGAATGGGAGGATGATGCAAGAATAGCTTGGAAGTTTTGCTCAACAATAGCTTGCTTCCTGGCCTGAGCCTCAGCAGTGACAAGCTGGGCTTGAGCTTCAGACAGCTTGCATATCAGATCTTTGACTTGAGTCTTATAGTTGGTTTGTTCATATTTTAAAAGAGACACAATTTTCTCTAACTCATCAATTTTCTTTTCATAGTCAGATTCAGCTCTTTTAAAGTCAGATTTTAAGATATTTAAAGACTCAACATCAGATCTGATTTCCATATTGTAATCCTTGTAAAGTTTAACTTTAGCAATACAGGCTGGAGTGCAAAGATTTTCATATACCTGAGCATCATTTGTTCCGGCCATGAGTGCTTGAGCAGGAGTCACATCTTGTACCATGAAGCTCCAGTCAACATCTTGAGCTATTGCAGTTGTTTCAGTTGTCTTTTCTTCGGAATTCAAGGTTGAGGGATGTGTGGAGGCCCGTGGGGTTCCCGGGTTGTTCTTGGGAGCCTTGCATTACCTAGCAAAATGACCCAGTTGGTTGCAGTTGTAGCACCTTACCTTGGTCTTGTCAAATCCAAACTTGTTGTTGACAGGGTTTTGAGGGAATTGCCTTCCAGTTCTCTTGAAGAACTTCTTCGCTCTATAAGTTAAAAGAGCCATCTGTTGGACAATGTTCATATAGTCTACATCATCTGGACTAAAGCACTCAAGGTCATCAAAGCAATATTGAAAGTCACCAGAGTGTCCACTTCCAGAGACAAAGGCACAACTATACTGAAAGGAGTTGTGTTGATCCTGTTGAGACCTTGGAGTCTCAGGTAGAGTAATGAAGGGTCCATTTTGTGAGTTGTCAGGGTAACATAGCAACTGATGTTTTGGTTCTATGTCCCTGTTCTCAAGAGTTACTCCAATATCTACTAGAGTATCCACTATCTCAACATACCTGAAGTATTGTTGAGTCAAGGTCTCACCAGCCTTGAAAGTGAAGTTTTCAAACTATTGCTTTAAGAGATCCTTCTTGTTCTCTTTAGTCTCCTTGGATCCTTCATACATGAGCTTCAGTGCATCCCATAAGTCTTTAGCTGTCTTGCACTTCTTGAAGCCTCTGTAGATGGAATTTGGAAGAGCAGTTTGAAGACAAGTCATCGCCCGTTGATCAAGCTCTATCCTTTCTATCTTCTTCTGAGTAATCATCCACATCTTTGGGAATGATACGATTACCAGTAGCAGAAGTAGTGTTGGGTATGAAAGGACCATTTACAACTGAGTCCCACATCCTTGAGTCTTGACACTTGATGAAGCCTTCCATTCTTGTGCACAATGTGTCAAAATCTTCAGGGGTAATTAGTGGGGACTTGGTCATGGTACCAGTTTTCATATCAGCTTTTATGAGAGCGGCCATTTGAGCGAATGGGTTATAAGGAGGAGTGAAAAACAAGTTGATTTGGATGGTTAGATCATGCAATCAAGAGCCAAAGCTTTGATACCAATTGCAGGATCGGTGTTGGTCACTTAACAAGTGGTTTTCCTCTCAAAATCGCCTAGAACAACACTCAGATAGAGTCTTAAGAAGAGTTGATCACAATATAACAAGTATCAAATGATAATAAACACAGGAAGTAAATTTTCAAGGTACTTTTATATATTAATTCTCAACTCAAAGGATTACAAGACTCTTACAAGCACAATCTCTCTATCTATTGAGTTACAATGAGAACTATATATATAATACTACCTACAACTGGATATACTTTGATTCCAGCTGGAAACCTATAACCAAAAAGCCTAGACTACAAGACTATAGGTTAAGGTATCTCGGATATTTTATCTGAGATTTGGTAGTCAGGACATGTCCCTAACTTACGTTTTGTCACCAACTAAGGTTGGTAACATGTACTATCATAAAAAGGTAAACAGTGGAATAAAGTATGGTCAACTACATGGCTCTTTAGGAAGAAGCCATGCTGTATTAGAGGTCTGCATCGGAATGTCAGAGACCGTACTTATGTCCACTGGTTCATAGCAGTGTCTTCCGAAGGTTAAGTTGCTTCGGAAGAGTAACTTCTTCCAAAGCCACTTATAATTCGGAAAACTGCTTCTTCCGAGGCTTAGCAACTTCTCCTTGTCTTCGGAAGAAGAGTTTGTCTTCGGAAGTTGATCTTTCACTTGTCTTTGGAAGAACTCTTCAACCTTCGGAAGTTTACATACTTAGCTTTGGAAGCCTTTGAATGTAGCACCAAAATTGACTAAATGAAGTAGTTTTGGTTGCACCAGCCTTTCTCATGATCCAACAGTCCTGATCATATCTTTAACTTGGAATCATTTCCATACTATTCTAAAGTATCTTGTGAGAATGTTTCGGCTGGAGCAGGAACTCAAAGCGACCCCTATGAAGATCAATTGTTTAAGTTACCCAAACTTATTCCAATTTCTCTAAGAAGTCATGAAGATCAAGTTCCCACTACTGGAAGTCCTAAAAGCTTGAACATCTCATGAAATAATGGAGCTTCAACAAGTTGTTAGTCAACTGAGCCTCAAAACTCATTAGCTGACAACTCTAGCATTCAACACCAAGCTGATGATGTCAGTGATCTGGAGGAATAGGCAACTGTTGATGCCGCTTCACAGCAAAATACCATTGATGCTATCATACATTCATTCAATCAGTCCTCATTGAATGAGCGTGAGACATCAACTGGTAATGGTATTTAGAACATTATTGGGGATGTCTCAGAAGGTGTGAAAACAAGAAATCAGACCCACAATGGGAATGTCTACTTGTACTCATGCTTTCTCTCTCAGATGGAACCAAAGAAGGTTGAAGAATCCATCAAGGACAATAATTGGTTTAAAGCAATGCAAGAGGATTTACTTCAGTTCAAGAGGTAAAATGTATGAAACCGTGTCCATTACCACCTAGCCAAGTCCCCATTGGCACTAAGTGGGTGTTGAGAAACAACAGAGACAATAGAGGTTTGATCATCAAGAATAAAGAAAGACTTATCGTTCAAGGATACAAACATGAGGAAGGCATAGATTACACTGATGTCTTTGCACCTGTTGCAAGGCTTAAGGCTGTACAAATCTTCCTTGCTTTTGTAGTATCCAAGAACTTCACAGTCCATCAACATGATGTCAAATATTCATTTTTGTATAGGGATATTGATAGAGAAGTCTATGTGTACCAACCACCTGGATTTGAAGACCCATAGCACCATAACTATATGTGCAAACTGGATAAAGCTCTTTATGGGTTACATCAGGCACCAAGGCTGTGGTATGAGACACTGTCTCAGGTTCTTTTGAAGAATGGCTATAACTATGGCACCATAGACAAGACATTGTTCATAAAGAAGTCTAGGAAGAACATGTTGCTTGTACAAGTCTATGTTGATGACATCATATTTGGTTCCTCAAATAACCAAATATGCAAAGACTTTGAAAGCATCTTGAGAAAGATGTATGAGATACGTTCTATGGGAAAGATAGTTTTCTTCCTTAGGATTCAAGTGAAGTAGATGGAAGAAGGCTTCTTTATAAATCAATCTAAGTACGTCAAGGACATCTTAGAAAGATTTGAGATGAAAGATTGTAAACCAGCCAAGACACCTATACCCAAAAATCATAATCTTTGTCTAGATTCTGAGGGGGAGGATGCTGATAATCTTTGTCTAGATTCTGAGGGGGAGGATGCTGATCAGCATCAGTACATGGCAATTATTGGATCTCTAATGTATCTCACTGTAAGTAGGCCTGATATGATCTTTGCAACTTGCATCTATGCAAGATATCAAGCTGCTCCTAAGGTGTCACATCTAATTATTGTTAAGAGAATTCTTAGATACCTCAAAGGAGCTCCCAAATTAGGTCTTTGGTATCCTAAGAATAAGGATTTTAATCTCTATGGTTATACTGATAGTGATTATGGTGGTTGTAACATTAACAAGAAATCCACATTAGGAGCATGTCAATTTCTTGGTGGAAGGATCATCTCATGGCAATGCAAGAAGCAATCATGTGACTCTACATCAACTGTTGAAGCTAAATACATTGTTGCTGCAAGCTGCTATGCTTAATTGCTATGGATTCAAAATCAGATGTTAGACTATGATTTCAACTTCATGGAGACTCCTATCCATATAGACAACAAGAGTTCCATTTTTATCATAGAAAATCCAGTCAAGCACTTCAAGACAAAGCATATTAACATCAGGTACTATTTCATTCGAGATATTCATGAGAAAATTTAAACAAACTAGTCAAATTCAATTCAAATGAACAAAATGCTGACTTGTTTACCAAAGTCTTTGATGAATAAAGATTTAAGTATTTAGTCATAGCTATTGGGATAATTAACATTGACTAGTCAATCTCTTTTAAAAATCTTTTAAAATATGTCTTGTCTATGTTGTCTTTATACAATCTATGTCCTGTTACAAAAAAGTTTTTCTTCAAAATTTGTAAGTACGAATTTTTCCAAAGAGAAATTTACCCTCGGAAGAGACCTTTATCTATCTTTCGAAGGCAGATTCCTCTACACAAGTATTATCTTTTGAAGAGTTTTTGACATCGAAAGAAAATTTGATCATAGATTAAATCCACTTCCGAAGCTTACTAGCTTTGTTTCTCGAAAGAACACTTTACTCTTGGAAGAAAACTTGTCTTTAAGACATGGTTTGCCTTTGGAAGTAAAAGTTGCTTCGGAAGACAATACTGAGAAACACAAGTTTTTTTTCCCGGAAGCAATTTTACCCTCAGGAGAAAACTTCTACTGTGTAACGAAAATCTTTAGGCCCACTATGTAAAAAGTAAGATTTTATGGATGATTTTCGGAATACAAACTTGTCTTTGAGACATGGTTTGCCTTCGGAAGTAAAAGTGGCTTCGGAAGACAATACTGATAAACACAAGTGTTGTCTATCGGAAGCAATTTTACCCTCGGAAGAAAACTTTTACTATGTAACAGAAATCTTTGGTCCCCATTCCATAAAAAGTAAGATTTTATTATTGATTGTCAGAATATTTTAATGTGTCTATCTTGACGCCCAGTCCAATCAAAACCTAAACCGTCCTTTCACCCATCCTTTCACGCATCCTTTCACCATATCCATTTGGACTTTTACTCCCCATTTAAAACTTTCGACTTTCTTTCTTTACTTTCTTTACCAATGCTAAATCCCCAAAATTTCCATCATATTATCCATTCACTCCTCAATTCCTTTAATCAAATAGTACTTTCAAAACAAAGGCCTTGAATCCCCAACACAACGAAGTTGTCATTCTTGATTCTTCAAGGGATGTCGATTTTTCCCCTATTATCAAATTTCTATCACAAATTGATATACTTCACTACCGTTACTGTTAATCCTACCCTCTACTCAAACCATATGGCTAAATTCTAGGCCAATGGTCGAAGCGAGACGATCAATGATGAAAGGGTCATCAGATTAAGGATCTGCGAATAAGAGATCATCATTGGTGAAATAACCATCAGGGATCATCTGGAACTCCATGATGAAGGAAACCCCACTGAATTCCCCAAGTCTAATTTGGAGGATACCTACACCCAAATAGGATATAGCAAAGATGTGAGCAAATCTACGATACACAAGTACAATTTCACCTACAACTGAAAGTTCTTGCTACACATTGTCCTGCATAGTCTATCCAACAAGTTAGGAGGATGGAATCAAATCTCGTATGATCTTGGCTGCCTAGTACATGGGTTGGTGAAAGTTTTCTGCTTCAACTACTCATGATTTATGCTGAACAATCTAACAGGTAAACTCACAAGAGATCCACTATATGTGTCGTCGGTTCATTCAGCACATAATAACTGTGAGCTTGACCAGGATAAACTTCCATTTGCTCATGTCTCACTAGTCCCTCACATGAAGTCAGGCATCTTCTATAATTTGGAGAAGGTATCCACCAACTTCACTAGAAGGTTCACCAATCTCCTTCCAGGTATGCTTGAGTCAACGGCTCTTGGTGACATTCCTGCAGACCTTGCAGGTGATGAACCCACACCAGACACCACCACTGCAATGCCATCTACTTCTTCCCCCCAATCAAAATCATATACAAAAGACGCCCCAAACGAACCTTTGATAAATCTACTTTGATTGATGAAGTCCCCTCTGTTCAAACCAAAAAGGCTAGAGTGGAATCAAGGGCTCCCACTCAGCCAGCGGTCCAACCATCCTCCTTAATTGACCTGAATATCAGTGTTGAGTCTCCTCAGTCTCAACCTGATGAGCACACTACCTAAGCGATAAGACCTCAGGGTGAGTCTCAACACTCCCCTAAGCAGCCAAAAAGGGATAACCACATCATTGGCTGATCTGCTATTGAAGAAAAGCCATTAGGTGCTGACCAAGGTCCGGGTCATTAGATATAACATCCCTATCCTTTGTTGACCTTTTAACCCAACCTAATTAGGATATTATGTTCCATCCGGGCCATGATGATGATCTACCATACCACTCTCAAGATCAACTGAGCCCAGGGAACCTTTAATGCCTAGCCCACATCAGCTAAGCCTAACTGAGGTGAGTCCAACCGGTATGAAGGAGACTCATGTAGACCCAACTGCCACTACTGAGCATGTTTACTAGCCTCTGAGAACAGTGGTAAAATCAGTGAGACTGAGTCTATGGCAACCTTGCCAATTGATGCCTCTGGAAAAGGCATCAGTAAGCAAGGGTATCAAGGCGTCAAGAAACCACTACTGGTGGTGATGATAAACATACTAGGTGTGTTATCTCATCTCCTGATGATTCTTTCAAAGAAGATGAGTGTAGTTTGCAACTCACTATCAAGGACTTACTTTCTAACGCCTCAAACCTTGAATCAAAGGTTATGACTTTAGAAGATAGGCCTGCCATTCAATAATTTGAGATTGAAAATCTTAAGGCTCAACTAGCTGAGAAACAGATGGAGACGCCTGTTAGGCATGTACAAACTCAGGTTTCTTTGACTTCTTCCTTTAGCTCATCTACTTCTCAAGATGATGCTACAAAATAGGGGAGTATTTAGAAAAATAAAGACATATGGAACCTAACCTTGCCATTACAACTTCACTTGACACCATCCCTTCTTTCTATCCTACACAGCAACACCTTGCAACCATCTTCCCTTAACCACCTTCCTATTACCATTCAAGTGGAGCTAAGGATGCTTACTGACCTCAACAAATTTTTAACCAATTTTCTGATAAGCTCCTCCCTTGAACAACCCTCCCCTAATATAGCCATTGCCTATTTAGGAGCTGAAGAGCTTCAAAGGCTGAGTGTACCACCTACCTCTAAGGATGAAGTTGGTCAACCTAAGGTCTCTATTGAACCTGAGATTAACTTCTAAAGGGAAATATAGACTGATGGCCCAGCAACCAACTTAGAAGGGATAGGTAGTGCAGTTCCAATTACTTCCGAAGCAGATATCCAAGCTACAGAAGGAATAATTGAACTATATTCCTTGTCTAATGACCTGTTCATCACAGAAGTCATTCTTAATCTAGCCTCTGAGGTAAACAGTGAGAACTTCCTTACAACTCCTATATCTCATACACCACAAGTGAAACCCTACTCTCCCCAACCTGAATCCTAAAAAGATGAGTCTCCAAAGGATGCAAGCAACAATGCAACAACAACCACTCAAGAAAGTATCAATAACCAAAGGAGAGCGGAGGTCATAGACAAGCTCATCAGCCTGGGAGTAGACAATAAAGAAATAGTTTTACTCCCACTTGATGAAGTTGTGAAGATGGAGAAGGCAACCTTGCTGCAAAAAGAAAATGAGGAGGTAGCAAGGTTGGCCATAGAGAGGAAAAGAGGAGGAAGAAGGAGGAGGCAATGAAGAAGGTGATGATGGAGATGATAGCTTTTCTCTATACAAGAGGCTATTCTCAGAAGGAGCTAGCCCCTCATGACTATGATATGATCTTGTTTCTCTTCCACAAAGAAATGGATCAGATTAACAAGTAGAGGATTAGGGCTTCCAGGGAAAAGATGAAGGAGAAGAAGGAGGAGGAAGATGCACAACTTGCTGATGCAAAGAAGGTGGGAGATAAACATTGGATGAAAGCTTATCTTAAAGCCCATGGCTTCACCGTTAGGCAAGTAGGTCCCATGTATGAGAAGACCCTACAGCTACATGTCAGTGAAATCAAGGCTGGCATTCGCTTAGGAAGAAGGCAGGAGGTACGTCAAAGATAAAGTGTTAAGAGGATGGAACCCAAACCAACTCCCAAGCCCAAATCAGCACCCAAACCATAACCTATACCCACACCTTTTCCATTCCCCATTAAAACTAAGCCAAGCACTAAACCTTAAACCCTTGAACCCATACCATTAGCCTTACCTACACCCTCGCCCACTATTTCTCAACAACAACCGCCACCACCTATGCTTAAACCCAAAACATAACCTCGAACCTAATCACTACCAAAACCATCTTCTAATCCATCTAAGCCCCTATCCTTAGAAGAGTTCAAGGATGTGGAAAGAAAGCTCACCAACTGCATAACATTAAGCGACATGTCTTATGTGGAAGAGTCTGTTAAGATGAAATACATTGATGGCTCTTCCTGTTCCCTCACACGAGATGCCTTCCTTGATTTGACAAGGGGAACACTGGATCAAGCTATCCAACTACTTGCAACCAACTCATACATACTTAAAGAAGAAGAGAAGAAGTTAAGAAGGAGACTAATGACTCTGCTGGACACAAGAAAATGGGACAATCTGCTAACTAAGTTCCTCAACCCTAGAAGCCAAATTGTCCGGTGGAGGTTCGATGAAGCTACAAACAAAGGGAGAATAGTCAAGTGAACAGACTTGATACATCAGCTCTGCTACACTCTAGCAGATTTGACATTGCTGAGTTAGGAGAGAAAGCATTCTCCAATCCTTCTAACTCTTAGATTGCTGCTCACATCAGGAACCATCTGAGCAGTCTTCATCTTACTGAGCATACAAAGAAAGCCAAGTTAGAAGAAGAGTTGAAAAGGAGAGTAAAGGAAAGAGAAGAAGTCGTAACCAGAAAAGGAAGAACATTCTTACAGATGGTTAAGGGTCCAACTTTGGATCCTATAGTTAGATAGGAATATGACTACAATTCCCATCAACTAGCTCTCTTCAGAGGGACATAATAAAGGGTACATGTCATTCAGAGCAACAGATTGGATTTATTATCTAAATATGACTTGTACAAGCTCCTCACCACCACACCAGGGACGAACAAAGTGATAAACAAATATTCGCTCTCCCTGGTGTTGAAGACTTTAAGGAGTAAAAAGAAGTGAAGTTTTGCTAGCATCAACCTATGGGTTGTTTGTTAGAACATATGAGGCTGGTGCAACAAAAACAACACTTAGCAGATTTTGATGTACAATTGAAGTGGTCTTCCGAAGACACGCTGCTTTTTCAAAGACAAGTCAAAGATCTTCCAAACTCAAGTATGAAGAACTTCTGAAGGTAGAACTCAGTCTTTCAAGACTAAGTAGTCATCCTTCCAAAGTATACAAACTTTGAAGATCCAAGAAAAAGTCTTCCAAAGAATAAGTCATGAAGCCTTGCAGAAGACTCGGAAAAAGTTGATTCTTTCGAAGTATAAATGGCCTCGAAAGAACTTATTCTTCCAAATCCATTTTAGCTTCAGAAGAACCAACTATGAACTATTGGAGATAAGTATGCTTTGTCTGACATCCACTGCAACCTCTGATATACTGCATGGTACTTTCCCACGCCCATGTAGTTGACCATACTTTAATCCACTGTTCACCCATTATCAGTTAGTACAGTTGCAACTTTTAGTTGGTGACATAAGGTAAGTCATGGACTTTTCACAACTACCTAATCTAGGATAGTATGTTATCTTAGATGCTTTACTTCTAACAATGTAGTATTTGTCTAGTTGTAAAATCTAGCTAGTTATCCAAGTATAACCGACTATAGATAGTAGTATATATAGTTTCTCATTGTAACTCTGTAAACATGATTTTAGGAGTCTTGTAATACTGAGTTGAGAAGTAATATTTACAAGTATCTTGAAAACCTATTCTTGTGTACATTTGTTTTTATGTACTTATTATATTACTTGAGAACTTAATTAGAGATTCTGATTCATCAAACTGAGTGAGATTAAGTATGCCTGTGAGATATTCTTATGTTGTGAGACCAACACCAACCTGCACAAATGTTTTCCTTAGTGAAACATTTATCATCTATGAATTCCAGTAAGATTTTGCTTCACTTTGATGTTTTGATGATCGCTTGATCATGTTCATGAGTTTTTCATCTTTTATCCTTGAAACATCATTTAATAATAATCTTTTTGGCATATTCATGGGCTGATCTTGAAGTTGTTGCATTGTGCTACTCATTTTGTCAAGATATTGGTAAACCACAACCTAGTTCGTGGTTTTCTTTCGTGTATGATATTTTGTTTTGTTGTAATGTGTAGTAAGAATGACCTAAAACATAAAAAATACAAAAATAAACTCATCTTTTGATACGAGATTTTAAATCGATTTAGTGAACTAACCAACAAATTAGACATCGCTTAGTGGATTCACATAGGTTTGATGATGGATTATGGTCAAATTTAGTACCTTGGTCAAAGGAAATATTACATAGAAATTTGACAGAAAACTTGTGTCAAATTGACAGGTCAGGACTTGTCATAAAAGGGACAAATATGGATTCTTTCCAACCTAATTGGTCTCACCTTGAACTGAAACTTTTGGACCTCTAACCGTGAAAACAAATTCCAAGGTCTAATTTAAAAAATTTCAGCAAAATGTTGGTTAGTGTGACAAGGTCATATTTCCGAATTACTTTATCCAATTAAAGTGATTCTTCTTTTTTTTTGAAAGGCAAAGAAAATATCCATTAAAAAGCTCTATCCAGGAGATAGAGGCAAAAGTTACAAATACACCCCAGAAAAAAAACACAATCCTACCAAGGAAGGACCCCAATGACACACAAAGGCTTATAAGCTATAATCTAAAGCAACACCAATCTTTCCAATCAATCTAGGATCGACAATTAATATTAATTAGCAATCGGTTAAGTGACGGCGCCTGATCATTGAAAATGGCTGCATTCCTGCTCAACCAAATACACCACATAGCCGCAAGAACAATAGCATGGAAGGCCGATTGATTTCTCACAGCTAGCAAAGGGGAGTTGTGTAAATTAAGCAAATCCGAGATCGAAAAAGCAAAGATCGGCGGGGTATTACACCAAGATGAAATGAAAGACCATACCATATTTGCAAAGTAACATGAGATGAAAAGATGCTCACTTGATTCCTCAATTTCCATGCATAGCGGGCAAAGAGTAGAATGTATCGGAACCTTTCGAGCAACCAGCGCTTTAAGTGCGGGGAGCCTATCCATACCAGCTCGCCATGCATGAATATTAACTTTGTTGGGTACCCATTTACACCAATCCATTGCATAATCCTTTGTCACCTTAGTACTATATTACAACCTTCTCATAGAATTCAAAGAGAAAACCCCATCTTTGTCCCCATGCCAACACCAACCTTTATCATCCCAAGTCATGAGATCAAGAATATTAATATTGTTTTTGATAAGGTACATCTCAACCTTTGCAATGTTCGTCCATGTCCCCGAAAGGTGTGTTTTACACGGTATGAGACTTGGCCGCATAGGATTGTGATGTAGAGCCATTATCACCTCTCTCCATAGCCGCTTCGAGTTATTGAGAAACCTCCACCTCCACTTAGTAAGGAGACTCAAATTGAGATCTTTTAAGGATCCAATACCAAGACCCCCATCCCTTTTCTTCTTGCATACTTTGTCCCATGCTACCCAGTTGATCCTCTGCTTATTGTCAGTACTACCCCAAAGGAAACTCCTCCTGATCTTGTCTAACTCCTTAATGATTATTTCCGGAGCTTTGAAGAGGGAAAAGTAATACACCGGCAAACTATCAAGAACCGATTGAATTAATACCAACCTTACACCAATAGATAAATGATTGGTCTTCCATAATGACAAACGATTTTGAAACAAATTAATTACCGGCTCCCAATGTTTTCTTCTATTCATATTTTCACCCACCGTTAACCCAAGGTATTTAAAAGGTAAGTCACCTCTGTTGAACCCTATTACATCAGCCGTTTCTTGGGCTTCTTCTTGCGATACATTGATCCCCATCAAACTACATTTTTTGTTATTTATCTCTAGCCCAGACACCATAAAAAATACCCTCATCAATCTTTTAAGGTTCTGAATATTGCCCTTGGACCACTCACTAAGAATAATAACATCATCTGCAAAAAGAAAATGTGATAAAATTGGACCCCTGTGAGGTAGTTGTACTCCTTTAAACACACCAATGCTAATGGCGCGATTAATCAACTAGTTAAGAGATTCCATGGCAATTAAGAAAAAGAAGGGGGAAAGAGGGTCACCCTGTCGAACACCACGTGTATAACGAAATTCTTTAGTCGGGGATCCATTTATAAGAATAGATGCTTTCGCCGAACTTAAAATTCCTTTGCTCCATAGCCTCCATTTTGCTGGAAAATTAAGTTGACTCAACATTGAGTCGACAAAATCCCATGAGATTGAATCGAAAGCTTTATTGAAATCAATTTTACAAAGCATCGCCTGCTTGCCCGACTTCTTTAGCCATGTGAGAACCTCATTAATCATTAAATGCCCATCAAGGATGGACCTGTTAGACATAAATCCAGATTGAGTTGCAGAAATAACCATATCTAAAACACCTTTGATTCGGTTGGCTAGAACTTTTGAGATTACTTTGGGGATACATCCGATAAGGGAGATAGGTCGGAACTCATCGAGCCCATTAGGATCCTTAACCTTTGGGATTAAAGCTATAAAGGAAGAGCAGCAGGAGTCACTTACAAAACCATGCTGGAAAAACTCCTCAAATATGTTGTAAAAATCATGTTTGATAAGATCCCAGAAATGTTTAATGAATGCTATGTTGAATCCATCAGGTCCCGGAGATTTCTCCTCACCACAATCCCAGACCGCTTGTTTAATTTCCATAGGGGTGAAAGGAACAACCAAGGCCGCTGCTTCAGCCTCGGCCAACTTCTTAATCCCATGGCACTCCATATAAGGTCTCGATGAGTATGTTTCTTTGAACCTTTTCCCAAAAAAACTACAAGCTTCCTTTTTGATTTCTATTGGGTTGTCACACCACCTCCCATTGATTAACAACCCATTATTCTATTCGAAGACAATCTCGCAGAAAATAACCCATGAAAGAAAGATGTGTTTTCATCCCCTTCAAGAACCCATTTCGCTCTCGCTTTTTGTTTCATGTCCTTCATACGCGCATTTTCATAATCCAACAGAAGTTTTCTAGATCCAAGAAGATCATTTCCATCACTTTCTGATAAACCCCCCATTTCAGCTTTTGCTTCCAAGTTTACAATTTTATCCTTCAGTTCTTTCTCCCTACTAAGTTCTTGTGCTTGAAGAGCAAAGTTCCACGCTTTAATAGCCAATTTGATGTTCTTTAGTTTAGCCGCGAGTTTCCCATCAGCTCTATAGGCAACTACTGGGATGTTCCAAGCTTTAATAACCACCTCATTTAACCCCTCTTTAGAAAGCCATGAAGTGAAAAATTTGAACGGTTTTGGCCCAAATTCCCCCACTGATGTTTTTAGAGTAATTGGGAAATGATCCGAAAGTAGTCTTGGCCAAGCACACAACGATGCACTAGGCCACTTGTTTCTGAAATGTTCACAAACCAAAATTCTGTCGATTTACTCGCCTTTGAACCACTGCTGTTCATATAAGTGACTTTTGCCCCACCCATGTTGTATTCATGTAAACCCGATTCGAAGATGAATTCATTGAAAGCGTTGGCGCCACACAGATTGAATTCAGAATTCATACGATCAGAGGAAGATCTGACCTCGTTGAAATCACCCAATAGTATCCATAGCCCCCCCAAATTAGATTTCAACCTCAACAATTTCCCCCACAACTCCTTTTTTAGATTTAAATTCTGTGGACCATAAATGCTAACAACATTGATAACTCCCCCGGAACCTTTCACATGACCCCCAACAAGCAGAAAGTTCCTATCCTTTACGACCTCCCATTTACAGAAACGTGATGACTCCCAAAAGGTGATTAAGCCCCCGGATCTCCTAGTTGCTTCAACCCATTCCAAATTCACTAACTTTTTACCCCAAATAGTACGCACAGGTATGTTATTATAATCATTAATCATAGATTCCTGTATACATAAGAAGGAAGGGTGGTGCTTACCAACTAAATCTTTCAACCACATGCCGGATATTAATTGACATAAAATCCATTAGCAAATATGTGTAAATCCTTCCTCCACAATCACATTTTAAACCTGCTGCCTGAAGTTTGAGAGATCCACACTGACCACCAATCCTACCTGCAAAGTATTCTCGACTTCACGTTGTACTTCATCACTGATTCCATTATTCTCCATCCTTTGGCTACTATGGATCGAGGAAACTGGACTTCCATTCGACAACTCCTCACCATGTCTAGTGAGAGGGGACTGGTTAAGATCAACCAGCATCTCTCTCAATGTTGCATCCTCTTCCTCCATACAAGAATTGCTTTCATTAACATTCTCCACAGGTAAGGAATTTCGCTCTTTGAATCTTCTCCGCACCCTTCTTTTGCCGACAGAAACTCCACATCCTGAATTGTGTTTATTACTCGAAGGCCTCTGTTTGGGAAAATTCAATTTCCTTTTCCTTGAAGATTGAAGGCCCATGTTAAAAATTAGCTCATGAAGCCCAAAGGGATCCGAGCCCAAGCCACCCTGAGAATTATCCGACCCCAATTCCTTAGATACTTGATTTACATTGGTGCTTTGGTGAATTTGGCCCATTACAGGCCTAACAACCAAGGGGGATAACACTTCCGTCGGGCCCACATTACCCAAATTAATTTCTATATGATCCCCAACGTTTTGTTCCCCAAAGTCGGCTCTTGAGAATTCCAAGACATCTCCCGGTGTAGAATTCCCATGCACGTGTGGAACCGAATGGTTTTCACCTAAATGATCCTCCTTCCCAGACTTAGATACCGGAGAATTAACATATGAATGATCATTTAGGAAATCCGGTGCCCAAATCCGATTGGATTCCAAAACAAAGATTGAATATGAGACTCCTGAAAAAACAATATTGATCCTCTTGACTATAGGGCATTTCTCCGAAACTATAACTCCGATTTGATCTTCAGACATATTCCCATCCATATTCGAGACAATGGATGGGAATATCACCTTCCCAGACCCTTCAGCAATACAGTTAAAAGTCTCAGGTGCCCAAAGATAAAGAGGCACCCCCTGATATTGATCCATGCCAACCTCTCATATTGAATATATTGCCTTTTCCAAATTTCCATTGAGGAGAAAAACTGTTTCCACTCATGCATATGATCATGCAGAAGGGATTTTGCTTCCATTGTTGACTTAAACAATATTAACACCTTCATGCCCCATAAGTATCTTAATTCGAAACTCGCTGCAGTCATACCTTTAAGTATCTCCATCAAATTATGTCATGTTGCACCATCTATCACCGTCCCAATTAATGAAAAACCCATCCATGCTTTTGCATGATCAGATGCCTTCAAAATCTTGATCTCTTGATAGCTGCTAATGAGAGCATCTTTTTAAGTGCAGTGAGTTGATACAGCCCTCCCCCCTTTGTTTCCAAGCATGTTTTTGTCAGAATGTTACCGTGTAAAGTGTTCCTTCTCCAATCCCCCATAATCTATTTTGTTCCCACTTATGTCAAACTTAGCTGGGTTAGCTTTGGCAATCATATTGCCCACTTTCATCTTGTTAAGATCTTCTAGTAGTGATTTCAAGTTCCTGACTTTGTCGAATCTTACAAAACCGAACCGCTCACCCCCCTTCGTCGCTTTTCTTGACGGAATGAATGCATCCACAAGCTTACCAAATCTTTTACAAGCCATCCAAAGCTCCTTGCTGGAGAACTCCTCTGGAAGATTGGAGATGAAAATGGTTAATATATCTTTGCCCTTGAACCCTTTCTCTCTTTTCCGTTTCTGCACTGTTTCCCATTCTCCACCGTCGTCCACCTGTTGTTGGTTGATACCATCTTAGTTTAAGTGTTAGCTTTCCAATACCACTATATTTGTGTCCCGTATCATCTTAGTTTAAGTGTTAGCTTTCCAATACCACTATATTTGTGTCCTTTCATTGTCTCTTCGACCTCTATGTAGCTCTTGCAAGATTAAGTTAAAAATATAGACTTAGAACATCAAAATCCAAAACCATGAAAATAAGTTAGTAAATTTAATTAGGATCAAACATAAGACATTTAGTGACTATAAATTGTGATTATATAACAAGATTAGGCACACATTTACAACTATAAATCCTAAAATAAGCTTCAAACGAACGACAAATATAATAACATCAACATTAAGAACAACAAGACATGATGTTGGATATGAACAAACAAATAACTATACATCTTAATAATTAAGTTATATGGTTGATCATTAAGGACTTGACTAAGCAGATTCAAACAAAATAATTGATTAGTTTAAATAAATTGTAATTTGACTTTTGTCGTACATTGTAGTTCGCTTGGACTTCCAGGATTTAGTTTCATACTTCCTAATTCGAATTAAGTTTCACGAGCGCCTTTAATATAAGTTTTACTTAGGGGAAATGCCTGCTCAAATGTTTTAAACTATGATGTGTATATTTTTAAATTGACTTAAGTTAGCTATTTGGGTAATAAAATTGACTTTGGATCTCATGCAAGAGAAGTGTTCTTGCTTTTAAGTCCCCATGACTTTTTTTATAACCTTTTAATAGTTTTGTAACCGTGAAGAGGTATGGCTAGTGCTAACGGGTTGACACCCCCATCTTTGTTGTCAATGTTGGATTATGTAAAGCTTCAATTACGTCATGTTGTCAACTAAGCAATTACCCGTAAGAGTTACACCTTGAACAACGATTTACAAACCCATTTAATTTGATAATCGGCGTTTACGAACTAGATCGGGCTTAATAATTTATAAAAGTTATCAATTATTGAACTAAAACGTTTAAATGTAAAACATTATTCTTTCGGGTTTCGGTTTGACATGTGGGCTAATATTAATCTGACCGGGCTTGTGGCCCATAAGAAGATTAAGATTAATTAACAATATAAAGGATCATTAGGGATTCTAATCCTTTCACCTTTGTTTTTATAGAGGAAAAACATCAAAAATATAAATCCTCTTGATTTGCAAACCCCAAGAAAAAATTAATTTTCATCTTTGATCCTAATCGGCCATGACCACCATAGCTGCCCCCTTTCTGGCCGGCCACCATTAAACTGCCGACCGCCATAGTCGACTCTGATCATCTTAGTTGCACCCTTCTTCCATGGAACCGAGACTCAATCTCGAGCACTCGTCTAGTGCTTGTTTGTTTTTATAAAATAATCGTTGAGCCCTCATTGCCTCAAACTATTATTTATTAACCAAGGTATATTACATCTCATAAGTAGGTTAATCTTATTCTGTATGTTGGAATACAAAAAGCTCATTGAAAGATAATGCCTGTCTTAATCAATCAAACATGTTCTAACATCCAAACAACCATATACTAACATATAAACATAAGTATCATACAAGCCAATTACTAATTTTAGTTCATATTTATTTTACACGTTTTTTAGATAAAATAAATTTTGCAAGTGTTGGCGGCGGATGATGAAATGCCCATAGTGGATGCATAAGCAGTCACAACAGACGAAGTCTAAAGAAATGTCCAAGTACTCACAGCGGATGAACAAGTCGACAGAGAATGAACAAGTCCACAGCAGATGTTCATCATTCACAATGGATGAACAAAAACAAACAACCAAGTGTTTACAGTGGACAACCAAGTGTTCACAGTGGACAACTATCATTCAACAACGGACAACTTAGTCTCTCATCCATAGCGGACAGTCTATCATCCACAGTGGACACTTCATCATCCACAACAGACAACACTTAGACTTAGGATTAGTATGTAATTTTTTTTTCATAAGGGTACTTTTGTAATTGTACATAGTGTATGCATAGGTTATAAATAGCCTTGTACCCTAATCTTTTGTAAGCTTTTGAATAGATTACCAATCAAACAAGCATTTTACATTCTTTTAGCATTCAAATCACATAAACACACAATGACACACAAACACAATAGAGATCATATCATTCATGGGTTTCCGCACCACGTTATTTAAGTGTTGATTCATTACTGAGAGATTAAAAAAGATCCTTGGAGGATCATCCTTGTTCAATAACCGGTTGATTCTATCCGGTGGTATTAGAGCCTTGTCTCAAATCATTACTGATTTTTTATCCTCTCAATCGACATGATGATCTCTAGTGTTCATTAATTTCAAAATCATACATATCGAGCCTATAACCACACAAGAGCACTCTTCTACTCATCCATTCATAAAAAAAAAGTTTAAAACCATGTCTTAATATGTTGTTTTGGTTCGTTTTGAAGAAGAATCTATGTTATTATTGGTAACAAAGCTCCCAAAGTCATTCACAAACTATTTTTAAACAGAGTCATCGGAAAACTCACTAAACCAAATTGATTTTAAGAGGATTTTGGATAAAACAGTACACGGGTACTGTTCGACCATTTTTTTAGCATTCAAAGACTGTTTTGGTTGATTATCCATAAATTGTGTTTAAACATCATTTTCGAGTTGTTCTATACTCGAATCAGTCACAAATCATCATTAAAACAACAAAATCATTTATTATTCATACAAGTTACTTGACCGTAACTGTTCTATGTTAAAACCCTAGTTCATAACCATCATCAAATCATTAAAATAGCTGATGATTTTGTTGATTTATTCATCAAAACAAGTGAATAAACCGTTATCCATTTGAATTTTCTCAAAAAATCATTAAGTTTAACTTTTTGATCTTTTAACATATACATTTATTGTGTTTTTACTGTTTTTAGGGTTTTGACTTTTATTAACCACAACTAAAAGGGTTTTGACTGTCACAGAATATTCTATACCATTATTGAGCTTGACTAATGTCACCTAGGAGTTAATTAACTGAATTTCAATTTGATTAAATTTCTTTTTTTGGTAATTAAATTTCATTTAAAATCAAACAAATGCTAGTGACTAATTGGACTTGGACAAATAATCACCTTGGGATAAAATAATTAGCACAAACTAAATAATCAATCTAATTAACTTAAACCGGTAAGTTAAATCATCTCAAACATTTCTGACAAAGTTTCTGGATCTAATAGTGGCTTTAAAACACCAACATTGAAGAATAAAGTAGACCTTAAACAGTGGAAGATTATGTTCAGAAATTGGATTATCTTCTCAGACCCTGACCTATAGACTTTAATCACTGAGAAACCATACATTCTAGTGACTTTGGGTTCTGACTACAACATTGTAACACCTCTGAAATCTAGTCAAATTAGAAAACTTAATGTATTATAGACTTAATAAAGGTCCGGATTGATTGGGCTTACCAAAGAAATCTTGCAAAACGAAACTAGCCTTTTTGGGCCCAATAAGCCCAATAAGGGCCCGAACTTATAAAAAGCCCATTTAAGGCCCAAATACATGTTTAGGAACTAATTAAACAAGAAAACATGAAACAATGAATTATTAGGTGATTTGAAATAACTATGGAAAGATCCTAGCTAAAAACAGATTCAGAACCCATACCGGGTAAAATCCGGCAATTTAACGCGTACTAACGTCTGAATTCTATGAGAAATTCTTATAATGGCTTTTCATCCAATATAAATCATTGTTAATCTCAACTAAAATCATAAATAATGCTTGGTAAAAGATTTTTCATCAAACATGCATAAACAACAGAATTACGTAAGTGAAACGCGAACACCGGTTTTCACCGGCATTTACTGACATCTGATACGTCGACCGAGCCTCGTAACTCCATAAATATTCGTCTAACCATTTTTTATTATCATAACATAGTAGAATTGGTGAGTGATACGTTGTCCGGAATAAATGCGTTCCGAAACCTGACCATGACGTGAACCGGTTACGATCAGGTCAAACCCGAGAATTTGTCAGATAAGGCTTTAACGTGACGAACAAGGGAAGTTAACACTCAAAATATCATTTTAATACTTAATTGCATATATTTTTATAGCAAAATGATAATATTAACGCTCATTCGATAAAAACGCGTAAAAGCGTGGAACGTGTTAAATACGCGATAAGTTACAAAGTCGTTTGATTATCCGGCATGTTTTAAATACATAATCTCAGAACACTTTTAACATTTTTATAAATTGAAACTAACAAGAAACGAATTTAAACTTTACGTGAAAAACTTGATCGAACATGTTCGAACCGAATTCTTTTACGAACCCGTTTCATTTAACCCTAGTATATAAACCCACATTCCACACTTTTCACTCATGTCACACACCTACAAACACACACTTAGAGAGTGTGAGAGTGGAAGCAGATCCGGGAAGAGGAGCCTGGCCGCGAACCACGACGGAAATCCGGCGGCGACCGGCGACCGGCCACCGCGCACGGCGGCGCGTGGTCTTGCTCTCGCGAGCCCCCTTACATCAAATTGAAGCCCTGAACATGGCAAACACGATGACGAGTGGTGGTATTGTTGTGATGTTCCCGCACCACTTGCGACGGCGCTCGAGGTCGTGATGGGAAGGGGGTGTCCAAAGGTGGCCTAGACCCGCCCCACTGCCTTCTCTCTCTCTCTCTCTCTCTCGATCTTGGGTTGCATGTGTAGTTCTATAAAAGATTGGGGCTCAATACAGTGGTAATGGTGGATGGTGCGGGTCACGATCGATGGATCTGCGGTATAGGGCCGCGGGATGAATGGGTCGCGCCGACGGTGGTGTTGGAGGCTGTGGTTGTCACGATTGTGGTTCTCGGGGCTGTGGAGATCGACCTTGACTATGGTTGCGATGGTGATTCTGTTGACAGATGGCTGCGGTGGTGAAGGTGATAGCAGCAGTGGTGTCGGCTGTGGTTTGGGATGTCGCGTCTGGTTGGTGGTTGGGTCTGGTGGCCGATGGTGGTGCAGGGCCAAAGCGGGATGGTAATGGTGGTTGTTATGGTATAATTTTAGGCTATGGTTATGGTGGTTGTTGGTTATGGTTATGTTGAGGCCCATAACGGTAGTGATGTAGGGTGTTGATGGTTATTGGCTAGGATTATGGTTGCGGTTGTTGTGAAGAGAGCCACGGTATGGTAGTGAAGATGATGGTTGTGGCTTTTGATTGGTTGTGATGGTGATGGTTGTCGATGGCCATGGCTGTTGGAGTTGTTAGAAGAGGTCGACCGAAGGTGGTTGGGACGATGATGGTAGGGCAGATGGTGCTGCGGTGGTGATGGTGTCAGTTGTGGGTTGGTGGTTGTTTCCGGTGGTGGATAAGGCGATGGTTATGTTGACCATGCTGATTAGTATCGGCTGTGGTCGAGTTGGTGGTGGCTGCTAGCTGTGGTTCATGGTTGTAGCTCGTGATAGTGGTAGTGGTGATGGCATGTGGTGATTATGGTTTAGGCTGTCGGTTGGATTGGTTAATTGTGGTGGTGTTGGGCTGTTAGCTATGTTGGTGATGGGCTGTTAATGGTGGTAAGATGGGAGCTGTCAAAAGAGTCGTGACTGTGGTGGTTATCGGATGGTAAAATGGTAGCTGCATGTGGTAACAAATGGTGGTAAGGGTTGTGACAGAACTGTTTGGTAACATGTGATGTGATCTTGGTTGGGTTTAGGTGGACTAGGCTATTGTAATGCTTACACACAGTTTTTGGTACGTTTGTTTAGGTTAAACTTCGGTCATCTGTCGGTCAAGCATGGCCAACTGAGGCCAACGGGTCGTCAACAACAAGAACATGATGAGATCAAGAGCAATACGAGTGGGTTAGTGAGCGTGAATCGAGTGGAAGGTATAATCGTACGCACAACGCATTTGAATTTTAATTATAATCTATATGCGTCTTACTTGAGCTCCAATTATACAAAATACATAAATTATAAAATGAAAATGAACGCCACTTGTTATAATTATCTGATTTAAATGGATGGTTTGGGCACGAGATTTAAATAACAACATTATTTATTAGTAATCAACCTAGATAAAATATATGAAGCATTACATCTTGGGAAATGGTTATAACATGTCATAGACGATACAAATAAGTTTATATCGTGTAACATATAATCATACAAGACTTAGAAATGTAATTCATACAAATACGATTGTACATTTGTATATTTATGCAATGAATATTTAGGTTAACCGACATCTATACGTTTTAATTAAGATGAAAGATCTAAAACGTTATAATGATCTATCATCTTGTTGTTATTAATTGTCGGTCATCTAATTGTTATTGAAATAAATGATATTGGTGTCACCCTTTTTTTTAAAATCTAGTCAAATATTATCAATATTTGAATTACTCTAGCATCAGTCAATTTAATATAAAGATGTAAGTGTAAGCATTGTAAACATCGCCTGAAACATTATATATTACTTACATTGTCAATGAGAGTTATTTTTGAAGATTTGGAATCTATGACATAAATTGATTTTCTACCTTATTTATGCTAAGACTCAATTTTTTTTGATTAAGTGTATTAACTAACCTATGTACACGAGTTAATTCATGACAAATAACCAATATACAAGAAGCTAGGATACACTCAGGATACTAATCACCAACCTTAAGTCAACTAAAGAGCTTAACCGCACGCATGTAATAACATCATGCTAAATCTAAACGTGAATCTTATATGTTCTAGTCAGGATTGCTTTGTTGATGATCATCACTTTTCTTTACCGAGCTCTGAATTTATATAAGGATACCAGGTGAGTTCTCGTGTTCCCCTTTTTACTTTGGTTTTGGGGATGAAGCATGCTCTTTTAAACTGGAACTTTTATTTGTGATACTACTTACTGTTTTTGGGATGAAACATGCCCTGTCGTTTTATGAACTATGATTGTGCTTTACTTGATGCTTGTATGTGGGACTTATGGATACCTGCTGAAACTTATATCATGATCACTAATTCTTTTGTGAACCGCTTGTTTTATATGGATAGATCAATTTTGGGAATCCCCCACACACAGTGGCTCCCGCTACAGGGAGGTACCCCACTGAGATCCTGAGAGATCGTATGTGGCATGTAACAGGTTTTGATTAAGAAACTATGGTGAACCATCCTGGCAGGTATGGTTCACTGATTTGAGGCTTGGTTCCTTCCTTCGGGAATATCCGGTTATACACAAGTTTAGAAGAGGCCAACCGGGGACCAAGTGCAGGGTTGATCGTGATACCCCACGATGATTGATACTATAATGATGCTTTTAAAATCAAATGAGATTTTTTTAATAAGCTTTTACACTTGATTCTAAACTTTTAAATGTGGACTTTCAGAGTCCCTTTTGTTTTATGACTTAAAGCACATATGTTTTGAAAGTCAATTAATGAATTTTGAAGAGACTTTTGTTTTCTAAAACTTAAACCACTTGAACTCACCAACTTTATGTTGATACAAAATCTTTTTGAGCATGTCTTCAGGTACAACTAGGGAGAATAGTTGAGCTATAGAAGTTACCCAAATCCGAAGCAAGAGATGAGGGTAGAGGTTAAAGACAAAGGTTGAGCCTAGAAGCCTTAGTTACTGAAGCTTCAAGAAATACTTACCGAGAGATCGATCACGACACCTATAGATTGTAGGTTGAAGCACGTTATGAATTGGAAACAAAGCCAATATTTTAATGTAAATATCATGTGACACTTTGTAATAAACCATTTAGTTTCCGCTGCATTTTGGTTGTTGTTTACTAATCGTGACGTCCCGCCTCTCTGGGCCCGGGGTGTGACAGATTGGTATCAGAGCCAAAGGTTGTAGCGAAGTAGGTCTGCTTCGTGAGACCTAAACTACAACAATATGAACCTCATAGGACCACCTTAGTAAGATGACTCTTCTGAGCTTTGCTGAATCAATGGTGTAGAAATATGGGTTTGCTTTGCAATACCTAAGCTGTAACCATAAATAGGACCAGCCTAGTAGGTTGTTCCCATGATCCAGTGATCCAAGGTTTGCAGCAAGAATAGGTTCCTTTACTAAGTCCCATCTTTGACTTGTATACCTTAAGGATTACATATATCCCGTTAAGAATTCGCTACCCTGTAAGAAACCTTGATACATTAGGGTATTACCTATGATAGGTGCACCCGAGTAAACCAGTAAGGTATGTAACCTTCTGGAGTGGCCTATTAGGACCACTAAACATTGAGTACTAAGAATGATAGGAACCAAAAGTGTGCATATATATTGGGACTTAAATTTTGGAGATATACTTATCTGATTGCACAGCTGACTTTTGTCACTATGTGAAACAACTTCTGTTAGCTATACACTTGATACGACTTGTGTCGTTATGTGAGACAACTGCTATAATGATACTTGTTGGAATGAGGATACTTGTTTATATGCTTCATTTGTATAATGATACTTGTTGGAATGATGATACTTGCTTATATGCTTCATTTGTATAATGATACTTGTTGGAATAATGATACTTACTTATATGCTTCATTTGTATAATGATGCTTGTTGGAATGCAGTGATAGGATAGTACATGATGCCTTTTTGTTTGATCTGCTCCCTAGAATAGTATGTACCTGAATGCTCATTATTTGCTTGATTTGTTTAAACTGCACTTTGACACAATTGTTGGGTTAGCAAGATTGTTAGCATAGTTAGAATCTAAGTGTGCTTAATTGTAGATGATGAACAAATGGGAATTGTAACACAAAGACCTAATTACATAAAATCAGAACTTATGATAAGAATAACCAGGATGATAGTGTAAGGTAAATTGACGATTACGGGTGCACACGTAATGGTGAATTTACAGGTACACTTGAATTCTGGTGGGCCCTGTCATGTCAACTAATATCTATTTATAACATTTAAAGAACCAATAAATACAAGAATAAACACAAATATTTGGAATATATTCAATGATTTCATGTTCAAAACTTTCATGCTGGGCGAAAACCATTTGACACTTGAAGAGCTATCAAGGACGACGTTGCAGTTCCTATTCCTTTTCTTCTTCTTCTCTTTTCTTTTGTTCTACTATCCTATTGGAATTGTAATGATACAACTTTCAGACTCAAAAGATAATCAAATATTCCTCCTCAAGCCCAACCTGCCTCGCGCTGAGAGTACGGTACTTCACCTAACTTACGCGTGTACTTTAACAATATCGTTCATTCTTTTTATGATGCCTAAGGATTTCTTCCTACCTATTACAGAATTCGTTTCAACTTTGTTGGTATCATAAAAGACTCTCTAACATAAACTCTACAACCGAGAATAGATTGGAGTTATGGACTGTCGAGAAGCACGTCATGTAGTCAATGACATAGAAGACTTGTCACTTCTTTCTTCCTTATTAGCCTGCACATCATAGGACATTCTAGACTCTAGAATTCCTCTATCAATTTCTTAAAAATCTTTGATAACTGATTACTTAATACATATTCGACGTCATAGAACCACTTAATCCAAAAGAAAAAGGTGATTGTGAACTCCTTTATCATCAATGAACCGTTAGTTACCTACTAACAATCGTTACCTGTAGCATAAGTTGAATTATTTTGACCGTGCTCTTAACTGGCCGTGTGGTTGCTAAACTTCTGAGTGCCAGAATAAATAGGAGATGAAACATCGTTCTAAAATCCTGATTCCATAGAAATAAAGGCTCAAGTGCTAGAGATATTTACCGAGAAAACTAACCTTCGAGCTTTCAAAACAAAAATATGAATTTACAACTTCTGTGAATTCCCGTTTTCACGCACCCTCTGCTCGAGATTTATTTCCCATAAAATTCATGGTCTAACGAGTGGTGCTACTCACCCTAAACCCACTATCATGACCTTCATCTTTGGAAACACGTGATAGCCGATACGGAAAACTTTAAAACCTTGTAAGATATCTCTACTCGGAGACCTCTACTACTTGAGTGATGAGTTCGTGATTCGAGCGCGAAGATCTGAAGTAGAATACGATCTCGAAGCTATATCATAGGTTATTAGAGTGGTAATAAACCTTCTTGTGCTAGCGAGCACCTTTATAAAGTCCTAAACTTGTTCGAATCGATGCGGTCGATGGTAATGAAAAATTCATGGGGAAGACTCATGGTTGAACTTAAAGGATGGTATTGCTCCAAAAGATGTATTAAGAAGCATAGAAGATCAGCTGCAAGAAATCTCATATGTTAAATCACTTGAGATCCAACTACAACGAAGTGGTAAACATGCACCAGATTGTAGACAAAGAAAGTCTGCATAATCATCCCCAATCGTAAGCGTTGGTGTTAATCCTCCTTAAATTTTTAAACCTCTCCTAAAGTGATTCTCTAATACCTCACCCTAGAACGCTCCGTACCGTCGAAAATTCGAGCTAAAATTCTCACTCTCATATCTTGTGGAACAATCGAAATGCTTATAAGATATTAGAATCTAAACAGAGTTACTTGCTTCACGAATAGACCCTCTACAGTGCTCAGTTACATTGAAGAATGTGGAGCGAGGAAGAGGTCATCTAGAAGGTTGATCTTAATTGGGAAGCACTATGAAGGAATTAGTGGAAACGGTTACAACAATTCTGTAGCTTAAGACAATAGTTGAGGTTGCTCTTAAGGGAATTGAGTCGGAAAATAGAAGTAATATATGTGTGGAGGTGCTGTACTTGAAACTTATATTAAGGAGCTGGTGGAAGGAAAGAAGATTCTAGAGCTGTTAGATAAACAGTCCATAAGACCTGGTAAGTCACCTTGAGGAAACTTAATACTCTTTGTGAAAGGAAAATAGAATGCTCCAACTATGGATAGACTACTGAGAGCTAAATAAAGTCACCAAGGATAAGTGATACCCTCTCCCTAGAGATGTTCACCTGCTTAACCAATTGCAAGACGCTACCTACATCTTAATTGTCATCAGCCGTGTTTATAAGGAAAACGACATTACACAAGTAACAGTTGAAACCAGATATGGCAAGTACGAAGGTTGTGGTCAAGCCCATGTGGGAGTACCTACACAATACATGAAACTCATGAGGCTCATGGATAGGATTTTTGCAGGACATACTTAGACATGTATGTCGTTTTGTTACTATTAATAAGTACGAAATTTGAGACAAGTTGCTATAATTTAAAGCTACAAAATTCCGGAAGAAGTAAAAACCCAATTGAGATGCGTCAATGCTTAGGTTTAGGCGAAAATTGTGGAAGGATTAATAAAACTTCACTCGTGTAGCTATATGACTGGCATCTTTATCCTCGGGAAAATGCAGAATTCGTTTGGGCGCGAATAAGAAAGTTTCAGAAGTGTGTTGATGCAACAGTACAAGAAAATTTTCTAGTCGCCCGATGAGGCTAAGAAAATATACGGAGAGCTACATTAAGCATGAACTGGAAACTTCCGTAAAATAAAAGGATGCACCTGGATACATTATCGGCGCGACATTACCAACTACACATCAGAATACTAGACCAAGCACAATAGGGTGATCGACAATCTGTAATGTCAACTGCATTGACAAGTGTGGATAGAAGGCCATCATCCATATTGTCCTAAGACATCCGTATTACCAAATGCGAGAGAACGAGTCTTGACCGCATTGGTATCTGCTTACCCTCTTTAACGAATGCAGAGAGCCTACAGTTAGACTTTTCTTCTCTTTCCTTCACTGTATCATTTCTTGAACTTGTAAATTCTCCTAGCGTTGGTTCCCGAGAGTTTATGGCACGTCCTATATCGGGAAACTCTTGACATGCGTCTGATAAGATGAATGGATCTACTCGAAGACTGATATTATGATACAGAACCGTTCCGGAAAAAGAATCATACTCGAAGAAGCACATAGTGGAAGAAAAGACTTAACCCCTTAAGAAGAAATAATGGAAGGAAGAGATCGAAGAAATCTTTCGGAAGAAAGTTGAGAACTAAGAAGGAGGCCTTGAAAGATGAAGACTTTCGTGTATGGCCTAACCACTTCATTTTTTTAGCAATCGGGAAAACTTCTTAGTTTTAGTTTGGTAGTTTCGAATCCTCAACACTTATACTATGATTGTATCACACTCGGAAAAAAAGTTAGCGATACTAAAATTTGAAGGACGAAATTTCTTAAAGGAGGGGAGAATGTAACACCTCTGAAATCTAGCCCAATTAGAAAACTTAATGTATTATAGATCCAATAAAGGTCCGGATTGATTTGGGCTTACCAAAGAAATCTTGCAAAATGAAACTAGCCTTTTTGGGCCCAATAAGCCCAATAAGGGCCCGAACTTATAAAAAGGCCCATTTAAGGCCCAAATACACGTTTAGGAACTAATTAAACAAGAAAACATGAAACAATGAATTATTAGGTTATTTGAAATAACTATGGAAAGATCCAAGCTAAAAACAGATTTAGAACCCATACCGGGTAAAATCCGGCAATTTAACGCGTACTAACGTCTGAATTCTATCAGAAATTCTTATAATGGCTTGTCATCCAATCTAAATCATTGTTAATCTCAACTAAAATCATAAATAATGCTTACTAATTGACAGGATCTCAGCCTCTAGTTTGATCAAATAGGTTGTATTCGCAGCGGATTTAGCACTAGAATTAGCAATTACAGCAAGAACATAAAGGATTTTGCATGTAACAGTAAATATATAGAGAGAAAATAATTCTACAAAAAAGGTATTATTCTTTTTGCTCACACGTTTCGGCAAGGAATACAATTAGGTCATCTTCATTTTATAGAGGAAGAATGACGTAGGCTGATGTCACTGATAGTGACATCAAACCGTTATTAACAAACTACTGAAATAGACACTTAACTACTGAAGATGTCAAACAGCTAACATCTTCTTACAAAAGCTAAGTGTTCTACTTATTACAAGTACTGAAAAGGAAACTACTGAAAAGCTACAACGACTGAAGAACAAACTCTTCAGTCGTTTATATCTACTGAAATGTAACAGCTGAAGAACAAGCTCTTCAGCTGTTGTACAAACTACTGAAAGGAAAAACAAAACTAGTGAAGAGTAAAACCATCACAACAACTGAAGAAGACCTTTAGCTGTTGTGACAAACTCTGAGGCTTTAGCACTTTGGTCTTTAGACTTTGGTCTTCAGATGATTCATCAGCTGATGACTTCAGTAGTTGTCATCAGCTGATGTCTTCAGTCATTGTCTACAGACTTTGTGCATCAGTTGTTGATCTTTAGTTCTTCAGTTCTTCAGTTGTTGATCTTCAGCACTTGTCTTCAGTACTTGAAGTCTTCAGTACTTGTATCCATCAGTACTTCAGACTTCAGTACTTATCTTCAGTACTTTGGATCTTTAGCTGTTGTTCTTCAGATCTTTGATCTTCAGCTGTTGAATCTTCAGTCTTTGTCAAACTGCTGATTAAGTCTTCAGCAGTTGTTGTGATGTCATGTGGGAGTTAGAGGTTTTCCTGATCTTGGCTCATTAGTTCTTTTGGTCCAACAAACTCCCCCAGAACTAATGCAGCCAAAACCTCTAAGTTATTTAATGTCCCACTTATTGTTGGCAGAAGTGTTGGTCTATTCCCTTCTGGATCAGATCAGAAGTTGACCCTGATAAGTACTGGCCTGGGAAGAGGTCTCTGAATATTTGTTTGGCATAGTATGGATGGGAACCCTGACTTGGGGAACTGGACACAGGGCTATTGTCCCATCCATGTGACCTACTTCCACGTACGAGCCTGTAGGATTCTCTGGTGTAGGCTCTGAGGAATGTAATTTGTTCTTATTTGGATAGGTCCTCAGCCGCACCTTCGAATAATCCTTCACGGCCGTACAGCTCTGAGACAAACTTGGCCTGTTTGCCATTCTTGAGCTCAACAGTTGTGATCTACCTATAGGCGAATTCATCAGGATGTCTGCCTTCTAGTAGCAGGTTGAGCTCATCTTTTCTGAAGTTCTCAAGCCTCTTATAAACTAAGCCTTTCCTAACCACCCTATTCTCCAACATCGTTTCGGGTGATTGCTTAGACTTATAGGCTTTCTCGAACTCATCTACAATTTCCCAGGGTGTTATTACAAGAGCCACTATGATCACTTCATCTATGATCTTCTTCATTTGGCTCTTGTATCTCACATGAATAACTTTCTTAATGATCCTATGAGCCACCCTAGGATCATGCCAAGTCCTCACTCTCTCTTTATCATATTGGAAAGTTTGTTTGAGAGTGAAGAGTCTCAGAGCTTCCTTCTTCATATTCATTATAGAAGTAGAAGCAGCATAAGCTTGATCAATTGACTTTAGCATTTCAGCATCATAAAGCTTCTGCTACTCTTCTTCTTCTAACTTAACCCTCATAACATCCATTTGTGAGGTGGGAGTGATGGTTTTAGGTTTGGCTTTAGGTAGAGGAATGACTGCAGAAAGAGGCAGTCTATCCTCGTCATCCTCCTCTTCTTCTTCCTCTTGCAGCCTCAGCACCATTCTCTTCTTCTGCAAGGGTGGATCATCGGCTGTAGGTTTCGATGGTGAAGGGGTTGGTTTTGTGGGTTGTGTTTGGGTTGTTGGTGTGGGAATGTGGGCAGGCTTTGCTAGCAACCTAGAGATAAGTGCAGGTTTAGTCTGTTTGACTAGCAAAGTCCTGTTCCCAGCACTGGCTTTAGAAAGGGCTTCAGCGACCAGCCCCTTGATAAAATCACCAGCTGAACAAATCTTGGTGGCTATAGCCAAGATTCTGTCCCTGGTCCAAGCCTTGACATCAAGGACTGGTCTCCCCAGATACTTCGAAATAAACCTACTCATAGCCTCGAGTCTCTTTCTTTCCTCTTGGCTATAAGTGGTCCATCGGTATTCTAGCTCTTTTCTCTCCATATTCCTAATCTCCTGATCTAGCATGGCAGTGTCCTTGTCAAAGCCTTGCCTGAACAGCTGATCAATAACAGAGTCCATTGATCGGCTATGCTCAGCATCAGCCTCCTTGACAAGGGCTGCTAGATCAGTATCCACCTCTACCTTCTGTCCCTTCTTTTCTCCTCTCTTCTTTGTGTAAGTGACATGAAAATCCTTTTGGATTTCAGCCACAGTAATCGGTTCAGCTCTCTCCTCCCTCACCTTCTCCTTCTCCTTCACCCTCTCAGTCTCCTCAGTCCTCTCCCTCTCATTTTCCCCTTCTCTCCCTACTTCTTTCTCTTCTTCTACCCTCTTCCTCTTAGCTTGCACTGATGTCTCCCCCTTTTTGGGTGCATTGGTTGGGGTTTGACCATCAGCAAGTGTTTTGGCCATAGCAGCTTCCACCATGGGCTGTATTTGTGAGGGAAGCCTCTCATCAAGGGTTTTCATCACAATGTTTGTGATTATTGGTGTGATGAGAGGCAGGGATTGTTTGAATATAGCAACTAATTGCTCAGGAGGGTTCTGTTCCTGAGAACTAGTGCCAGAAGCAGAGGCAGGTGGCTGAGTTTGTGGGAGTGGCTGAGTGTATTTGAGACCTTCGGGTGAAGGTGCCATCTGTGGGTCAATGGTGGCAGATGGACTTCTATCCTGAGACATTTTGGCAAGCAGCTCTTTGAGTCTGCTTACCTCATCCTCTAGGATAGTGTTTTGAGCAACTACATCGTAGAAGAAGCTCAGGTCATCATCAGTTTGCACTGAATCACCAGACCTCCTGACAGTGTCGGGATGTACATGCACTGATTGTGGCTCAGTAGTTGCATGTGCCCCTTTTTCTTGGTTCTGGGGACTTCCAGCCTCCGGATTGGATCCATCATCACCAGTTGCCTCTGGTGAGGTCTTATTGCTGGTTCCAGCTTCTTCCTGCTCATATGTTAATGCAGGGGAAGTGGCAGCCTCACCAGATTGCCTTATCTCCGTGGCCACACTTGGAGATATGACATGTGATTCTCTGTGTTGTGGGCTCCCATCAACACTTGGTTCCACCCTCTCTTTGGTTGGAGATACCCCAGTTGTGATTGGTTTCTGGGGAGAGGGTGGAGTGTTCAGATGGGTCAACACTTTGGTGATTATGAGTGTAGGGCTTTGTGGGGCGGTTTCAGTGGGAGATGGGTTTGAAGCAGTGTGCACATGGGGAGGAGTGTGTATTTCAATGGCAGTCTCCTCAAGTGAGAAAGACTCCAAATGTGTGCCAGCCCCTGAAGTGGTTGCATCAGGCTCCTGTTGAGAGGAAACCTGTGCGGTTGTGGTAGGTGGAGTCGTGGTGACTGCTGGGAGAATCTGACCAGCAGTCACTTCCTGCATTTGTGTTACAAGGGCGTCCTCAGGGGACTCGTCTCCCTGAGTAGCCTTTTAGGGTTTTCTTTTGGTTTTGGGTTTGGTGGGGACTTTGGATTGTGAGGAGGAGGCTGTGGGTTCCAGTTGCGTGGGTTTTCGCAGCTTGGCAGCCTGTTTTAGGGTTTGGTCGGTGTTGTGCCTGGAGTATACCTCAGCTAGAACAGCCATGGCAGGGACCCCAGTGCCAACAAGTCCCTCAGCATTAAGCTGGTTCTCGATGATGGCCATAATGAACCGAGGATACAAGATCCAACGGTTAGAAACAGGTTTTGTGGCCATATCCTTGATTTCCAAAAATATTATTTCAGTGAAGTTCAATGGTTGTTTTTCAAGGATGGAATACAATACCTGTTGCCACCTTGTCGACATCTGGTCCCATGAAGATGTTTTGGGGGACAGACACACATTCACCATATGGAAGATGAGTCGTTGGGGATCTGGAAAATGTTTCTTCAACAAGGTTAAGGCAGAGAGGTCACCCTGATAGTCATTGGCAGTGAAACAGAGATCAAAGGCGCCTTTGGGGTAGTTGGTAGGGAAGGTGGCATCCTCCAGCTTTAGGATTTGTCGAATAGTAGCTGGAGTGATAACCACCGGATGGTTGTTCACGGACGACCGGAGAGAGACCTCGCCATTGTTCTCTTCGGTTTGAATGGTTATGTTCGTCCAAAACTGTGCTAATGAATCGGCGTATATGGTGGGGTTGAGTAAGAAGGCCGTTTGGTATGGTGAGTCGTTCATCAGATCGACGGCATTGTGGAATTTGGACCAGAATGGCGATTTATTGAGATGTGCGACACAGTTGTGTCGAGGTTTGATTTGCATGGCCGCCATTAATGGTGTATTTGGAGTTTCAGAGGTTTTTGAAAGTTAGGTCAAGTGAGAATGAAAAGCTCTGAAGGTTGGGTATTTATAGGGTATGGCAAAGGTTGAAAGAAAACGACTGAAGGTTTTGGTGTTAGTCATCAGTTGTTGAAACTACTGATGACGTGGTTTTAACCTTCAGTGGTTGTAACATCTGAGGACTTGGTGTTAGTCTTCAGTAGATGAAACTACTGAGACCTTGGTTTTGTCCTACATATGTAAGCGGCTGAAGACTTGTTGTTAGTCTTCAGTAGTTATAAACTACTGAAGACATGGTTTTTATCTTCAGACGCTGTAACAACTGAAGACTTGGTGTTAGCCTTCAGTAGTTGTAAACTACTGACATCAGTAGTTGTGAAACTACTGAAGACATGGTTTTGTCCTTCAGTTGTTTGGGTATGAAACAGCAAATGTTGGTATCAGCTGAAGAGTAAAGTTACTCATCAGCTGTTTTCGTCAATTCAGTTGTTTCATTCTGACCTCCACATTTACTCATCAGCTCTTTGGCCGACTTTCAGATGTTTCATTGGCCCTTCAGCTCTTGTGAATATTTATGCCTTCAGCTCTTGTGATCAGATGTTCACAAGTGCTGATGAGATATTCTTCTGAGCTGGTGAACAAATTGTCTTCAGTACTTATGTGAAAGATTACGCATCAGTACTTGTGACAAAAATTTGTTCTTCAGTACTTATTTGTTTGAAAATTTTACATCAGTAGTTGTAATCCACCTCACTACATCAGTTGTTTTCAACAAATAATGCACATCAGTACTTTGAGGCAGTTTAGTCTTCAGTAGTTGTGAAAATACTGAAGACTCAATTACTCATCAGTACTTATACCTGACCTTTGTATACTAATGCTCTTCAGTACTTGTGAACTGAGAGCATCAGTCTTGGTCAAATTATTCTAGTTGTAGCATACCAAGCCTTAGTACCAAGTTTTGAAATGTGGCACTATCTAAAGGCTTAGTAAATATATCTGCAAGCTCATCAGCACTAGGCACAAACTTTGGATCAATCAGACCTTTTTCATAGCAATCCCTAATAAAATGATGTCTGATCTCTATATGTTTGGTCCTAGAGTGTTGGACTGGATTTTTAACAATACAAAGAGCTGAAGCACTATCCATTAATAATGGAGTCTTAGTCTCTGTAATGCCATAATCCAAGAGTTGGTTCTGAAGCCAGAGTACCTGAGAAGTACAACTTGCAGCAGCAATGTACTCAGCTTCAGCAGTGGATGTTGCAATTGATGTTTGTTTCTTACTCTGCCATGAAAGTAAACAATTGCCTAGGAATTGGCAACAACCAGAACTGGATTTTCTGGTGACTTTGCATCCTGCATAGTCACTATCAGAGAAAGCAACTAATTTGCAAGAATGCCCAGTCGAATACCAAAGACCTAGTGATTGGGTACCTTGCAGATATCTAAAGATCCTTTTGACTGCAATCAAATGGGATTCTTTAGGTGCAGCCTGAAATCTAGCACATGCACATGTTGCAAACATGATGTCTGGTCTAGAAGCTGTAAGGTACATCAAGGACCCAATCATACACCTGTAAAGGGTTTCATCAACCGCTTTACCTTTCTGATCTACATCCAGGTGTGTGATGCTGCTCATGGGAGTAGAAAAGGGCTTACAGGTTTGTAAATCAAACTTATTCAACAACTCTTTGGTATATTTGGACTGATGGATAAAGATTCCATCATCCCTTTGTTTGATTTGCAATCCTAGAAAGAACTGTAATTTGCCCATAGCATTTATTTCAAACTTTTGCTTCATGAGCATTGTAAATTCATCACACAGCTTTGGATCAGAGGATGCAAAAATGATGTCATCTACATAAATTTGAACAAGGAGCTTATGTTGTCCCACAGTCTTAATGAACAAGGTTTTATCAATGGTGCCTCTAGTGAACTTATTTTGGAGAAGAAAAGTTTATAGTGTCTCATACCAGGCTCTAGGAGCTGGTTTCAGCCCATAAAGAGCCTTATCAAGCTTGTACACCCACTCAGGATGTTTATTATCCTCAAAGCCTGGTGGTTGACATACATAAACTTCCTCTTTTATTTTACCATATAAGAAGGCACTTTTGACATCCATTTGATAAACCTTAAGACTGTGAAAGGCAGCATACGCTAAGAACAATCTAATTGCCTCCAGCCTGGCTACAGGGGCAAAGGTTTCATCATAATCGATGCCTTCCTCTTGTGCAAACCCCTGGACAACCAGCCTAGCCTTGTTCTTAACTATTTGGCCCTTTTCATCTGTTTTGTTCCTAATACCTATTTGGTGCCTATTGCACACTTCCCTTGGGGTAAAGGAACAAGCTCCTACACTTGCTGTTTCTTGAACTGAAGAAGCTCAAGCTGCATTGCTTCAACCCATCCATTGTCTCTGAGTGCAACACGGTAGTTCTTTGGCTCTTGCTGACTGATGAAGAGAGCATAGAAGCAGAAATTGGACAATTGACTCCTGGTTGAAACTCCAGCATTGATATCACCTATGATTTGAGATGTGGGGTGATTCTTCAGCTCTTGATATACTATAATATCAGTGCAAGTGTTTGTAGGAGATGGTGATGAAGATTCTTAAAACCATGTAGGAGATGGTAGCTCAAATGAAGTGGAGCATGCAGAAATCTCATCAGCATTCGTTGTGGATGGGGCTGCTGAAGCTATAGGAGCATCAGGTTTCGTGGACTCAGGCAGGTTGTTACTAAACCTGAAAAGGTGAGTACTGGCTACATCATGATCAGTACCACCAGGTGGAGAACTGTTAGACAGGCTCAACAGTTGGAGGTTGACAAGGAACATATTGCAGTTTGTCTAGATCAAACAGCTCCACAGGGTTTTATGGAATCTTGTCCTTTGGAGATTCATTGAACTTGACATGCAGAGTTTCTTCAACCATCTTTATCCTACAGTTGAAGACTCTGTATGCTTTGCAAGTTGATGAATAACCAACAAAATACCCTGCATCCACCTTACTAGCAAACTTCTGGAGTGGATTGTTAGTGCTGAGAATGAAACAAGGACACCCAAAGGCTCTAAAGAAAGAAATCAGAGGGGCCAAATGATGAAGTACTTCATAAGGAGTCTTCATCAACCTCTTATTCACTAATGCTCTATTCTGCACATAGCAAGCTGTGTTGACAGCTTCAGCCCAAAAGGTCAGTGGCAATCCTGAGTCAGCCAGCATTGACCTTGCAGCTTCAATGAGAGTCCTATTCTTTCTCTCAACCACTCCATTCTGTTCAGGAGTTCTGGGAATACTGAACTGCCTTTTAATTCCCTTAGACAGGTAGAAGTCATCAAGTGTGTGGTTTCTAAACTCTGTTCCATTGTCACTCCTCACACACTTGACCTGCAGGGAATACTGCTTCTCCACAAATAACACAAAGTTCATTATTGCCTTGGTAGCTTCATCCTTGGAGTGCAAGAAGAACGTCCATACAAACCTGGAGTAATCATCCACAATTACCAGGCAGTATTTCTTCTTTGCCATGCTCATCACTCTGACAGGACCAAAGAGATCCATGTGCAGGAGCTGCAAGCAGGCAGTGGACTTTGGTTCTTCTATTGAAGGGAATGAAACTTTGTGTTGTTTTCCCTTTAAGCACGCAGTGCAGTTGTCTTCACACTTGAACTCCTTCAAAGGCAATCCTCTTACTAAACCATGGCTTATCAGCTGATTCATGTTCTTGAAATTAACATGCCCCAGCCTTCTATGCCATAGAGTAGACTCTTGAGGAGAGGCCTTGGAGAATAGGCAAGGATGGCCTTTTAGATCAATTTTCTTGGAAAGATCTAAGGCATATACTCTTCCTGTCCTGTTGGCCTTTAGGAGAGTATATTCATCCAACACCTTGTCAATCAAACTCAAAACTTTGGATTACAGAATCCGACAGTTCTGGCTTGTGAAAAAGGCAACATGGCCTTTATCACACATTTGACTGACACTCAAGAGATTGTACTTGAGATTCTCCACATGGTTAACATCATCAAACCTTATTTCTCCATTGGAAACAAAGCCTTTTCCGATGATGTAACCCTTTGCATCATTGCCAAAGGAGACAAATCCCTTCTTTCCTTGAGAGTAGTCATTAAGAAGGGATCTGCTTCCTGTCATGTGCATAGATCCTCCACTGTCTACATACCAGATGCTTCTTTGGCATGTTGAAGAACCCTGCAATCATAACAACCAGTTAGTTAGTTTTAGAGACCCAAACCTTTTTGGTTTTGGGTCTGTTCTCAACAACAGGTGCAACACTAACAGGTGTGTTATGTGTGACAGCCTGAGGTGAAGAAGATGGTGTAGAAGAGGAACCCTTTGGCTTGGATTTCCTTTTCTGTGGTTTCAACACAGGAGCATCTAAATGGTTGACTCTTCCCATTAGATGTTGAACCATCATCACCAGTTGTGTCTGACTTTGTGATAAAGCTTTCAGCTCTTTAGACACATTAGGGCTTGCTGGTGATGGATTCCTGTGTTGCACCATCTTCTTTTGAGCAACCTCAGCTGTTGCCTGAGTGATCCCTACCTTCTTTTTAGATTTAGCTTTGGGCTTAGTGATTTCAGGCTTTGATGTTGCTAGTACAAACTTGTTCTCAAACTCATTTTTCATTGTATTCATATGCTCTTTAATTTTCTCTTTTTGTTTGAGTTTGGAACCCCTTTTGTACCAGCAGTCATTAGTAAGATGATTGAACATGCCACATATCTTGCATGGCTTCTTCTTCATCTTATGTTGATCATCAACTGAAGAGGTTGAAACTGCTGAAGACTTGTTCTTCAGCTGTTTGCTATCAGTAGTAGCAGTTTTCTTCCTTGTAGTACTTGCTTTTCTGACATCCTCTTTAGTTGTCTTCAAACCTTTTCCATTGTCAGTTTTCTTTTCATTGCTGGCAGTAGTTGAGGTTTGAACTTCAGGTGTTATCATTTGTTCTCCAGTACTTTCAGTACTTCCAGAGACAACACCTGAGTTGATCAACTTTTTGATCATGTGACAGTCAGCATTTGAACCATCAGCTGTTGTAGCATCAGCTGATTGGTTTTGGCAGGAGTTAATGCTGACTTCTATCTCTGAGGATGCTGAATCAGTAGATAGTAGGTCACATGATGAGAAGGATTGGTTATTACTCTCTCCATCAGATTCCACTTCTGCTCTTGGAGTAAAATCTATGGGAGGGGCAGTGTGATTATAATCAATGCCAAACTTCACATTGGAAGCTGATTGCTTACTAAGAAGCATTTCAAAACCCTTGCAAAATTGCACCCATCGATCACACTCTACCTGGGTGGTTGAAAGAGTTTCTTTGAGGTCTCTGTACTTCTCTAGAAGTACCTCTTCCCTAGCCTTATTCTCTTTGATTTGGCATTTAAGCTTATAAATCTCATCATTTTTATCATTAATCACAGCCTCAAATTCAGCTTTCTTTTTGGAAATTGTATGCTCTAGCTCAAGGTTTTTATCTATTAAGGCTACATTTGCTTCTCTAATAGAAGCAAATGCAGCTATGCATGAATCAGAACAAAGCTTGGCTTTGGCCTCAGAAGATACCTATGAGGAAGCATTGGATGATGACCCATCAGCAGACTCAAAGGCCATTAGAGCAAGATTCCCTAATGGATTATCACCACCATGTTGACCAGCACCTTGGAATAGTTGTTCCTGACCAGATAGATCATCTGGCAAACTACTCCAGTCAACAACTCCTGGGGTGAAGAAGCTGTGTTGTTGAGGTTGGGGTTGATGATGAGATTGGGAAGATTGAGGCTCAGAAAGAGCATGTGGTGGCTGAGCAGAAGGTACTTGAGCTTGACTGGGCTGAGGCATATAGTAGCAGGGGTATGGGTATGGCATATGACCCTGAGGCACAAAGTAACCAGGTGATGCCTGTGCTGGTGATGGATGGCCAGAACTGGAGGAGTGTTGCCCTCTGTGCTTTGAGCTACTGCTTGGAAAAGTCACAAAGGGTGCAGAGGAGTTAGATCCAGATGATCTACACTCTCTAGCAAAGTGTCCAAGCCTCTGGCACTTGTGACACCTCAACTGGCTCTTGTCAAAACCAACTTTGGTTTTGCCAGAGAGACCAGGAAATTTCTTGCCAGTTCTCTTGTAGAACTTTTGAGATCTGATATTTATCATTGCCATTTGGCTCAAAATACCCATCTCTTACAGATCATCATCTGGAATACCCTTCATGTCCTCCATCAGGAAACACAGGTTATCACTGCTACCTCCTGAACTACTATTAACACCAACAAAAGCCTGTTCAGAGTTGGTAGAGAAATCAATATGCTCATCATAAGAACTTTCTGATGCAGCATATTCCGACTCCTGACCTATCAAGGCAGTATTGCCATTGAAAAAGTCATCAGTAAGCTTCCCAGAGGTGGACAACTTCCTCTTTTGCTCTATCTCTCTCTCTCAAATATGAGCAGTTTCCCATGAAGTTGGGTGAGAGATAGAGTATCCAGATTTGCACTGGAGCGTAGGACAATGGTTTAAGTGTCTCATCTCTCAGGCAGTGATCTGAGGAATCTGTTGTTCATCTGGCTATTAGAGTACTCTTGTTTGACCATCTTCAGCTCAGAGATCAAACATGAGAACCGCTCATACTGCTGAGTTAGAGTCTCACCCTTCCTATGAGAGAATGTCTCATATTATTGGGCGAGGATTTCCCTTGTGTTAGATAAGACCTCATTGGTTCCTCCGAATTGTTCCTTCAGAGCAACCTAGAGATCATGAGCAGTTTCATGATGCAGAAGCCCTGAATAGATCTCATTTGGAATTGCCATAGCTAAAATTCCATGGGCTTTAACATCAATCTCGAACAACTTGAGATCTTCGTCCGAATATTGATCAGGTTTCTTCGGAACCTGTTCATTTGATTCAGGGACGCTCACCATAGGCATGTACGGTCCATGCACCACTGACTTCCAACAACCAGAACTGTTGACAGACAAGTGATGAAGCATACGACGCTGCCATATGTTATACTCGTTCCTCACAAGCATCGGAGGCTTGGTAGAGGAACCAGTATTGTGAGGATCGTTCGTTGGTGTCGCCATCTCAGTTTTCAATCAAAAATCAAGTTTAACAAAACAAATATAGCTCAAAACCGCGGAGAACCTCAAGTTTAATGGCCTGAAACAGCAGAATCTCAATCTCTATAGCTAATTCTTGCAAATTGGTAATTCGATCAAACGTAGAGATTAAAAGAGCAGTTTCAATGATCAATGATGAAATCGATCAATGATTAACCTGCTCTGATACCATTTGACAGGATCTCAGCCTCTAGTTTGATCAGTTAGGTTGTATTCGCAGCGGATTTAGCACTAGAATTAGCAATTACAGCAAGAACATAAAGGATTTTGCATGTAACAGTAAATATAGAGAGAGAAAATAATTCTGCCAAAAAGGTAATATTCTTTTTGCTCACACGTTTTGGCAAGGAATACAATTAGGTCATCTTCCTTTTATAGAGGAAGAATGACGTAGGCTGATGTCACTGATAGTGACATCAAACCGTTATTAACAAACTACTGAAATAGAAACTTAACTATTGAAGATGTCAAACAGCTGACATCTTCTTACAAAAGCTAAGTGTTCTACTTATTACAAGTACTGAAAAGGAAACTACTGAAAAGCTACAACGACTGAAGAACAAACTCTTCAGTCGTTTATATCTACTGAAATGTAACAGCTGAAGAACATGCTCTTCAGCTGTTGTACAAACTACTGAAAGGAAAAACAAAACTACTGAAGAGTAAAACCATCACAACAACTGAAGAAGACCTTCAACTGTTGTGACAAACTTTGAGGCTTCCGCACTTTGGTCTTCAGACTTTGGTCTTCAGATGATTCATCAGCTGATGACTTCAGTAGTTGTCATCAGCTGATGTCTTCAGTCATTGTCTTCAGACTTTGTGCATCAGTTGTTGATCTTCAGTTCTTCAGTTGTTGATCTTCAGCACTAGTCTTCAGTACTTGAAGTCTTCAGTACTTGTATCCATCAGTACTTCAGACTTCAGTACTTATCTTCAGTACTTGGGATCATCAGCAGTTGTTCTTCAGATCTTTGATCTTCAGCTGTTGAATCTTCAGTCTTTGTCAAACTGCTGATTAAGTCTTCAGCAGTTGTTGTGATGTCATGTGGGACTTATAGGTTTTCCTGATCTTGGCTCATTGGTTCTTTTGGTCCAACACTAATAGATTTTTCATCAAACATGCATAAACAACGAAATTACGTAAGTGAAACGCGAACACCGGTTTTCACCGGCATTTACTGACATCTGATACGTCGACCGAGCCTCGTAACTTTGTAAATATTTGTATAACCATTGTTTATTATCATAACATAGTAGAATTGGTGAGTGATACGTTGTCCGGAATAAATGCGTTCCGAAACCCGACCATGACGTGAACCGGGTTACGATCAGGTCAAACCCGAGAATTCATCAGATAAGGCTTTAACGTGACGAACATGGGAATTTAGTGCTCAAAATATCATTTTAATACTTAGTTGCATATATTTTGATAGCGAAATGATAATATTAACGCTTATTCGATAAAAACGCGTAAAGCCGTGGAACGTGTTAAATACGCGATAAGTTACAAACTCGTTTGATTATCCGGCATGTTTTAAATACATAATCTTGGAACACTTACAACATTTTGTATAAATTGAAACTAACAAGAAATGAATTTAAACGTTACGTGAAAAACTTGATCGAACGTGTTCGAACCTAATTCTTTTACGAACCCGTTTCATTTAACCCTAGTATATAAACCCACATTCCACCCTTTTCACTGATCTCACACACCAAAAACACACACTTAGAGAGTGTGAGAGTGGAGAGCAGATCCGGGAAGAGGAGCCTGGCCGCGGACCACGGCGAAAATCCGGCGACGACCGGCGACCGGCCACCGTGCACGGCGGCGCGTGGTCGTGCTCTCGCGAGCCCCCTTACATCAAATTGAAGCCCTGAACATGTCAAACATGGTAACGAGTGGTGGTATTCTCGTGGTGTTCCCGCACTACTTGCGACGGTGCTCGAGGTCGTGATAGGAAGGGGGTGTCCGAAGGTGGCCTAGACCCGCCCCACTGCCTTCTCTCTCTCTTGATCTTGGGTTGCATGTGTAGATCTGTAACAGATTGGGGCTTAAGACAGTGGTAGTGGTAGATGGTGCGGGTCACGATCGATGGATCTGTGGTACAGGTCCGTGGGGTGAATGGGTCGCGCCGACGGTGGTGTTGGAGGCTGTGGTTGTCGCGATTGTGGTTCTTGGGGCTGTGGAGATCGACCTCGACTATGGTTGTGACGGTGATACTGTTGACAGGTGGCTGTGGTGGTGAAGGTGATAGCAGCAGTGGTGTCGGCTGTGGTTCGGGATGTCGGGTCTGGATGGTGGTTGGGTTCTTGTGGCCGATGGTGGTGCAGGGCCAAAGCGGGATGATAATGGTGGTTGTTATGGTATAATTTTAGGCTATGGTTGTGGTGGTCGTTGGTTATGGTTATGTTGAGGCCCGATAACGGTAGTGATGTAGGGTGTTGATAGTTATTGGCTATGATTATGGTTGCGGTTGTTGTGAAGACAGCCACGGTACGGTAGTGAAGATGATGGTTGTGGCTGTTGATTGGTTGTGATAGTGATGGTTGTCGATGGGCGTGGCTGTTGGAGTTGTTAGAAGAGGTCGATCGAAAGTGGTTGGGACGTTGATGGTAGGGCAGATGGTGCTGCGGTGGTGATGGTGTCAGCTGTGGGTTAGTGGTTGTTGCCGGTGGTGGATAAGGCGATGGTTATGTTGACCATGCTGATTAGTATCGGTTGTGGTCGAGTTGGTGGTGGTTGCTAGCTGTGGTTCATGGTTGTAGCTCGCGATAGTGGTAGTGGTGATGGCATGTGGTGATTATGGTTTAGGCTGTCGGTTGGATTGGTTAATTGTGGTGGTGTTGGGCTGTTAGCTATGTTGGTGATGGGCTGTCGATAGTGGTAAGATGGGAGCTGTCAAAAGAGTCGTGACTGTGGTGGTTATCGGATGGTAAAATGGTAGCTGCATGTGGTAACAAATGTTGGTAAGGGTTGTGAGAGAACTGTTCGGTAACATGTGATGTGATTTTGGTGGGGTTTAGGTGGACTAGGCTATTGTAGTGCTTACACACGGTTTTTGGTACATTTGTTTAGGTTAAACTTCGGCATCTGTTGGTCAAGCATGGCCGACTGAGGCCAACGGGTCGTCAACAACAAGAACATGATGAGATCAAGAGCAATACGAGTGGGTTAGTGAGCGTGAATTGAGTGGAAGGTATAATCGCACGCGCAATACATTTGAATTTTAATTATAATCTATATGCGTGTTACTTGAGCTCCAATTATACATAAATTATAAAATGAAAATGAATGCCACTTGTTATAATTATCTGATTTAAATGGATGGTTTGGGCACGAGATTTAAATAACAACGTTATTTATTAGAAATCAACCTAGATAAAATATATGAAGCATTACATCTTTGGGAATTGGTTATAACATGTCATAGACGATACAAATAAATTTATATCGTGTAACATATAATCATACAAGACTTATAAATGTAATTCATACAAATACGATTGTACATTTGTATATTTATGCAATGAATATTTAGGTTAACCGACATCTATACGTTTTAATTATGATAAAAGATCTAAAACGTTATAATGATCTATCATCTTGTTGTTTTTAATTTTCAGTCATCTCATTGTTATTGAAATAAATGATATTGGTGTCACCCTTTTTTCTAAAAATCTAGTCAAATATTATCAATATTTGAATTACTCTAGCATCAGTCAATTTAATATAAAGATGTAAGTGTAAGCATTGTAAACATCGCCTGAAACATTATATATTACTTACATTGTCAATGAGAGTTATTTTTGAAGATTTGGAATCCATGACATAAATTGATTTTCTACCTTATTTATGCTAAGACTCAATTTTTTTGATTAAATGCTTTAACTAACCTATGTACACGAGTTAATTCTTGACAAATAACCAATATACTAGAAGCTAGGATACACTCAGGATACTAATCACCAACCTTAAGTCAACAAAAGAGCTCAACCGCACGCATATAATAACATCATGCTAATTCTAAACTTGAATCTTATATGTTCTAGTTAGGATTGCTTTGTTGATGATCGTCACTTTTCTTTATCGAGTTCTGAATTTATATAAGGATACCAGGTGAGTTCTCGTGTTCCCCTTTTTACTTTGATTTTGGGGATGAAGCATGCTATTTTAAACTAGAACTTTTATTTGTGATACTACTTACTGTTTTTGGGATGAAACATGCCCTGTCATTTTATGAACTATGATCGTGCTTTACTTGATGCTTGTATGTGGGACTTATGGATACCTGCTGACACTTATATCATGATCATTAATTCTTCTGTGAACCGCTTGTTTTATATGGATAGATCTATTTGGGGAATCCTCCACACACAGTGGCTCCCGCTACAGGGAGGTACCCCACTGAGATCCTGAGAGATAGTATATGGCATGTAACAGGTTTTGATTAATAAACTATGGTGAACCATCCTGGCAGGTATGGTTCACAGATTTGAGGCTTGGTTCCTTCCTTCGGGAATATCCGGTTATACACAAGTTTAGAAGAGGCCAACCGGGGACCAAGTGCAGGGTTCATCGTGATACCCCATGATGATTGATACTATAATGATGCTTTTAAAATCAAACGAGATTTTTTTTATAAGCTTTTACACTTGATTCTAAACTTTTAAATGTGGACTTTCAGAGTCCCTTTTGTTTTAAGACTTAAAGCACATATGTTTTGAAAGTCAACTAATGAATTTTGAAGAGACTTTTGTTTTCTGAAACTTTAACCACTTGAACTCACCAACTTTATGTTAACACAAAATCTTTTTGAGCATGTCTTCAGGTACAGCTAGGGAGAATAGTTGAGCTATATAAGTTACCCAAATCCGAAGCAAGAGATGAGGGTAGAGGTTAAAGACAAAGGTTGAGCCTAGAAGCCTTAGTTACTGAAGCTTCAAGAAATACTTACCGAGAGATCGATCACGACACCTATAGATTGTAGGTTGAAGCACCTTATGAATTGGAAACAAAGCCAATATTTTAATGTAAATATCATGTGACACTTTATAGTAAACCATTTAGTTTCCGCTGCATTTTGGTTGTTGTTTACTAATCGTGACGTCCCGCCTCTCTGGGCCCGGGGTGTGACAAACATACATAAACTAGTTAGAATAAAAAGTATAGATGGTGATGACTTGAAAATGTCAAGACTGACATGAAAGCATACAGTATCTTGGCCATGACTCTACCTTTTAAAGTGTCACATGAACTCTAGAAAGTTCTTCACACCATGTGAGAAGGGAGTGATAAAATCAGAGAAATCAAGAAGGAAAAATAGATAACACAATATGAAACCTTTCATCACATCTAGGGTGAATGCATACAATAACAACTTATAACTAGTTAATGAGATGATTGTCTATGGGCTTAAGTATGAATCAGTGGAGATCAACTGAAATATGTTTCATACTCTACCACAGAGCTGGACACAGTCTATCTTTTTGATGAAAGCAACATTAGATCTTAAAGTATTATATTTAGATGCTCTAGTTGCCAAGTGGGGGCATAAGAACTTAATGAAAGATACAGGAAGAACAACTTAGTGAGGCATGTTAAATCATACAAGTTTAAGTTAATGCAAACAATAGAAAAGTGCATTCCTAACATGAACTGGAGAGGATAAGAAGAAGAATTCCTTGATTCAATTGACACATCCTTCTTCTCGGCTCTATAATCACCCAAGCAATGTCAAAAGTCTAAAAATACTAGTGTTCATGCTTCCTATGAAGCAACACCTCAGAGCAAACAACATCACTAACATGCATAAAGTTCAAGCAAACAACAACTCTCACAAAGTCAAAGCATACACAAGTTTGACAAACCTATGAATGCCCTCACAATCATTCTTCAAAGTGAGAACAAAAGGTAGCATTTGCAGCATTTTGAACCAGTTTTAAGGCATACCTTAAACCACCACAAATCATCCAACAAGATCTGGATGAACTTCCACCAAACATGGTTGAAAAAATGGATCTTCAGTGGTCTATGCCAATGGTTGCCTATAGATCCAAAAGATTTCTTCAAAGGAATAGAGGTCTAAACACGAATAAATAGCCAAGATTAGGTTTGACAAATCAAAAGTGAGGTGTTATAATTATCAATTATATGGACACTGTTGGACCCTGAAAGGATCATACATGCCAATTCAAGAGGTGGATGGTTGTTCTGCTGGAAATCTCCCCAAGTCCAAGAAGAAATGCTGATCAAGAAAACACAAGTGTCGGCTATCCGCATTTGTTAATGCGGATGCACAAGAACAAATGCTGACAAGTATTTGTTCATCCGCATTAACTAATGCGGACAACCGACAAATGCAGACAAGACTTTTGTTCATCCGCATTAACAAATGCGGATGTTAAGTAACAAATGCGCTCAGTGTTTGTTCATCCGCATTTGTCAATGCTGATGACCAAACACCAATGCGGAAGAATAGAAGACCAATGCTGATGAAGACTAAGAACAAATGCGCATGAAGACAAACTATTCTGTACAGTTAGGGTAGTTTAGTCATTTTGTACAAGCTGTAAGTCAGCCTATAAATAGATCAGACACCTCGTATGTGAGGGGACTCTTGACTCTTGTTTTTCAGACTTTCTATCTGAAAATTCCTGACATCCGAGGTTGTCTTGCTTTGTTACTGTAGCTTGCTAAACCCTAGCATTTACTTTGTAACAGTTCAGATAATCAATACAAGTGCATTTATGAGTATTTCAAGTGTTAAATGTTCATTGATTGTTTGATTCCGCCTCTCAATCATTGACTCAATCAACATATTCGATCCTTGTTGATTCACTCAGTTGGTATCAGAGCTTTGGCTCTCGGTTATTACCCAGATCTGCTCAGATCTGTGTTTAACCCGATTGATCTGTTGCTTGAGTTGCTGCTTAGAGATTTCGAACATCTCTTCTCAGTATTCTAACCAAATACTCTCAGATCTACTCAACTGCTACTGTTCATCCAAAGTTGTTCTTCGAACATAAACAGTTTCAGGTTGCACTTTCATCAAACCAAGAACATCTAAAGTCAAGACTCAGAATAGACTCAGAATAGTCTCAGCAGATCCATTGTTACAGTACTAAGTTTGAACTACTTGGACGAATCAAACATAAAATCAGTTAAAACCAGATCTAAGCAAGTTAAAACAAAAAGTTAACCATGGACTCACATAACTATTCTGAACTTGGGCATGCTTCAAAACCACCCATGCTCAAGCATAAATCTGAATATAAACAATGGAAAATCAGATTCATGAATTTTGTTACAGGTGTTGATCCTGATTATTGGATCTCTATTTGCAAAGGCCCACACATCCCTGTTACATTATCTGCAGATCAAGTGCTTTATACAAGACTGCAAGAATCCCTATTGAAGACCTTACTCTTGATGACGATGATTACAAGAAGATCAAGATTGACCTCAAAGCTTACTCCATACTCACTCAAGCACTCAAAATGGATGTGCTCAAGAGATTGGAAAAGTATGGCACTGCAAAAGCAGTATGGGATGCACTGAAAATCATGTGTGAAGGAAGCAGTGAAGTGGCTGAAATCAACAAAGACAAGCTTGTAAATCAGTATGAGACATTCCATCACTCAAAAGGAGAGTCTATCTCTAAACAGTTGCATAGATTTGTGCAATTGGTGAACGATCTAGAGATTATGGGAGTCACCTACAAGTCAAAGGAGTTAAACAAGAAGATGTTACATAGCCTTCCAGAAACATGGAAACAAAATGTAACCATGCTAAAGAACACTCTTGATCTAGAAAGCACTACTCTAGATATTATGATTGCCAAGATTGAAGCTTTGGAACTAGATGAGAGAAGCAGAAACCTTGGAGGACCCAAAGTTGTGGAGGCTTACAAGTTTCCAACTGATTCTCACTCTGTTGAGAATGCCTTCATCACTGAAGAAGATGACTTTCTTTCATCAAGGGATCAATCTAAACCCACTGGATTCACAGCAGCTCAACCTCAAAGCAGGCCATCAACCTCATCCCCACCTGCTTCAACACCAACCCCTGATGATCCAAATCTGAAGAACAAAAAGCAACCTACAATGCTTTTGTTGCAAGCTTTGAAGCCTATTTAGGAGGAAGACTCACTTCTGCACATCTGATACAAGAAGACTTAGAAGAAATGGATCCAGATGATGTAGAGGAAATGGATTTGCAATGGCAAATGGCAATGATAGCTATGAGAGCTAAGAAATTTTTCAGAAAAGGTAAAAAGCTTCACCTGAATGAAAACACCAAGCTTGGATACGATAAATCAAAAGTGAAGTGTTTTAACTGTGGCATGACTGGACATTTCTCAAGAGAATGTACTGCTCCTAGAAGAAACAACAATACTCAAAGGGTTCCACAAAACCAGTCATCATCACAGCCATCTTCATTTGTTCAACAGCCATCTGCAAGCTTTCACTCCAACAGTTATAACCAACAATATCATCATCAGCAACAATCACAACAGACTCAACCTCAACTGACCAATCAAGCTTATGGAAGCAATCAGCCATCAGCTAATGCTCTTGTTATCAGGCAGGATGGAGTATGTGACTGGAGCATGTATGCAGAGGAAGTGAAGCCTCAATTTCAAAATCATGCACTCATGGCTCACATCAATGATGGACCTTCTCCCATGCCCACTGAGGTAAAAACTAACCTTTGTAGTGATAAATGCATTCATGAAGTTCAAGGTTATAGAGAGCACAATCATAAACTAGCTGATAAAATAAAAGAAGAAAAGGTTAAATCTGAGATGCTTAAGAGAGAAATTAAAGGCTTTGAAATTAAAATTAAGTCTCTCATCTCAGACATTGAGAAATTGCATGGTGAAAAGTACTCTCTTGCAGCTGAGAATGAGCAACTGACTGAAAAGTTAGCTCAATCTAAAACTGAACTCAATCTTACTGAGTTGAAACTAGAAAAGTTTCAACAGTCATCAGTTAAGCTGCAAGAAATGCTTGACTCACAAAAGGATCCCAAAGACATGTCTGGTATTGGATACAACTCGTGTCCACCACCATACAATGATAACTATACTGTCATGCCTGAATCTGTTTCACTCCAACAAGAAAATGTGCCTAACACTATTGAACCTAAAACAATGGTAAATCAAGTCACCAATCCTCAAAACAGACCCAGTGCTTACATTGAAACAAATGAGGATAAAATCAAGTTAGGTCATCCCATTAAAATTAAGGAGTGCTCAGACAAAACAGTAAGTGTGAATAAAACAACTAGCCCCACCAAGGCTGTTGTTCCTTTTGTGAAATTCATCCCTGTAGTTTCAAGGGAAAAGAATACAACTAATAAGGTGAATCTAACTGCTGAAAGCAGATCTGACAGTGAGACAAACTCTCCAAAAAATTCAAGCAAGTCAGAAAACGATTCCCCTTCCATTAAAAGAAAAGTTGTTCGAGTCACAAAAACCAGAATTCACTCAGATCCACAAACATCAAAATCAAAGCAAGGAGTTGGCTTTGATATTTTTAACAAAGAGCATGTTAATCAATTGGAAAAGGAATGTAGACTACAATTGAGAAAGCGAGGTCAGCCTAAGAAAAGAAGAGTCAGTAGTGTTGTGAAACAATCTACCAACAAGGCTGATCAGGCATTCTCATCAAAACCTCAGAATGAATCAAATTCAGAATCTGTCAAAGCTACTAAATCCTCAACACCGGGATCAGTGGCTAGAAACAAGCACATGCGTTGTGATGTGTGTGATAGGTCTAATCACAGAACAGACAAATGCTTTTATAATCAATACTGTTCCATCTGTGATATGAACAATCACACCACCAAGAACTGTTATTTCAACAAATACTGTTCTGTCTGCAATATGACAAATCACAACACGTCTGACTGTTTCTTCAATCAAAAGGGAAAGAGGATACCCCAAAACAAGCCTATCTTACCAATCATGTTTGATAAACATAAAATCAATGGTCATTCTCATCACAGAGTTTCCAAATCTGATGATGACATGAAAAATTCTGAAAATGTCAAACAGAAGTCAAAGATATAGAAATCAAGTGGTCAGACAAACTAATGATTTTCTCAATCCAAGAAACAAGTTTGATAATAAAAAACGAATCCAGTTTCTGAAAAGAAACAGGGATCAAAGGTTTGAATACTCATCTGATTCCTCAGTTGATATAACAAACCAATCAAGTTTCAGAAATACATCAAACATGATCCCACCACCAAAGCCCCAGTTTAGAGGAAAATACCAACAGGTTACTATCATGGATAGAAACGGTAAGCCCAAGACCATCATGGCTTGGGTTTCACATTCTAACTAGTTCTTTCTGTGCTTGTAGGGTCATTCACACAGGTCCAACAGTATATGGTATGTGGACAGTGGATGTTCCCGACACATGACTGGAGACCGTTCCCTCCTTCATGATTTTAAGCACATTCAAGGAACGACAGTGGCATTTGGAGGAGATTCACAAGGAGGTAGAATTACAGGTGAAGGATCTGTGACAAATGGAATGCTGAGCTTCGACAGAGTGAATTACTGCGAACAACTAAACTTCAATCTTCTCAGCGTGTCTCAGATCTGTGACAAGAAATATTCCACTCACTTCACAGACACTCATTGCTACATTCTGAGACCAGGATTTCTTATTCCTGAAGAATGGGTTGTCTTGAAAACACCCAGAAAGAATAACACTTATGTCATAAACCTCAACTCAACTTCACCAAAAGAAGAAACATGTCTTCTGTCAAAAGCATCTTTTGATGAATCACAACTTTGGCACAGACGACTGGGACATACAAATTTCAAAAACATGAACAGACTGGTTAAAGGAAATCATGTTTTTGGTTTACCTCAAAAAGAATTTCATTTCATTGACCACTGTTCTGCATGTCTCAAAGGAAAACAACACAAGTCGTCTCACAAACTAAAGTTGATGAACACCAACAATACTCCATTGAAACTACTTCATATGGATCTCTTCGGTCCAACTCATGTTATGAGTATGGGAAAGAAACAATATTGTTTGGTGATCATAGATGACTTTTCTAGATTCACATGGGTCTTCTTCTTACTTCATAAAAATGAAACGTTCCAATTAATAAAAGATTTAATCACAAAAATTGAAAATCAACTTGATCTTAAAGTCAAAACAATCAGGAGTGATAATGGGACGGAATTCAAAATGAAGATATGAGTTCATTTTGTGCAATCAAAGGCATAGCTCATCAATTTAGTGCAGCTAGAACTCCTCAACAAAATGGGGTAGCTGAAAGAAGGAACAGAACACTAATTGAAGCAGCACGCACCATGCTAGCAGATGCTAAACTGCCAATCACCTTCTGGGCGGAAGCAGTTAACACATCTTGCTTTGTACAAAATAGAACCTTACTTGTCAAAGAAAGTAACAAGACTCCATATGAACTCATTTTTCAAAGAAAACCATTTATTGGATTTTTCAAGTCATTTGGTTGTCCAGTCTCAATATTAAACACCCGGGATCATTTGGGAAAGTTCTCATCTAAGTCTGATGAAGGATTCTTTGTAGGATACTCATCTGTATCAAAGGCTTACAGAGTGTTTAATCCTAGATTAAACATTATTGATGAATCAACGAATGTTCAATTCAAAGAACATTCATTTCCCAAAGCAGCTAATGGTCCTGATTGGTTATTTGATATTGACTCATTCACTAAGTCTTTTGACCAATTTCACATGTCTGATGCAGGAAATCCACAACCAGCTGAACATTCATCATTATCAGAAAGAAGGAGTGATTTTCCAATGATTCCTCCAACTTCTTCTGAGCAACTAAATGAGGAAGTTCCTTTACAAGCTGATCCTGTCAGACACTCTGTTCAACATCAAAGTGCTTCAATTGAGGATGGTCCAATTACAACACCCTCTCCATCAGGGATGCCATCCATTGAAACAACTACTCAAGAAGAAGTTACCACTCAAACTCGTATCATCCCTCCTGTTGATACTGAAAGAACTTCAACTGATGGAAGTAATCAACCCACTAATGATACTGAAGCAAGAACTGCAACACAATTTGATTTCTTCCACAACTCCCCAACAGTACAAGAAGAAGTTGCCTCGCACCAAGATGAACTGAATGTCTCCAATCTTGATGTAACCATTGCTGGTGATTCAATTCCAACCACAAGAATACACAAGAATCATCCAGTTGACGACATCATTGGTGAACTAAATGAAAGGGTGACTAGGAGCAAATCAAGCATTGCCAACATTTGCTTGTTCTCATGCTTTCTATGTCAAACAGTACCCAAAAATATCAAAGAGGCTCTTCAAGACAACAGTTGGATTGAAGCAATGCAGGAAGAATTGCTGCAATTCAAGAAACAAGAAGTATGGCAACTGGTAGATCTTCCCGAAGGACAAAATCCTATCGGTACCAGATGGTTGTACAGAAACAAAACTGATGACAGGGGAATTGTCATTAGAAATAAAGCTAGACTAGTAGCTCAGGGGTACACACAAGAAGAAGGAATCGATTATGATGAAGTTTTTGCCCCTGTAGCCAGACTAGAAGCATTAGAATCTTTCTGGCATATTCTGCATTCATGAACTTCACTGTTTATCAAATGGATGTGAAGTGTGCTTTCTTGTATGGAAAGATTTTTGAAGAAGTCTATGTGAGTCAACCTCCTGGCTTTGAAGATCCAGAATATCCACACAGGGTATACAAGCTAGACAAAGCCCTGTACGGTCTTCACCAAGCTCCAAGGAAATGGTATGAGACTCTTTCATCATTCCTTCTTGATAATGGATATGAGAGAGGAAAAATTGATCAGACTCTCTTCAGAAAAAGAAAAGGAAAGGATATGCTGCTGGTTCAATATATGTGGATGATATCATCTTTGGCTCAACAAACAAGTCTCTATGCAAAGACTTTGAAGATCTCATGCATTCAAAATTCCAAATGAGTGCTATGGGAGAACTCAATTTCTTTCTTGGAGTACAAGTCCAACAGACAGCTGACGGAATCTTCATCAATCAATCAAAATATGTGGAAACAATGCTGAAGAAATTCAAGTTTGCTGACTGTCAGTCCATCAGAACTCCTGTGGATACCAAAGTGAAGATTGGACCAGATCCTGAAGGGAAATCAGTGGATCAGACTCACTATCGTTCTATGATAGGTTCACTAATGTATCTAACAGCCAGTAGGCCTGATATTATGTTTGGTGTTTGTGTGTGTGCCAGATATCAAGCAGATCCCAAGGAATCTCATGTAAATGCAGTCAAGAGGATATTCAGATATCTCAAGGGCAAGCCTGCTCTTGGATTATGGTATCCAAAGGAAGGAGATTTCAATCTCTATGCATATACTGACAGTGATTATGGGGGATGCAACTTCAACAGAAAATCCACTTCTGGCGGGTGTCAATTTCTTGGTCCCAGACTGGTATCCTGGCAATGCAAAAAGCAAACCAATGTATCTGTCTCAACAGCAGAAGCTGAGTATATAGCAGCATCTGCATGCTGTTCTCAAGTTCTCTGGATTCAAAACCAGATGCTTGACTATGGTTTTAACTTTCTGCACACACCAATTCATATTGACAACACAGCAGCCATGTTCATAACAAATAATCCAGTACAACACTCAAAAACTAAACACATAGAAATTAGATATCACTTTTTGAGAGATTGTGCTGAAAAAGGATTAATCAAATTGATGCAAGTTCACACTGATCATCAATTAGCTGATTTATTTACTAAGGCATTTGATCCAACCAGATTTGAATTCCTAGTCCAATCTATTGGCATGATTAATCTTGAGTAAAATGAAAACAACAAAACATTCAAAATATCAAAAAAAGTAATCAGATCAGGAAGTGTACTATTTAACCTATGGGAAATGATATAATTACAGTCACTATATCATTCACTATGCTCATTTAGAAAACTCAAATGACTGACTTGACTTATTTGATATGTTGGTAGGCTCAACTTGAGAAAGAAACTACATGCAGTGATAAATTAAAGCCTGTCTTCAACTGTGAAGCTGTCATCTCATAGTATGTGTAAGGCATGACTTGTCTAAATGCGTGTGTGTGTAGCAACCTAAACACCCCAAGTAATGATGACTTATGAATCTTCTTTACTCACATCAGTTCCTCCTTTGTTTTGCTGAGCAAAGACCTGGAGTGACAAGCACATAGTGTTGATGTTACGATCCTAAAAGATTCCCAAAGTGGAACACATCCAATGTGGATGAATGAAAGAAAACATTCCAAAGAGAATGAAAGAAAAGAATCCTTAGAGATCACCTTCCAAAGTGAAGTTAAAAGAATCCCAATGTGGATCAAATTCATAAAAGGATCAAATAAAAGAATCCCAATGAGGATCAAGTAAATGAGATGTCATAACTCAAGTAACTTGGTCATGTAAGCTGTTGAAAGTTCTACCATGCATTACATGCAGACAGTTGACCTTGCCATGTTATTGAGTGTGAGGTACATGTTGAATACCTAATCAACTCAAAACATGATAAAATCACTAGCATCTAACTATTAATCAAGCATGAGTTTAAGAGGACAAACATACCTGCAATCAATAGGTTCATGATTATGTTTGGTTTATAAAAATTGCTTGCATATGTGAAAGGTATGATTGTTATGATCCCAAAGAAAGGTATAACTCAACTTCTTGTACTGATTACAACACAAAAATAAAAAAAAATATATAATTTTGTTCCCTTCAAAGTTTTTCAAATCCTTAAAAGTTTCTATCTATTATGGATACAAACTTTAGGGGGAGAAATTTTCAAAATTTTGATCTTTCTGTACAAATGTTTCCTTTCTCAAAATCAGAAAATACAAATGGGCACAATGTCTGTGTTGGTGTAGAAGTTATATCATAATATCTCAACTGATGCGACAGATACATCCTCATGAACAAGTAAAGGAACAGTCAACAATGGGAAACTTGATTCACAAATGATGAACAAGTAAATCCAAGCAAAAATTGACATCAGTCAAACTTCATAAGAAACAAGCAATAACAATATCAACAGAGAATCTCAATGTCAAAGACATCACTTCATAAAGCATCAGAGAAAATTCATCCAAAACCATTCAGAGCAAAAACATTAAGTTCAAAACTTAATGCGGGTAAGTGCATTGGTTAATGCGGGTGAAGGTAACCCATGCATTCAACCAATGCAGGTAAAGGTTTTGTGAACTGAAACACAAGGTTCGTGCAAACTAATGCGGACAAATCGTTTGTTCATCCGCATTTGTTTTTCTTCAGCCGCATTTCTTTTGAATGACAAAATTGAACTCTAGAATTTGTTCTTCCGCATTTGCAACAGTGTACAAATGCGGATAGACATCTAGAATTTGCAAGTACACAAATGCGGGTAGATTTTTCTCTTCCGCATTTGCAACAGTGAACAAATGCGGATAAACTTTTCTCTTCCGCATTTGAAACAGTGCACAAATGCGGAGAGACATTTTCTCAACCGCATTTGACACAGTGGTGATCCAAAACTTAGCAAATTCTCAGAATCTTATTAAATGACCTATATAAATCAAAATCAAAGGATCATTTAATACTTTTCAAATTCTGAGAGATTTAAAGTGAGACGAGTGCCACCCAAACACTGTTCATCTTCCTCAAATACGGTTCATCTTCACCATCGACATTCTGATTCTTAATCAAAAACTCAAGTTTGCTTCTTCAAAATCAACTCCTCTTTGATTCACGACTCAAGTAGTATCAAAGAAAGGTGAAAATTCGAATTGCGTGTAACCCCAACTGTCGAACTGTTACATCTAATCGAACTTAGTAACCTAGGTTATGAATCAGTTGTAAAAATAATCAAAATGCTCTTAAACCATTGATAATTTCGACAAATGCTCACTGATTATTTAAGAAACCTCAAGAAATTCAGTGTTTTTCTTAAACAATTGCGTCTGTGCGTGGAGTGTAAATGTCGAAATCCAAATGGTGAAGTAAAGAGATAATGCCAAAGAACAAAATGTGTTGTAAAATCAAGAAATGATGAACTCATTGAGATTAATTATGCACACACTTCTGATGATTTAAATTACTCAGAATCGCTGAACATAAAACAACAATTTTGACCAACAAAAGTCAAACAGTGATGAACAAGTTCTTAGGTGGTATGCATTATTCTAATTCATATGTCTTGACTGCAGGACATAATGGCTAATCTCACATGGAGCAAACTTCATAATGTCAGCGGATTTCTAGACCCTGACGTAGCAGAAGCAGATGACCTAAGAGATATGATTAGATTTCTTCTAACCACTAGAGTTGCTTATGCCATGACTGTCAGACCCATCATTTATGAGACTCTCATCAGGTCTTTTTGGGGAACAGCCCAAGTTCTTGAAGTCAATGGTATGAGGACTATATCTGGAAGAATAACTGATGATCACACTCTAGAGGTTACTGAGCAAACAGTAAGACAGTGTCTGCAGTTTGGAGATGATGCAAACACTCCTATAGAGCTTGAAGATGATGAGATCATGAATTTCTTTGCAAATATTGGCTATGAGGGAGGATATGAAGGAAAGCAGATAGTAAAGGGATTGGTAGATCTGCAATGGAGGTTCTTAATTCACATGTTTCAACACTGCTTATCCAAGAGGAAAACTGGATGGAATGACATCCCAGTGACTACATCATCTGCCATATGTGCCTTATGCACCAATCAGCCATTCAACATGTCAGCTTACATATTCAATGGACTGGTATCCAACATCCAAGAAGGCAGAAGACACATGTTTTTGATGTACCCAAGATTCATTCAATGCTTCATCAATGAAGCATTTCCAGATATTGTGCCTACAGGACCAGTGATGGACATTCCTCACTATAATGCAAAGTCCTACAAGTACATCAAGAAAGAGATCCTAGGAACTTCTACAGTGGAGCTTTCTTTCCTTTGCTGCCTTGGATGCAACAGCAGATAGATCAAGAAGTAGAACATGTTCAAGAGGCTCCTGCTAATGAGCCATTCATGAAGAAGCACAAGCTGCTCAATTTCAACAACATGTTGATGAGCATGCTGCTATCACTGAAGAGAGACCAGGATCAGTGTCACCACAAGGTGATGTAGGTGGTGATCTTCACACTGATCCTTATGTTCATGAAGCCAATATAGCCTCATCATCTATTCAACGTCCAATACCATCACCTCCCAGATCACAAATTCCTTCTCCTCAAACACACCACATAACATCTCCCCACATGTCTCCAGTTCACTCACCAATCACTCAACCCATCCATTCTCCCACTCACTATACACCTATCCCATCTCCACCCACGGATGCTCCTTCAGAAAGTTATACTGAATCAGGAGTAAACAAGCCTGATGAGAAGGATGAAATGATCTCTGCTCTACTTCAAAAAATTGCCAAGTTGGAGAAAATGCACAGTAGGAGATCAAATGTCCTACAAGATAGATTGCTGGAGCTGGATGAGAAGGAAAAGGAACTAAAAGAATTGAAAGATTCGTATGAACAGGAGAGAAAAGTTAAAGATGAAGAGATTAAAGTTCTGAAAGTAGCTCTTCAAAGTTCAAGAGAAGAAATTAGTGGTCATGTGGACACCTTGAACATCCAAACTATTGCCATGATGGATCAAGAAGAGATTATAGAAGAACAGTCCAGTATCATCTCTGACCTTGAAAAGGAAGTAGAAGCTCTCAATAAAAGAGTCTCAGAGTTAGAAATGCTTGTGAGATTAAAGCAAGAAGCAGAGAAAGATAATGATGATGAAGGTGATGAAATGAAAGAAAAGAAGAAAAGGGAGGATGACAAAGAATCATCTGAAGACAGTGGTGATGATTCCCCTCCAGCCAAAAAGGTTAGATTCACTATGGCTGAAAAAGAGGGAGAACCAAGTGGATCAAAACACACATCATCTAGCTTGGAGATGATAGTGTACACAGGCATCCTGAAGAAGTTCACACTGAAGAAAAAGAGTTCAGTGACATGATGGAAGACTTAGATATGTTCTCTGCTGAAGAATATATCATTGATGATGAATTCTGGGACTTCATTGTGAATCAAAGTGCAGATGCTGAGCCTTTCGTTATCATACCTCAATCTCCAGTGCCAATTGATAAGGAGTTGAGTATGCAAATAGTTCCTGCTGTGTCACTTTCTGATGAACAAAAAGAAATGATCAGAAAACTCTGTGAACAGCAAATACAAGAAGAAGAAAAGGCTGCTGAAGCAACTCACATTCCTGAAAAGGAACAATGTGAAGAAACTCCACCAGAAACTGACATGAATGAACCCTCTTCTGGCCCAAGCATGCAAACCTATGCCAGAAAAAGGAGCTATCTTGCTGAAAAGGCCAAAGGAAAGAGGCCTATGGTGGAAGAAGAACCAGCCAAAAAGAAACAAAAAGATGACCCAAGGAGTCTAGCTGCTATTGCTGGATTCTTGGAGGAACATGAACAAGCTGAAGCCTTGTTGAAGAAGAAAGCAGAAGTGATTGATCTAGAAGAAGGTGAAATTCCAGGTGGATTCATGGTTGATAAACCAGTGATCAGTAAAATCCCTGTGAATGAAGAACCTTATGTTGCTGAAAAGGTTTAAAAGGCCAAGTCTGATAAGTTGATGAAGAAGGCCTTATTTTTGATTGATCATGGGTATGACCCTGATGAAGTATTTGGGATGACATATGAAGGAATGCTAGCAGAAGAAGAAAAGTTGACCAAGCTGCTAGATCCAACCTTTGAAACTGAGTATGAAAAAGCTCAATCTCCCAAAGCTTCTGAGGTCAAGGCAACAACAACAAAACATGCTACTCCTCCTCAACCTATGTACCCTGATCCCTACAGCATGTCAGATAAGGAGATGAAGGATTATCTGTCTGCTCAAGGATTCACTAAAAGAAAATTGGGGAACATGAAAACCAATTCCCTAAGGGCTGCTATCCTTAGGATGATTCTTGAAAAGAAAGACAGGTTGAAGAAGATGGAGGAGGAGATCACAAGAACCGAGCCCAGAACTAGAGTTTCAGCTCAAGAAATGAGCCTCACTCAGGGAGATCATGATTCCCTGGCACCCATTCTACACAAATACCCTGAGTGGTTTGCTGAGCCTTCACAACTAGAACTACATGAAGGACTCACAACTGCAGAAATGATAAAGGGTGTGTCTACTCCCAAAGGAAAAACTGATCAGAAAATCATTGCTTGGAAGTATGACAGTGACTGGAATATGTTTATGGTGAAGAGAGTATCTGGATTAGTCCAATTCTTCACAGAGTACTCTGCTCTGGTGAACTCTCTGGAGATCCATGATTTGAAGGAGCTTGCTAATCTGAGACTGATCAATCATGCAGCAATGTTCAGGGGATATGAATTTGAGGACATTCTAAGGATGTTCAAGAGAACTGACAACTTCAAGTCCTTAAAGGCAATCTGCATGAGAAAAGATAAATCATTTGTCAATCCCCTGGACAAGAAACAAAGAAAACCAGCAGAGGAAGTGGTATTTCCTGAGCTTAGAGTGAAACCCACTGAATCATTGAAAAGAAAAGTGGTTGCTGGTACTCACACTTCTATACCAATCTCAAATGTGTTTTATGATGAGAAGACTTATGAGATGGTGATTGAAAGGAAGTGGGGAGGAAAGGAAGGATCAGAAATCAGATTGTTCAGTGGATATGAGGTCAGACTGCTTGATGAGTCATACATCCAGTACATATTCACAAGGCACTTCAGGGAGATCAGAAACAAGTTGGGTGAAGCAGATATGCTCTTCTTTCTAAAGTGCATTAAACTCCTGAAGTTGGCCTATGATCGTGTACAAAGAAAGAGAGATCAGAGAATGAGGAAGAAGACTCCCTTGCAGTTTGGTAACATTGTTAAACTGGAGGTAGACGTGGATGGGTATCTCCTAATTCACAGAGATGGACTGTCAACCGTAGCCATCTGGGAGCCCATCTCACTGAGGAAGATGCCTATTGAGGCATTACACAATATGAGACATATGAAGATCCATGTTCTGAACAAAGAAAAACTACGTGAAGCAGAAGATTTTTCCAACATGATCAAGTCTCTTGTGGATCCCTCATACACTAATCCTCCTGCTGCACAAGACCCAGCAGAATCTTCACAACCTCATCCACCCTTAAACCCTTGAAGTACATAGGCTGTATAATCCTTAGGGGGAGTATTGTTGGACCCTGAAAGGATCATACATGCCAATTCAAGAGGTGGATGGTTGTTCTGCTGGAAATCTCCCCAAGTCCAAGAAGAAATGCTGATCAAGAAAACACAAGTGTCGGCTATCCGCATTTGTTAATGCGGATGCACAAGAACAAATGCTGACAAGTATTTGTTCATCCGCATTAACTAATGCGGACAACCGACAAATGCAGACAAGACTTTTGTTCATCCGCATTAACAAATGCGGATGTTAAGTAACAAATGCGCTCAGTGTTTGTTCATCCGCATTTGTCAATGCTGATGACCAAACACCAATGCGGAAGAATAGAAGACCAATGCTGATGAAGACTAAGAACAAATGCGCATGAAGACAAACTATTCTGTACAGTTAGGGTAGTTTAGTCATTTTGTACAAGCTGTAAGTCAGCCTATAAATAGATCAGACACCTCGTATGTGAGGGGACTCTTGACTCTTGTTTTTCAGACTTTCTATCTGAAAATTCCTGACATCCGAGGTTGTCTTGCTTTGTTACTGTAGCTTGCTAAACCCTAGCATTTACTTTGTAACAGTTCAGATAATCAATACAAGTGCATTTATGAGTATTTCAAGTGTTAAATGTTCATTGATTGTTTGATTCCGCCTCTCAATCATTGACTCAATCAACATATTCGATCCTTGTTGATTCACTCAGACACTTCTCTGGATAATGTTAACAACCAAGAGCAGACATAAACAATCAGCAACCATAAGCATCAAGTGCATATTAGACTAACAGACAAATTACACCACCAATCTGCATACCATCTTCTCTAACACCACCTCAAATCACATAATACAACCCCAATAAACACACCAAATCTTTAGCAATGATAATCAAACAAGATGGTGAATGTGATTGGAGTATGTATGAAGTAGATATAAAAGTCTCCAAATCATGCCCTCATGGCACAACATGAAGAGAAACTAACTGAGATCTTAAAGGAGGGACATCAAAGAAGGTCTGACAACATATGGTATGTTGATAGTGGATGTTCCTGCCATATGACTGGAAATTGTTCCTTGTTTTGGGATTAGGTGCAATCATGGAGGAAATGTAGCCCTTGGAGGAGATTAAATAGGAGGATAGATTATTAGTGAAGGGACAATATGTAACACCTGGAAAATTTTCTAAGCAAGTCAAATAATAATAACGGGCTTAGGTGAGACTATTTAATAAAATAGGTGAGAACGCCTGATATATATATATAGAGGGATCAGCTGAGCAACTCTCATTTGCACTCAACACTCTATTTCTAGAGAGAGAAAGTGTAGAGAGAGAAAGTGTCAGATCGAGGCTCGGTTGGTCAAGAGATCGAAGATCGGCGTTTGTGGACATCCAAACAACAAGAATCAAGGTAAGAAACGTAGTCTAATTGCTCCTTTTAGTGAAAAACCCAGATTTAAGTTTTGGGGTTTTTAAAAGTGGCAAGAATCGCCCAAAAACACACGTTTTTAGGTAAGAAAACATGTAAAAAGCTTAGATATAGCTTCCTGGATGATAACCCAAGGGTTTGGATGTAAAAGATTGAAGTTTTGGGGTAAAATGGGCTGATTCGCAAATTTCAGCTCGTTCTGCGAATTTAAACACTCAACCAGCGAAACTATGAATTCGTCCAACGAAACTAACAGAAGTTCCAGCGAAACTATAGTTTCGCTCTGGCGAAACTACAGTTTTGTTGATAAGTTCGCCGACAATGCTATCCAACGAATGTTGGGCGAAACTGGCAGCGAAACTGCTGATAAGTCCAGCGAAACTGCTGACGAATCTAGCAGTGAAACTGCCAGTGAGTTTAGCAGCGAAACTGCTGATAAGTCCAGCAAAACTGCTGGCGAACTTAGCAACAAATTTAGACAGAAATTGACTCTTTTGAGTGTTAACCAATCTGCAGGCGGTGTAGTGTGACACTCTTCTTTAAAGCTTGATTGATAAGCTACTTAGCAAGGACAAGTGAGTTCTAGGACCCCTCATTTACTTGTTTTAAATGATTTTGGGGCTGGAACACATATAAACCTGTTTATTGAAATAAGTATGTTCGACCCATTTGGGGTATAATCACGAGTGGTATGTTTAAGGTACGATTGTGGCTTGTATGTGTTTGTATGATGTGTTAGTATGAGTCCCCAAGGTTTAGGAGGGACAATTAGAGCTGTTGCACTCGAGGAGATGCATAGTCAAGTCCTGGCTTTCGGGAAAAATGTGGGAGTAAGTCCTTACATGGGAGTTTCTGTAAGTGTCTGTAGATGGCTGTTGATGTAGGATATGAATGTATGATGCCATGTATGATGATGTATGACTGATATATGTGTATGTTCCTTATGAATATGTATGTTTATCTTTCTGAAACTTTACGAATTATGGAAATGAATGAATGAAGTATTATGTAAGGTAAAGTGGAAGATAATGAAAGAGGAACATGATGATGAATGCAAACTTTACGAATTATGGAAATGAATGAATGAAGTATTATGTAAGGTAAAGTGGAAGATAATGAAAGAGGAACATGATGATGAATGCATGTATTAACAAATTAATGAAAAGGAAATATGATGATGAATACATGAATTAATGAATGAACGAACCAAGTCTTGCAAACATTGAATTAAGGTAACGGGTCTTTCTTTGTGATTGACCTTATTCATGGTACCTCTACCACTTACCTACTAGTACTGCGGCATACGCTTAGATTCACGGCCTAGTAGCTGAGACTACTGTGGCATACGCTCTATTGATTCACGACCCAGTAGCTAAGACTGATCGGGGTATAGCATATGGTATTGGTACAAAACGTATTCAATGTGCAAGCAAAGATGACCGGGATCATTGTCATTCGACCACAGTAATCATAGCCAAGTGCCATGAAGTGGGTAAAGCCTGACAGGATCCATATGAGAACCGAAGAATAATGATGTATAACGAACGATAAAGATAATAAAGAATATTATCTATGTGTACGTATGATGTATGATCATGTGAAAGAAAGGAATGGTTTATAATGTAAATAAAGTATGTTTATTGTAAAACTAGAACTCACTCAGCAACGCTGACTTTTATGTGTTTCCAGTTGGCAGGTAGTGTTGTTGGGGATGGCACGAGGCAGCTACTCAACTCTTTTGGGATGGCATTCTCCTTTTGATAATGCTGCCACACAATGTGTTGTGGGCCCATAAAGCACGCAACACATTATGTTGCATGCAAGTGCAAGATTCCTTAGGGTTCTGATGTACGGTATTACCTAAGAAATCTTCTTTATGATGAAAAATTTTATGTTTTTATACTAGAGGTCACTGTATATGACCCTTTTGTAATTAGAGATGATGAAATCTTTTGTATAATGCTTTTGTGATGTAATGCAACATTAGATGTTTTGTAATTGACGTACGTTGTATTAAATGGCAAAAGTATTTATAGTAAAAGAAAAGTTTAACCTAGAAATTCCGCTACAATGTTTATTTAAGATGCTTATAAATATATATATATATATATCAAATGTATGTTTTATGCGCGATGACGACCAACCGTAAGGTGCCCGGGAACGGGGCCTTACAAGTTGGTATCAGAGCCAAAGTTTAAGTGAAATGGGTAAATTTTCCAAATACACCTAAACTTAAACTAAAAATGGGATAGAAAGGAAGGGAATGCCATTTGAGTAGCTGCGTGCCATCAGGTATTTTCTTAAAGATTAACTGGTAATAAGTGCGCATGTATGTGGTATGCGTGTACTATTAGAGTTAGATGCTAATGTAGTCAGGATGGGTGAGGCTCAGGGTGCGAAGAGTAAATTAAGTGGCTAATCACAACTGGCCACTGTAATTAAGGACTTACTATGCTTGACATAAACTGAGCCATTTCCTTGAATGACCGTGTTAGTATTTGAACCTTTCGGTGTGAGGTAGAAAATGGATGGTGGTAGATCTTCCAAAGCTTCCCGGGGTGGAGGCGGTGGCGGACGTGGTGCTGAACCACGAGCCACAAGAGGAAGACCTAGGGTGGAGAAAGTGGTTCATGAAGAACCCGATACTCCTCATCAGGAGGGCGTAGACGAGAGCGCTAATTTGAGAGCCTCGGTAAAAGAGTCAGTGGTCGAAGAGGTACATCAGGTCATGCAGATGATCTTACCGTCTGTGGTGACCGAAGTAATCAAGGCTGTCAGGGAAGATGAAAGGCAAGGGAGGAACCGGTCCTCGGGGAGACCGCATCAACAAGAGCCGGAAACGGTTCTATCTGATAATGAAGAGGAAGAGGAGGAGGAGCCGGTACGGGAGACAACATGGGGTTGTAATTACGGGGCATTCATGAGGTGCAAGCCCCCTACTTTTGACAGTTCTGGCACCGTTGCTGATGCTCACCAATGGGTGAGAGAAATGGAGACTGTCCTCGATATTAGTGATTGCCAGGAGGACAAGAAGGTGAAGTTTGCTACCCATTCTTTACGGGTTCGGCCTTGTGCTGGTGGGACAACATAGTCCAGGCCGAGGGTAGCAGGGCCATCGGAAGAATGAAGTGGTCCGAGTTAAAAAGGATGGTGATCGAGGAGTTCAGTCCTCGTCAGGAAATGGACAAAGTTGAGAGAGAGAGTTCCTGCAGTTGGAGGCGGGGGCGATGACCCACCAACAGTACACCACCAAATTCAATGAGATGGCGAGAATGGTGCCGGATCAGGTGACGCCGGTGTCTCGAAAGATCAATCGGTATATTCAGGGGCTGCCAGCTGACATCCCAGGCATTTGATTACTGCTCGACCGAGCACCTTTAGGTCGGCAGTGGATTTGGCTGGGAGATTATATGATGAATGGGCCGTGGTGGTGAAGACTGAGATTTGTAAGAAGGGAGGTGGTGAGAGAAGCTGGCAGGGGAAGAAGTTTGGTCGAGGTGATACTTCGGCGAGTAACAAGAAGGCAAGGGTGGAAGACCGCCGTGTGGTCATGCCAGGAGCAGGGTTGAGGAAGTGTGGCCAGTGTGGAAGGGAGCACTCGGGGGAGTGCAAGTGGGGATCCAACATCTGTTTCAGATCCGGGAAAGCAGGGCATATGTCAAAGGATTGCCGGGCAGGCAAATGTTTTAACTGTGGGGAAAGTGGTCATATGAGCAGGGACTGCAAGAAGCCGAGCGCTGAGGGCTCAGGGGTGAAGAAGACAGGAGGAGAAGAACCGAGGGCAAAGGCCAGGGCATTCACGATGACGCAAGAAGAGGCTAGGACAGACCCTGACGTTGTGTCCGGTACGTTCCTGATAAACCAAACTCTAGCCTCTGTATTATTTGATTCGGGCGCCAGTAGGAGTTTTATTTCTACTACTTTCTGTGTTGGACTGCCTGTTAGAAGTAAATGCCTCCATGAGTCCTTTGACGTAGAAACTGCTATTGGTAAGTCTACTAGGGTTACGGATGTGATAGAGGACTGTGTCGTAGAATTAGAAGGTCATAGGTTTGCTGCCAAGTTACATGTGATGCCCCTAGGAGGATTTGATGTAGTGTTAGGGATGGATTGGTTAGCGATCTACGAAGCGAATATCGTGTGCCGAAAGAAGATGATAAGACTGACGGCGGCTGACGGGAGTCCGGTGACAATATACGGCGATCGGGTTACGACGATTCTGAAAGTGATCTCGATGACGGTGGCGGGAAAGTGTATGAGGCGCGGATGTAGTGCCTACTTATGTCATGTAAAGAATGTGGAGGAGCCAACACACCAACTATCCGATGTACCGGCAGTGTGTGAATTTCTAGATGTATTCCCAGAAGACCTATCAGGATTGCCACCTGACCGACAGATCGAGTTCCAGATCGACCTGATACCGGTGCTCAACCTGTCGCCAAAGCACCATATCGCTTGGCTCCGACGGAAATGAAAGAGTTGATGGAGCAGTTGCAAGAACTGCTAGATAAGGGGTTCATTAGGCCAAGTATCTCGCCTTGGGGTGCTCCGGTCCTGTTCGTAAAGAAGAAAGATGGTAGTATGAGGATGTGCATCGACTACCGCGAGCTGTATAAGTTGACGGTGAAGAACAGATACCCCTTGTCGAGAATCGATAATCTGTTCGATCAGCTTCAAGGCGCCAGTTGGTTTTCACGAATAGATCTTCGATCGGGTTATCATCAGCTAAAAGTGAAGGAACAGGATATCCCTAAAACAGCTTTTCGTACGCGCTACGGTCACTACGAATTCCTCGTTATGTCTTTTGGGTTGACCAACGCGCCGGCTGCTTTTATGGATTTAATGAATCGAGTGTGTCGACCAATGTTGGATAAATAAGTAATTGTGTTTATCGATGATATACTGATTTATTCCAGGAGCGAAGAAGAGCATGCCGACCATATTCGGGAGGTGTTGGAGACCTTGAGGAAGGAGAAACTGTATGCTATGTTCTCCAAGTGTGCTTTTTGGTTACGTGAGGTGCAATTTCTGGGTCATGTGGTAAATGCAAAGGGAACAATGGTGGACCCAGCAAAGGTTGAGGCCGTGATGCAATGGAAGTCACCAAAGACGCCATCTGAGATTCGCAGCTTCTTGGGGTTGGCGGGCTACTATAGAAGATTTATTCAAGACTTTTCCAAGTTAGCCTCGCCTTTGACAATATTGACTCGCAAGGACGTAAAGTTCGTGTGGGGTCGAGAACAGGAGGATGCCTTTGAAGAGTTGAAGACGAGACTGACACGAGCTCCTGTCTTGACATTGCCCGAGGGAAATGAGGACTTAGTGGTCTATTCGGATGCATCTTATTCTGGGCTAGGTTGCGTATTGATGCAACGCGGAAGAGTAATAGCCTATGCGTCTCGACAACTGAAGACCCACGAAGTCAACTATCCCACGCACGATCTAGAACTAGCTGCGGTGGTTTTCGCGTTGAAGATTTGGCGGCACTATCTATACGAGACGAAGTGCACCATCTTCACGGACCACAAAAGCTTGAAGTACTTCTTCGAGCAGAAAGATCTAAACATGAGGCAAAGGCGATGGTTAGAGCTGATAAAAGACTATGATTGTGAGATCCACTAGGTAAAGCCAACGTGGTGGCGGATGCCCTTAGCCGAAAGGAAAGGCCCGAGCCGATTCGGGTGAAGGCTTTAGCTAATTATGACCCCTGATGTGATGACACAGGTTAAGGAGTTCCAAGACGAGGCCTTGAAAGAAGATCGTCTTAACTCTGAAAGGATGAGAGGTCTAGTTACAGAACTAGGTGAGAACACTCTTGGTGTGAAGACCCGATTTGGGCGAATGTGGATTCCTCGATACGGGGATCTATGTGGAAAGATCATGGATGAGGCCCATAAGACTCGATACTCCATTCACCCCGGTGCTACCAAGATGTACCACGATATGAGGAAGGATTACTAGTGGCCGGGCATGAAACGCGACATGGTGGAGTACGTGAGTAAGTGCCTGACTTGTTTACAAGTAAAGGCAAAGCACCAGAAACCCTACGGGAAGATCCAACCGTTGGATATACCCGAGTGGAAGTGGGAGCACATCACCATGGATTTCATCACGAAGCTACCACGTACCCCGAAAGGGTATGATGCTATATGGGTGATAGTTGACCGTTTGACGAAAAGCGCCCACTTCCTACCGATCCACGAGACGTATTCGTCTGAAAGATTGGCAGATCTATTCATCAAAGAAATCATAGCTCGTCATGGCATGCCGGTGTCCATTGTGTCGGATCGTGACACCCGTTTTACATCGAAATTCTGGAAGAGATTCCATGATGCGATGGGGACGAGACTACATATCAGCACGGCTTACCACCCTCAGACGGACGGTCAGTCTGAGAGGACGATCCAGACACTCGAAGACATGCTTCGGGCGTGTGTGATCGATTTTGGAGGAAGTTGGGAAGACCACCTGCCATTAGCTGAATTCTCATACAATAACAGCTATGATGCCAGTATTGGCATGCCACCTTATGAGATGCTATATGGTAGGAGATGCAGGACACCCGCTTGTTGGGGTGATATTGGTCAGAAGGAATTAGGAAGCGTCGAAGTGATCGAGGCTACGACTGAAAAGCTAGAAAGGATCAAGGCCTATATGAAGGCAGCCAAAGACAGACAGAAGTCGTATGCCGATAAACGACACAGACCGATTGAGGTCCAGGTGGGTGACCGGGTGATGTTGAAGGTCTCACCTTGGAAAGGAATCATCTGGTTCCGAAAGCGGGGTAAACTGAGCCCGCGGTATATAGGCCCTTTCCAAATCATTGCCCGTGTGGGAGAGGTGGCCTATAGGTTGAATTGCCAGATGAGTTGACTGGAATTCACCCAACCTTCCACGTATCTCATCTGAGGAAATGTTTAGCCGATGAAGATATGATTTTTCCACTGGAGGATATCGAAGTAGATGAACAGCTCAATTATGTGGAGCAACCAGTGGCAATCGTTGACGGAAAAGAGAAGCGGCTGCGAAATAAAGTGGTTCCTCCTGTGCGTGTACAGTGGAAGCACAGAAAGGGATCGGAGTCTACGTGGGAGACCGAGGAAGAAACGAGACAACATTACCCATGTCTGTTCGAGGAATAACAGGTTTCGGGGACGAAACCCTTATAAGGGGGGTGGACTTGTAACACCCGGAAAATTTTCTAAGCAAGTCAAATAATAATAACGGGCTTAGGTGAGACTATTTAATAAAATGGGATGGTTATGGGTGTTAGACCGAGTTAACACTTCGGGTCACGAGTTTAACGAGTTTAAGGTCACGAGAACGCCTGATATATATATATAGATGGATCAGCTGAGCAACTCTCATTTGCACTCAACACTCCATTTCTAGAGAGAGAAAGTGTAGAGAGAGAAAGTGTCGGATCGAGGCTCGGTTGGTCAAGAGATCGAAGATTGGCGTTTGTGGACTTCCAAACAACAAGAATCAAGGTAAGAAACGTAGTCTAATTGCTCTTTTAGTGAAAAACCCGGATTTAAGTTTTGGGGTTTTTAAAAGTGGTAAGAATGGCCCCAAAACGCATGTTTTTAGGTAAGAAAACATGTAAAAAACTTAGATATAGCTTCCTGGATGATAACCCAAGGGTTTGGATGTAAAAGATTGAAGTTTTGGGTTAAAATGGGCTGATTCGCAAATTTCAGCTCGTTCTGCGAATTTAAGCACTTATCCAGCGAAACAATTAGTTCGTCCAGCGAAACTAACAGAAGTTCCAGTGAAACTATAGTTTCACTCTGGCGAAACTACAATTTCATTGATAAGTTCGCCGACAATGCTATCCAACGACAGTTGGGCGAAACTGGCAGCGAAACTGCTGATAAGTCCAGCAAAACTGCTGACAAATCTAGCAGCGAAACTGCCAGTGAGTTTAGCAGCGAAACTGCTGATAAGTCTAGTGAAACTGCTGGCGAACTTAGCAGCGAATTTAGACAGAAATTGACTCTTTTGAGTGTTAACCTATCTGCAGGCGGTGTAGTGTGACACTCTTCTTTAAAGCTTGATTGATAAGCTACTTAGCAAGCACATGTGAGTTCTAGGACCCCTCATTTACTTGTTTTAAATGAATTTGGGGCTGGAACACATATAAACCTGTTTATTGAAATAAGTATGTTTGACCCATTTGGGGTATAATCACGAGTAGTATGTTTAAGGTACGATTGTGGCTTGTATGTGTTGTATGATGTGTTAGTATGAGTCCCCGAGGTTTAGGAGGGACAATTAGAGCTGTTGCACTCGAGGAGATGCATAGTCAAGTCTCGGCTTTCGGGAAAAATGTGGGAGTAAGTCCTTACATGGGAGTTTCTGTAAGTGTCTGTAGATGACTGTTGATGTAGGCTATGAATGTATGATGCCATGTATGATGATGTATGACTGATATATGTGTATGTTCCTTATGAATATGTATGTTTATCTTTCTGAAACTTTACGAATTATGGAAATGAATGAATGAAGTATTATGTAACGTAAAGTGGAAGATAATGAAAGAGGAACATGATGATGAATGCATGTATTAACGAATGAATGAAAAGGAAATATGATGATGAATACATGCATTAATGAATGAACGAACCAAGTCTTGCAAACATTGAATTAAGGTAACAGGTCTTTCTTTGTGATTGACCTTATTCATGGTACCTCTACCGCTTACCTACTAGTACTGTGGCATACGCTTAGATTCACGGCCCAGTAGCTGAGACTACTGTGGCATACGCTCTATTGATTCACGGCCTAGTAGCTAAGACTGATTGGGGTATTGCATATAGTATTAGTACAAAACTGTTAGGACCGTGTACGTACGGAGTACTAACCGATTCTTCGTTGTACCAGATCAAATAGTGCGGAATCCTATTTGATTGGCGATCCAATCAGTGAGAACGAAATCAGGATCAATCCTAACGATTAGAAAACGTTATGAATTGACTCGGAATGACCTGAAACGCTCTATGAAGTTGGAATGGTCGAACAGCAAGTTCTGGGGCGATTAGGGTTTCTAGTATTCGAAGTGTCATGTTTTTCCACGAATTAAGTGGTATTTATAGGTTAGGGTTTCTTATTCGGGCGACTGAGCCATTCGGATGGTTCAGTCGTGCGATTGAGATATGCGTATGATCCATACTCACGACTGAACTTTCGGTCGTACGATTGGATCAATCTCATGCTTCAGTCTTACGACTGATCCAGTCTCCTGGATTAATCGTGCGACTTAGCCATTCGCATGAAGTTATTCATGCGTATGGTCCATTCGTATGGCCCATTCGCATGATAACTACGTCATGTTATGTTTGAATGTATTAATCATTACAACATTATGCATACCAATTCAAACAAACACAAACCTATATAATTTAGTCATTACTTAACCCATTAATGAAATATATTAAACATTATAATATAAACAACCACATTATAATATAAACAACCACATGTATTTCATTAAGCATCATTCAACTACACATAGTCAAGACATTTTACATTCAACTCAGAATCTAGGGACACATGTATCAACAAACTCCCCCTTGGACCTAGATTCATCTAATGTCTTACTTTACCCATAATCTCTTCAAATTTCTTGTACTTCTCCTCTCTAGTAACTCCTGCATTTATTTCAAATGCAAAGCAGAGTCTGATCACGTTTTGAAATTGGAGGGCTTGTACAATATCTTGAGCATCATAGAACAGTGGCCACTTGTAGAGTGTGTAAACATCATTAGCTGACAAGTTGGTGAGCCACATTGGGTCAAATACCCGGATGACATCCATCTGTCCATCTCTGTTCAATACTATGACTGCTTCAGCTGTTCGCCAATCATAGTACCACCATTTGAAGTGTGGAGTGATGTCCTGAGGCATTTCCCTAAGAGGGATCTTCGACATGGTACGCGGTGGACGCCACTTCAACACTATCTTTGGTCTCCCGGTTCGTGAATCCACCTCAGACTTCCTAACATACCTTGTAGGTTGCTGAGGCTTGAAGTTAACCCACCGGGTGTGGTACTCCCTTTTCAGTGCAGCTTCAAACCATCCTGACATCTTTCTAGGATCAGCGTAAAGCAACTTCAGCTTTGCCAGTTGGTTTAGCTCACAACCAGGTAGAGTTTTTAGATCGTGTGGAAATCTAAAATACTCAATACCTTTCTCTCTCTTAACCGCATAAACATTAAGATCGTCAAAATAAGCCCACGATATGATCTTGCCCGACACTTTTTGATGTTTCTTCACTCGATACAGCTTTGTGTAGACATTTGACATTGAAGCATTTCGTTGGGCTTGCAGATCTTCAAAACATGCAGCCCATTCAGCCCTTTTAACTTTCACTTCCTCCTCTGTGGCTCGGGCTATCCCCTCTTGTTTATCAGATTCTGCTTCTAATTTATCCAGAGTTTCGAAGGTCTCACTGACCAAATTGTCATCCAAGTTTGGAATGACATAGCCTTCGGTGTCTGTGTACTCTGGATAATGTTGATCTGTCACATCTTCGATTTCAATGTCATCAACATCATGCAGTTCATTATCACTATCTCCTTGGACTTCCGGAGCATCGTTCACTATCTCATCTGCATTTAACTGGAACATTTCGGCCAATTGCTCTTTAGTGAAGCTGTGGATTATCTCTCCCTCTTCAGGAGTGTATTCAACTGATCTCCTTACAACTCCCTGTAGATCAAGAATCATTGTTAACTGAGTCTTGACCTGCTGAAGGGGTTCAATATCGTATTGATCTCTTTGAAAATTTGGATCTGCTTGATTTAAACATGCAACACGATCCTTGTTAGTACATAATCAAACACTATCATTAACATAAGATATAAACATTCATTAAATAAATGTAATATAGTTTAAAATACAAAAGTCTGTTAAATACATAAACATGACTAACTAAACAGTACTTTTATCTTGGATTTCCGGAGTTTCTTCAGTTGGAGCAGACGAAGAGGGTTCTTGATCATGTCGGCGTTTAGAACGCCTTTCGCCTGCAACATTAACGCTTTGATCTCCGGCAGTTTCTCCGCCGTTACCTTCATCATCTTCATTCTTCTGATCACCATCATTACTTTCATCACTGCCATCATCATCATCGTCATCATCCTCATCATCTTCATCATCGTCTTCCTCATCCTCACCATCATCATCATCATCATCTCCATCACCTTCTCTAATCTTGAGAGGCTCATTTGAGTCCCTTTGAGCTTAAGCAAGATCGACTTGTTTGCAGCTTCTAACTCCTCAAACTTCTTCTCCGATGCAGCTTTGTGCTCGAGGAGACCTGCGATCTGAGCTGTCTGTTGAGAGATCAGCTGGGTCTGGGAAGAAGTCAGCTCTCTTAACTGGTGTATTTCAGCAGTCTGAGATGTACTCAACTCTCTCAGATGCTGTAGTTGAGCCGTCTTTTCTGCATCTGACGCCATCAGCTTAACTACCATGCTGTTTAGTGCAGCTAGCTGATCTACTACAGAAATTGGTGGGATAAACGAGCTGGATGGGAACGATGAGGGACCTGTTTGTTGAGTGGTGGTGGTAGAGGTGGCTGTGGTGAATATAGGGGAGGGAGCGAATGATGTGGTAGGCTGTACAATGGTGGTAGTGGTGAATATGGGAGAGGGAGTGAATGAGGTGGTAGTCGGTACGGTGGTGGTGGTGGTGGATGTACAGTGTGAGGTGAAGGGATAGTAGTGGTGGATGGAGATGTTTGGGATGATGTAGAGGTGGTAGCTGTGGTGAACCTTAGTCTCTTTCCTTTCTTACCATGCGGACGCGCCATGGTTTTCTTCCTTTTGCCCGTTGACAAAGGTGCTCCCCCTCTGTTGCTGGAATCATCAGGGGCATACGAGGGATCAGACTCAATGCGTGTGTCCCCTGATGTACCAGACTGTCCACCAACATCTCTCAGTCCTTTCTCGGTGGCAACCACTTTGCTGCCAACTCTCCTGGTCAAACCTTCTTCATCACTTTCTTCCTCATCATCGGGTGGGCAAAAGTCAGGAACAAACCCTGCAGTTGCCGTGTCTGTGTGTGGTGATAACGACTGAGCTGTAGAAGTAGATGGTCCCTCAGAGAAAATTGGTACACTGTCTCCATCATGGCTATCATCATCATCTGAGTCAACAGATGATATAGCAATCACTTCAGTGTCAGAATCACTGTCATCATGACGCCATTTGCGCCTCCTTGGCGCCACATAATCTTCCCGGGCCAGATGCCCTATCAATCTCTTGAACACGGGCTTCACCTGCTTGCCCCTATAAACCTTCATCTGCCCAGAGTAGTGTCATCCATAATCTCCAACACCACTGCATCGCTCTTCTCTTTGGGCAACTCAGGCAACTTCTCATTGAAAATGAGCTGAAGAAATCTTGGGTACATGCAGAAACTTTCTTTTCCCTTTGCCTCCAAGTTCTCAATCAGATAATTAAAGATCATGTTGGAGAAGCTGAAAGGGTGGTTGAGGACTAATGCAACATATGCATTCTGAATTTGGTCCGATAAGTCATCGAACCCACCCCTCCTAGCAGCAATGCACTTTAGGATGACATGAGCTAGGTATTTGTACTGGGGACTTAGGTTGCTCTTGTTCAGCACACCCGTGTTGATGTCCCCGCAGTACCCAATCCTCATAAAGCACCCACGAACAGTCAAGGATGCAGCTAACTGGATGATCCTCATCTCTCCAAATCCCAAAACTCTTCTGATATCTCCCGCTGTGATCTCGATTTCCCTACCAAAGATGGTACTTAGGATGCGGTAGGGTTCCACAGATCGGTCTACCGAAGCTCCTGCCCAAAATGCCTGATGGATAGACTGATATGGTGTACATGGTGTGGAGATAGCTTGATAAATCCTGGATCTCCTCAAAATTCTATGACCCCTGAAAATTCTCCTCCATTTCTAGAAGTGGAATCCAAATTAGCACAAATGTTGTGCTTTGGATTTATGGTCCACCTGTTAGCCATGTTCCTGTAACACAAATAGCAAACGTACGTTATAAACTTGAACAACAGAGTTTGATAAATCAGAAACCAGTGTAGTTCAATCGTGGGAATGAACTATGCGACTAGGTTTAGTCGAATGATGTATTTCTGCGATTGAGTTGTCCGACCGAATGAACTCATTCGAATGACTTATTCGGCCGATTGAATGTATCACTTCCTTCAATCGGGCGATTGAGTTCATTCGGGGTAACCAATCGAATGACAGACTCAACCCATTCGCATAATCCATTCGGCCGAATGAATGAGTCTCCTCTTTCAATCGGTCGATTGAAGTTCATCAGAGAGACCAGTCGCATCGAAGAAACCTGTTCCATTTCAAACTCAGATTTGTCATTTTTGCGAATTAGACATTAAGTTCAGGCTTGTTAGACTCGAATCATGTACCTAGACTACTTAAATCATTTATTTACACATTTGATGTGATTAAAGCAGTCAATTTTGCAGATTTGTTACGAGTCGATAGTTAGGGCAAATGTGAACAGATTAAACATCATGTTTCACGTTTTGATGCATCATTGTGTTGCGTATTACCTGTGCAACAAATCCAAATAGTCAGAATGAGTATATCACACGTATTAAAGATCAAACTAAAATTTTGCAGAGTATCGGTGCGAATCGGAGTATTTAGGGCGAATGATGTCTGCGATCGACTGAGGGGTCTATTTATAGACAGACTCAGTTCAGTCGGCCGACTGACTCATTCGCACCTTTCATTCGGCCGATTCAGAATCATCACATACGATCAAGGCTAATCGCATGGTTCATTCGATCGATTTAAACTAGGTCGTGCGATTCACTCAATCGACCCGTTTCATTCGATCAACTGATCTCCATTCGCACGTTTGACCTAATCGATCCTTTTCAATCGGTCGATTGGGCCCATTCGCATGGACCAACGTGTGCCTGTCCTCAATCGTGTAGCCCATTCGCATGACTGATCATACCCATGATGAAGTTGTGCGATTGGGCTATACTTGTGCCAATTTTGTCAAGTTATGGACCAGCCCTTAGTTTTCTAAAACATTTGATAAAACATTACGCATTAATTGATCATCTCAGACATGATCCATTTAACCACCCGATCACCTCAGACGTGATCCATTTATCCACCCGATCACCTCAGACGTGATCCATTTATCCACCCGATCACCTCAGACGTGATCCTTTTACCCTTTCAGAAACAATAAGTTTAGATAAACATTAAGCACCTTCAGTGACATTTAGCAGATAACAGTATACACAGTCCGACATGACACATTATACTAAGACTAAACAAATCTTAACCTATGAATAGAAAGACTTTTTTTGATTTTTGTTGGGGCAGGCTTGTATAGCTTATTAGCATTAACATTTTATCCGGAATGGACTCTCGTGGAATCAGACAGGCATATACACCATCACTTGGAACATTTAGTGCTTATTACACTTTGCATGATGCAATTGCACAGTTTTTCACTTATGGAAGACTTCTAAGAACTAACTGGGAATCATGTTTGAACTAATATGTAACTTTTATTGATTTTGAACATCAGGCGATGCAGCCACGACGATTGTCAGTATGTTTGTCCACTTAAATCCATACACAGACTTTTGACACACATCAGCGATTAATTAGATGAATTAGGTCAAACCGTATTTGTATATTCCACAGGTATATGGTAATCAATCATCCTCAGGAGATTTTTGAGCGGTCTTGGACTTAGAAGATTTTGTTCTAAAAATTTCAAAGAGATGCCTAGCCTCAGGTCAGTGCCATCGCACAGCAGAGAGACGCAAACAACAATGAATTCTTAGAACGAATAGGTTATGCTTATCCTCAGGTCAGTGCCATCGCACAGCAGAGAGGTGCAATACCTATTTATCTTCTTAGAGCAGCATATTTGCATATATAATTTTTAATGACATTTGTCATCTTTTGCTCTGTTTTGCTGGTCTTTGCTCACATTTGTGGCATTAGCTTGCTCCTCACCCCTTATTGGACATTGATTGATTGTGCAGACCAGGGATACCATGAGAACACACAACTGGTTGAATAAATTTAGTTTAAGCCAGTTCACTGATGATGTCTAATGGTCTATTGTGTTGAATCTACTGACACATCGTATTGTGTACTTACACAACCCTAGATCTACTTTCTCCAAGTGATTACAATACCAGTCAAACCTTCTATCATATTCCCATTTTGTTAGACTTAGACTTCTCTGATTTATGATTTTTATTATTGAAACTGAAAACCAATTTGATGTTCCAAGTAACTCGATGCCTGTGTGCTATCACTTTCCAGTTTTTTCGAGTCGCATTTCCAGTTTATTTGTCTGTGCCTTTTCAGCTTAACTTACCTCCCCCCTCTTTTTTTTTTTTTTTTTTTTTTTTTAGTAAATGCATACTGAAATAAATCTCCCCCTAAAATTCTAAAACATAAAATCTTTTTGTGTTTTTGGATTTTATACGACAAGGGAATTTAAAAATAAAATAAAATAAAATGAAGGAAAAAGAAAATAAACTTCTAGACACGAGTCGGACTATGTATCTGCTTCTTCAGCAATCACATCACTTTTCTTTTTAACGCCGTTGACCTCTAGCAGATATACAAATCTTGGTTTATCAAACGGTTTAGTGTAAAGGTCAGCGCGCTGAAAATCCGTGTTAATTTTAATCACATCAATTAATTGTTTTTCATAGCAATCGCGTATGAAATGATATTTAATCCCGATGTGTTTTGTTTTTGGGTGTTGAACAGGATTTTTAGTGACAGCTATGGCAGCAGAATTATCAACATAAATAGGAGTGTTAGAAAATTTCAAACCGTAGTCTCGCATTTGCTGTTGAATCCAGATGATCTGAGAGCAGCAACTTGCAGCAGCAACATATTCAGCTTCACAGGTTGATAGAGCAACCGAGGTCTGCTTCTTGCATTGCCACGTGACTAACCGTCTTCCAAAGAACTGACACCCTGCTGATGTAGACTTAAAATTCATCTTGCAGCCACCATAGTCTGAATCGCTGTATGCGGTGAGCTCGAAGTCATCATCATGGGATACCACAATCCCAGTGTTGGAGTACCCTTCAGATAACGAAAAATCCTTTTCACCCCAATCAAGTGATTCACCTTTGGCTTGGCTTGATATCTAGAACATAAACATGTTGCATACATGATATCTGGACGCGAGGCAGTAAGGTACATGAGAGATCCGATCATCCCACGATACATAGTGGCATCCACCAAATCCCCATTCTCATCAGGGACCACATCATGATTTGTGGCAAGAGGGGTACCGGCAGCAGACGCATTTTCCATGTCAAAGCGATTTAGAATATCTCCGACATACTTGGACTGATGTAAGAAAATGCCGGTTGGTGTTTGATCCACCTGTAATCCTAGGAAGAACTTCATTTCTCCCATCGCACTCATTTCAAACTCTGCCTTCATCACAGATTCGAACTCTTTGCACAAGGCTTCATTTCTAGATCCAAAGATAATGTCATCCACATAGATCTGCACCATAAGCAAATCACCATCCTTTTCTTTGATGAATAATGTACAGTCAATCACACCCCTGCGAAAACCATGCTTCAGCAGATGGGTGGAGAGCTTTTCATACCAAGCTCGAGGAGCCTGATGTAGCCCATACAGAGCCTTGTCTAACTTGTAGACTCTGTCCCGATGATAAGGATCTTCGAATCCTTCGGGTTGACTGACATATACTTCTTCACGGATTTCCCCATGCAAGAATGCACTCTTAACATCTAGTTGATATACTTTGATCTTCATGTAAGAGGCGTAGGCTAGAAAGATACGAATCGCTTCCATTCTAGCTACGAGAGCAAAGACTTCATTGTAGTCGATTCCTTCGACTTGCCTGAAGCCTTGAACAACCAACCGTGCCTTGTTTCTGATAACAATACCTTGGTCATCCTTCTTGCACTTTAGTACCCATTTGGTACCAATAACTTTGACTCCTTTTGGCCTGTCAACTAGAGTCCAGACTCCAAGTTTCTTGAACTGGAGTAGCTCTTCTTGCATGGCATTGACCCAGGCCTCATCTTTCAGGGCGTCACAGACATATTTAGGCTCGATTTGTGAAACAAAACATGAGAAAGCCCCGTCATTGACATAACCCTTTTCCATGACTGCCGCATAATCAGTAGAGTACAGCTGATTTCGTGTTTGCACACCGGATTGAATGTCCCCTATGATAGATGAGGGGGGATGATTCACACTGATCCTTGTCACAGGTGTGGTAGGAACCACAACCTCAGAACCCAGATTGGTGACTGCTGGTTCAGTGTCCGGATTTCCTGCAGCTGGTTCAGCAGTTGTTGACTCACTGTGTTGATTGGCTGTATGCTCAGGGTTAGAAGCAGGTGCTTCTTCATCACCTGATGAATCATCACTCTCATCAAGAGCAGGAGTCGAAGAGCTTGAGGCACCATCAGTAGGTGTGATGTTGCTTGAATCCAGATTCGGTGAGATAAGAACGTCATACATCATCTGGGTAGTAACATCATCCTCTGAATCAAACTGTGGAAGATTAAAGGATTTGAAAAAGCCATCATAATCGAAGAATGATGATGGACCTTTTCCAGCAGGAGGTGTGATGTATCTCTGAACATCCACGTTGCACCACACCTCAACTTGACCCGTCGAGTTATTGTAAACTCGCTTGTCTGGGATGCTGTATCCTAAGAATATTCCTTGATCAGCTTTCTCGCAGAACTTGCCTTCCTGAGTCTTCTTCAGCAATGTACATGGAGCTCCAAATGGTTCCAGATACTCCAAATTTGGTTTTCTCTTCTGAAGTAGCTCGTAACAAGTCTTGCCATGCCTTTTGACTACTAACACACGATTAAGTGTGTAGCAGGCATTTGCAACCGCCTCATTCCAGAACTGAACTAGGAGCTTTGAATCAGCTAACATGGTTCGCGCAGTCTCAATTAAGCTCCGATTCTTTCGTTCTGCAACTCCATTCATCTGTGGTGTGTATGCGGAAGTGAACTGATGAACAATTCCCTTTTCCTTGCAGAAAGCATCCATCCACTGATTTTTGAACTCCGTGCCATTGTCAGAACGTATTTTTCTCACCTTCAGCTTGTAGAGTGACTCCAAAGTTGTGACGAGCACCTTGAATGATTCAAACGTTTCTGATTTAGCTTTCAGAAACATCACCCAGGTGAATCTTGAGTAGTCATCAGTGACTACAAAGCAGTACCAGTCTCCTGCTATACTCTTTGTGTTGACTGGACCAAAGAGATCCATGTGTAGCAACTCCAAAGGCATCTCAATTGTGTTGACGTGCTTGGTCTTGTGAGATTTCCTGGTCTGCTTTCCCTGCTTGCAAGAGACACAAAAATCAGGAAGTTGGAAGTTCTTGACAGTAACTCCCTCAACAAGGTTGTTGTGAATCAGATGATTCATCTTCCTTTGATTTATGTGTCCCATCCTTCTATGCCATGAGATGGAATCCTTCTCTGTCGCTTTTGAGAGAAAACATTGAGCTGTAGATTCAGAGGTAGAAGCATTAGACATATCCAAGACATATAGATCATTGTACCTGGATGCAGACATCAAAACCTGCTTCTCTGGAATTTCCATCTCCTTTTTCAATATGTAACAATTTCGGTTGTCAAACATAACTTTGAAGCCCTTGTCACATATCTGAGACACTGAAAGTAAATTGTTTTCCAGTTGTTGAACAAAATTTACTTTATCGAACTTTACCTTCTCATTACCTACTTCGCCCTGAGCGGTAATGTATCCTCCTTTATTACCCGCAAAGGAAACATGTCCCCCTTTAATTTGTTTGACATTAAAAGAAGAGACTTGTTTCCTGTCATGTGCCTGGAAGCTCCGCTATCCACAATCCATGTATTTGTTGAAGCACTGTAGCGGACAACCTGCACATAATTGAAAACAATCAGTTAAGGAGGGGGACCCAAGCCTTGACTGGCTTGGGTTTCCCAGAGGAATCAACCATCATGAATTCGACCCACTGTCCTTTATCAGTGGGTGGAATCTCAACTTTCAGATTGTCCTGGCTTTCAGACTCACCAGATGTCTTGGCTTTCCATAAACCATCCCTGTGAAAGGATTGTTTATGATAAACTTTAGACTGATTAACAGTTTGAGCATGTAGTTTAGATTCAGAAACAGTTTTTTTCGCTGGAGTTACAGACCTGTCAGGGACTGGTCTGTTGTGCCTTTGACGTGGTGGGGACGAAAACGACTTAGAAGGTGTTTTATGCCTAATGGGTGTTTTCGATCTAATCGGGGTCTTAGAACGCTGTTTTGAATCTACTTTGACTTTGTCGTTTAGATCAACTTTAATTCTTGGTGTCTGATAGCGTGGACAATTTGTTGAAATATGACCTCGCTGACCACAAGTATAGCAGGATCTCCATTCATCAGGACTAGGAGATCTCTTGTGGGGCGGTGAATAAACCTCAGGAATGGGTCTTTTGGTCTCAGTCTTTGAATATTTACCCTCTTTAACAAATTTAACTTGTTTAATATTTGGATTAATTTGTCTTTGAGGCTGAATATTATCCCTTTTAACTGGTTTAACTTGAGTGGATTTAGATATCTTGGTTTGTGTAATATTTGACTTTGATTCCGAACCAAGAGTTGTTTGAACATTTGGTTCCACCCGTATCTCAACATTGACCTTGCTTGATGTTGAAGTTTTCTGATCATCATTTAGAGAAGCAGACTTAACTGCTGTGTCAGGATCAATAACCAAAGGAGTTGTCACCACATGATCCTTAATTTGATTGTTATTAATTGGACGTTGTTTTGTGTTCAAAAGGATTTCATGTGGTGGTGGAACTACCTTGTAACCCAATCCTTCCCCATTGTTGCGTTCTTTAACCAAGTTTTTCAAAATGTGCGAAGAACTCGCTAGACTATGTAGTTTTTGTTGTAATGACTCATTTTCTACCTGTAAGACCGCTTTGTCTTTTTAGTCTCTTCAATGGTCTTTAAGTAGTATTTAATGTCATTTTCTTGGTTAAAGACAACAACTTCAGTTTCCTTTAGTTGCTTTTGCAATGCATCTAACTTCTCTTTGTAACTGCTCTCATTTTGTTTTAATATGCGATTAGCTTCTGAGCACAGTTTTAAGTCATTTACTAAGTTATCATTGTGTTCTAACAACCTAGCAAATTTTAGATCAATGCTTTCTCTAAATTTATCACATTCGACACAAACATGTTCATCAAATAGTTCATCTTTAGATTTTACCTGTGTGGATGTCGAAGTGCCAGCCATGAAAGCATTCTGAGACGAAGATTGAGCTTCAGATTCTGAATTCAACTCATTCTTGACAATTTCATCAACAGCATCAAACGTCTCTTCCACATCAGCAGTATCAACTTCAACTGAGCTTTCCCCTTCACTTGCAGAATCTTCGTTCAAGTCTTCCACGGATGCAATGTTAGCTTCATCAGACACGAATCGAAAGGACCAGTCTTGTCCTTCATCTCCTTGTGCTACCATAGCTTTAGAATCAATTCCCGTGGACGCTGGTTTCTTGTCTCTATCTTGCCTGTTGAACGAGGAAAATGGATTCCCGTTCCCAGTCTTCTTAGGCTTTGAACACTCCCTTTTAAAGTGGCCCTTCTCTCCACAATTGAAGCACGTGACTTTAGACTTGTCAAAACCAAAGGTTGTATCTTTAGTAGCCACGAGATTCTGCCATGTTTTCTTCACAAATTTCTTGGCTCTTCGGACAGCGCTTGCAAGAGCCCACATGATGTCCATTCTTTCCAACTCATTCTCATCTACTTGCTCATAATCTTCATCAGCAAGGTGGCAATTACCAATCTTGCCCGCCACCAAACCATCACAAGAATGCACAACAGCAGCCAGAAGATCCATGTGCTCTTTAGCAACCTCCACTGTTACCTTTCCCAGATTTTCTGTTGTCAACTTTGCAGACTGAGTAACAATAGGGCTTTGACTAGCTCCAGATGCACCAAGAGACTCATTTGCAGATGATGAACCTTGTTCAGCAGTTGAAGATGCATTGGACACGAAGGCTGTTTGCAGAGGTGCACCAGAAGACTTTGCAGCAGGGGTGGGAGTAGAAGGAACATTGTAGAGAGAGGGGTCTTGAGCATAAGAACCCTTCTTAGCCTTGTATTTTTGTCGCACTTCCTCCTCTCTCAGTTTTAGAATAAAGTCATTGATATCCAAGGTTTCTAAAACTGAGTTGTATCGCAGAGTAGAAATGAACGAATCCCACTTTGCAGGTAGACCATCTGCCAAGCTTAAAACTTTATCTTCCATTGAAGTCTTAACACCATGAGTGTGAAGTTCACTCATCAGATGGTAAAACCGATCGATGATTTCATCCAAGCTTTCATTCCCTATTGCCGAGAAATTATCAAACTCCTTCTTCAACGCTTTACCTTTCAGTGCCTTTAAGTTTGAATTTCCATCATACCTCTTTTCAAGAACTTCCATCAGTTTTTTACTTTGTTTGTGTTCTGAGTATTGATGAAAAATAGGTTTGGGAATGGACTGAGTCAAAATAGCATAGGCCTTCTTCTCTGCATTGTAAGCAACCTTCTGTGTATCGGTGAGTCCACTCAAAGTCAAAGGAACACCATCAGCCCCCACGGGTATTTTATAGCCAACCTCAATAGAGTTCCATAAGTTAGTATCTACTCCATTAAGATAGATCTCAAAACGTTGTCTCCATTGTGGAAAATCCTCTATTGTCAATAGTTTAGGTGGCTTGTTATGGTTTCCTATCTCATTCTCCAGTAACAACAAGTTCTGAGTTCTCGAATCCTTTCCAGCTGACATGGCATAATTTTCTGAGTCCATCCTTGAATTAATTTAACTTGAGAATTAAACTGCTGATGCGAATAGGCTGTATCCGATTGGACTCAGACGTACTATTTAATCGGCCGACAGAGTGACTTAGACGACTGAGCAGACCGATCGACGCAGATGTACGACTGAAGTGATCGATTGACTCAGTCGAGCGATTGACACAGCGACTGACTCAACCGGGCGACTGGAGTGGCGACTGACTCAAACGTGCGAAAGACCTGTGCGAAAGAGTTCAGTCGTACGATTGAGATAATCGTGCGACTGGGTCGGCTGTAAATGCGATTTTGAACACTTTTAACCTAGAACGCAGATATTTGCACCCTAGACGGCTGAAACTCGAAAAACACTGAATTTTTCAGAACATGCACACGTAAAGGCTCAATTTTTAGCTAAAAGAATGGATCCTTTTGCGTAAAAACGTAGACTTTTTCACAAAAACGATTGAATCAACGAAGAATCAAGAGCCAAAGCTCTGATACCACTTGTTAGGACCGTGTACGTACGGAGTACTAACCGATTCTTCGCTGTACCAGATCAAATAGTGCGGAATCCTATTTGATTGGCGATCCAATCAGTGAGAACGAAATCAGGATCAATCTAACGATTAGAAAACGTTATGAATTGACTCGGAATGACCTGAAACGCTCTATGAAGTTGGAATGGTCGAACAGCAAGTTCTGGGGCGATTAGGGTTTCCAGTATTCGAAGTGTCATGTTTTTCCACGAATTAAGTGGTATTTATAGGTTAGGGTTTCTCATTCGGGCGACTGAACCATTCGGATGGTTCAGTCGTGCGATTGAGATATGCGTATGATCCATACTCACGACTGAACTTTCGGTCGTACGATTGGATCAATCTCATGCTTCAGTCTTACGACTGATCCAGTCTCCTGGATTAATCGTGCGACTTAGCCATTCGCATGAAGTTATTCATGCGTATGGTCCATTCGTATGGCCCATTCGCATGATAACTACGTCATGTTATGTTTGAATGTATTAATCATTACAACATTATGCATACCAATTCAAACAAAACCAAACCTATATAATTTAGTCATTACTTAACCCATTAATGAAATATATAAACATTATAATATAAACAACCACATGTATTTCATTAAGCATCATTCAACTACATATAGTCAAGACATTTTACATTCAACTCAGAATCTAGGGACACATGTATCAACAAAAACGTATTCAATGTGCAAGCAAAGATGACCGGGATCATTGTCATTCGACCACAGTATTCATAGCCAAGTGCCATGAAGTGGGTAAAGCCTTACAGGATCCATATGAGAACCGAAGAATAATGATGTATAACGAATGATAAAGATAATAAAGAATATCATCTATGTGTACGTATGATGTATGATCATGTGAAAGAAAGGAATGGTTTATAATGTAAATAAAGTATGTTTATTGTAAAACTAGAACTCACTCAGCAACGCTGACTTTTATGTGTTTCCAGTTGGCAGGTAGTGTTACTGGGGATGGCACGAGGCAGCTACTCAGCTCTTTTGGGATGGCATTCTCCTTTTGATAATGCTGCCACGCAATGTGTTATGGGCCCATAAAGCAAGCAACACATTATGTTGCATGCAAGTGCAAGATTCCTTAGGGTTCCGATGTACGAGATTACCTAAGAAATCTTCTTTATGATGAAAAATTTTATGTTTTTATACTAGAGGTCACTGTATATGACCCTTTTGTAATTAGAGATGATGAAATCTTTTGTATAATGCTTTTGTGAATGCAACATTAGATGTTTTGTAATTGACATACGTTGTATTAAATGGCAAAAGTATTTATAGTAAAAGAAAAGTTTAACCTAGAAATTCCGCTGCAATGTTTATTTAAGATGCTTATAAATATATATATATATCAAATGTATGTTTTATGCGCGATGACGACCAACCGTAAGGTGCCCGGGAACGGGGCCTTACACAATATCAAATGGATTGATCAACTTTGAAAATATCAACTACTGCTCCAACTTCCGGTTTAATTTTTTAAGTGTATCTCAGATCTGTGATAAGGGATATGTCACACTCTTTAACTCCAACAACTGCTGCATCCTCAAGACGAGTTTTCAAATTCCAAAAGATTGTATCCTTTTGAAAACTTCCAGTCAAAACAACACATACATAGTTCATATGAATACGGTTTCAGCTTCAACCCCTGAAACTTGTTTATTAACAAAAGCAATGGAAGATGTTTCATAATTATGGAATAGAAGATTGGGACACTTAATTTTAAAAGAATAAAATTATTTAAAGGTTATATAGTTATAGGTCTACCTCAAAAAGAGTTTTTCTATACATACCACTACACTACATGTCTGAAAAGCAAATAACATAGAGTGTCTCATCGGTAAAATTGGTAAACTTTAATCGAACACCACTCAAATTGATTCACATGGACCTATTTGGACCAATAAACATTTTAAGCACAGGCAAGAAGCAATATTGCCTAGTGATAGTAGATGATTACCCCAGATTTACATGGGTATTCTTTCTGCTACACAAGTCAGAAACACCAGAATTCATCAAACCCTTTATCACTAAGATAGAAAATCAACTTGATTTTAAAGTCAAATCTTTGAGAAGTGATAATGGAACTGAATTTAAGAATGACATTATTTCTACTTTCTATTCACAAAAAGGAATAGGTCAATAATTCAGTGTAGCAAGGACTCCTTAGAAGAATAGAGTTGTTGAACATAGAAATAGAACATTAATGGAAGCTGCAAGATCTGTGATAGCAGACTCACTATTGCCCATATCCTTTTGTGCAGAAGCAATCAATATAGTTTGATACATTCAAAACAGAACATTAATCACTAAAAAACATACTAAAACTCCTTATGAGCTAATGTTTAAAATAAAACCGTTATATTAATCACTAGAGAACATCTATCAAAGTTTGCTCCTAAAGAAGACAGGGTTGTTTATTGGATACTCCGAAAGCTCAAAACCTTGTACAGTATACAACCCAAGACTAAACATAATGGAAGAAACAATTTATGTTGTTTTTTAATAAACATTATTGTTGGATCTAGTATGCCCAAGACATATACAAGATTGATGTGGTTAGTATGTTATGATCCAAGTCAGGTCATACCCAATAACAAGCTATACAAACACCAACAAATATTTATTTATTGATGGGATCATACAGATAAATATTGACACCAATTTAGAAAATGAGTTTTCTAAAATATTACTTTTGTAATAGAACAACATTATATGGATAATTTGTTCATGAGAAATTATTTGTTTCATTATTTAAGTGAGTTAAATAATAACAAATAAAAGTGTTAATGTTATAAAATTAAAAGAGGTTTTAATTTTATAAACTTATGGGTTGAGAGTGTAAAATTGTTTAAAAAATAAATTGGGGGGGGGGAACCCATTTTGAATGGGTTTCGGCCGCCCCATTTATGGGGTTTTGTGGAATCATTTTGTCTTGTTTTTTACAAGACATTACTATTCCTTGCACTTTTCCATTTATCTTTCTCTCTCACATACACAAGCAAGTTCCTTTCCTCTCTTCCTTTGGCTGAAAATTTGTTTTTGCAAGCTGAAAATTTGGGTTTTGGCTGGGCAATTTTCAGATTTGGAAGAAGAAGGTCTTGAGCTTTTGTTGTTCTTCTACCTAACAAGTTAGGTGTTTGCTAAGGCTTGTGGGTATACAAGCTTGAGTACTTCTATTTTGGAGGCTATATATTCAAGAAACATCATCTTCTTCTTCTCATCCACACCACATCATTTTGTTCTTGAAAGGTAGTTTGAAGTACACCCTAGGGTTGCCATTTTCGTTTTAATAGCATTCTATTTCACATACATTTGATCCTTTGCTCTTGGGTTTTGGTTTTATTAAAATGGCTCATAATTTTCAGATTGTTTAACACCTTTTAACCACTTATATCCGCTGCATTTTTGAAGTTTAAATGGTTAAACTTGCTTTGATAAACATGTAACAAAACCCAACAATGGCATCTAGAGCCGGTTATGTGGAATGTTTGCTTAAAAATTTTTGAAAAGTTAGTTTTCATGGACTTTTTCAACCCATTAGGGGCTGTTTTGTTATGGGTGAATGAATCCCTTATGTTTCAAGGTTTAATCTTACATGCTTTAGTATAAACCTTGAAAGATTAACATCAAATGGTTGACTATATTGTTTGGACAAAACCCTAAAGTTTTGGTTCATGTTGGCTGAAACTTTAAGGCTGAAATAAGGGGTTCATGGTTGTTCTTGAATGTTGAATATGTTTCATATTTTGGTGCATAACATAGCCTTGACCTTATGTGTTTTGGATTTGGTTGATTGTGGTTTTGTCATGTTGGTTTTGATTCTTGAAATGGTTGTAATATTTGTGTTTGTATTTTGGGTTGTAATTTATTTATTCATTGGTTATGTAATAAATAGATTAGGTGCATTTCTTTTAATATAAAAAATTGTATTAGGATATTATTTTGTAAAAGAAGATGCACAAGATGAAGACCCAAAGAAGGACACAAAAGAGATGGACACTTGAAGCTTTGGGATGTGGATTCAAGTGGGAGTTAATGGACACATATGATATGTCATTGTTAACCCTTAGGAAAGACCTAATGACAACACTTGTGATGGCAAACAAGTGTAGTCAACTTAGTGGCTATGGTTATGGACTTATGTTTGTATGATTATGCTTGTTTGGTTGTTTGTTCTATGGTTGTTGTTTGATATTTGGATATGCATAACAAACTTATTAACAAACATAACAAGCTGAAAATTGATGGTTCTGTATCATTAAGTGATTAATAAAGGTTATTAAAAGGATTAATCATTTTAATCAAAAGGGGTTTTGTTAGAAGGTGAACCATAGGGTACCTTGTATTTGAAAGCATGCAAATATAAGGTACATAGAGTTTTCTAAACTAGTATTATGAAAACTTAAAATTTCTTTTTTAAACAAGTTTAACATCATCCTTTTGCACAACACTTAAGTCACTTGGAAACACTTAATGGGATAAAGGTCACCTAACCATTTTGAGGGAACTTATGATTTGAGGTGGGGATACCATATTTGTGGGATAAAGGTCACCTAACCACTTATGTTGGAAAACTCACATGTGTGTGTAAGTAGGGTAACTTGATTTGCAAACCATGTTTAATGGATCACCTACAATGTGGTTTACAAAGGTGTTGATGGGATAAACGTGCCGACCACACATATGATGTTTAAGTCGATCCCATACCTAGAAGTTGCAAAGTGTTGCAATTGTCAAAATGTTGACTATCTTGTTAATTTAAATATTGGAATAAAGGTCACCTAACCACTATTTAAATGTAATGTTGGATTCTAGAATTTTAAAATCGTGTAAGACAGTTAAAAGGGCATTAACTATTAAAATATGAATAATATAGAAAATACTAAAATTAAACTTTGTTAAATTTTGTAAATGGCCACTAACAATAATGAAAATAATGATATCCCGTCCGCTCACTCACTATCACTACGGACCATTCTCCAAAAGGAGCGTCTAAACCATAATAATTTTATAGATTGGTTTCGAAACTTGAGAACTGTTCTCAAGCAAGAGAAATGATCATATATATTAGACGATCCGATTCCCGATCGACCCGATAAGAAAGATGAGGAGGCCTTTATGAATTGGGTAAAATACACCGAGGACTCGGTCCAAGTGTCTTGCCTCATGTTGGCAAGTATGACTCCGGATCTCCAAAAGGAGTATGAACATCATGGAGCATACGACATGATTACCCAGTTGAAGGAAACGTTCCATCAACAAGCAAGGGTAGAGCACTTAGATATGGTTCAAGCACTCCATGCATGTCATATGGATGACACCCAATCTATTTCATCTTATGTACTTAAGATGAAAAGCCACATTGACCACCTCGAAAGGCTGAATTGTCCCGTCTTGAAAGAGTTGGCTACGGATTTGATCCTCAACTCTTTGTCAAAAAGGTTTGACGACTTTGTCATGAATTATAACATGAACGGGTGGAACAAGAACATAAGTGAGCTTCACTCTATGCTCAAAACTACCAAGGCGGCCATGGGTAAAAAGGTTTTACCCGTTCTCACCATCAATGAAGGTGGGAATAAGAAGAGGCCTCACCCCGCACGCAAGGCAAATGTTGCCAAGGGCAAAGGGTACGTTAGGGGAAAGAGGAAGGGAGTAGTAAGAGCACCACCACCAAAACAAGCAGAAAAGAAGCAAAAGGTTGCTTCAAATGACCCATGCTTCAAGTGTGGGGAGATTGGACATTGGGCAAGAAATCGTCCAGTCCATCTCAAGTGTTGCAAGCTAAGAGGGAAGCCGGGTAAACCTCAGGTACAATTTTCATGATTCATATTGATCTAAATTCAATATCCTCTAACACATGGGTATTGGATACCGGATATGGAACTCACATTTGCAACTTATTGCAGGGGTTCAAAAGAAGTAAGGACTTCAAGAAAGGGTTTGTTAGCCTCTACATGGGGAATGGGGTGAAAGTTCAAGTTGAAGACCGAGAGGACTACATCTTGAAGCTTCCAAATGGTTTGGAAGCAATTTTGAACAATGTTTTGTATGATCCTAGTTTGACTAGGAAAATTATTTCAGTTTCCCGATTAAGACAATATGGTTATGTTCTGAAATTTAATGATAATGAAATTCATGTTTCTTTAAATGACATATTTTATTTTGAAGCTATTCCTATTAATGGTATTTATGAATTGGTTCATGAAAATACATTATATGATAGCTCATTGTACCAAACCAGCACCAAGAAACTCAAATTGGATTTTAGTAATACCTATCTTTGGCATTGCCGTCTTGGTCATATAAACAAGAAGCGCATACAAACACTTCAAAAGAACGGTCTTTTAAAAGAAAGTGAATATGACTCATTTGATGTATGTGAATCTTGTTTACAAGGTAAAATGACTAAGGAACCTTTTAGTGGTGAATCCGAAAGGGCAAAAGATTTATTAGGAATCATACATTCGGATGTATGTGGTCCTTTTAAACCAATGACTAGGTATAATGAAAGATACTTCATTACCTTTACCAATGACTATAGTCGATATGGTTATGTGTACTTATTAAGACACAAAGATGAAGCTTTTGAACTGTTCAAAATCTTCTAGAATGAAGTAGAAAATCAACTCAATAAGAAAAAAAATTCTCAGCACCGATAGAGGAGGTGAATACCTAAGTGATGCTTTTAGAGAACATCTTAGAAGTTGTGGTATCATCTCACAACTATCTGCACCTAGAACACCACAACACAATGGTGTGTCCAAAAGGAGAAATCGAACTCTATTGGATATGGTTCAATCTATGTGGCTAGAAGCTCATTGCCTCTATCATTTTGGGGTTTCGCTTTGCTCTCAGCGGCCCCTATTTTGAATATGGCCCCAACCAAGAAAGTGGAAAAGACACCTTTTGAAATATGGCATGGAAGGGTTCCATCACTATCATATTTAAAGGTATAGGGTTGTGAGGCTTATGTTAAGACTCCCACCTTAAACAAGTTAGAAAGCCGTTCCACTAAGTGTATCTTCATTGGATATCCTAGAGATTCTATGGGATATTATTTCTATGATCCATTGGAACAAAAGGAGTTTGTTGCCAAGAAGGCTGAGTTCTTAGAATCTAAGTTCCTTACGGAAGGAACTAGCAGTAGAACAGTGGATCTTGAGGGGTATGAAGAACCACAAAACGATACAAATTTTGTTGACACTAGCACTCAACATGAGGATGTGACGTCCTAAACCCAGGAGGATACCAGAGGCACGTCACATAGAAGGATTAATATTTTAAACACAAATCAGAGCTTTCTATTTATAGCGGAGGACTAGACAACATTACATATTAACCCAACTTTTAAAACATTTTACATATTAAGACTTTTACATAAACATCTGTTTTACATTATTATACATGACTCTTATCCTATGCCAGCAATCACCTTCGGATAGCATCCTGATCCAACTCAAGCTTATTTTCCTCTATTACTAGAGGATCCTTCCATACCTAGCACACATATAACACACTCAAAACATCAGATAAACTGGTGAGTTCTAAATTTTTATTAAAACATTAACAGCATCTCATCACATACAAAAATCATATTTATATTGGCAATATAATAAAATCAACTTTATCTTTACTTTGTCCCACCGGACTCGTCCCACCGGACTTCAGTTTCCCACATCCAGAAACTGTCAGTTTCCCACATCTAGAAACTGTAATTATTAACTCTCATCCAGTAGGATGCCAGTTTAATCATCTAGGGTCGTCACCACAATATGTTCACAAAGCTGAGTGATCGTCATCACTCCTTCTCACTGTACAGTCTACACACACAGGCATCTTACCCTAACTGGCTTGTTGAGATTTATATTACATCAAAACAATTTCTTTACTTATTGCCAATATTATCACATTAATTTACACACACCACACATTCCTTCTTTTAGCACCAGTTTTAATATATTTTCATCTGTCTTCACACACTATCTGACCCATTGGAATCATTACCATCACGTAATGATTAACAATGTTCATATAATCATTCATTACCCCCAACTTTACACTAACAGCCTCACAAGCTATTAAAAATGTATAAACATCATTACCACAGTTTTGGTGCTAAAACATTCAATTCATTTATTATCATATGTGTGCTAGCCCGAATGTTAAAACCAAACATTTGAAAAGGGCTTAGAACTCACCTTATTAACTTCCTCACGACAATCTACACAATCCACGTACACGAGATAACTAGTCCTTCTTCTAATCAAGGTATATCTAAAGCAATAAACCTTGATTCAGTAAACTATTCTCAAACAGGACTTCTATACGAATGAACACTTATGCGAATGAGCACTCATGCGACTGGACCTATGCGGATGAACATCAATACGGATGAACATCCAATTGTGCGAATGGACCTCATGCGACTGAACCATATGTTTGAATCATGTGACTGAACCTCCAGTCGTACGGCTGCATTCATTCGCACGACTGAGTCCTCATTCGTGCATAGTGATCACTCGTCTTCATTCGGTCTTCTAACCAGGCGACTGGGTTCTCAGTCGCACGACTGAACCTTTATTCGCACTCAGTCACACGACTAGACTCTCATTCGCACGACTGAGGCATGCGACAGAGCCCATTCGTCTGAAACGGATCAGCAGCTGTGTTCTTGACGTTTTTTATCCAAACTTACTCAAAATTTGAGTTTTAACCATTCAAATCATGTCATATTCAAAACAGATCATATACACATTGTTTACAATGGTTTCGGATCATTATTTTATCAAAACTTCACAAAAACTGGGATCTGAATTCCTAGATTTCAACTTAGAAAAGAACCAGACCAAATTAATGATTTAAACGTGTTATTGGATCAGTTTCAATAATATACACAGCTTACAATATAGTAGAATTGATCCGTGACATCCAAAACATACCGAAACGGAGTTAACTTAGTCAATTTGGCAAGAACAGGGGTGTTTGGGTGTAAAAGGAACACGGGATTGAAGATGATGCAGATAGGAATCTGCTTTTAAACTCTCTTAGCCGCCTTACTTATCTACGCATTCATTCTAACCGCCTCACACTCAGTCGCATGACTGAACCATTCGCACGACTGAATCGTGCGACTGAATCCCATACGCCTGTGATTCGTGCGATTGAATCTCAGTCGCACGCAAGGGGTGCGACTGAAGTTCATTCGCATGCAAGTCATGCGACTGAACACCAATCTTAACAAATAAACTTAACTTAATTAATTAAACATAACTATAATACAATTACAAGTCCGGATTTAGAAACCGGATGTTACAACTCTCTCCCCCATAAATAGGTTTCGTCCCCGAAACCAGCTATTCAAACAACTGGGGATAATCTCTTCTCATCTCGTCTTCCGATTCCCAGGTGAAATCAGACCCCTTTTTATTCGACACTATACTTTAACTAACTCAATGGTTTTATTTCTCAATCGCTTCATCTTTCTGTCCACTATAGCAGTAGGTTTCTCAACATAATTCAACTTATCATCCACCTCTATATCATCTAAAGGTACGTATGCATTTTTATCAGCTAAACACTTGCACAACTGTGATACGTGAAAAGTCGGGTGAATTCCTTATAACTGATCAGGTAATTCTAGCTTATAGGCTACTTCTCCAATTCGTTCTACAATTCTAAATGGTCCTAGAAAACGAGGACTCAACTTTCCCTTCTTTCTAAATCTGATAATCCCCTTCCAAGGAGATACTTTCAACATAACTCTATCTCCTATTTCAAACTCTATATGCCTTCGCCTTTTATCTTCATAAGACTTTTGTCGATCTTGAGCGGCTTTAAACCAAGCTTTGATCTGATCCAACTTTTCATTTGTAGCCTGTACAATTTCCAAACTACCCAGCTCTTTCTGCCCAATTTCTCCCCAACATATCGGACTCCCGCACTTTCTGCCATATAACATCTCATAAGGGGCTCTCCCAATTGTAGAATGATAACTGTTATTGTAGGAGAATTCAAATAATGGCAAATGACTATCCCAGCTACCACCAAAATCTAATACATAGGCCCGCAACATATCCTCAACTGTTTGGATAGTCCTTTCAGTCAACCCATCAGTTTCTGGGTGAAAAGATGTACTGTGTAATAAACATGTACCCATATCTTCATGAAATTTTCTCCAAAACCTCGAAGTAAAACGTGTATCCCTATCCGACACAATAGATAACGGCACCCCATGACGAGCAATAATTTCTCGAATAAACAGTTCTGCTAACTTCTCATAGTTATACGTTTCCTTGATTGGTAAGAAATGTGCGCTACGTGTCAATCTATCTACTATGACCCAAATGGTATCATAACCTTTAGCTGTACATGGAAGCTTAGTTATGAAATCCATTGTCAACTCCTCCCACTTCCATTTTGGGATCTCTAAGGTTTGAAGCTTACCATATGGCTTTTAATGCTCAGCTTTGACCTGAAGACACGTCAAACACCTATTCATATACTACATCACATTAAACTTCATACTTGGCCACCAATATTCTTATTTTAAGTCTTTATACATCTTAGTAGCACCAGGGTGTATAGAATATCTAGATTTATGAGCTTCATCTAGTACGAACTCTCTCATCTTAATCGGAACCCACATACGACCACATTTTGTCCTAACCCCAAAACTATTTTCTTCCAGATCTTTTGTTTGACCTTTCATTCGTTCACGTTTCACGTTTTCCTCCCTTAACGCTTCTAATTGAGCTTCCCGTAACTGATGCATAAAATCTGGGGTTATCACTAACTTATATGACTTAACTCGAAACGGAGGGTGTTCATTCTTTCTACTTAACACGTCAGCAACCATATTTGCCTTACCAGGATGGTAAAGTATTTCACAATCATAATCTTTCACCAATTCTATACATCTCCGCTGGCGCATGTTTATTCTTTCTAGTCGAAGAAATATTCTCAAACTCTTATGATCCGTGTAAATCGTACATTTCGTCCCATATAAGTAATGCCTCCATATCTTCAAGGCAAATACCACTGCTGCCAATTCCAGATCATGCGTTGGATAATTCTTTTCGTTGTCTTTCAACTGTCTAGAAGCATAAGCTATTACTCGTCCCCTCTACATCAATACACAACCTAAACCTTGATACGAAGCATCTGAATAGATGACTAAATCTTCATTTCCATCTAGCAACGACAACACTGGTGATCGTGTTAATTTCTGCTTCAGTTCTTGAAATGCATTTTCTTGTTCTGGTCCCCATACGTATTCCTCATTCTTTCTGTTAGCTTCGTTAACGGGGATGCAATTTTGGCAAAACCCTGAATAAATCTTCTATAATAACTAGCCAGACCCAAGAAACTGCGGATTTCAGATGGCGTCTTCGGAGGACTCTACTTCATTACTGTTTAAATCTTTATAGGATCTACTAAAATACCTTCTGCATTGATTACATGTCCTAAAAACTGCACTTCCCGCAACCAAAACTCACACTTAGAAAATTTTTCATAAAGCTTTTCTTTTCTCAACCTTTCCAACACTTCCCGAAGATGGCAGGCATGATCTCCCTCATTCTTTGAATAGATCAGTATATCATCAATAAACACAATTATTGATCGATCTAACATTGGCTTGCACACTCTATTCATCAAATCCATGAAAGCAGCAGGTGCATTTGTTAACCCCAAAGACATAACCAAAAATTCATAGTGACCTTAACGTGTACGAAACGATGTCTTAGGTATACTTCTTCTTCAATTTTCAGCTGATGATAACCCGAACGGAGATCCATCTTAGAAAACCAACTGGCTCTCTGTAACTGATCAAACAAATCATCTATTCATGGGAGTGGATACTTATTCTTTATCGTCAACTTGTTTAATTCTCTGTAATCAATACACATACGCATACTCCCATCTTTCTTCTTTACAAACAACACTGGAACACCCCATGGGGAAGAACTGGGTCTAATAAAACCTTTTTCTAGCAAATATTCAATTTGCTTCATTAATTCCTTCAATTCCGATGGAGCTAGTCTGTAAGGTGACTTGGCCACTGGCTTAGCACCCGGAACTAAATCAATTCTAAACTCAACTTCACGATCTGGAGGAATACCCGGTAATTCTTCTAGAAACACATCTATAAAATCTCTAACCACATGAATGTGCTTTATCTTTTTCACAGGCTTTTGAGAATCGATCACATATACTAAATAAGATGCACACCCGCGGCTCATTAACTTGTTAGCTTTCATCATGGATACTATCTTTATAGTTGTCTCTTTTCTATCGCCATATACATAAATCGTTTTCCCATCCGGCGCTCTCAATTGAATCAGCTTCTTATTACATACAATATGAGCTTCATAGTTCACCAACCAATCCATACCCTAAACTACATCAAACCCTCCTAACACCATAGGGTATAGTTTAACAGGCAATCTATATCCTTCTAGTTCAATAAAGCAACCCTCAATCATACTACTAATTTTCACAGATCTATCATTAGCAGTTTCCACTATAAAGGCTACCTCTAATGGTCGAATTTCACATGCAAGCATAGGGAAAAAATTAACAGATACGAAACTTCCACTCGCACCAGAATCAAATAACACGTTAGCTGGAATCCCATTAACTAGAAACGTACCTGAGACTACATCTGGAAAAACTTTAGCCTCACTAGCTGACATAAAATATGCTCGGCTCTTAGCCACACTCGACCCTTCTCCTGACCCTTTCATCGATCTAACCGGCTCAGGCTTTCTGACAACTAGTTTTGGACATTCACTTCGAATATGCCCCGTTTCCCCACATTTATAACATCTACGAAGACCTTCACCACACTCATTAGCATAATTTCCTAACTTTCCACATTTAAAACAAGTCCTACTACCAATCATACATTCACCCTTATGTAGTTTGCCACATTTCCCGCAACGTGGTAGCTCATTCACTTTGCTAGTATTGTATGTCGATGACATTCTACTATTAGAAAATGACATTCCAACCTTGGAGGGTGTAAAAGCCTGGCTTGGAAGATGTTTCTCCATTAAGGGTCTTGGTGAAGTTGCCTATATTTTGGGAATAAAGATCTATAGGGATAGATCAAGGTGATTGACAGGTTTAAACCAAAGTGCATACTGAAGGGTTTTGTCACATATTTATCAAAGCTAGTTTAACCATTTTAACTTAGAAAACGCAGCGGATATTAGGGTTTAAACATGTTGTTAATAATCTAAAATTTTTAATCATTTTAAACCAAAACAAAACCCAAGAGCAAGGATCATATATATATATATGTGAACTAGTGTGCTCTCAAACCATAAAAAGAACCATAGGATGTTCAAAGATACAACCTTTCTTGCACAAGATGTTGTAGATATATAAGATAAAGATGGTGATGTTCTTGAATGTATAGCCTCAAAAAGAGAAGTCCTCAAGCTTGTATACCCACAAGACCTTCCAAACACCAAGCTTGTTAGGATGCACAACACTACAACTCTCTACCAATACACCTTGAAGGATCCAAAAATTTCAGCCGTTGAAGCCTTGAATCTGAAATTTTCAGCCCTTGTTTTGGAGAGAATGCCTTGCCTGTGTGTGAGAGAGAAGGTGTCAAAATGATGGAAAAGTGCAAGAGGAGTTAAAGTCTTGCAAAGACCAAGACATATAATGGTTCCCAATGCCTATTTGCGCGGCCGAATGAACCCAATTAAAATGGGTTCCCCCAATTTTATTTTCTTATAAAATTTTCACTCTTTTAAACCCTTACTTTATAAAATTAAAACCAATTTTCATAATATACATTAACACAATTTCTTTGTTATTATTTAACCAACTTAAATAATAAAACAAATAATGTCTCGTGAACAAATTATCCACATAATGTTGTTCTTTTACAAAAGCAACGTTTTAGAAACTCATTTTCTAAATTGGTGTTAATATTTATTTGTATGATCTAATCAACAAATAAATATTTATTAGGTTTGTTTGGCGTGTTATTGGGTATGACCCGACTTGGATCATCATGTACTAACCACATCAATCTTGTATGTGTCTTGAGCATATAAGATCTAACAATCTCCCACTTACAGAAGATTTATAGAAGATTGATGCAAGAAGTAAATACCTCCTAACAACGGTTTACTAACCTTAATACGTATGACTAAGTGCCATTCAATAACATCATCCTCTTCAAGTACCTTACTCGAATTGTTTTAGGTGAATCAATCATCTGTCCTTTTGTCACATATGTCATGTTAAATTCCAGAGACACAGAGTGATCATTCTCCATTGATTTAACTTTATCAGGACTTAGACATCTCACTCTCAATGAACAAGTGGGACAAATCCCATCTTGACTACATACGTCTCTCATAATTACCTTGTATTATACCTGAACTCAGACTTATGTACTGCCATGTTTTAGAACAGCGAAGAACAAAGTCAAATCATAATATTCGGTAAATATCATGACCCAATATGTATCTCAGGTCAGAGGATACCAAATGATATTCGCCTTTACTGAAAATTACTTATGATCAATAAGGAAGATTCCATGTAGTAATGTTTGAGATGCAGGTCAATCCAATATTTGTATTCCACAAATATCTATGAACTTTGGCAGCAACCCTTTGCTCTATATTCATCCATATGAATATCTACCAATCCAAGTTCATAATAGTCTTAACTTCATACTTGTTCCACCAAGCATGAACGACTACGGACGTTCTGAGTAAATGATTTACTCATGGATTTTAAACATGCAAAGTAGGAATATTAGCTGAACCATTATAACCAAATAATTCATTCAAGTAATAAAGAGTTATAATATCTGAATACAAATTTAAATATCAAATCTAGTCACTAGAGTATTGAAGTCCCATGGCACAAGCGTGACTTTCATGCTTTGTCTTTTCAAGAAGCTTCATGAGTGGATCCGTAACGTTTTGATCCGTGTGAACTTTGCGAATACATATCTTTCCCTTTTCAACTTCATCCCTTATGTAGTTGAATCTTCGTTCAATGTGCCTAGTATTTTGATGTGCACGGGGTTCCTTGATTTGAGCAATCGCACTCTCGTTATCACGAAGAATTTCTAGGGGGTCCTGATGTCACACCCTCAATTTCCACAAACGGGGTTTTACCGTTAGGCGCATGACATACCAGGATCTCAGACACAGTCATATCGAACGGCACTATATGAATTTGAAAATAAACGTTTGACTTCATTCAACGGAACATAAAAAAGATTAACATTAGTGCGGAAGCGTATACATGATATGTAAATCCATTACATAAAAGTTACAAGTGCTAAGTCTAGACAAAATTTTCAACGCAAGGAAATAAGATCGATGCATGCATGTCCTGAGTGCATTCCTGAAGCGTGCATCATGAGCTTATGCGTTCCTGTGACCTGAGAAAACATGCTAAAATGTGTCAACATAAAGTTGGTGAGTTCACAGGTTTAAATCAACAAGAAATGTGTTCGAAAACATTTCAATGGTTTAGTATATAAAGCATATCGTTAGGTAGCTAGCCTGTGTTCATGTTACTTAGCGTTTCGAACCGAAGCTGACTGTTTACGTCCTATATGTTTGTTGTATCCCCGTCACGTCTCACCAGACAGTGACAATTGTTAGGTCAATTTTGCACCCGTTTGACCTCCAATCAAGCTAGCGCGACTAGCCCGAGTGGGGCTTGTAAGACCCAGTAGTACTACTCAGAATTACCTCGCTAATCCCATTACTAACGGTTCGAGAGTGTCAGGACTGTTATGTGTGTTTGCACTAACGTAACAAGCGATATCAATAATACTACAACCACTTATGTAAATCTGTTTGCATGTTTTCTCCCCAAAAGGAAAGAAAGTAAAATAGGGGCCGTGAAGAGTCACTGATGATGTTGTATGTAGGATGGAAACCTCCCAAGTGTTATTTACAATGGACTGTCAAACACCTATTGACAGTGACGTTAAGCGTTGATGTCGTGTCTAGTGTTAAAAAGTGTTTAGTCGGGTCGGGTCGTATTAGTTCGGTCATGGGTGACACACAGAAGCAGGCATACACATATCAAACCTTATGTAGATCCCAATTGAGTTGTTGTTAATTCCAAACAGTTAGGTTATTTTAGATTGAAAAAGTATGTACTTGTTGATTGCGTTGACTTTAATCTTTGTGGTCAAGAAATGACACTTTATTGATTGTACCTCATCATCACACGATAGGCACACTGCACACAAGGGGAATTCACTCACAATGACTCCAATCGCATAACAAGGCTAGACGCATGACTGGACACCTCACTCGCACGAATGGGCCTTCAATCGTACGAACCAACCTCACTCGTACGATTGAACCCTCACTCGTACGTCTTAGCATTCAGTCGTACCACACATCGCCCATTCGCATGACTCAACAGCCAATCGCACGACTGAACCTTCATTCGTACGATAGGACCTTCAGTCGTGTGATACTCAGTCGTACACATTCATCCGATTGACTCAATCGCACACACTCTCAATCGCATACATTCAGTCGCACGACAAGCCCATACGCCTGGACTCAGCCGCACGACTCATCCCAGTCGCACCACTTAGTCGCACGACACTCCCAGTTGTACGGCTCAGTCGCACGACTAGCACAGTCGCGAACTGCAGCAGATCGTGACTGCTGGTGGGGCTGAACAGCCTTCGGCTATTCCGTGCATAGTTTTCACACATCAGGGACTTCCAGAAACACTTTCCTAACATGTCTAAGTAAAATGCACGTGCCGATTGAACTCACACGCACCCCCATGACCACATGCATTCGGGTTGAACCCGAACACCCGAACCCCAGATTTGCAGCAGTGAACGGGTAACAAAATGGACGACCAAGGTCTCCTACCTGTTGGAAATGTGTTATCTCAGCTATAGTGTAGCTTAGCCGGTGAAAACGAGCTCAAACGAAATGATTGTTGGTGCTAGGAGGTGGTAGAGAGGTGGAGGAGGAGATATTGAAGAAGAAGAAGAAATGGGAGTGAAATGAAAATTTTGGGCTGGTAAAGGGTTTTATATACTAGCCCTAGTTTGGCAATTTGTCACGTTTGGTCCTCGCACTTTGTCCCCGAGTTCCCGAATTTGTTTCGGTTGATAACGATGTAAATGGGCGAGCTATGTTAATAAAGGGGATTCCTTAAATAATCCCGTTTATTTGAATCCACTCTATAAACACCAATGTTAGTATTATATATCACAATTTATTTAACGATGTTGGTGGTGATGCTGGTATACGTTTCGGGTAGTGATGAGAATGTAACAATGATAATGACAACAGTCTGAATGGTGTTAACCAGAGGTTACGGTGTGTCACATTATCCCCCTGTTGTAGGAATTTCGTCCTGAAAATTAGAACATCATGTTACGAGTTTCAACGGGGAACACATGGCTCAACGGTTTGTAACGTATGTCGAATAGAGTTTCTGCGTATCTAAGAGGTAGATGCCTGATTTTGGAACATTTGTGGGTACTTCTTCTTCATCTGATCCTCGCGTTCCCAGGTAAATTCTGGTCCACGCTTTGAGTTCCAACGGACTTTGACGATAGGGATACGACTATGTTTGAGCGTCTTGACCTCTCGGTCCATGACTTCCATCGGTTCCTCGACGAAATGTAGTTGTTCGTCCACATGTATCTCGTCTAACAGAACGATAAGAGTCTCGTCTGCAAGGCAATTTCTCAGGTTTGACACATGGAACACATCGTGTACTCCACGGAGTTTTTCGGGTAGGTTCAGCTGATAGGCCACGGGGCCAACCCGTTTGACAATCTCAAACGGTCCCACGTATCTAGGGCTTAGTTTCCCACGTTTTCTGAAACGTATCACACCTTTCCAAGGTGACACTTTCAAAAGCACTTTGTCGCCTATTTGAAATTCCAACGGTCGGCGACGCTTATCAGCGTAACTCTTTTGTCGGTCACGTGCTGCCGCCATACGGTTACGGATCTGGACGATCTTCTCGGTCAACTCGTGCACAAGTTCAGGGCCGGTAAGTTGACTTTCTCCAACTTCCGCCCAACAAATAGGCGACCGACACTTACGCCCATGCAGTGCCTCGAATGGAGCAGCTTTGATCGAGGTGTGGTAGCTGTTATTGTAAGAAAACTCAACTAGCGGTAAGTGAGTTTCCCAACTGCCGCCGAAGTCTATCATGCAGGCACGCAACATGTCTTCCAAGGTCTGGATCATATGCTCACTCTGGCTATCGGTCTGTGGGTGATAAGCGGTGCTCATATCGAACGGCGTTCCAATGCCCGTTGTAAAGACTACCAGAAGTGTGATGGGAATCGAGCGTCACGATCAGAGATAATGGAAGTCAGCACACCATGCCGAGAGACTATTTCCCATAGGTAAATACGAGTTAACTTTTCCAGGTGGTCAGTCTCCCGGATTGCCAGGAAGTGTGCGGACTTCGTCAGACGATCCACGATCACCCAAATGGTATCGCATCCGCTGGCAGTTCTCGGCAGTTTTGTGATGAAATCCATTGATAATGCTCCCACTTCCATACTGGAATTTCTGGTTGTTGAAGTAGTCCAGAGGGTCGTTGATACTCCACCATAACTTTAGAACAGGTCAAACATCTGCTTACATAGGTGGCGATATCGGCTTTCATGTTTGGCCACCAGTAAAGAACCTTCAGGTCGTGGTACATCTTGTCTGAACCTGGGTGGATTGAGTACCGGATTTGTGAGCTTCGTCCATTACTAGTTCTCGTAGGTCTCCATACGAGGGAACCCATGTTCGATCCATGAAGTAGCGGATTTCGTCAAACTTGGTTTCCAGTTGCTTCTCCATGCCTCGTAGCGATTCGGCTTTCAGGTTCTCGTCTTTTAACGCCTCAAGTTGAGCATTGCGGATCTGATCGGGTAAACCGGTGTGAATGGTGAGTTGCAATGCTCGAGCTAGCTTGAGTGTTTCCTTCCGACTTAGGCCGTCTGCTACTAAATTGGCCTTGCCCGGATGATACTTTATCGTACAGTCATAGTCGTTTAACAACTTGACCCAATGACGTTGTCTCATATTTAGCTCCTTCTGTTCAAGATGTGCTGGAGACTCTTGTGATCGGTGTAAATGGTGCCACTTGGTACCGTACAAGTAGTGTCTCCATATCTTGAGTGCGAATACAACTGCTCCCAGCTCTAGGTCATGTGTCATGTAGTTTCTTCTCGTGAACCTTCTATTGTCGGGATGCATAAGCAATCACCTTATTGCGTTGCATTAGCTCACAACCGAGGCCTTGGATAGAAGCATCACAGTATACTACAAAATCATTTGTTCCCTCAGGCAGGGACAGAATCGGTGCCGTACAGAGCTTCTGCTTCAAAACCTGGAATGCTGCTTCTTGTTTGTCACCCCAATTGTACGGGGTGCCTTTATGAGTTAACGCGGTGAGTGGTTGAGCAATCCTTGAAAACCCTTCGATGAACTGTCGATAATAGCCAGCCAACCCAAGGAACTGTCGTACCTCAGTTGGAGTCTTAGGCGTAGCCCAGTTCTTGATGCTTCTATTTTTGCCGGTCAACATGTATCCCATCCTCATTGACCACATGACCCAAGAAGTGGACCTCTCGTATCCAGAAAGTCCCACTTTGTAAATTTCGCGTATAGTTGTTCTCGTTTCAGCAGCTCCAGAATAGTCTAAGGTGCTCTTCGTGTTCTTCCTTATTCTTTGAATAAAAGGATGTCATCGATGAAGACAATGACGAACTTGTCCAAATAGGGTTTGCACACTCGGTTCATGAGATCCATGAAAACCGCTGGCGTATTGGTCAACCCGAATGGCATAACCAAAAACTCGTAGTGGCCATACCTCATTCTGAATACAATCTTTGAAATGTCTTCATCTCGAGTCCTTAGTTGGTGATAACCCGATCTCAGATCTATCTTAGAGTAGAAACTCGACCCTTGAAGTTGATCGAACAAATCATCGATGCGCGGGAGGGGATAACGATTCTTAACCGTGGCTTTGTTCAATTCCCTGTAATCGATACACATACGAAAAGTTCTGTCCTTCTTCTTGACAAATAGGACTGGGGCTCCCCAAGGTGGTGAGCTAGGTCTGATAAACCCTTTTTCCAATAATTGCTGCAATTGCGTAGACACCTCTTGCAGTTCTTTTGGACCTAATCTGTACGGTGCTTTTGCGATAGGGGTGGCTCCAGGCACCAAATCAATCTGGAACTCGACTTGGCGATGCGGTGGGAGACCAGGTAGGTCTTTAGGGAAAACCTCAGGATAATCACGTACAATAGGAATATCCTCAATCTTCTTTTCATCGGTTTCTTTTTCGGTGACCATAGCAAGGAAAGCGGTATGACCCTTACGCAAACACTTCTGGGCCTTCATGTAGGAGATGATTCCGGAGACTGTACCACTCCTTTCGCCCTGAACAGACAAAACTTCACCACTAGGAAGGGATACATGAACAACTTGTTGGATCATGATAAGGCTGGTGCAACCAAATTCACTTCATAGTCATCTTTTGGTACTACATTCAAAGGCTTCCGAAGCTGAGCAAGAGATCTTCCGAAAGTCTGAAGAACAGCTGAAGATATCTACTGAAGGCAAAAGCTGAAGTCAACTGCTGAAGACAACAGCTGAAGCCAACAGCTGAAGATATCTACTGAAGGCAAAAGCTGAAGTCAACAGCTGAAGACTATCTTCCGAAGACAAAGTCTGATGAAAGAGCTGAAGACAAAGTCTGAAAGCTTCCGAAGACAAAGTCTGATGAAAGAGCTGAAGACAAAGTCTGAAAGCTTCCGAAGACAAAGTCTGATGAAAGAGCTGAAGACAAAGTTGAAAGCTTCCGAAGACAAATTCTGCTTCCGAAGACAAAGAAGACTCCAAGCCTCGGAAGAAGCAGTCTTCCGAAGTATAAGTGCCTTCGAAGAAGTTACTCTTCCGAAGCACTTTATCCTTCGGAAGACATTGCTATGTCCAGCAGATAAAAGTATGGTCCCTGACAGTTCGCTGCAGACCTCTGATACAGTATGCCATCTTCCTAAAGAGCCATGTTGTTGACCATACTTTTATCTACTGTTCACCTTTTTATGATAGTACATGTTACCAACTTTAGTTGGTGACAAAAGGTAAGTCAGGGACATGTCCTGACTACCAACTCTCAGGCACAATGTCTGAAAGACCTCACCTAGAGTCTTGTAGTATAGATGTAAGGTTAGAGGTGTCCAGCTGGTATCAAAGTATATCCGGCTGTGGTAGTATTTATATATCTTCTCCCTGTAACTCTTTATGTAAGTGATTTTGAGTCCAAGTGTCTTGTAATCCTTTGAGTTGAGAAGCAATATATAAAAGTACCTTGAAAATTTATCTGCTGTTAGATTTTCTTACTGCTTGTTACTTGTTATATTGTGATCAACTCTTCATAGACTGCTTGCCGAGTGTTGATTCACAGTGAGTTGAGAGAAAAATAAAACTACCCGAAATCCGATCCTGCAATTGGTATCAGAGCTCCAGGCTCTTGATTGTGAGATCTTACCATCCTAATCAACCTGTTTTTCACTCCTCACCACAATCCACTCACTCAAATGGCTGCTCTCTCCAAGGCTGATATGGAAACTGGTACCTTGACCAAGTCCCCTATGATCACCCCTGAAGACTTTGACATGGTGTATCAGGATGGAAGGATTCATCAAGTGTCAAGACTCAAGGATGTGGGACTCCATTGTCAATGGTCCTTTCATACCAAGCACTACATCTGCCACTGGTAATCGCATCATTCCAAAAGATGTTGATGATTACTCAGAGGAAGATAGGATGAGAATAGAGCTAGATCAAAGGGCTATGACTTGTCTCCAAACTGCTCTCCCCAACTTCGTCTACAGACGCTTCAAGAAGTGCAAGACTGCTAAAGATTTATGGGAAGCTTTGAAGCTGATGTTGAGGGATCCAAGGAAACTCAAGAGAACAAGAAAGATCTCTTGAAGCAGCAGTTTGAGAACTTTACTTTCAAGGCTGGTGAGACCTTGACTCAACAATACTTTAGGTATGTTGAGCTAGTAGATACTCTGGCAGATATTGGAGTAGCTCTTGAGAACAGAGACATAGTTAGGAAGTTCATGTCTTCTCTTCCTAAGCTATGGACTCACTACTGTGTTGTCATCAAGAGAACTTCGGACCTTAAGACTCTTTCTCTCACAGAGTTGCATGGTATCCTAAGTGCATTTCAGATGGAGATGAACATGTAGAACTCCTCTGACCACTCCAATAACCAACAGAGTTCAGCCCTTCATGTGGTTGAAAGGGAAAGCATGGAACCACAACATCAGTTGCTATGCTACCCTGACAACTCACATACTGGACCCTTCATCACTCTACCTGAGACTCCAAAGTCTCAAAAGGTTCAACACAACTCCTTTCAGGATAGTTGTGCCTTTGTCTCTGGAAGTGGACACTCTGGTGATTTTCAATACTGCTTTGATGATCTTGAGTGCTTCAATCCAGATGATGTGGAGTACATGGACATTGTCCAGCAGATGGCTCTTTTAACTTACAGAGCGAAGAAGTTCTTCACGAGAACTGGAAGGCAATTCCCTCAAAACCCAGTCAACAGCAAGTTGGGGTTTGATAAGAGCAAAGCAAGGTGCTACAACTGCAACCACTTGGTCACTTTGCTAGGGAATGCAAGGCTCCCAAGAACAACCCGGGAACCCCACAGGCCTCCACACATCCCACTGCTCCCAAGCATGAAGAAAAGTCAACTGAAACAGCTGCTGTTGCTCAGGAAGTTGACTGGAGCTTCATGGTACAGGATGTGACTCCGTCTCAAGCACTCATGGCCGGACAGATGATGATCAGGTATATGAACATCTTTGTACTGCTGCCTGTATGCTAAAGTTAAATTGTATAAGGATTACATTTCGGAAATCAGATCTGAGGTTGAGTCTTTAAATGTGCTAAAATCTGACTTTAAAAGAGCTGAATCTGACTATCAAAGGAAATTGATGAGTTAGAGAAAACTGTGTCTCTTTTGAAAACATGAAAAGACTAACTACAAGACTCAAATCAGATCTGATCTCCAAACTTTCTGAAGTTCAAGCCCAGTTAGTCAACAGCTGAGGCTCAGGCCAGGAAGCAAGCTATTGCTGAGCAAAGCTTCCAAACTATTCTTGCATCAACCTCCCATTCCAAATGTTTTATCAAAACAAAGAAGGTTGGGAACCAGTGAAATAGCTCCACCACACTCTTATGAGTCTATTAGACTACCTAGATGTGGTACTGAAGAGCAAGAGGTTCCAACTGCTGACCCTTCTCCATTGGAACTAGAGGATGAAGCAAAATAGTGGCCTCCACAGGGGAGAAACAGGAGGATACACCCATCTCCACCTGTGATGACCAAATCCTGACCACCAAGGCAAGAAGAAGCAGAGCTAAAGCTGCTAGAAGGACTGCTAAGAAGGTTGCAGAGTCCAAGCTTAAGTTTGACCCTAAGCAAAAAGGGTGTCTTCATTTCTGTCGGATTTCAAGTGGTAGGTACTCCTGATTCAGGAAAGGAGTGTAGTACCAGCACTCCTGTCCTACTGAAGGATCAGAAGTCGAAAGGGAAAGTTGCTGATGAGAGAAGAAACCCAAGAAACAGCAACCTGCAAGTTCCAGAAGACTAACATTGCTGCATAATGTGTGGTCTGCACAACCACATGGCTAAAGATTGTTACTACAATCCAGCAAGCACACATTATGCAAATAATGTTAGAAAAGAAGTAGTCAGAGAAGGTTTCTCAGTTGACCACTTCAAAAGGTCCAAATGATGAAAAAGGGAAAGTTGGTCTCGGAAGCCAAGTTGCTTTTGGAAGAAACTGCTTCTTCCGAAGGGAAAATGGCTTCGGAAGCCAAACCTTCTAAGGTTCGGAAGAACAAGAAGGATCCCTTGAAACCATCTCCAGAAGAAGACTACTTCGGAAGAAAGGTGGTGAAGGCTTCTTTCCGAAAAGAGAGAAGCTTCGGAAGAAGACCATGCGGCAAAACCTGCAAGGCTTGGGCTTCCAAACAAAACTAACCATCTCATCTTATGTGCAGGGACATCCATTTGACAAGAACAACAATATCTGGATTGTAGATAGTGGATGCTCCAGGCACATGACAGGGAACAGATCTCTCCTTCAACAATTCCAGAACTTTGATGGAGGGCCTGTCCATTTGGAGGTGAGCCGGAGGATATATTTCTGGCAGAGGAAGTATATCCAATGGCAGAATAACATTGACAAAGTTCACTTTGTCAAACAGCTTGAACACATCTGTTAAGTGTTTCTCAATTCTGTGATCAGAAGCATCAGATGCTTTTCACAGAACATGAGTGCATTATCCTCAAACCAGGGATGACAATTCCTCCGGAATTGGTGCTTCTCAGATCTCCCAGGAAAGGGATATGTACAAGCTGGATATGAACAATGCTTCTCCCATGGGTGAAGTATCATGCTTTCTTTCCAAAGCTGATAGTGATGAGTCAACACTATGGCATAAACGCATGTGTCATGTGAATTTTAAAACAATGAATAAATTGTCTAAAAATAACTTGGTACATGGTTTGCCTAAAAGGAATTTTTCTGCAAAGATAACTGTGTTGCATGCCTGAAAGGGAAACAACACAGATCATCTCATAAATCCAAATGTGTTAACTCTATCACTACTCCTCCATTACACTTATTGCACATGGATCTCTTTGGTCCCACAAGTATAATGAGCATTGGAAGGAAATCATACTGCCTTGTGATCGTTGATGATTTACAAGATTTACATGGGTATTCTTTTTAAGAAGTAAAGATGAAACTGCTGAAACTTTAAAATCTTTTATTCTTAAAATAGAAAATCAAATTGATCACAAGGTTAAGATTAGAAAGTGATCAAGGGACTGAGTTTAAGAACTTCGTTCTTGACTCATTCTGTGACTCAAAAGGGATGCCAGACAATATAGTGCTCCCAGAACTCCTCAACAAAACGGTGTTGCTGAGAGGAGGAACAGGACACTTATTGAGGCTGCTCGGACCATGTTAGCTGATTCAACTGCCTCTAACATTCTGGGCAGAGGCAGTCAGCACTGCATGCTATGTGCAGAACAGGGTTCTTGTAGTTAAGCCCCATGGAAAAACCCCTTATGAGTTATGGAACAAGAGGCCACCGTTCATTGGCTTTCTAAGGTCCTTTGGCTGCAGGTGTACCATACTAACACAAAGGACAACTTGGCAAAGTTTGCTGAGAAGTCGGATGATGCTATCTTATTGGATACTCTTCTAGCTCCAAAGCTTATAGAGTATACAATATTAAGAATCAACAATTTGAGAGTCATCCAACATAGTTTTAATGAGCACACTCCTTGTGTTAAGGGGAATGGACCTGAGTATATCTTTGATTTAGAATTGTTTCCAAACTATTCTAACCATCTTGTGAGAATGTTTCAGCTGGAACAGGTGCTCAAAGTGATGCTGATGCTGATGTAGGTCAACTATATGAGCTTCCAGACCTATTCCAAATTCTCCAAGAGCTGAAGGCAACAAGCTTCAACTATTCACAGATCTGACAGTGTAACTATCTCCAGAAATAGTGAAGCTTCAACAAGTGAATCACTTGATCAACCTCAAAGTTCCTCAGGTGATCCATTACAACACCAGGTTGAGGGAAGGTATTCTGAAGGAACAGGCAACTGTCAATACTCTTCACAACCAACCATTGATGATGTTTCTCAATCATTCAATCAGTCCTCATTGAATGACTCTGAAACAGCAGTTGGACAGAGTGATCCAATTCCTGATCAGAATATGTCTAACCTAGACTTATCTCTGCAATGGGAGTGATTCCTCGTCTTAGGATTCACAACACTCATCCAACTGAGAACATCATAGGGAATGTCTCTGAGGGTGTAGAACAAGAGGACAAACTCATCATGGGAATGTCTGCTTGTACTCATGCTTCTTGTCTCAGATGGAACCAAAGAAGGTAGAAGATGCCTTAAAGGATAGTAGTTGGTTTGAATCGATGCAGGAGGAGCTGCTTCATTCAAAAGACAAAGGTCTGGAATCTATGCCCACTACCATCTGGTCAAGTACCCATAGGCACTAAATGGGTATTCAGGACAAGAAAGATGATAGAGGCTTGATTATCAAGAACAAGGCAAGACTAGTAGTTCAAGGGTACACCCAGGAGGAAGGATTGATTATACTGATGTCTTTGCACCTGTTGCAAGACTTGAGGCAGTTAGGATCTTCCTTGCTTATGCTGCATCCAAGAACTTCACAGTCTACCAACTTGATGTCAAGTGTGCTTTTCTATATGGGGATATAGATAGGGAAATCTATGTGTGTCAACCTCCAGGATTTGAAGACCCACAGCACCCCAACTATGTGTGCAAGCTGGATAAAGCTCTATATGGGCTGCACCAAGCACCTAGGCTGTGGTATGAGACCTTGTCTCAGTTTCTCCTGAAGAATGGATACACTAGAGGTACCTTGACAAGACTCTTTTCATCAGAAAGAGTGGAGAAGACATTTTGCTTGTACAAGTCTATGTTGATGACATCATATTTGGTTCTTCAAACGACCAAATGTGCAAAGACTTTGAAAGCATTATGAAGCAGAAGTTTGAGATGAGTTCCATGGGAAAATGGACTTTTTCCTAGGAATCCAGGTGAAACAGATGAAGGGGTTCTTCATAAGTCAATCTAAGTATGTCTCAGACATCTTAGAAATTTGAAATGAAGAACTGTAAACCAGCCAAGACACCCATACCCAGAAACCATAATCTTTGCCCTGACCTTGAGGGGGAGGATACTGATCAACATCAGTATAGAGCAATTATTGGTTCTCTGATGTATCTCACTGCATAGACCAGATATCATGTTTGCCACATGCATTTGTGCAAGATATCGGCTGCTCCAAAGGTGTCTCACCTAGCTGCTGCAAAGAGAATCCTCAGATACCTAAAGGCACCTAAACTAGGTCTCTGGTATCCAAGAAATAGTGATTTCAATCTCTATGGATACTCTGACAGTGACTATGGTGGCTGCAACATTGACAAGAAATCAACATCAGGAGGATGTCAATTTCTTGGTGGAAGGATTATCTCATGGCAATGCAAGAAACAATCCTGTGTCTCTACATCAACTGCTGAAGCTGAATACATTGCTGCTGCTAGCTGCTGTGCTCAACTGCTATGGATTCAAAATCAGATGTTAGACTATGGATTCAACTTCATGACTACTCCTATCCATATTGACAACAACAGTTCTATCTCCATTACTGAGAATCCGGTGAAGCACTCCAAGACAAAACACATTGATATCAGTATCATTTCATTAGAGATATTCATGAAACAGCTGATAAAGTTAATCAAAGTTGACTCAAATGAACAATATGCTGATTTGTTCACAAAGGCATTTGATGAACAAAGATTTAAGTATCTCATATCAGCAATTGGGATGATAAACATTGAATAACTACCTCTTTTGAAGACCTTTTTAAATGAGTATGTCTTGTGTCAATACAATTTAAGCCCTGTTACAAAGATCTTTAAACTATTCCAAGTGTAAATTCCTTCCGAAGAGAACTACTCTCGGAAGATATTCTTGAATATCTTCCGAAGCTAAATTCCTCAATGGAAATTTTCTTCTCGAAGAGTTTTTGGTCTCGGAAGAAGCGATTGATTTTATACCAGATCTACTTCCGAAACTTATACAACTCTCCATTCGAAAGACAGCTTTACCTTCGGAAGCAATGCCTTTCTTCGGAGATAAAGTGCCTTCAAAGGACAATTTTACCTTCGGAAGCAATATCATGCTTCGGAAGAGAAATTGCCCTCGGAAGAAAATACCTTCGGAAATGTTTTACCCTCGGAAGTAAAGGTTTTTATATGTAACGGATATCTTTTGGGCCCCACTCTGTAAAAAGTAAGATTTGTTGATATTGTCAGATTATTTAAAATTATCCTTGCCGCCCATCATTTCTCCGCCGTAAACCACCATACCACCATACCACCCACAGTAACCCCCTTTTAAATAATCTTGACTTATCAATTTCATCTTCTTTTACCACTTCACAGCCCAAACTGTTCCCTTCACTGTAACCCTAATTTCACTCAAAATTTCAAGCTTACCTTCTCTACAATGGCGCTAAACCTCAGCACAATCAAGTCGCATTACTTGACTCGTCAAGGGATGCCGACTTCACCCAAATCATCACCTTTCTCACCGAATCCACCTACCTCACTGCACTCACAGTTAACCCAACCGTATACTCCAACATATGTCAGAATTTTGGAGCAACGGAGAACTACAGTGATGATGGGGTTCGAGTCCTGAGAACCCGAGTTTGGCCAAGAGTTGGTCATCAATGAACAGATCATCAGGGAGCATCTCGAGCTTCACGATGATGGGGCTCCTACTGAGTTCCCCAAGGAAGACTTGGAAGGCACCTATATCCTCATGGGATATGGAGGCGATGTCAGCAGGTCTACAGTATACAAGTTCAACTTCTCTTACCACTGGAAGTTCCTGCTGCACATTGTTTTGCACTGCCTCTCCAACAAATCAGGGGGTTGGATCAAATCCCATATGAACTAGGATGCCTAGTTCATGGTTGGTGAGAGGCCTCAGATTCACTACTCACGATTCGTGTTGAACACCTAATCGCCAATCTTAGCAGGGATACATTCTTCATGTATCCCCGATTCCTTCAACACATATCACTGTGAGATGGAACCAAGCAAGCTTGTCTGTGCAGCTGCTCTTCTGTTCCACACAATGAGCCTACCATCTTCAAAACACTGAAGAAGATGTCCACCAACTTCACTGGACGGTACACTCCATTACCTCCAGAGATGACTGAGCGCATAGCTCCTGGTGACATCCCTGTTCTCCCACAGGTGATGAACCCACACCAGCAACATCCACCACAATACCAAAACCTTCTTTACCCATCAAGCCACATCAGAGACGCCCCAAACGAACCCTTGTTCAATCTACTCTGATTGAACAAGCTCCTCCTGTTCACACCGAAAGGACTAGAGTGGATCATGGGCTCCCCTCAGTCCAGGTCACACCATCCTTCACATTTGACCTCAATGTGGGTTTTGAGCCTCCTCAGTCTCAAACCCCTGAGCCCGAACCCCAAGCCTTTAGCCCACAGGTGAGTCTCTACACTCCCCTGTGCAGCTTTCTAGGGACAGCCCCACCATAGGCTCAATGCCTGTAGACATTGATCAGGTCCCGGTCAGTAGGACTAACCACCCTCTCTTTCACTACCTTTTACTCCGAACTGATGAAGAGATTACATCTCTCCATGGCCATGAAGTTGATCTACAACACCCACTGAGAGATCAACAGAGCCAAGAGGGATCCCTTGTCTCTAGTCCCCATCAGAAGCCTGCTACTGAGGTAGTCCCACTGATGTGGAGGGGACTCATGTAGACTCAGCTGCCACTACTCAGAGTCTCTCATTGAGCTCTCAGGATAGTGGTAACATAATTAGGACTGAGTCTACGGCAACTTTGCCCATTGACATTCTGAAAGAGATGACTCTGAGCAAAGGAAACCAGGTGCCAGAAACCACATCTGTGGTGAGAGTGAGCATACTAGGTATGTTATCTCATCCCCGTGTGTTCTTCTATGAAGAGGGAAGTATGCAACTAACACTTCAGTACTTGCTTTCTAAGGTCTCCAACCTGGAATCACAGGTGAGATCTTAGAATCAAGGACTGCCACTCAGCAACTTGAGATTAACTCTCTCAAGGCTAAACTAGCTGAGAAACAGACGGAGAGGTCTGTTAGGCATGTACCAATCAGGTCTCAATGACTTCTTCCTCTAGCTCATCTAGCTCTCAAGATGATGCTACCAAAAAGGGGAGAAAGTTCAGAGACAAACACCTATGAACCACAGACCCAATCATTTCACCCAACAAATCATTACACTACCTGAGTCATCTCAATCCTTTCTGGAGATTGACTCAAGGATGCTTCAAGATCTCTACAGACTTTCACAACGTTTGTATTGAGATCATCCCTAGAACAGCCCAGCCCCGACACCACACTTGCTACTTTGGGGCTGAGGAGCTTCAAAGACTGACTGCACCTTCTACCACTGTGGAGGAAGTTGGTCAACCTAAGGTCTTCATGGACCTGAGATTAGCTTCGAAGGGGAAATGGGGACTGATGGCCCAGCAACTGAAACAGATGGGACAGAACGTAGTAGTCTCATCTTCCGAAGCTCTAGCTGAGGCTTCCGAAGCTTACATGGAAGCCTCGGAAGAACAAGCAAGTCTTCGAGGCCGAATAGAAGCTGCGGAAGGCTTATTTCAGATGTCTGAGGAACTGACCATCACAGATGTCATTGCTGAAATTGCATCTGAGGTGAGCAGGGAGGACATTTCTGAATACCTCCAACCCAAGCACCAGCTGAACTTCTCTCTCAATCACAACCCTCCATCCAAGACCACCACAGTCAGCACCTCAAAGACAAAGGCAAAGAAAATTGACTGCGGAAGCTTCAGGAGGGGAGAAGATTGAGAAGGCCAAAAAGAAAGGTCGGTTTCCTACTGAGAAGCTGTTAGCTGCTAGTTCTAAAGCAGCTGCAGCCAATCAGGAAGAAATCAACCAGAGGAGAAGACAGCACTCATTGACCAGCTCATCAATCTAGGAGCTGCCAATGAGGAATACTCCTGCTACCATTAGAGGAGTTGGTGACTTTGGAGAGGTCAACCAGGCTACAACAAGAAAGGGAAGCCAGGTTGGCCTTGGGAAGGAAGAACAAGAGCAGAGGGAGGCAGCCCTGAAGCTGAGAGGCTAGGATCAAGTTCCTCCTCTCAAGAGGCTTCAGTCTTCCTGAACTGTCTCCACATGATGATGACATGATCCTGCTGCTCCACAACAAAGAGCAGGATCAAATGGAGAAGGAAAGAAAGAAGGCTGCTAGGGAGAAGCTGAAGGTGAAGAGGAAGAGGGAGGAAGAGAAGGAGGTCACTGCTGCCAAGAAGTCACTGACAAATCCTGGATGAAGGACTACCTCCGGGCTCATGGCTTCTCTGGTAGGCAGGTGGGACCTATGTCCGAAAGGACACTCCAGCGATAGTCAGTGAAATAAAAGCTGACATCCGTTTGGGGAAAAAGAAGGAGATGTACAGGAGGATGAAGGGAATGGTCTTCACACCAGCCACTCAACCACAGCCACAACCCACACCAGAGCCAAACCCTTTTCCCATTAAAACCTGAACCCACTGATGAAACCTTCACCCTCAACCACAACTCTACCCAACCTCCCACACTCACCTCAACCACCCAAACTACCCATCCTAAAACCCAAGACTCAACCAAAACCACTAAACCTACTCCTACCCAACAACACCAAGATCCTCCCCTCACCTCCTAAACATCTCTCCTTTGAAGAAATAAAGGAGTTCAAGACGAGCTCATTAACTGCACGCCTACCTTGAGCAGTATCTCCTGTGAGGGAGAGCTTATCAACATCACCTTGTTGATAACTCTTCAAGCTCCCTCACCCTAGGCCAATTTCTTGAATTGCCTAGAGAAACCCTTGGGCCAGTGCAGACTTCTTGGTCTCAACTCCGATACCTCAATGCTGAGGAGAGAGGCTAAGAAGAAACTGGTACTCTACTGGATACCAGGAAGAGGACAGGATTTCTGGTCAATCTCCTGGACCTAGAAATGCAATAATCCAGTGAGTTTCGATGAACTTCTCACAACTTTGTTGGGAAAGGGAGAATGGTGAAACCAACAGGCTCAATGCCACTTCTCTACTGCATCTCAGTAGATTGATCTTGCTGAGCTTGCAGAGAAGCCATTCTCCAATCCCTCCAACTCTGAGACTGCTGCACACATCAGAAACCATATCAGTGGTCTCCACTTGCTGAACGAACTAAAGAGCCAAGATTGAAGAAGAGTTGCTGAAAAGAGTGGAAGACAAGGAAAGACCAACCACCAAAGGCACAGCCTTTTCTACAGATGGTGAAGGTCCTGAATGGAACCATAGTTCGATGGGAATATGACTATACTTCCCATCAACTAACTCTTTTCAGAGGGCCACAACAGAGGGTACACATGATCCAAGGTGACAGAGTAGAGGTTCTGTCCACCAAAGATTTGTACAAGATTCTCAGCATCACAGCAGGAAAGAATGAAGATACTGATAAACCCTGCTCGCCTTGGTGCTGAGAACTTTGAGAAGAAAGTGGAAGTGAAGTTTTGGTACATCAGCCTAGGGATAGTTTGTTGGATCATGATAAGGCTGGTGCAACCAAATCACTTCATAGTCATCTTTTGGTACTACATTCAAAGGCTTCCGAAGCTGAGCAAGAGATCTTCCGAAAGTCAGAAGAACAGCTGAAGATATCTACTGAAGGCAAAAGCTGAAGTCAACTGCTGAAGACAACAGCTGAAGCCAACAGCTGAAGATATCTACTGAAGGCAAAAGCTGAAGTCAACAGCTGAAGACTATCTTCCGAAGACAAAGTCTGATGAAAAACTGAAGACAAGTCTGAAAGCTTCCGAAGACAAAGTCTGATGAAAGAGCTGAAGACAAAGTCTGAAAGCTTCCGAAGACAAAGTCTGATGAAGAGCTGAAGACAAAGTCTGAAGCTTCCGAAGACAAAGTCTGCTTCCGAAGACAAAGAAGACTCCAACGCCTCGGAAGAAGCAGTCTTCGAAGTATAAGTGCCTTCGGAAGAAGTTACTCTTCCGAAGCACTTTATCCTTCGGAAGACATTGCTATGTCCAGCGATAAAAGTATGGTCCCTGACAGTTCGCTGCAGACCTCTGATACAGCATGGCATCTTCCTAAAGAGCCATGTTGTTGACCATACTTTATCTACTGTTCACTTTTTTATGATAGTACATGTTACCAACTTAGTTGTGACAAAAGGTAAGTCAGGGACATGTCCTGACTACCAACTCTCAGGCACAATGTCTGAAGACCTCACCTAGAGTCTTGTAGTATAGATGTAAGGTTAGAGGTTTCCAGCTGGTATCAAAGTATATCCGGCTGTAGGTAGTATTATATATATCTTCTCCCTGTAACTCTTTATGTAAGTGATTTTGAGTCCAAGTGTCTGTAATCCTTTGAGTTGAGAAGCAATATATAAAAGTACCTTGAAAAATTATCTGCTGTTAGATTTCTTACTGCTTACTGTTAATTGTGATCAACTCTTATAGACTGCTTGCCGAGTGTTGATTCACAGTGAGTTGAGAGAAAAACTACCCGAATCGATCCTGCACAACTTTCTCACCACAGATGATCTCAACTTGATTCTTAGATAGCCAGTCCATACCCACAAATACGTCGAAGCTACCAAGTGTGACAGGCATCAATCTATATCTATCTCATGCCACATAATCCTAGTCTGCACCCCTTAATGATGTGAGGATGCCTCAATAGTTTTTCCCATCAGCTAATTCTACAACATAAAGGTTCCACGACAGCTAAGGTTACATCTAAGAACTTAAACAAAAACTCCTGTCAGCTCCAGTATAAATAGTATAGAAGCAAAACAACCATTCAAGGGAAACGTACCAGTAACCACATTTGTTCATCCCTTGGCTTGCCAGAACCGATCACGAATGCACGACACTTAGCATTGCCCCCATTATTACCCTTGTTTCCACCCTTCAGCTGTGGGCAATCCTTCCGTAGTGGCCCTCCTTACCACACTCGTAACAGCCCCTAGTCGCTTGCCCTGGCATTGTTGTTGATGTTGTTGCTGAGTTATCAGCTCACCCTGCAATCTTTAGCGGCATGACCTATCTTTACGCCTTTGCAACGGATGCGGTCACACTGGCATGGTGTGAAAGTTGCACCGGTACACTTCGGTACTTACCCGCATAGTGCTCGATCCCTGACCATTATTGTTGTTGTTGTTGTTCTGTTGTTGTTGGTGAAGCTTCTTGACGAGTCAAACTTTCTGGCTGTTGTTGCTGGGTGTTATTGGAGCTTGAAGACTTGCTGTTATACCATCCCATTCCTTTGTGATACGATGAGCTAGATGCAGCGCCATGTTTAGGAAAAGTACCCTGTGCCACTGCCTGATAGTGAGTTTGTGAGCTAGTCGGATAGCTGCTGAATAGTGATAGCATCAGCAGCCATAACACTAGCTTGGATTTGAGGAGCTACACCATCAATGTATTTCTCAATCCGTTTGTAGGCCGGGGTTACCATCTGAGGACATAAAGCAGCCAACTCGTGTGAACGAGTCGTGTATTCCACCGATGTCAGAACCAATCATCTTTAAATTCCAAAACACTGCCTCTAGTTTCTGAACTTCGCTTCTGGGGCAATACTCTTCTTTCATCAAGATCTTGAAATCATCCCATGGAAAACCATTAGCAGCGTCAAGCCCTAAGGTCTGGACTGTGAGTTCACCACGTCAGGGCTAGTCCTTCCAGGGTGCTGGAGGCATACTTGACACGACTCCTGTAGGACAGTTGCACATTGGCGAAAACTGACTCGAGTTTCTCCCAGCCAGCGAAGTAATGAAACAGAACCACTCAAAACACTGAAAGAGTGAGGCTTGCAATCCATAAACATCTTGAAGGTACAGACAGTGGGACCTCCTTCTCAAAGTCTGGTTGTTCTGGTCCTGATTGCAGGCTGTTCATAAGCTGCAAGCGCATCAGCAACGCGCTCATTGATGATAGCATTCAAATAGCTTGAGTTGACAGGGGTGATGTTTCCTCGTCCACCCGAGCGTTCAGCTCTTCTTCCAGACATGATTTCTTCAATTCACAATATATATAGTCTAATATCGGATAGTAATTATTGATAAATAAAATTGTATCATACTAGTAGGGATGAAGGATCTGTTTGCATATCAATAGTGAGGCTTTATGAGAACCGAGCACCTCATGTCCCCAAGTATGGAAATGAAAATTGGTACGTCATGTCCGGTATCACTCAATAGAGTTGCCAGAATTCTCATGCACGACAAATTACAATTACGTATGCACCCGTGATCCAATTTGCTTGTGATGGTCACCCATGGTTCCTCCTATTCGAGATAACATACCTTGTCAAGTACCGAGTGTTATCAATGATAGGGTATCAAAGATATATTTGTTACCCCAAGGGTCAAATAACTAAGGTTGTCCAAAGGATTCGGTTAAAATAACATCGGGGAATGAAGACAATTGGTCCTTTTCCCCTTGAAGTTCTAAGCGTTTAAATGTCTAAGTCGATTTTTCGATAGTCTTTGAACCTCTTAGTCGTCCCTCGGTTACTGCTCAGCCTAGTGCAGAAGATAGGATATGTTGGGAATGGTTACAAGTGTGAAAGAGTGGAAGAGTGATGTGTTGTTCTTTTTGTTTATCATCGTTAAACTAGTCGTGCGGGTTGGAAAGGTGTCTGTGCTCCCAATGTGGTAATGTTAGGTTCAATCGTCATTGCTTCAACTCCGAGAGTGAAGAATCAAGTGTAAATGTTGGGATGTGAGCGAGTGGGATTCTCCGCCCCTCTGTCAGTCGGTAATGATACACGTGTCATACCGGTAATGTTATGTTCATTCAGCAATGAAATGTTAGGGTGCCAGGAGGTTGTTCGTACAACAGTTGCAATCATGTAAGAGTGTTGTGCGATACTAGTGTTGTGTAAGGCTATAGTCTAGATGCAATGCAATCCTAGTTCTCATATCCTGTGGCTCTGATACAATCTGTCACACACTCAATTTCCACAAACGGGGTTTTACCGTTAGGCGTGTGAGTGACATACCAGGATCCAGACACTGTCATATCGAACGACATTATATGAATTTGAAAATAAACGTTTGACTTCCTCAACGGAACATAAACAAGAATAACATTAGTGCGGAAGCGTATACATGATAGGTAAATCCATTACATAAAAGTTACAAGTGCCAAGTCTAGACAAATGTTCACTGCAAGGAAATAAGATCGATGCATGCATTTCCGGAGTGCGTTCCTGAAGCGTGCATCATGAGCTTATGCGTTCCTGTGACCTAAGAAAACATGCTAAAATGTGTCAACATAAAGTTGGTGAGTTCACAGGTTTTAAATCAACAAGAAATGTGTTCAAAAATGTTTCAATGGTTTAGTATATAAAGCATATCGTTAGGTAGCTAGCTATGTTCATGTTACTTAGCGTTTCGAACCGAAGCTGACTGTTTATGTCCTATATGTTTGTTGTATCCCCATCACGTCTCACCAGACAGTGGAATTGGTAGGTCAATTTTGCACCCGTTGACCTCCAATCTGCTAGCGCGACAAGCCCGGGCGGGGTGTCAGACCCAGTAGTACTACGGAATTACCTCGCTAATCCAATTACTAACGGTTCGAGAGTGTCAGGACTGTTATGTGTGTTTGCACTAACGTAAACAAGCGATATCAATAATACTACAACCATTTATATAAATCTGTTGCATGTTTTCTCCCCCAAAGGAAAGAAAGTAAAATAGAGGCCGTGAAGACTCACTGATGATGTGTATGTAGGATGGAAGCCTCCCAAGTGTTGTTTACAATGGACTGTCAAAAACCTATTGATAGCTACGTTAAGCATAATGTTGTGTCTAGTGTTAATAAAAAGTTTAGTTGGGTCAGGTCGCATTGGTTCGGTCGTGGGTGACACAAACAAGCAGGCATACACATATCAAACCTTATGTAGATCCCAATTGAGTTGTCGTTAATTGCAAACAGTTAGGTTATTTTAGATTGAAAAAGTATGTACTGTTGATTGCGTGACTTTATTTTATCTTTGTGGTCAAAAATGACACTTTATTGATTGTACTCATATCCATGATAGGCACACCGCACACAAGGAGAATTCACTCACAATGACTCCAATCGCATAACAAGGCTAGACGCACGACTGGACCCCTCATTCGCCACGAACGGGCCTTCAATCGTACGAATCAACCTCAATCGTACGATTGAACCCTCACTCATACGTTAGCATTCAGTCGTACCACACATCGCCCATTCGCAAGACTCAACGGCCAATGCGCACGACTGAACTTGCAATTCGTACGATTGGACCTTCAGTAGTCGTGATACTCAGTCGTACACATCATCCAATTGAATCAATCGCAAACACTCTCAATCACATGCATTCAGGCGCACGACAAGCCCATACGCCTGGACTCAGCCGCACGACTCATCCCAGTCGCACCACTCAGTCGCACGACACTCCAGTCGTACGGCTCAGTCGCACGACTGGCACAGTCGTGAACGCAGCAGATCGCGATGCTGGTGGGGCTGAACAGCCTTCGCTGTTCCGTGCATGGTTTTCGCACATCAGGGACTTCCAGAAAACTTCCCTAACATGTCTAAGTAAAATGCACATGCTGATTGACCCACACGCACCCCCACGACCACATGCATTCGGGTTGAACCCGAACACCCGAACCTAGATTGGCATCAGTGAAAACAGGTAACAAAATGACGACCAAGGTCGCCTACCTGTGAAAACGTGTTATCTCAGCGTAGTGTAGCTTAGCTGGTGAAAACGAGCTCAACGAAGTGATTGTGGTGCTAGGAGGTGGTAGAGAGGTGGAGGAGGAGATGGTGAAGATGAGAGAGAAATGGGAGTGAAAATGAAAAATTGGGCTGGTAAGGGGTTTATATAACCCAGCCTAGTTTGGCAAATTTGTCACGTTTGGTCCTCGCACTTTGTCCCCGAGTTCCCGAATTGTTTCGGTTGATAACGATGTAAAAGGTGCGAGCTATGTTAAATTAAGGGGATTCCTTAAATAATCCCGTTTATTTGAATCCTCTCTGTAAACACCAATGTTAGTATTTATATCAAATTTATTTAAACGATGTCGGTGGTGATGCTTGTATACGTTTCGGTAGTGATGAGAATGTAACAATGATAATGACAACAGTCTAAATGGTGTAACATGAAGTTATCTGGTGTCACACCTGAATGGAAGGGACCACCCTAGATCGGCAATGAACTTCTTTAACCATGAAGCTTCCTGAGCTGCTAATGAAGCGGCAATGTATTTTGACCCTGTAGTTGATAATGCCACCATATCTTACTTAGATCTCTTTCAAGAGATCGCTCCTCCATTCAAGATGAAAATGTACCCAGATTGTGATCGTGAATCATCCCGATCAGTTTGGAAACTCGCATCACCATGTAACCCTTTACTACGACTTCCTCCTCACCAGATCACCATAGATTAGGAACATCTTTAGTCCTCCTTAGGTACTTAAGTATGTTCTTAAACAACCATCCAATGACTTCTTCAGGATTTATTGGTACGGCTTGTCATGCTCAAAGCGCATGACACGTCCGGTCTAGTGCACATAATTGCATACATGATGGATCCTATAGCAGACGCATATGAGATTCTTTCATTTTCTCTTGCGCATCCTTTAAGCTGGGACATTGAGTCCTACTCAATATCGTCCTCTTTGAATAGGTACGGTACCTTTCTTAGAGTTTTCATCTTGAACATTTTAAAGATCTTGTCAATGTATGCACTTTGATTTAAACCTATCAACCGCTTTGATCTATACCTATAGATCTTTATTCCTAAAATATAGGCAGCTTCACCAAGATCCTTATGAGAAACAGCTTCCAAGCCAGGCTTTTACACCCTCCAAGGTTGGAATGTCATTTCCAAATAGTAGAATGTCATGACATATAATACTAGGAAAGTGATGATGCTCCCACTAGCTTTCTTATATACACATGCTTCATCAGCGTTTTTGATGAACCCAAATTTGATATCTCTTCATCAAAATGGTGATTCAACTTCTTGATGCTTGCTTCAATCCATAGATTGATTTCTTCAACTTGCATACTTTATTAGGACGCTTTTGATTGACAAAACCTTCAGGCTGAACGTATAGTTAGACATCTTTCTCAAGGAATCATTTAGAAAAGCGGTTTTGACATCCATTTTCCAAATCATAATCATAATGACCAGCTATGGCAAAATAATTTAATAGACTTTAGATTGCAACGGGTGAGAGGGTCTATCATAATCAAACCTTGAGTTGAGTGAAACCTTTTGCTACAAGTTAGCTTTATAAGTATCTAAGTTTCCATGCATATCGGTTTCTTCTTGAAAACATACTTCTTCAACTATCTTGGAGTTAAGAGGTGGTTAAACCAAGTCCCATATTTGGTTCTCATACAGGATTGCATCTCAACGTTCATGGCTTCAAGCCATTTGTCACAATCCAAATTGGACATTGCATCATGATAAGTGGTTGGTTTATCGAATCTACCACATAGCATCCATCCACGAAAAATCCAAATCTTTAGGGGGATTACTAATTCTATCAGATCTGCGAAATTTTTTGTGTATTGATCAACATTTGATCATCCTCAACATCCTTATGTTGAGTGCTAGTGTTAATTACAAATGTGTATCTGTTTGTGGTTCTTGATCCTCCTCAAGATCCATCGTTCTACCGCTAGTCCTTACATAAGGAACTTAGCTTCTAAGAACTCAACGGTTCTTGATCCTCCTCAAGATCCATCGTTCTACCGCTAGTTCCTTACATAAGGAACTTAGCTTCTAAGAACTCAACCTTCTTGGCAACAAATTTCTTTTGTACCAATGGATCATAGAATAATACCCATATAATCTCTAGGATATCGAATGAAGATACACTTAGTGGAACAATCTCTAACTTGTTTGAGGTGGGAGTTTAAATAAGCTTCAACCCTATACCTTTAAATATGATAGTGATGGGACCCTTCTATGCCATATTCAAAGGTGTCGTTTCCACTTTCTTGGTTGGGGCCTATTCAAAATACGAGCCGCCGAGAGCAAAGCAAAACCCAAAATGATAGAGGCAATGAGCTTTTTGCCATCATAGATCGAACCATATCCAATAGAGTTCGATTTCTCCTCTCAGACACGCCATTATGTTGTGGCGTTCTAGGTGGAGATTGTTATGAGACAATACCAACTTCTAACATGATCTCTAAAAGCATCACTTAGGTATTCACCTCTCTATCGGTGCGGAGAATTTGTATTTTCTTGTTGAGTTGATTTTCTACTTCATTTGGAAGATTTTGAACATTTCAAAAGCTTCATCTTTGTGTCTTAACAAGTACACATAACCATATCGACTAAAGTCGTCTGTAAGGGTAATGAAGTATCTCTCATGGTACTAGTCATTGGCTTAAAAGGACCACATACATCCAAATGTATGATGCCCAATAAATCTTTTGCCTTTCGGGTTTGCCACTAAAAGGGGTTTAGTTTTTTCCTTGTAACAAATCACATACATCATGAATCATATTCACTTTCTTTAAAAGACCGTTCTTTTGAAGTGTTTGTATGCATTTCTTGTTTATATGACCAAGATGACAATGCCAAAGATAGGTCTCACTCAAATCCATTTGAGTTCTTGGTGGTGGTTTGGTATAAGAGCTATAATAAAAGTGCTTTCATGAACCAATTCATAATTACCATTAATAGGAATAGCTTTAAAATAAAATATGCTATTTAAGAACTTGAATTTCATTTCAATAAATGTTAAAACATAACAACATGTCTGAATGGGAAACAGAGATAATGTTCATAGTCAAACTAGGAGCATACAAACATTGTTCAAATTGCTTCCAAACCACTAGGAAGCTTCAAGATGTAGTCCCCGACCTTCAACTTCAACTTTACCCCATTCCCCATGTAGAGGCTAACATCCCCTTTCATGAAGTCCTTACTTCTTTTGAACCCTGCAATAAGTTGAAATGTGAGTTCCACATCCGGTATCAATACCCATGTGTTAGAGGATATTAAATTTAGATCAATATGAATCATGTAAATTGCACCTGAGCTTTGCCCGGCATCCTCTTAGCTTGCAACTCTTTGAGATGGACTAGATAATCCTTGCCCAATGTTCAATCTCCTACACTGAAGCATGGGTCATTTGAAGCACCTTTTGCTTCTTCTCCGCTTGTTTGGTGGTGACGCTATTACCACTTCCTTCCTTTTCCCCTAACGTACCCTTTCCTTGGCAACATTTGCCTTGGGTGTGGGGTGAGGCTTCTTATTCCCACCTACATGATGGTGAGAACGGGTAAAACCTTTTTACCATGGCCGCCTTGGTAGTTTGAGCATAGAGTGAAGCTCACTTATGTTCTTGTCCCACCCGTTCATGTTATAATTCATGACAAAGTCGTCAACCGCTTTGACAAAGAGTTGAGTACCAAATCCGTAGCTAACTCTTTCGAGAAGGGACAATTCAGCTTTCAAGGCGGTCAATGTGACTTTTCATCTTAAGTAATAAGATGAAACAGATTGGTGTCATCCATACGACATGCATGGAGTGCTCGAACCATACCGAAGTGTACCCTGCTTGTTGTTGGAACGTTTCCTTCAACTGGGTAATCGTGTCGTATGCTCCATGATGTTCATACTCCTTTGGAGATCCAGAGTCATAGTTGCCAACATGAGGCAAGAACTTGGACCGAGTCCTCAGTGTATTTCACCTATTTATAAAGGCCTCCTCCTCCTCATTAGGTTGATCGGGAATTGGATCGTCTAAAACATATGATCGTTTCTTTCTTGAGAACAATTACCAAGTTTCAAACCAATCAATAAGTTATTGGGTTTGACGTTCTTTTGGAGAATGGTTCTTAGTAATAGTGAGTGAGCGGACAGGATATCATTGTTTTCATTATTGTTGGTGGCCATCTAAAAATTTTAACAAAGTTCAATTTTAATATTTTCGATATCATTCATATTTTAATAATTAAAACCCTTATAAGTGCCTTACACAATTTTAAGATCTGGAATCCAACGTCACATTTAAATAGTGGTTAGGTGACCTTTATCCTATTATTTAAATTAACAATGAAGACAAGGTTTTGACAATTGCAACCCTTTGCAACTTCTAGGGTATGGGATCGACTTAAACATCATATGTGTAGTCGGCACGTTTATCCCATCAACACCTTTGTAAATCATATTGTAGGTGATCTGTTAAACATGATTTGCAAATCAAGTTACCATACTTACACACACATGTGAGTTTTCTAACAAGTGGTTAGGTCATCTTTACCCCACAAATATGGTATCCCCACCTCAAATCACAAGTTCCCTAAAAATGGTTAGGTGACCTTTATCCCATTAAGCGTTTCCAAGTGACTCAAGTGTTGTGCAAACGTATGGTGTTTTACTTGTAATAAAAGAAATTTTTAGTTTTCATAATCCTAGTTTAGAAACTCTATGTACTTATATTTGCATGCTTTAAATGCAATGGGTCCTATGGTTCACTTTTAATAAAAACCCTTTATTAAAATCATTAATCCTTATAATAATCTTCTATTAATCACTTAATGATTAAGAACCATCAATTTTCAGCTTGTTAAGTTGTTAATGAGTTGTATGCATATCCAAATATCAACCACAATGATACAACAAACATCCAAACAAGCATAATCATACACACATAAGTGCATACCATAGCACTAAGTTAACTACACTTGTTTGCCATCACAAGTGTGTCATAAGGTCTTCCTAAGGGTTAATATGACACAATAGTGTCCGAACTCCCACTTGAATCCACATCGAAACTTCAAGTGTCCATGCCTTTGTGTCCATCTTGGGTCTCATCTTGTGCATCTTCTTTTACATAAATATATCCTAATATAATTTTCTAATAAAATAATGCACCTAATTCTTTACTACATAACCAACTGAATAATGATTTACAACCCAAATATAAACACAAATATTACAACCCTTTCATGAATCAAAACAACAAGAAAAACCACAATCACCAAATTCAAAACACATAAGGCCAAGGCTATGTTATGCACTAAAATATGAAACATATACAACATCCAAGAACAACAATGAACCCCTATTTCAGCCCTAAAGTTTCGGCCAACATGAACCAAATCTTTAGGGTCTTGTCCAACAATACAATCAACCATTTGATCTTTATCTTTCAAGGTTTATACTAAAGCATGCAAGATTAAACCTTGAAACATAAGGGATTCAATCATCCACAACAAAACAGCCCCTAGCGGGTTGAAAAAGTCCATGAAAACTAACTTTTCAAGAACTTTTGAAGCACATATTCCACATATCCGGCTCTAGATGCCATTGAAGGGTTTTGTCACATGTTATCAAAGCTAGTTTAACAATTTAAACTTACAAAACGCAGTGGTATTAGGGTTTAAACATGTTGTTATTAATATGAAATTTTTAATCATTTTAAACCAAAGCAAAACCGAGAGCAAGGATCATATTATTTCAATACGCCTTCTAATTCCAAATTGTTTAAAAAGTATTATGAATAATTTTTTTAATACCCTTCCATTTATTTTCTTATTTTATTTTGTATGATTTCTTGTCAGTGTGCTCAAATACAATTACTATAGAATACATGTGCTAAAAAAAACAAGCCGCTCAAAGATGAAGGAACCTCATGTAACTGGGACAAAATCCTTGCTAGACTTGCTCATGAATGGTATTAATCTTGTTATATTTTGACATTATTGTCATACATTCTTTTTAACTCTCTTACTAACCATCAACAAAATTATAGGCATGAAGAATGATGGTGTGTACCCAACAAGAGGAGAAATGTATATACAACACGAACTCGTAAGATGGAAGTTATGTAGATGATGAAGCTGCTAGAGTTGTGGTAATGCATTTTTACATAATAAAATCTTCCTATTTTGCATGTCCATGTTTACTTTAGAAAATAATAAATATAAATGCTCACCTGCATTATTATCTATTTAGAGTTCACTGAAATCTATTGCAAGTGACTCTACAAGCACACCAGGAGATCTGGATGTTTATCAGAGGGTATGTTCGATTAGTTGAAGGATGCGGCCACATAAAGTAATGACAATTCTCCAATAATTCACAAATTACTCATCAACTACAGAGTGCTGTGAATGTGATGATGAACATTATCAAGAACATATCCAATGCAAAAATTTCTACAGTTCTTAGTGATATGAACATACAAGTACTTACATACATGACCACATAACTTTTAATAATGTTGTGACGACTATTACCATATATCTTTTAGTGATCAACCTAGGTATTGTTAATTGTTCTAGAGAATTCATTGTAAAGATTTATTAGAAATGATATTGGTGAAATTGGTACATGCTCGTTTATTACTATTGAAATGGATGATGCAATAGAAACAACCTCATAATTAATTGTCATACAGGCATAATCCTAATATAACTTACAACATCAACAGAAAAGTCACACAAGTCACAAATAGAAACAAAATCAAGAATTACTTCGGATTCCAAAACAAGAGCAGCCTCATCTGCGCGCAGGGTGGTTATCATCAGATGCGCTGCTGGTGGTGCAGCGGTTGCACCTGTGCTGCCAGATAACCACACCAGTATGAGCTGCTCCTGAACTAAAAGAAGCATTGTTGCCTGCTGCATAGCCTGCTATGCACCTTGGGACCCAGAATGGACTGCAGGTGACTCAAAGCTGGTTCCTCTGTGCACATCGTAACCAGGCCCACCAAACTGGGGTCCTCTTGCAGGTCCACCAAAGCTGGTTATCATCAAAGCTGGTTCCTCTGTGCACATCGTAACCAGGCCCACCAAACTGCAGGTCCAGAATGGACTGCAGGTGACTCAAAGCTGTTATCATCAGATGCTGCTGCCGATCCCTTTGTCTGTCCTACGTGATTATGCAGCATTTGCAGCTCGTGTTGTATGGCAGCAAGATCTTGCCTCAAGGTTCCATGAGTAGCAGCAAACTCTGTTTTTCTGTTGCAAGCTCTGCATCTCAACATGTTGTGCAGCAAGTTTTGTAATTTACTCCCCATTTGTAATTACAGTAGACCCTAAGATCAACACAACACTAATGATTAGTATATACCTTGTACGACCTGATACTTATAAGTTATAACTGATCTTGAATTTACATGACGAGGAACATAATCAACAGTTCATATCATTCTTTAAAATTCATTCATTTACGGGCTTTAGCATAGCAGAATAGTGTAATTTGATCGTATGCAGTCTTAATCGGTTGCGATTTGACCGTTTATTACTTTATGTACACATAATTTTGGGTCTTATATCTTATAGTGCTCGTCCCTACTACTTTTTATTAATATCTATTTTCATTACTTTGTATTTTTAGGTCCCTCGTGTTGGTTCTTCATCTAGTAATGAAATATCATCTTCAAGAAGTCATGATGATGAAGGAAGAGTTGACAAAATGTGAAGTGTTGGTGCCGTAGAGATAACAACATTTATGAATTACTTGGAATAGAGTTGACGAACAGAAAATCATATTTTTTTGTTTGTGAACACTTGAAAATGTTGGAACTTATTATGTATTGTTCGCTAACATTGGAAATGTTTGGATTGAAACCATAATCTATGTTATGATCATGTAATTTTAAGTGTTTTTCATTTCCATTTTATCTTAAATTGTAATTAGAATGATTAAAACCATCATTTATCTCTAACTAGAAATACATTTATTGCCACAATATTCGTGCCCACAAAAGCCTTTTTTTAAATTATGGCAAAAAAATTGTGCCACTAAATGGTATAGATATTTTGTAATTAATATTATGGCAAAAATAAAAGTGCCACTAAAGATCTTCCAAGATTGGGTGGCACATAAAAAAGTGCCACTAAATGGCTTTAGTGGCACTGCTTCTAGTAGCACTTTTTTGTGTGCCACACAAAAATATAGGGGCCAATAGTGGCACTTTTTGGGTATTCTGTGACACTTTTTGTGTCACTGTATGACAGTTTTTTATAGTGATAGGGGTTTCAAAGATACAACCTTCTTGCACAAGATGTTGTAGATATATAAGATGAAGATGGTGATGTTCTTGAATGTATAGCCTCCAAAAGAGAAGACCTCAAGTTGTATACCCACAAGCCCTTCCAAACACCAAGCTTGTTTGGATGCACAACCCATAACTCTCTACCAATACACCTTGAAAGATCTGAAAATTACAGCCCTTGAAGCCTTGAATCCGAAAATTTCAGCCTTGTTTGAGAGAATGCTTACCTTGTGTGTGAGAGAGAAGGTGTCAAAATGATGGAAGAGTGCAAGAGGAGTTAAAGTCTTGCAAAGACCAAGACTTAAATGGTTCCCAATGCCCTTTGGGCGGCCGAATGAACCCAATTAAAATGGGTTCCCCCATTTTATTTTCTTATAAAATTTGCACTCTTTTAAACCTTATTTATAAAATTAAACCAATTTTAATTTTATACATTAACACGTTTATTTGTTATTATTAATCAACTTAAATAATAAAACAAATAATTTCTCATGACAAATTATCCACATAATGTGTTCTTTTACAAAGCAACGTTTTAGAAAACCATTTCTAAATGGTGTCAATATTTGTTTGTATCTCATCAACAAATAAATATTATTGGTGTGTTTAATGTTATTGGGTATGACCCGACTTGGATCATAACGTACTAACACATCAATCTTGTATGTGTTGGTCATATAAGATCAACAATCTCCCACTTACACAAGATTCATAGAGATTGATGAAAGCAGTAAATACGCCTAACAACGGTTTACTACCTTTAATACGTTTGACTAAGTGCCATTCAATAATAGATGTCACTTAGTCAAATGTATTAAGGGTAGTAAACCGTTGTTAGGCGGTATTTACTGCTTGCATCAATCTTCTATGAATCTTGTGCAAGTGGGAGATTGTTGGATTTAGTATGCCAAGACACATACAAGATTTATGAGGTTAGTACGTTTGATCCAAGTCGGGTCATACCCAATAACAAATATACAACACCAATAAATTTATTTGTTATGGGATCATACAAATAATATTGACATCAATTTAGAAAATGGGTTTTTTAAAAACGTTGCTTTTGTAATAGTAAAACATTATATGTATTTGTTCATGATAAATTATTTGTTTCATTATTTAATGAGTTAAATAATAATTTGCAAGAAGAAGGTCTTGAGCTTTTGGTGTTCCTCTACGTAACAAGTTAGGTGTTTGCTAAGGCTTGTGGGTATACAAGCTTGAGGTCTTTGATTTGGAGGCTATACATTCAAGAAACATCATCTTTTCTTATCATCCATATGACATCATTTTGTTCTTAAAGGTAGTTTCAAGTACACCCTATGGTTGCCATTTTTGTTTTGAAAGAATTCTATGTCACATACATTTGATCCTTTGTTCTTGGGTTTTGGTTTTATTAAAATGGTTCATAATTTTAGATTGTTTAACCTTTTAACCACTTATATCCGCTGCGTTTTGAAGTTTAAATGGTTAAACTTGCTTTGATAAACATGTAACAAAACCCAACAATTATTTCACTAAAAGGTCATTGGATCTGACTGGTTATTTGATAGATTCGTTAACCAAACATTTGACATATCTATTTTGATATTCAGGTACCAAAGAATATAATTATATTCTATGGTTCCTCTAAGAAGCATTGATGTTCCATTAACTGCTGATCACCAAGGAGAGAACAATAACAACTCCATCAACCATAACAATTACAACTCCATTGGATTAACCAACATAGTAAAAGGAACATCATCAAAACACACCATGATCATGTACTCGAGTGAGCAATCCATAACAAGTTCAAGTTTAACCTCAACGAAGCAAGCAAACAAGGTCACATCAACTGTAACACCCTGAATTTTATTAAACGAAAGGAAAAGAAAAGTAAATAGAAGAATAGATAATGGGCACAAGTGGAGGGGGGATAAGTTTAAAAAGTACAAAACTTTTATTTTAAGGTTTAAAGGGGCATGGCCGCCCATCCCTTCTTCACCATCTTCATTCTGCTAAAAGGAAGAAAGAAGAGAGAGGAAGCCCTCGGTTTAGAGAGAGAAGAGGAAGAAGCAGCTGCAAAAGGTGAGTTTCTTTTATATGAGTTCGGTTTCAGCTGGGTTTTGAGTTTTAAACCGAAGTTCTTGGTGATTTGTGTCTGTTCTCGGGACTTAGGAGCTGAATTTGAAGGGAGTCTCGGATTGAAGTGATCTACTGAAAGATTGTTTCAGGTGAGTTCTAGAACCCCTCTTTTACTGATTTTAAAGTGTTTGGGGCTATCATGCATACCAAGTAAACATTTTTAAAGAAACCGTGGGTTTATAGCTGTATGTTCGAAAATAATATGTGTATGTATGTTTTATAGTTTGATTATGGCCAAGAAATTGATGTTAGAATGTTTTAGAGCCCTAGTATGTTAGATCTGTGTTTGGGTAGTGTTAGGATGAATCGGGGATGTTAGTGGTATAGAAAACATTTAGAATGTTCTCATGCGCGCTGAACAGTGGCCCATGCGCCAGCATGCTAGCCATGCACCTAATTGTTGGCCAGTCGACCAAAAAGTGGGCCATGCGCCTACAGTGTTCCCCAACCGCCCAAATAGTGCTAACCATCTAAATTGCCTTAGAAAGTTTCCAAGTTAGACCCTAAATGTCTGAATAGTAACCAACCATCTGGGATCTCCACAGATTGGCCAAGTATGGGCCATGCGTCTGCATAGTGGCCAACCGCCCAAAAGGGGCATGCGTATAAGTGTTAAAAATTGTGTAAGCTCAGACGCCCAAACAGTGGCAAAGCGCACAAATAGGGCAGAAACGCCCAAATAGTTCCCAGGCGCCCAAGTGTTAAAACGGCTAAGTGTTGATGCGCCTGAATCGGCGCCATGCGCCTGCATAGTGGCGAAGCACCCAAGTAGGGCAGAAACGCCAAATAGTGCCCATGCGCCCAGAGGCTTTTACACTTAGAATTTTCTGCTGATGCACCTAAGGTATTCATACACCTAGTTTGAGACTTAGGATTTTCTAAGGGGCCTTATGAGAAGAAAAGATTGAGATAGGATCTGTTCTGATGACTTATGCTTGATGTGTGCATGATGACGTGATGGAGGCTATGATGTATATGTGTGTGGGTGATATGTTATCTTTCTTCATTAAAGAGTTTTTAAAACGTACGTATTATGTTTTATAATACATTGTGTATGACTTTACGTGGTGTGATGAATGAATGAATAAATTAATGAATGTAAAGTATTATGTAATGAAGTGAAAGATAATGATAAAGTACAAACAAATGAATACGATGAAGTACAAAACGAACAAACACATGAAATAAAGAATGGGTGGTATGGAAGTGACGGATGATGAGATCCGTGCCACGTAGCCCGGTACTATCAGTCTTCGGACATGAGTCGGGGATTTGTTTATCAGGCCCCGGCATAGTATCAGTCTTCGGATATGAGTCGGGGGTATTGCATGAGACAAAATAGAGATATGATATCTTTGTCGCGTACTCCGGTACTGTGTCAGTCTTCGGACATGGGTCGTGGGTTTGTTTATCAGGCGCCGACACAGTATCAGTCTTCGGACATGAGTCGGGAGTATTGCATGAGACGAGATATGAGGTGAGCGACTTTGTGTGCAACAGAATCGGATAGAGTTCAATCCCTGTGATTGACTCGAATAGGATCTTTGTCGGTATCCCGGTGTTGTGTTAGTCTTCGGATATGAGTTGGGGGTTTGTGTACAGGCCCGGTACAGCATCAGCTTTCAAGCATGAGCGGGGATATTGCATGAGATAAGATTCAAGTAATAAAGAGTAATGAGTAATGAAATGAATGAATGAACGAATGATGATGAAGATAATAATAATATTATTATCTGTATGTATGTATGATGTAAGCTCACGAACGAAATACCATAAAAAGAACGAAACGGGATCCTTGTCCTCCTACCTCAGTATTCATGGCTGTGTGCATGAGGAGGGTAAAGCTTGACGTGATCTAGATTAGAAATGAATAATAACGGTGAATGTTGAATGAATGAAAATTTCGAACGCGATGAAAGATATAAATATTATCTATGTGTACGCATGATGTGTGAGCATGTACGAAAGTATGTATGATTTGAAAAAAAGAAATGAACGGTTTAACGAAAGTAAAGTATTTTATCTATAAAAACTAGAACTCACTCAGCGTTGCTGACTTTTATATGCATGATAGTTGGCAGTTATTTTTGTTGATGCTGAAGAGTTGTAGGCACGGATGCATAAGTACTGGTAGCATTTTGAGGTGGCATCCATATTTTGACATGTCATCGTTTTGAGATGAAAACAAATGTAGTAATGTAATGAAATGACATGTTTTTAGTTATTAATGAAAGTTTTAAATTCCGCTGCAAATAAATGTACATTTTAAAATGTTTTATGTGTGATGAACGACCCAATGTAAGGCGCCCGGGGACGGAGCCTTACAAGTTGGTATCAAAGCAAAGTTAAGTGAAATGGGTAAATTTCAAAATAAACCTAATCTTAAACTGAAAATGGGACAAAAAGAAAAGGATGACAGTCTGGTAGCTACGTGCTGCAGGTAAAGTTTTATTTAAACAATTTTTAAGTTAATGTTAACTGGTATTACATATGTTATATGGCTAGTGTGCTTTTGTGTAGATTTGATACTGATGTAATCAGGATAGGAGATGCTTGGGGTGGAATAGTAAAGTAAGTGGCTAATCACAAATGGCCACTGTAATTAGGGACTTACTATACTTGACATAATCCGAGCTATTCCTGAATGACTGTGTTAGTGTTGATCTCATAGTGATTAGAGAATGGCTGGAGGTAGATCATCTAAGGCTCTATGGGTGGAGCACAGGGAGGATGTGATGCTGAACCGCGTGTTACGAGGATAGGGATAGGGTACCGAGAGGACACGTGAGCGCCCGAGATGCATCCAGGAAGGTGGTGATGAGAGTGCGAACTTGAGCTCGGTGAAAGAGGCAGTAGTAGTAGAAGAGGTCCATCAAGTTATGCAGACGATTTGCCATCTATAGTGACCGAAGTGATTAAAGCTGTTAGAGAAGGTGAAAGGAGGGAGAGGAACAGGTCCTCGGAAGGAGAGAGCACAGAGACCGAGACGGTTATCCCTATTGATGAGGAAGAGGAGGAAGAAGAGCATGTGCCTGAGGCAGCATAGGCTGTATTATGGGGCATCCAAAGGTGCAAGACCCCTACCTTGATAGTAATGGTATGTGCTGCTGCTCACCGATGGGTGAGGGAGATGGAGGCTGTCCTTGAGATCAGCGAGTGCAGAGAGGACAGAAGTTGAAGTTTACTACTCACTTGTTTGTTGACTCGGCCTTGTGCTGGTGGTATAACATTGTCCAGGATGAGGGTACTAGGGCAATCGGGAGTGTAAGGCCCGCTCCCGGGCACCTCACAGTTGGTCATTCACAGCATAAAACATACATATTATTAGTTTAAGCAGCAGAATTAAGTTGGCAAAAACCCTTCATTCATTTAAAACCCTGTTGTAAGTAACTAATTCTAGTTCGTAAGTCACAAAATAATTAGTCGAATGAATTACAAAACAACAGTATCGTCAAAACAAAATGGATGTCAGTCTTGCCGCCGTGTAGCCATCCCGCGTGCCACCCTCAGCAACCTGTTACCTGCCAACTGGAACTACATAAAAGTCAGCGTTGCTGAGTGAGTTCTAGTTTTGTAATAAAACATACTTTCATTCGTTAAACCTTCGATTACTTATATGCGGTCACACAAGTACGTACACACGATAATATATCATTGTCTTCTTTCTCATTCATTCATTGCTTTCGTTCGTATACTGTTCATCGTTAACATTCACTTCTTTTTTTGTCTGTGCGTCTCTTACATACATTCATACATGACAGACACAACACTGGGATACGCGACCAAAAATCCCTACGAGTCCATCACAGAGATTGAATCCATTCGAGTCTGTTGCGACACAAAGTCGCTCACTACAACTATACTAGGCTTTATGCCACCCCCAAAGTTAAACATAACTCTGGTAACAACACCCCCACCAATGTGGGTACCAACACCCCACTGAAGTGAGCAACTACACCCCCACCGAAATGGGTAACTACACCCCCACCGAAATGGGTAACTACACCCCACCGAAATGGGTAACCACACCCCCCAATGGGTAACAATGACATACTACACCCCCAACTATGTGGGTAACTACTATACAACATGTACCACACGAAGGTCAGTCACAAGACTGGAACCCCTACGTGCACCCTTAAAGATTAGCTGAACTACACGTGGCTGAGCTTGAGGCATCTAGAGCTGTGCACTTTGGTACACTTTGCTTGCGAGTCTCTCACGTTTTCATCATTCATCATTAATGATGCATCATTCATTACATCCCTCTTTTATTATCTCTCACTTTACATTACATAATACTTTCGTACATTTATAATCATAACTTGTAAAGCCATGGGAAGATAAACACGTATCGAAGCATGACATCGACCTTCACAAGTCATCGGTATTCATCATCTATTATGGTAACATCGTATTATCATACATACTTCACTTATATGCATGAAATACTATCTCTCCCCCTCGTACATGTCAGCCCTATTGGTTGATTGGACACTTCAGCCGTAGGGCCTTCACGCGACCGAATCATGCATTAATATTTTACTTATTAATGATTATATTCTCGTTAAACTTTAAACATTCCTTATCATGCCTTTTCATACTTAACAATATAATAATAATATTGTTAATGATAGTAAATACTGACAATAGTATCAGTAATAATAAGGGTAATCTTTATCATCATTACACGCATAAAACATCATTATTTAATTAACCCTAGTCATTAATCATGCGAAACCCTACTGCACAAACTCCAAGAAAATTCTGTTAAAATTCTAAGTGTTTGGGCGTATGACCTGTTCAGTCGTATGAGCCCTGCTCAGTCGTATGAGCCCTGCTCAGTCGTTCATTCCCTAGACATAGGAAATTTTTCTAGTCATACGACACTGTTCAGTCGTTTCATTCCCCATACTTAGGAAATTTCTACTGGTATACGACACTGTTCAGTCATATGACCCCATACTTAGAAAATTTCCAATGGTCATACGACCACTGTTCAGTCATATGACCATATACTTAGAAAATTTCCAATAGTCATACGACCACTGTCAGTCATATGACCCCATACTTAGAAAAATTTCCAATGGTCATACGACCATGTTCAGTCATATGACTCTTAAAAATTCTAAGGCAAATTTCATGGGTCGTATGAGCACTATTTAGACATATGATCACCATTTGGTCTCATTAGTCGTATTAGCAGCCTAATCATGTATCTAATTCATATCCCAGTCCCCAAACATCATAATACTTAATTCTAAACATGTACATACTATACTAAGCATGAATCAAACATAAATCACTAACATACATACGCATGCACATACGGGCAACATTCATAATAAATGTAAAACATTTTTTTACATGTATTTCCGCCCCAAAAGTTTGTAAACATGTGAAATACGGGGTCTAGAACTCACCTTAGTTGTTCTTCGAATTTACACCCTTCACCTGAGCTGTTAAAAAAAGTTCCAACACCAAGGAATCCTTTAAACACGCATTCAAACACATATAAACACACATAAGCACATAACCGAGGCTAATTTAGCCAAGAACAACTTAAAAACATTAAACTTACCTAGAAATCGAATCTTCTTCTTGTTCTTCAAAATCCGAAAGTTTTCTCTGTTTTCTTCTCTAAAAGCCGAACAAGAAAAGAGTGTACAGTGGGTATGGGTGACATACCGCCTTTTACCCCAACTTTACAAGATTTTATCACCTTTACACTTTTGGTCCCTCAACTTTGGGGTTGACTTTCTTTTCCCCCATTTCTTTCTCTTTATTCTTTATTTCTTAAAGAATATACGGGTGGTACAGGGAGGATGAGGTGGAGTGAAGAAGAAGCTGGTAATCGATGAGTTTTGTCCTCACCGTGAATTGGACAAGATTGAGAGAGAGTTCTTGTAGCTGGAGGCGGGAATGATAACACACCAGCAGTACACCACTAAGTTCAACGAGATGGCAAGGACTAGTGCCAGATCAGGTGACGCCTGTGTCACGAAGGATCAAGAGGTACATTCAAGGACTGCCGGCAGATATCCGCGAATTGATCTTTTTCGTGTTGCCCGACCAGGTACATTCAGATCGGTGGTCAACTTAGCTGGGCGATTGTACGACGAGCGAGAGGTGATGGCAATAACAGACAAAGAGGAGGAGCGGGGCTATGTTAAGATGGAATGGAAGGCGAGATAGTAATGGACTTGTGGTGAAAGGTAAGGCGATGAGGGTCGATGATCGAGAGATGATAACAGGAAGGATGAGGTATGTAAGAAGTGTGGTAGAGGTCATGAAGGGGAGTGCAAATGGGATGATTTTGGTTGCTTCCAGTATGGAAAGGAGGGCCAGGGGGCAAGAGATGTCAAATGGCTAAATGCTATGACTATGGAAAGACTGGACATACGAGCAGAGATTGCAAGAAGTCGACGGCAGGAAGCTCGGTACAAGGAGAGAGAAAAGAGGGTGAAGGATATAAAGCCTTTGCTATGACCGGGAGGAGGTTAGCTCAGACTTGAGGTAACATCAGGTAGTTTTGCAAATTTAGATTTATGCATATATGCTTGATTGTGGTGTTAGTAGTAGTTCGTTCATGCTGCCTTCTATGATAAGTTGCATGTTAGGAGTAGGAAGATCGATGTCCTTCGACATAGAAACTACTATGAGTAAGTCTACCAGATTACCTGATGCACTAAAGGAACACGCAATATAATTGAGAGAGCGCTTATTTTCTGTAGACCATCCCTAATAAACGTAGGTTGATAGACGTGCACCTAGGGGTGAATTGAAATAACTTATGAGGCAAGCCGAGTGCTGCCAAAAGATGGATTGATTAGTGGTGCCGATAAAAATCCGATGCTGACCTGCGACAATGGATTATGATGAAGGCTTCGCCGGGAAAGTGGATTGTTCGATTTGAAATCGAAGTAAATCTAATACTAGGGTATAGAGGGCCATTCCCAGTTGTGCTCAGGTAGGAAAAGTGACACATCGATTGGAGCTACCCGATGAGTTAAGTAGACTTCATCTAACGTTCCATGTATTCGTCTAAGAAAGTGCTCAACCGATGAGGATATGACGGTGCCACTAGAGAACACTAGGATGGAGAAGGTATTCAACTACAAGAAGCAAAGGGTGGCCATTACTAATAAGAAGAAGGGAAGGGGATAAGAAGGATGATGGTTTCACTTGTACGGGTGCAGTGAAGCCTAAAGGGATCTAAGTCTAAGTGCATGATCAAGGAATAGGTGAGACAGTGTTACCCGTATTATTGAGAAGCGACAGGTTTTGTGGACGAACCTCTTTAAGGGGTAGACTTGTCACACCCCGAATTTTATTTAAACGAAAGGAAAAGAAAAGTAAATAGAAGAATAGACAATGGGCACAAGTGGAGGGGGATAAGTGTACAAGGTACAAACCTTATTATTTTAAGGTTTAAGGGGCATGGTCGCCCATCCCTTCTTAACCATCTTCATTCGACTGAAATGAAGAAAGAAGAGAGAGAAAGCTCTCAGTTCTGGGAGAGAAAGAGGAAGAAGCAGCTGCAAACGGTGAGTTTCTTTTATATGAGTTTGGCTACAGCTGGGTTTCGAGTTCTAACCGAAGCTTGGTGATTTGTGTCTATTCTGGGACTTAGGAGCTGAATTTGAAGGTGAGTCTCGGATTTGAAGTGAGCTATTGAAAGATTGTTTTAGGTGAGTTTCTAGAACCCTCTTTTACTGATTTTAAAGTGTTTGGGGATATGATGCATACCAACTTAACATTTTAAAAGAAACCATGGGTTTATAGCTGTATGTTCGAAAATAATATGTGTATGTATGTTTTAGAGTTTGATTATGGCCAAGAAATTGATGTTAGAATGTTTTAAGACCCCCAGTATGTTAGATCTATGTTTGGGTAGTGTTAGGATGATAATCGGGTAATGTTAGTGGCATAGAAACATTTCAGAATGTGCTCATGCGCATGAATAGTGGCCCATGCGCCCAGCATGCTTGCCAGCACCTAAGTGTTAGCCATGCGCCCAAAAAGTTGGCCATGCGCCTAAACAGTGTTCCCCAACCGCCCAAACAGTGCTAACTATCTAAATTGCCTTAGAAAGTTTCCAAGTTAGACCCTAAATGTCTGAATAGTAACCAACCATCTGGGATCTCCCAGATTGGCCAAGTATTGGGCCATGCGTCTGTATAGTGCCCAACCTCCCAAAAGGGCCATGCATATAAGTGTTAAAAATTGTGTAAGCTCAGACGCCCAAACAGTGGCAAAACGCCCAAATAGGGCAGAAACGCCCAAATAGTTCCCAGGCGCCCAAGTGTTAAAACGACTAAGTGTTGATGCGCCAGAACGGCGCCATGCGCCTGCATAGTGGCGAAGCGCCCAAACAGGGCAGTATTGCATGAGACGAGATAATGATATCTTTGTCGCGTGCTCTGGTACTGTGTCAGTCTTTGGACATGAGTCGGGGGGTGTGTTTATCAGACCCCGACCCAGTATCAGTCTCGGACATGAGTCAGGAGTATTGCATGAGATGAGATAATGAGGTGAGTGACTTATGTTGCAACAGACTCGGATAGAGTCAATCCCTGTGATTGACTCGAATGGGATATTGTCACGTATCTCGGTGCTGTGTCAGTCTTTGGACATGAGTCGGGGGTTTGTGTACAGGCCCCGGCATAGCATAGCTTCGAACATGAGTCGGGGATTTGCATGAAACAAGATTCGAGTAATAAAGAAAGAGTAAAGAAATGATAGAATATGAATGATGATGATGGATAATAATAATAATTATTATCTGTATGTATGTATGATGTAAGCTCAAGACAAAATATCATAATAAAGAATGAAACGGATCCTTGTCATTCGACCTCAGTAATCATGGCTATTGTGCCATGAGGAGGAAAAGCTTGACGGCATCTAGATGAGAAATGAATAATAACGATGAATGTTGAATGAACACAAAATTATGAACACGATGAAAGTTAATAATGTATTTATCTATGTGTACACATGATGTGTGAGCATGTATGAAAGTATAGTATGATTGAAAGAAAGTAAAGAATGGTTATACGAAAGTAAAGAATGGTATAACGAAAGTAAAGTATTTTATCTATAAAACTAGAACTCACTCAGCGTCACTGACTTTTGTATGCATGATAGTTGGCAGGTATTTTGTTGATGCTGAAGAGTTGCAGCATGGATGCATAAGCTACTGGAGCCTTTTGAGGCTGGCATCCATATTTTGACATGTCATCATATTTTGAGATGAAAACAAATGTTGTAATGTAATGAAATGACATGTTTTTAGTGTTAATAAAAGTTTTAAATTCCGCTGCCAAAATAAATGTACGTTTTAAATGTTTTATGTGCGATGAATGACCAACTGTGAGGTGCCGGGGATGGAGCCTTACATCAAAATGAAGCTTTAGATGAAGATGATGATTATCATTCACTCCCTAACAATATCATGAGGATAAGATCTTAGATTTCTTACATGATTCCCCTAATATTTCATGATAATCAATAGACAGATGAACCAAACACATCCAATACTCTTGCCCACCTTCAGCACTTGACCTAACCATCAATAATCTTGATTCAATAATCCGTATTATCAGATGAAAACAAAGATCTCATAAATATCATTGTTTAGAAAACATTATAGGTGAACTTAATGTTAGATTGACAAGGAGTCAATCTGATACAACAAAATTTGCTTGTTCTCTTGATTTTTTCCCTTAGTATCCTAAAGAACACCACTGAAGCACTAAATGTCAATAGTTGGATAGAAGCCATGCAAGAACTTTAACAATTCATAAAGCAAGAGGTACAACTGCTGATTGATTCTTCTGAATGATAATATGTAATTGGAACAGATGGCTTTACCGAGACAAGCAAATGATAGAAAGATGTCATAAGAAAAAACAACAAGGCTTATAGCCCAGATTGGAGATTAGAAGTAACACGAGGTTCTTGGCATATGCTTCTTCCAAAAAATCATTGTCTTCCAATGGATAAGAAATGCATTCTTGTATGAGAAGATAGATGAAGAATGTATGTTGCTTAACCACCAGGGTTTGCAGACCTATAATTCCTCATAAAGCACCAAACACCCAAAAGTGGTACGAAACTTATCAAAGTTTCTACTATAGAATGGTTACATAAGTGGAAGATAAATAAAACACTATTCTAGAAGAAGCAAGGACATGACTTCTTAGTTGTTCAAGTCTATGTGGACGACCATCATTTTGGATCCACCAACATCTAACTTCGCATAGATTTTGAAACCCTTATGCAATCTAAATTTCAAATGAGTTCAATGAGAGAACTCATATACTTCCTTAGACATCAAGTTCAAAAATCAGTATAGGACTGGCTAAAGGATAGTTAATACAATTAGTCTTACAATGAGAAGAGTGTTAGAAACACTTAACAGTTCAAATAGGGAACTGAATTTAAGAACAAGATGCAAAGAACGCAAGTAACAATGAGAAAGAACTTAAGAACAATATATATGGTTTTTAAGAAGGTTGTATATTAGTTTCAAGATCTTTTACAAGAGTTACAATGCATAAGTTTAATGGAATACAAGATCTTTACAAGAGTTACAATGCATAAGTTTAATGGTTATACTTGGAAAAGCCATTTGTAGCATTGAAGGACAATAAAATCAATATAGAGTTAAAAGGCAGATTTCCTTTTGATTAGTGATTATGACATAGTGACTATGACATGCCATAGCTCACATCCTAATATACAACAAAAAGGATAAAAGTACATAAAGTATAAAGTTACAGACTCAAGACTTTAATGTATAGTTGCAAAAGCATGGACCTTTTCACCACCTATGCAAGTGGTGAGTCTTCAGAGTTGTAGCGGAAAGTGGGTCAGCTTATGCAATAGTACATACGAGAAAAGCATTGTCTTCTCTATCTTCAAATGAAATCAGTCTTCACTTCATTTAGCTTCAGAAGACTTTGTCTTTGAAGTTTCAGAAGACTTCATCTTTGGCTTCGAAAGATTTGGTCTTTGGTTCGAAAGATTTTACACTAAGAGTATTCTCTGAGTACAGTGTAAATCTTCCGAAGGAAGTTCTACCTTGTCCTAAGTGCATGCGTACAAGAAGCCTATGGTTGCTTTGGTTGCATTTGCCGATATTAAACCTTACAAAACTCCCCAGGCTGATGCTACCTAAACAAAGAAGGTTGTTCATCAGTTGACAGTCCTCATTAGGATCAAGACATTTTTCATTACTATTTGGTCAGGATCCTTTATACTCTAATAGTACCTTCTCATGTTATGGAGATCGTGCAGAGGTAGATCAAGCATGTCTTGCCAGAAGTAGATATCTTGACCATCTTGATCTCTGATGACGTACCATCAGTGGATTAGTAGCCCAATGAACCAGCTAAATCTCTCCTCTTAGCTTCCTCTTCCTCTCTCTTCCTCCTCCTTAATCTCCTCAATGGTCATTTTCTCATCCCTTTGTCACTCATAGGCCTTGGTGACTCAGGGTGGAGAGAGCTTTGGCATTTATTACTTGGTCAGCAGTCAAGCTCTGGCCAGAGAGAGGTGTGTGAAGCACCTTCACCAATTTGTGCATCACTGAGGGTAAAGGATGTTGAAGTAGTTGTTTCTACGACTATGCTCACAGGTTCTATCATTGGCCTTCAGCCAAGGTTTCCTCTTCGAAGTTAATCTAGGGTTCTACCTTAATATCCAGTTGACTAATGACATTGCCTGTTTGCAATTGCCTTCTTCTATACCTAACTCTTTATTATCCTATCTTAAATTCTCTCAGCCAATATGTCAGCTTGCCTATGTTGAATTGGGTTCCCCAGGGCATATGACTAGAGAAAGACTATCATAGAAGTTCAAGGTCTAGAAGTGAAGACCTCTTGTTGTCCTTGAAATCTATGTAGTACTAGGACTTCTATCAGCATATACCTCCACCCTAAAATTTCATTTATAGCTCCATGGGGTGGGGTTAACATTGCCCTTGGTATTCCCCCTCAAACAGACATGTATTCCGCATCAGTGTGAACTTGAGGAGGTTACTGAGTGTGGACAATGCAAGTAAGGTTGATGATTACTAATGTCCTACTCAGAGAAGACTCCCAAGTTCTATGATTGTGACAACTTCCTCCCACCTTAGGTTCTGTGATTGGTTAGCATCACCCACTTGCATAGGTAAGATGGAGGTTAAGTCTATCACATCCTTAGGTCTTGGTCCTGGTTGAGTCCTCCTATAGGGTCTTATAACTAGTGTTCCGAGATCAAAAAATCAAGTTGCTGATTATTGGCCCTTCTTTGCAAGGTAGTCACTTGAGATTCCAAGTGACTGACCATGTAGACTAATAGGTGCATGTTTTGGTCAGTTTTTGCACCTTTAGTCTGAGGTTCCCCTCATCTTTGTAGAAGAATCTATGGGGGATGAGAGAATTGGACCTAAGTTTTCTTCCTTATCACCAGTTGTTATTTTTGGTTGCTAGATTTCCCCTACTCACTAACAACTTCAGTTGAAGTGTCAATGGGCTGGGTTGACATGGTTGAGGTCTTAATGATGTAATCACTTGCAGAAGTGAGAACCTCTTCCTATGGATCTCCTGAACATGTTCAGGAAGATCCACCTTAGTGGGGGTCGATGATATGGGCTAGATATGGGTGACGCAAGAGTACTCAACTCTTTTTGAGCATGGAAAGAGAGAAGAGAGTTCATGATACTCACTGAGTGCCATATCCTCATCATCATAGAATTCAAGGCTGGGAATTGGCTGGTTTATAGCTAGAGGCTAGGGATGGTAACTTTCCCCGGAAGGTGTTCACTAGAGTATTAAAAATTTAAGTAAACGCTTAAAGCTTCATGGGTTATGAGCTCTTCAGTTTGAGCATGAGGAACATTATGACCGATCATTTATGAGATGGGCGTGTGGTTTGCTCCTCAGGAGAACTGGAAGCTCTAGTGTCCACTTCCCCCTATAGGGTGGTGATATGGGGGTCTGCACAAGTTGATTAACTTGTTCAAGTTGAATAACTTGTGCAAAGGGTCGTTTGGCTTTCCTTTGGAGGTGATGGTTATTTACTATGTGGGTTGTCTTAAAGTGGAAGGTGTGGGTTAACACTAACTGGTGCTGCTAGGTTGTCACCTTGAGCAATGAGTTAACATTTTTAGGACCAGGGCTGTTTCTACCCCTGAGAAGCCAACAGTTGGCTTTCTCATAGTCTTGAAGAGGTCAGGCTTCATCTGTCCCAAATTAGAACATTACCTATTCACCTCAACTGTGAGCCCAATTCACAGTAAGAATGTGCTGGACATATCTAGGGAGCATATAATATCCTAAGGAGTCCAATTAGGCAAGCAAATTATTGTACACAAATTGAATACTTGAACTTCACCGCATGAACCATCCTATGGACTATGAAAGAGAGGTCTTCTAGAATTGGGTCCCAACCCCATGCTTGTTAGACAAGCAGTGAAAAATGACATAGAGGAGGTACTTCCACTGAGGAGAAACTTCCCTTTCTTGAAGGTTCTGATTGAGAAGTTACCTTCATAGCCCATCTGCTCAATGGATCAGTTTACAATAGATTTGGGAAGGACAATTTACCTTCTGCATCATCTAGCTGTAGATGAGAGTTGATGGAAGCTAGAGTGATGAAGATTGTCCTCCCCTGCATTACGGCAGGCAATGCCTTCTCCCATCCATGTTGACCTCTTGCCAGGTCCTCCAAAAGTCAAAACTGATCTCATAGAGTGGAGGATCAATAGTGAGGGAGATGAGTTGTGAGACAGAGAAGAAAGCGAAAACCTATGAGTACTTGGATCTTCTCAGAGTTTAACAGAGCAAGCTGATTGTGTTGCCTGTGAAGCTGCACGGAAAAACTAGTTGGTTTAGCGATCATGGTTGCCATTTGAGTAGCTTCAAGTGAAGGAAGATAAGAATAAAGGCGGTGAGTGGGAATTTAGGTTTAGAGATTTTGCAGATGAAGAAGATAGTGAAAAAGGGGGAAACTGTTGGGTATATTTATATGAAATGGACTTGAGACAAAGTTAATGCAAAGGATAAACTTTAAAGTCCGAATGTCAGTCCCATCTCTGAGAAAGTGCCTAAAAAGGTAGTTATTGGAAGCTGAAACTCTTTCGAAGGTAATTTATCTTTGAAACTTTTATGAAAAAATTCCGAAGCAAATTTGACTTCGGAAGATATTCCTTAGCTTTGTGAGAAATGACTTCGAAGAAAAGTTACTTGAAGTATTTTCTCTTCAAAGAGTATTTGATTTCGGAAGATATTAAGACTTGAAAATTTTAACCTAAAGAGAATAAATCTTTAAAGACATAATTTCTTTAATAGAATTTGTTCTTCAAATGCATATAAGTATTAGAAGCATATTTTGGCTTCGGAAGAAATGTAAGCATTTCTTCTGAAGGTAAATTCTTTTATGTAGTTATGTAATTTGAAAACTTAAAATCTTCTGAAGGCATGTTAATGTCTTCCGAAAGAAAATACACTTGGTAATTTTCAAAATGCTAGAAATTTTATTTGAAAAAGATTTTCTCCCAATATAACCTGGGCTTATGTAGGTGATAGATTAGACAACTTAGGACTACACTTGCTTTAAAAAATAATAGATAAAGTTTAAAAAAATCTATTCAAGGTTATTCATCACATAGCTATATAAGATATTAAATCTCTGTTCATCAAAAAGCCTTTGTGAACAAATCAACATTGTTCATTGTGTAAACCTTGATAGTTTATCAATCTTTTCATGATCATCTAATTAGATGATACCAATGTTGATGTGCTTTGTCCTTGAGTGCTGCATAGGATTTTCTATGATAGAGATAACACTATTGTTGTCTATGTGGATGGGAGTCTCTTTGTCGTTGTTCCATAGTCCAACATCTGATTCTGAATCCAATGTACTTGAGCACAGCAGCTTGCAACAATAATGTATTTAGCTTCAGCAGTTGATGCAGATACACAAGATTTTTTCTTGCATTGCCATCCACCAAGGAATTGACATCCCCCTGATGTGAACCTTGTAGTCATGTTGCAGCCACCATAGTCACTATCTGTATAGGCATACAGATTAAAGTCATAATTCTTTAGATACCAAAGGCCTAGCTTAGGGGCACCTTTCAGATATCTAAGAGTTCTTTTGACAGCAACCAGGTGTGACATCTTGGGGTTGGCTTGATATCTTACATATAGCATGTGTAGCAAACATGATATCAGGCCTGCTGACTGTAAGATACATGAGAGACCCAATCATAGCCCTGTAAAGATGTTCGTCTACATACTCCCCTCAAGATCAGGTCCAAGGGAGTGGTTTCTGGCTATGGGTGTCTTTACAACCTACATTCAGTCATGTTAAATTTGTAAGTATGTCTGTACATGCTTTGACTGACTTATGAAGATGCTATTATCAACTTTCTTCACTTGAATTCCTAGAAAGAAATTGAGTTCCCCCATGGAACTCATTTCAAATCTATTCATCATCAGCTTCTCAAATTCTTTGTAGAGCTTTGGATTAGTTGACCCAAAGATAATATCATCTATATATACTTGCTAGCATCAGTTATTCGCTGTTCCTTTGATGAAGAGAGTTCCTATAGTACCCTCTTGTAGCCATATTAATAGAGTTACTGAGATAATGTCTCAAACCACATCCTTGGATCTTGGTACAGCTCATAAAGAGCTTCATCAAGCTTTTAGACATAATCTAGATGATCTCGGTCTACAAAGCTAGGTGGTTGCTTGACATACATCTCTTCATCAATCACCCTATATAGAAATGATACTTGACATCATGTTCGTAGACCTTGAAGTCCTTGGATAGAGTAAATGCAAAGATATCCTAACAACTTCAAGTCTTGCAACAGGAGCAAAGACATCAGTGTAATCAATTCCTTCATCTTGTGTGTCCCCTTAAACAACTAGTCTTGCCTTGTTATTGATGACAAGTCCTCTATCATCTTTCTTATTCCTAACATCCATTTGGTTATATAGTCTTCTCTTAGGAAGAGGAGATAGGCTCCAACCTTTTCCTTTTGATTGAAGTAGCTCTTTAGCTAACTTCCATCCAACTTCCATCCTTCAAAGTTCATCAACTTTCTTTGGCTCTATCTGGGACAAGAAGCAAGTGTATAGACAAACATTTTTTTCATGGGTTTGTCCTCTTGTTCTCACCCCCTTATCAACATCTCCAATGATGTGTGGTGGTGTAGTGTGACTTGTGGATCCTAAGTTGAAGGATCATAACAAGGTGATTAGACAAATCTAAATTTGAAAAGTTTAGATCTGGAAATGAAGTGTCTCCTCCCACATCAGCATACTTATCAAGGGAAGCTTGATCCATGAGTGTGTAAATCATTGATGTTGTCTTCAATGGAGTAGTTGTCAGCATCAAGAAATTCTTGATCACTTTCACCACTCCTGTCCTCTATATTTGAAATTCCTTCATTTGTATTCTGGGCCTCTGAGCTGAATTTTCAGGCACTTCAGATGTATCAGCTTGATTTGTCATTGTTGTTACCATGAGTTCATAAGGAATTTCCAGTGCCACAGTCATAAGGGGCTACCATGAGTCTTGACTACTAAAACTCTATTTTGCACATAGCAAGCAGTGTTTAACTGCCTTGCCTAGATGGTGATGGGTAGTTTAGAGTCAAAAACATGGTTCTTGCAGCTTTATAAGTGTCCGTTCTCCTCTCAGTAACACCGTTTTGCTGAGGAGTCCTGGGAGCTTATGATAGGATCAAATGTATAGATCTGTGATGATATTGGAAGATAACTCATTAAAAACAAACACAGTAATCAATCAATGCACAATATCAAGAAAAAATCATAGAAGTTTATTGATAATAGCAAATACAATTACAATGTAGAGTAGTTCCTTCCAATCTTAGTCTAACCTACACAGTCCAAGCTATTCATACTATCAATATCAAGGAAATACTATTACAAGACTAGTCCCTATACTATGACAAAACTTATAATACAAAGACAAATAAAAGACAACATGTTAATCTTAAGAAGTACTAACAATACTCCCCTAAGATTTACATGGTCTTCAGTCATCAAAAATCTCCAGTCTTCTTTATCTTTGTCTTCTCATTCTTTAACTGCATTCTTCTCTTCAGTCTTTGTCTTCTTTCAGCTTCAGTCTTTTTAGTTTCAGTCTTCTTTTTCTTCTCTTCTTCCATCTTCATACTTCAAAATAATCTTTAGGTTCTTATTTAATCTTAAATATTGGCTTTTCCTTGTATAACTCTTGTTCTTTTAAGGCTTTAGCAATTGTAGATTTGAACTTGCTTACTAAGAACCTTGTTTAGGCTTAGCCTTATTAGTCTTTTCTCCATCTTGTTCATTACCTATTGTATCTTTTGATAAGCCCATAATATCAATATTGGCATACAGCTCATAGGTTTTGAACTACCTTTTGAATACACCTCCAACACGCTTTATTGATATACTCATAAGTCAATCTCTTTGATGTCCTTCTTGACAATGTTAGTATAAGCTAATGCTTTCCTTAATGAGATTCTCTCCATTGCAGCATTGATAACTTTAATGATTGAAAGAAAGTATTTCTTATCATTCTCTACAATCTCTGGAGATACTCTTTCATATTTTTGGACTGATAGGAGTGAAATGTAGCCGGGTGTAATAGTTTAAGTTCAAATATACCAAACTAAGACACCTTGTTTAGGCTTAGCCTTATTAGTCTTTATCTCCATCTTGTTCATTACCTCTATTGTATCTTTTGATAAGCCCATAATATCAATATTGGCATACAGCTCAATAGGTTTTGAACTACCTTTTGAATACACCTCCAACACGCTTTTACTTGATATACTCATAAGTTCAATCTCTTTGATGTCCTTCTTGACAATGTTAGTATAAGCTAATGCTTTCCTTAATGAGATTCTCTCCATTGCAGCATTGATAACTTTAATGATTGAAAGAAAGTATTTCTTATCATTCTCTACAATCTCTGGAGATACTCTTTCATATTTTTGGTGATAGGAGTGAAATGTAGCTTGTAATAGTTTAAGTTCAAATATACCAAACAAAGTGATCATGTCCTCATCCCAATTCTCGAGATTTCGGACTAGTTTGAGCTCAAATGTTTCCTGGAGAGGTTTCTATGACTTTCAATCCTGGAGAGGTTACTTTCTCAAAGTACTGATCATAGAATTTAGTCAAGAAGTGTTCATCTTTTGATTATTTTCATTTAAGCTTCCTGTTCTTCTTCAAAGTAGTAAATATTCTTTGTCTTCTTGATTGCATCGGGTTTGAAGAAATGAACTTGCATGGCTTAAACCTCTGTGTAGTATTTCATCAAAATTTCACCGCACTTTTATTTTGTTGGATTAATAAGTGACAGTTTATCCAACTCTTTCAAATCTTGGACTGGTAGTTTGATAATGCTTGAGTAAAAATGATAGACATCACATACAACATTTACTCGCTTAATCAAGAAGGCATCAAACACTTCATCATACTTCCACACAACTATTTTTACTTGGTTTTTAGAATCAGGAGCAATCATAGCATTTAACAACTCAGAGATTGATTATCCTTTCTACAATACATTTCTAACCAAGTCTCCAGTCGATCTAGCTTTATTGAATAATTGTTTCTGATCGAGAGAAACTTTATAAGCTTGTTTCTCTGATCCAGGAAACATCTTCATTAGCTCTTTTCTTTTTTCATACACATTGGTCTTTTGAGCCATCGACTTGATCTCTTATGGTTTCAACATCCGTGTCCACTTAATGATCTCCAAGTATTGAGGATTGTCAGTATCAAGAAAAATCATCTTGTTTGATTGCTTTTCAGTTGCTTGAAAACTTTTGACAAGATTCCTCAATGATTCACCTTGAAGTCTTTCAAGCCTCTTCCAAGGATAATTTCTAGCTTACAACCAAGATCATAAAGATAGAATACTCATCTCTTCTGGATCAGGATGGTGAAGTTCAGCGCTAGGCATCTCTTCTACATTAATGCTTTCTTGAAGTGGGTTCCACTCACCATGCTCAACCACTATTTTATTAGGATCAACTGGGGTTACTGACTCAGCTGATACACACTTCTCATACTCTTCATTTATCTGAGTAACAGTCAAGCCGTCCTAAATACTCTGTTATATTTCATCCTTACCAAAAATTATATCTGTCTTCAAAGTCAATTGGTATCTCCTCTTGAGTTGTTTCAGCTGGTGTGAAGTTTTGTTCAAAGTTAGCTTCATCAATGTCTTCATCTTCAAGAACTTCATCATACCATCCATCTTCAAACTCTTCTTCTATATCATAAAGAGCACCAATCTATTCTTGAACATGTTGCTCTTGCTCTTCCTGACTTTGATCTATCTTTTGTATTTTTAAGGATGATTCAGGTAATACTGGATCATCTACCTCATCAATTTTCCTTTTTCCCTTATCAACAACATGAGTTTCCTCAATGTTGATTGGATTGATTTCAGACACAATCACAATCTAATGAGAATCAGACTTTTGATTTATTTTTGTTTAGCTAACTCCTCTTTCATCACTTCATGTTCTTCAGTTAGCTTTTTGAATTTATCCTCCATTATTTCATAATCCCTTATCATCAACTCAAAGGTTTTCATGGTTTCATCTTTATCTTTCACCAAAGTAACAATCTCAGCATCCTTCATTTGAACAACTTCTTTAAGCTTCAAATTTTCTTCTTTCAATTCAGCAATTACCTTTTCTTGAGCTATATTGGTTTCTTTTAACTTTTCCAGCTCATCCACATCAATAATATCATTAGTCTGTACAGACATATTATGTGCTGTAGCAACTAGAATTTCTTCAACATCAACTACAGTGGTGCTTTGGAATACAGGCTCAGATAACATGGCATCTATGTAATCAAAATCAATGGTTTGATTTTGAACATTAGCATCTATTTCCTCATCACCTTGAGCTTTAGTCATAGCTTCATCTTGAGCAATTCCACCAGAAGTTCCTTCACCTACACCATGTCCCTCAGTAACATGATCAAAAGCAGTAGACTCACTATTATCTGCTTGATGTGACTCAGACGCACCATCAGCACCATCATCATCACTGTCACTTGATGAACTTTCATTAGCTTCATCATCATGATCACCTTTATCATCATCTTCATCATAAGATAAGACTTGAGGGACTTCATCAACTATATCAGCAGGATCCACTGGTTCACCTTCTATCAAATGGAAGTGATCTAAGTTGATATTCACATCATCATTGTAACATCCCTCATATGTTGGAACATAGGTACATTTGGAGCACCTGTGATCATGGCTAGTCTCTTATATGATATCTCAGTCATATTCTCAAGTTCCAAGACATCACCATCAACACCATAGACTTGGATATCTGGATATTCTTCATTTATTATCATTTGTAGGAACCTTGGATACATTAGATACTTGATCCTAATACGTTTTTCAAGGTTGAAGACAAATCCATTTAGAATCCAATTTGCAATATTGAATCATCTATTTGTAGTAATGGCAACTATCAGGGATGCAATGTCCACTTGAAATGAATTTCATCCAGCACTTTTTTTGGACATGCAATGCTGAAAGATGTAGCATAAAAGCTTCCAATGGTTATACACTCTTGCTCTGAAAAACTGAGTCTTCGAAAAGTGATCAGGGTGACCCATTTCCATAAATGTTTGTCTACATTCATTAAAGGACAACTTAGACAAATGATCAGGATCATTATGTCCCAATCTAAGAGCAAATCTGATAGACTCTTCTGGTACTTCAATCATTCTTTTATTTGTGATAAAACCTCTCACAACCTTTCTTCCATTATCATCTATTTCTACCGAGGTTGTGTTCTAGAATTTATTGATCAATCTTGAGTAGATCACATGCTTGTAACACATAGCATAAACATACTTTGTCCTCAATAAGAATCTAATCATCTCCTCATATGAGACAGCATCTTGAACATCCTCATCAAGCAAAGCAGCAACGTTATGCTTCAACTCAAATTTTAGATAAGCCACCTGCACAAATAAAAATAAGAAGGTTAGACACTTTGATTTTTTTAAACAATTTGATTTTGACAAATTTTGATTTAAATTTTAATGAATTGTTTTGTTCTAAACTTTTAATTTTGTTTTACATCAACTTGTGCTTAGACTTTTCTAGAAGTTTTAAAAATTCTGTCCAAATCATATTAAATACAAGTTGTTGTATGTTTGTTTTAAAACACACTAATCCAATTAACATTTTATCAAAATTATTTAACAATTAAATTTGTATGAATTTTTATTTTTTATTAAAAAAGCATTCAAATTCAAAAATGTTCATCTTCATCAATCGAACTGATGAAGAACAACCTTCAATCAAAGTTCATGGAATTGACTGTTCTATATATCAAAATGCTTGAAATCAAGTGTATATTAAAAATCTACGATCAATTTAAGTTCTTAGTTTCATTTTAAAGCAAAAATTTCATAATTTTCAAATTTTAGGGTTAGAATCAGTTACTAGAAATGGAATGATTTTAATTATGAACTTACGTTTTACAATCAAGTATACACACTATCGATCATAGTATTTCAGAACAGACAAGCAGATTAAGTGTAATGAGGTGAATCGAGTGTCGACTGTGTTCAGCGTTTTTGGGAGTGTGAATGAGTGAAAAATGAGATGTGTTGTTTATATACTAAGTGAAAATTCTAGGCGCATGAGCACTGTTTGTGCGCATGAGGTTAGGCACATGATCGAGCACTGTTCAGTCGCATAAGCACTGTTTAGGTGCAACGCACTGTTCAGGCGCATGAGACTATATGAAACGCCCACTTGGTGAATATTTTCACTTGAAACGTCTGGTACTATGTGGACGTATGAGCATGTTGAAAAGCCTAACACTTGACCATTTTTCAGACGTATGACAACTGTTCAGGCGCATGAGGATATGAAAAACGCCCAACACTTGTAAAATTTCTTAAACTCATCATGCTTCTACTTGGACTAATGGCCACTATTTAGACGCATGAGTTTACATACACTTGTATATTTTTCACATCTTTCACTGAATACTGTTTAGACATATTAGTACTGTTCACATACTAATATTCAAACAATTTTCATAATTTTGACTTTTTCCCAAAATTTACATTTCCTCAATTTTTAACTTTTATCATTTAAACCCTTTTATTTTTATTTAATTTTTCAAAATACAATTTACCTTTATTTTAGTCTCAAATTTAAACAAAATAGTCTCATTTACAAAATATGCAAGAAGCTTTTCCATTTGAAAAATTTTATAGGCTCATTTTTTCAAAATTTACAACAAGCTTTTCCACTTGAAAAATTTTATTGGCTCATTTTTTCAATATTTCCAAGAATCTTTTCCACTTGAAAATTTTTATAGGCTCATTTTTCATTATCAAAATTTTACATTATCAAACACACACATGTTTTGAACATTTAGCGTCATCCTTTCCATTTAAACATTTTATTTTGATTTTCTTAGAAACTCTTACTTTTATTACGCCCCCTAAACTTTTAAGTTTTACAAACTTAGAAGTTTCTCAAGTTGTCACAAGAAGATCACACTGATCATTGTTAAATTGCCTGCACACATAAAACATGCATAAAAAATTAAAGCAGAACAAAAAGCTAATATTTACAATAGAATCAATGTCTGTAGTGAGATCATATAAGTGAAGATCAGCACATTAAAATAAAATAAAGTGTAAATAGTCATAGATAATGATAAATCCTGATCAAGTGTGTTCAAGGTTAGTGATTTCACAGCAAAGGAGACACAAGATCTAAGGACAGACTATGAGTGTTTTTGACAAAAGAATCATCTCACTTACCTTTTCAATTCTTGGATTGATTAGGGTAGAATTATATATGACACGACGTGACTCATACAAAGACTTAGAGAGATCAACTATCATCAAGACATGCAAGAAAGCACAAATTCTCCACTTATTACCTGACATATATTCATAACCAGAGATCATGTTAATAATTTAGCAAATAATTATCATGGATAAACCATTTGATAAACTCTAACCATCAATTTGAATAGGTTGTGCACATTGGCATCTTTTGCATCAAAGAAGAATATCTAGCTCTATAATCACTTATAAAAGAGGATATCTCGTCACTTCAAGTCTATGATGACTCATAACAAAGAAGTGAGACGATGCTTGTAACAGATCTCATGGTTAGTCATATCACCACCAGGTGTGAGTGTTGTAACTTTACAAGCAATCAATCTGATAAGCTAATAGTACCCATTAGTACTAAGATGAACACACATTCATGCATTGATGATTTAGTTTAATCACAATAATTTAATTTTTCAATATAGTAGCATGAGATTATCTACACATCACATCTAATCATGTCAGACTTTATTGTCGATTGAAATATGAACTAATCTCACTAATGTACTATCATTTCTCACATGTGGCAAAACTAGATTCATTCCTAAAACATGAATTAACAATGAAAGACTCTATTTTTGTAGTTTTTGTTTTATATTTTTATCTTTGATTTTGAATTTTCTAATTTTGTATTTGGTTTTTCTGTAAAAAGAAAACAAACACACACAAACTACAATCAGGCAATTAACTTTGATAGTTTATCTTGCTATGACCTTTTGGATAAGGAAGGGTTCTGATCATGTTAAGACTCAAACAACTAAAAATTCTCAAAAACCAGTTTTACAGATGGTTATTAAGACCAATTAACTCCACTAAGTACTCAAATCGTCCTAGTAAGAAGACTTTAGTAAATAGGTCTGCCAACTGTTTTCAGTTGCAATTTGAATCAAGATGATTAACCTCTTTCAGTGTTATCTTTGAGAAAATGATATCGAATTTAGATATGTTTTGCTTTTGAATGTTGGACCGGATTAGCTGTAATGAACATAACAGGAAAATTATCAATGTAAATTGGTGTTTTAAGAAAATTGAACCCATAATTCAGCAGTTGGTTTTGTAACCAAAGAATTTAGGAACATCCTGCTGAAGCAGCTATGTACTCAGCTTCTGCGGTTGATACAGAGACATTTGTTTGTTTCTTGTATTGCCACGAGACTAATCGGGGATCTAAAAACTGACATCCACCCGTTGTAGATTTTCTATCTTGACAACATCCTCCATAATCACTATCAGTATATCCATGTAACTCAAATCATAGATCTGTATAAGGTTTGGTCAATTGATTTTCCTTTTGGATCAGGCTCACTCTTGGAGTTTACATCATCTGGAGTTCATATGGACTGACAATCTTTCAGTTTGAATTTCTTCAAGAATTTGTCAACAAACTTCTCTTGATTGATGAATATACCATCTGCAGATTGTTGAACTTGTAGTCCAAGAAAGAAATTGATTTCTCCTATAGAACTCATTTAAAATCGAGACTTCATGATTTCTTCAAATTCATTGAACATCTTTGAACTTGTAGAACCAAATATGATATCATCAACGTACACTTGCACACATAAGAGATCATCAACATCCTTCTTCATGAATAAAGTTGGATCGATTTTCCCTCTTGTGTATCCATATTGGATTAAGTGTTGTGACTGTGGGATTCTTTGTGCCCAAGACACATAGAACATTGATGTGGTTAGTACGTCATGATCCATGTCGGGTCATACCCAATAACAAGTTTAGCAAACACCAATAAATATTTAATTGATGATATGATCATGCAATTAAATAATTACACCAATTTAGAAAATGGGTTTTCTAAATAAATTGTATATGAGATAGAACAACTTATAAGGATATTTTGTATATGGACATTATTTGTAATGTTATTTAAGATGGTTAAATAACATCAAAATAATAGTGTGTGTATAAGTTATATAATTAAAAGGATAATTAGGCAACTTATTATGTAACTAGTTAAATTAAAATGAGTGATAAAAATTAGGGGGAAAAACTGTAACTCCAGGATCAACAAACTTGAATCAAATCATGAAGAATTAGATCAAAATATGATAATCACAATCAAAACCCCTTTGATCTTCAGTTAGATCGCAAATGATATCTTTACAAGTAATCCCTCAATCAATTGGTCATGCAACCATTAACCAATTCTAATTACAATTAGGCTATTTATAGTCTAGACTAACTTTCACTATTTACATTTAGCCCCCTAGACTATTAAACTTGACTAAAACAAGACTAAAACAAGATAAAATATATTTTGTTCACACAAAATATATTTAATACAATAAAGTCTCAAACACAATACATCTTCAATATCTTCACTCGGTTCTTCGTCTCGAACTCGACGTTTGACTTTTCTGTTGACTTTGACTGAGACGTTGACTTTTGTTAACTTTGACTATATTGATAATATAGACTATCTTGTATAGCTCCAACAATACTCCCCCTTAGTCTATCATTATCAACGTCTTCATACGAATTCAGCCCCGGGAAGTCAACTATAGAAAGATCTTCAAATTGAAGCTTTCTGAATCTGATGAGAAATATTATTTATCTTATAAGCTCCCCCTTATATGCTCTCCCTTTTTCAGTGCATCCTTTCTAAAGATACTGGAACAACTTTCCCAATTCTCTAATCTCGAGTGCTTCAGAAGATGTAGGAGGAGGATTCCTAGCTCTGTATCTTCTACAAACTTGAAAAACAGATTCTCTTGTCTGGTACACTGCTCAACTGATGATCGGCCATCACTTGTAGTAAAAATCTGAAACACATTCTTAAACACAATCTCGACATTTCTAATTAGATCATTTCATTTTAACAAAATAAACCCGTGTTTATCTTTGTGTGAAAAACAAGCGAACTCGTGTTCGTTTATGCGCAATTTCTATGAAATATATGAAAAATGATAAAGTTGTAACAGCATAATATGGAAGACCTAAATTAATATTAAAATGAAAATTTATTATATTAAATTTTTTAATTTTATTTTAGAGTAAACTGCCATTTTCGTCCATGTTGTTTGCTCAGTTTTGTCATTGTCATCCAAAAACTTTTTTTTTCACCTAGGTATCCTCAAGGTTTCTAAAAATTACAGTTTTCATCCACGACATCTATTTACCCTGTTTGTTCAGGGTATTATTGTCTTTTAATTTTTTTAATTTTTTTAATCCTTTATTAAACCTCCTCTTTTTAATCCTATTGCCTTATATAAACACATCTTATGATCTTGTCGATTTCTTTGCCTCACACTAGTTTAATCCCCTTAAATCTTCAACTTTTTCATAATCCCCACATATCGATCTTCATCAAGTTCAAATCTTTTCCATCTAAACCCAGATCAAATCACAAATTCAACCCAGATTTCAATGTTTCTTCAAGAAATCAAACTCCAATTCCATCTTTCTTCGTGGGGATCTGTTAATCGATCCGTGTGATTTCACTTCTGCAACTTGACATCAAGGGTAAGGTGGAGGTAGCAGCGGCGGTGGTAGGTGCCGCCGCGGTGTCTGTGGCGGCGGTGGTGGTTGTCCACCACCGGATGCAAAACTATGGCAAGTGGGCAAAAGCAATGGATATATTGAGGGGGTTTGAGATCAACTGTGAAACTCCGATTGCGAAACTCCGGCAGGTTTCCGACGCCATGACCATCGAGATGCACGCCGGACTTGCCTCCGACGGTGGCAGCAAACTCAAGATGTTAATCAGCTATGTTGACAATCTCCCCACTGGGTATACATACATACATATAGATATACATATACATATATATAGATATATACGCACACAGTTTATAGTATATCTATTCAATTTATTGATTGCTATTGATTATTGAATGCTGATGATGAATGTTAATCATTTACTGAATTTACGAGACTTGCTTTGAAGTGTGAGGCAAAGGGGGAGGTTTAATAAAGGATTAAAAATTAAAAAAAACATTAAAAGACAATAATACCCCTAAACAAACAGGGTAAATAGATGTCGTGGATGAAAACTGCAATTTTTAGAAACCTTAAGGATACCCAGGTGAAAAAAAAAGTTTTTGGATGAAAATGGCAAAACTGAGCAAACCATAGGGACGAAAATGGCAGTTTACTCTTTATTTTATGTATATATTTTTATATTTTTTGTATTTGTGTGTTATTTTTTTTAATTACCGAGAACTGAATCGATCATGAGGTCACATCCTCAAGATATACTTTAGCACAAAGATGAATTTAATCATCGACCAGCAATGAGATCACACTGATAACTGGATCTAATCACAGTCTTTGAAAGATTTTGAAATTCTCAAACATATCAATAACGATTGCTGATATGTTTGTCCACTTAAACCCATGCCCTATCTTTTTCAACAAGCATCAGATGATTCGTTAAGGTTCGATTAAGCACGTTAGAATGCTAGGACCCCACAATGATTTGGCAAAAACCATCACCCAACCTCAGGATTTCTTGAATTTTATTACGATCTTTATGGAACAAAGCTTATGCATTAGTGTGCAAGTGATTATCAATAGAATATTGTACTCTGTGATGAATTCATCGTTAGATGATTTGACACAACTTAGATCAAAATGGTGAGAGCTCCAGGTCTATACTCACGTATAACAAAGGAGATGACCATTTAATCATGTGTCGATGAGAGCTCCAGGTCAGTACTATCATAAAGCAAAGGAGATCATCACTCCAGGTCAGTACTTCCGTACAGCAGAGGAGATTAGCACAAACACAAGACACATAAATACACCAAACATGGCAAAGAGATAGAGATATAGCTTATATGATTTGCATCATGGTGGGTGAAAGATCAATTCTCAATCCAATTTTTGTCGGGACTCAGTTTTCGTGCAGGCCAAAATGATTGCGTAAATCCAAACATCCTTAAGCATATATTTAATTTAAATCATCATGCTGCTGTCTGCTTTATTCTTCAGGCTGAGTCTACCAAGCATATCATTAAAGAATCTGTTTGTTTTTCTATTATTTGTACTTAAAAATAAGATGTAAATCAGATAACAGCATCAGTTCCTATCATTTCTCATTTTAAAAAAAAGTCATGCAAAAAAAAGCATTTCAAGAAGATATACAATCATTTCTCAATCATCTCGAATCAGGTTCTCAGTTCTCTTTTCATTTTTATTTACTTATACTCTCCCCCTAATTTTTATTTTTGCAAACTTATTTTTTATTTAATTTTTTTATTTTTATTTTTTATATATATATATTTTTTTAATTTTTTAATTTTTAATTTTTTATAAAATTTTACAAAATAAAAAATTATTAAAGAAGGTCTTCCAAACTACACCGATTATCAAGATAAGAAATGAATTATCAAGAAATATGCAGTGACTGTGAAGTGAGAACTGTGAGAATGTAGATAAAAATCTAGATTGTGATATAATACCATGACCTTAACCTGTTTGTGCCACCTCAAATTTGAATTAGGAACAATCTCTGTCAGTAAATCGGATTATTAACAGTCCTCCTAAATTGTTCCTGCACTCATAAACATATTAGTTAGAAAGAGGAACCCAGGCCATCGTAGTCCTAGAAGTTCCTTTTTCATCAAGATAAGTAACAAGCTTCTGCATATAACCGTTGAAACAATTGGCGATGCTGTATCCTTCTTTTTAATTTTCCAAATTTGTTTCGGTTCAATTAACTTGGATTTGAATGAATTAAATTTGGAAATCATTTTCTGTTTAAGACCAGAAGGAAAAGAATTTGGTTTTGAAGCTTCGGTCATTTTCATCTTTGTATCATGTGAAATCGGCTTCACATGAAAAGGTTTGGATGTAGGGTTTTTCATCCAACCATTGAAAGATGTGTGTTGTTTACCTCTTGATCCAGAGAAGCAACCCGTGTTGCCTTTACCGTCTGGAACATTCTTTTTAGACTTACATTCGAAGAAGCAATTTGTTTTGCCTTTACCATTCGTAGCAAGCCTTTGAGGACATTTCTTTACCACATGAACTTCTTTTCCACACTCAAAACAAGCCTTGAATGGCTTTTGATGCTCGACTGAACCGTGTGATGCAGGTGAGGATGAGGATTGCTTTGAGCTTGTAGCAAATTCTTGCTTGTTTTGGCATTTGCTATGTTGAACAGGGAATGAGATCTTCACTGATTGAGTGAGTTGTTTTGAAGTTGGAGACGAGATTCGTATTGGTCTTAATTCAACTTTTGAAATCTTTTGAGACTTGACAATGTCAGGAGATATGTTGATCTGTGAGGAACCAAGACGCTCCTCTGTGTTTGATTCATCATCTGAGCTTACCCAGTCTCGTATACATAAATCTGCTTCCAAAGGATCTTGATTGACACCTCCTATTATGTCGGCTTCGGTTATAGGATTTTGATTTCCTAACGATTCAATAACTGTTCCTTCTTTGACAAACCTGATAGGAACAAATGAAGGAATGTTACCTGTTTTGTATTTGTTGAAGAAGGTTAGAGAAGCAACTGATATTGATTTTGGAGCATCAGAGGTAGAATAGTCATTAATCTTCTTATCAGACCCCTGCCTGAGAGATCCTAAACCTACAGGAGAATCTTGCACATCTCTAACCCCTTTAAGATTAACATTGCGTAAAACCTGCATTTAAACTATTAGTTTCTGCAGCTTCAATCAAATCATTAGATGGATGAGGTTGAGGCATAGGAGAGTAACAATGGGTGCTAGGAGGAGGATAGACGTATGGATTTTCACCACAACCCACTCCTGTTTTGATCCTAGCTCCCCTTTGTTTACACAGTAGCTCTTCCTGTTTCACTCCGGATATGGTCCATCTATCAAGCTTTGTTTTAAGCTTGCTTGTTTCAAATTCAGCCAAGGTGACTCTTTCGTTTAAAAGATTAATTTCAACATTTCTTTCAAGAATAGTTCGTTTTAAATGACCATTTTCCTTTAAAGCTTCATTTAATTTTATGACATACTTGGCTTCATTCTTTTTAAGTTCCGCGTTAATGGTGGTTAATTCCTTTTGTTTATCTAAAAGTAACCTGTTAGCTTTATACACACCAAATAACCGATTTTTGCAAGTAGAAGAACACATATCCTGAACTGTCTCATGTGGAAGTCCCATGACAATTCTTTCAGCTTCTAAGGCTTTCTCGCAGTTACAGACCCTTGTGTTTCTTTTATGTTCCTCTTCCTAGCCTTTAGCGTCTCTTCATCCTCAGTTTTGTTCTTTCCTTCATCATTTTTCTCATCTTCATTAGCATCAGTTCTCTCACAAACATGTTCACTTCCATTACCAGCTCTCAAAGCTTCACAATTCTCTTTTACAGTCTCTCTGATTTCAGCAGTTTAATCAGAATGAATTTCCATCGACTTCAACCTCTCAATTAATTTGTAATCAAGAAAATTTCTTCGCTTGATATCCAGCTCAGCAGATTTCAGCTTGTTGATCACATCTATTAACTTGTAATCAAGAAAATTTCTTCCTTTTTTAAGCATTTTAACCTGAGAACTCCACTCGGGTGGAGGAGATTTAAGAAGCTGTTGAACTTGTTCATAGTTGGTGAGTTGGGGGTCATGCTTCTTCAGATTATTTGCCACAGATATAAACAAAATCAAACAACTTTTCATTCTTCATACCTGCTTTAAAGTCTTCTGAAGATAAGATTTTATTAAATATTTTGAACAACTAAACGACCAAAAAATATCTTTCCCAAAAATTTTAAAATAATTCTCTCCCGGGAAAAATATTTTTGTTATTTTAAATGTCACGCTAGAAAATCTTAGCAACTGGGGTCAAGCTGATTTTTTTATGATCCTAACTTTGTTAGTCCTAACTTGACTATTTAGCCTAATAGTTAATCCAATTGTGTGAGAAAACCCAGCCCATACAACAATTATTTTAAAAAAATCAGCCCAATTTGCTTAACCCAATTGAAAACCCAATTTTACACAACCCAGCCCATTAACACATATAAACCCAAACCCAACCCTAACTTCCACACAAAACACACACTTAAGTGTGTTATAGAGAGAGAGAGGTCGGATGAAACCCTTTCTAGGGTTCCGGCGAGTATGTCGGCGAGCCGCCTTTCCAACGAGTTTTCCGGCGGATGGAAAAAATTTTTCGGCTATCTTTGACAGAAATTACCCGTACCCCCACTAAACTCAACCTCCAGATTCCAATGGTGGCCTCGGTTTGCTCTGAAACTCAATAACGAAGGAGATATGGAGGAGAGAAGTTCGCAGCGGCTAGGGTTCCGGCGAACTTTTCCGGTGAGTCATGAGGCTAGCTATACATCATCTTCTTCCATTCATCATGCTGGTTCCAGTGGTGGTCTTGATTTGCTGAGATTCGTATTGGTTGAAAAGATATCATTCGATGAAGTTGGCGATGGCTAGGGTTTGCCCGCTGCGTTTTTCAGATGTTCGGACGGTGCAGGGAGGTCGCGGTTGCAGTTGGCTTGGGTGAAGTGTTCGCGAGTGGTTGGGGTCGACGATCAATGGGTGATGAGATGGGGTTTGTCGGGTGAGGGGGCTACGGGTGAAGGTGGGGCGATGATGGTTATGGTGATTGTGATGTGGGTTGGTGAGAGTGATCTCGGGTTATGGCTGTTGGTACGGTGGTTATGGAGGGTTGGAGGTTCCATCAAGGATGGTTGAGTGGCTGCTGGTGGTGGTTGCTGTAGGTTTGGGTGGTGGTGGTAGCGGGTGTTTGTTTGTTTTTTTAAAATTTGGTAATTTCGCTGATTATGAAGTAATTTTGCAGAATGATTCTTATAGTTTCACAACCCCTTTTGTTTTAATGTCGCTGATTTTTTTTCTTTAATTTCGCAGGTTAGTTTCACTGGAATTGTTGCAGTTTCACCGGAGTAAGTAGTTTCGTCGGAAAACTAGCGAAACTGTTAGTTTCGGCTGTAATTTCACTGGAAACTTTGAACTTTTGTTCAGAATGGAGCTAGTTTCGCTGGATGAAGATTTGAAGCTCTCAAGAACACCAAGAACACACACACTAGTGTGTGTGAGAGAAAATCTCAGATCTGAAATTTTTCTTTGAAATTCTTGTATAAAATATGTTATAGATCAGAAATATATGTTGTATATCTTCAGATTTGTAATAGATTGTTGTAGATCTGATGAATTGACTCTGTTTGGGATGAAATTTAAATTTTAGATCTACTTTCACTCTCTAAACCCCCAGTTTCTCTCTCTAAAATTATGATGAACACCTTCAAAAATCAGCAACAAATTCTTCTAATCTTCAATGCATTTGATCTAATAAGGCTCTGATACCAAATTGTAACTCCAGGATCAACAAACCTGAATCAAATCATGAAGAATTAGATCAAAATATGATAATCACAATCAAAACCCCTTTGATCTTCAATTAGATTGCAAATGATATCTTTATAAGTAAATCCCTCAATCAATTGGTGCAGGATCGTTTGATGGTCACTCAGCAGAAGGTTTTTCTCTCAAACTCACCTTGAACAACACTCAGCCAGAGTCTATGAAGAGTTGATCACAATATATCAAGTAACAAGCAGTAAATAAACACAGGATGTAAATTTTAAAGGTACTTTTATATATTGCTTCTCAACTCAAAGGATTACGAGACTCTTGGAGTCAAATCACTTATCTAATGAGTTACAAGGAGAAGATATATATAATACTACCTACAGCCGGATATACTTTGATACCAGCTGGAAACCTCTAACCAAATATCTGTACTACAAGACTATAGGTGAGGTATCTTAGACATTTTGGCTAAGAGTTGGTAGTCAGGACATGTCCCTTACTTACCTTTTGTCACCAACTAAAGTTGGTAACATGTATTATCATAAAAAGGTGAACAGTAGAATAAAGTATGGTCAACAACATGGCTCTTTAGAAAGATGCCATGCTGTATCAGAGGTCTGCAGCGGACTGTCAGGGACCATACTTATATCTACTGGACATACAATGTAATCCGAAGGATAAAAGTGCTTCGGAAGAATAACTTCTTTTGAAGCCACTTATACTTCGGAAGACTGCTTCTTCCGAGGCTTGGAGTCTTCTTTGTCTTCGGAAGCAGACTTTGTCTTCAGCTCTTTCTTCAGACTTTGTCTTCGGAAGTCTTCAGATTTTGTCTTCGGTAGTCTTCAGACTTTGTCTTCAGCTCTTTCATCAGACTTTGTCTTCGGAAGCTTTCAGACTTTGTCTTCAGCTCTTTCATCAGACTTTGTCTTCGGAAGCTTTCAGAGTTTGTCTTCGGAAGCTTTCAGACTCTGTCTTCAGGTCTTTCATCAGACTTTGTCTTCGGAAGCTTTCAGACTTTGTCTTCAGCTCTTGGCTTCAGCTGTTGTCTTCAGCTGTTGACTTTAGCTGTTGTCTTCAGCTGTTGACTTCAGCTGTTGTCTTCAGCTGTTGACTTCAGCTGTTGTCTTCAGCTGTTGACTTCAGCTGTTGTCTTCAGCTGTTGATTTCAGTTGTTGTTCTTCAGACTCTTGGAAGATCTCATGCTTGGCTTCGGAAGCCTTTGAATGTAGCACCAAGATGACCATGTGAAGTGGTTTTGGTTGCACCAGCCTCATTATGACCCAACAAACTCCCCCTAGGCTGATGCTACCAAAACTTCACTTCCCTCTTCTTCTCAAAACTCTCAGCACCATTGAAAGTAAGTGTTTATCAGTTTCTTCATTCTTTCCTGATGTGGTGCTAAGGAGCTTGTACAAATCCTTGGTAGACAAAACCTCCACTCTGTCACCTTGGATTATGTGTACCCTTTGTTGTGGCCGTCTGAAAAGAGTTAGTTGATGGGAACTATAGTCATATTCCCATCTAACTATTGGTTCCAATATCGGACCTTCCACCATCTATAGGAAGGTTGTGCCTTTGGTGGTTGGTCTTTCCTTGTCTTCCGATCTTTTCAACTTCAACTCTTCTTTAATCTTGGCTCTTGTATTCAGTTCAGCCAAGTGGAGACCGCGGATATGATTTCTAATGTGTGCAGCAGTCCCAGAGTTGGAGGGATTGGAGAATGGCTTTTCTGCAAGCTCAGCAATGTCAAATCTGCTGAGATGCAATAGAGAAGTGGCATTAAGCCTGTTGGTTTCACCATTCTCCCTTTCCATAACAAAGTTGTGAGAAGGTTTATCGAACCTCCACTGGATTATAGCTTTCCTAGGTCCAGGAGATTGACTAGAAATCCTGTCCTCTTTCCTTGTATCCAGTAGAGTCACCAGTTTCCTTCTTAGTCTCTTCTCTTCAGCATTGAGGGTATCAGAGTTGAGACCAAGAAGTCTTGCAGCCTGGCCCAAGGTATCTCTAGGCAACTCAAGAAATCTGCCTAGGGTGAGGGAGTTTGAAGAGTTATCAACATAGGTGATGTTGATAAGGTCTCCCTCACAGGAGATGCTGCTCATAGTGATGCAGTTGATGAGCCTAGTCTTGAACTCCTTTATTTCCTCAAAGGAAAGATGTTGAGGGGGCTGTGGGGATGGTCTTGGTTTTTGTTGGGTAGGTTTAGGTTTCGTGGTTTTAGGTTGTGTTTTGGGTTTTAGGATGGGAAGTTTGGGTGGTTGAGGTGATGTGATAGATTTGGGTAGAGTTGTGGGTTCAGGGGTGAAGGTTTCATCAGTGGGTTCGGTTTTGATGGGAAATGGGATTGGTTCTTCTGGTGTGGGTTGTGGTTTAGTAGTTGGCTGTGGTTGAGTGGCCGGGGTGAAGACCATTCTCTATCCCCTCCTGTACATCTCCTTCCTTTTCCCCATACGGATGTCAGCTTTTATTTCATTGACTATCCGCTGGAGTGTCCTTTCGGACATAGGTCCCACCTGCCTACCAGAGAAGCCATGAGCCCGGAGATAGTCTTTCATCCAGGCTTTGTCATTGGACTTCTTTGTGGCAGTGACCTCCTTTTCTTCCTCCCTCTGCTTCCTCTCCTTCAACTTCTCCCTGGCAGCTTTCTTCCTTTCCTTCTCCATTTCATCCTGCTCTTTGTTGTGGAGCAGCAGGATCATGTCATCATCAAGTGGAGATAGTTCCGGAAGACTAAAACCTCTTGAGAGTAGGAATTTAATCCTAGCCTCTCTCAGCTGCAGGGCTGCTTCCCTTTGTTCCTTTTCTTCCTTCTCCAAGGCCAACCTGGCTTCTTCTTCTTGCCTTAGCCTGGTTGACTTCTCCAAAGTTACCAACTCCTCTAGTGGTAGCAGGAGTACTTCCTCATTGGCAACTCCTAAGCTGATGAGCTGGTCAATGAGTGTTGTCCTTCACTTAGTGTTGATTTCCTCCTGATTAGCTGCAGCTTCCTTAGAGCTTGCAGCTAGCAGCTTATCAGCAGGAAACCTACCCTTCTTCTTGAGCTTTTCAATTCTTTCCTCTTCCTGAAGCTCTTCCGTAGTCAATTTCCTTTTGACTTTGTCTTTGGCAGAGCTGGACTGTGGTGGTTCTTGGACAGAGGGTTCAGATTGAGAGAGAGGTTCAGCTGGTGTTTGGGATGGAGGTATATCAGAAATGTCCTCCCTGCTCACCTCAGATGCTATTTCAGCAATAACATCTGTGATGGTCAGTTCCTCGGACATTTGGAACAAACCTTCCGCAGCTTCCATCTCAGCTTCGGAAGACTTGTCTTGTTCTTCCGAAGCTTCAATGTCAGCTTCGGAAGTTTCAGCCTGAGCTTCGGAAGAAGAGGCTGCTGCAAGTTCTGTCCCATTTGTTTTAGTTACTGGGCCATCAGTCCCCATTTCCCCTTCGAAGTTAATCTCAGGTTCCATGTGGACCTTAGGTTGACCAACTTCTTTCATAGTGGTAGAAGGTGCAGTTAGTCTTTGAAGCTCCTCAGCCCCCAAAAAAAAGTGTGGTGTCAGGGCCGGGCTGGTCTAAGGAGGATCTCAATACAAACTTTGTGAAAAGTCTGTAGAGATCATGAAGCATCTTTGAGTCAATCTCTAGAAATGATTGAGATGACTCAGGTAGTGTGATGAGTTGGGAAGTAAAGGACTGGGTCTGTGGTTCCTCAGATGTTTGTCTCTGAACTTTCTCCCCCTTTTTGGTAGCATCATCTTGAGAGCTAGATGAGCTAGAGGAAGAAGTCAATGAGACTTGAATAGGTACATGCCTAACAGACCTCTCCGTCTGTTTCTCAGCTAGTTTAGCCTTGAGATTGTTAATCTCAAGTTACTGAGTGGCAGTCCTTGATTCTAAGATCCTCACCTGTGATTCCAGATTGGAGACCATAGAAAGCAAGTACTGAAGTGTGAGTTGCATACTTCCCTCATCTTCATGTGAAGAATCACGGGGAGATGAGATAACATACCAAGTATGCTCAGTCTCACCACCAGATATGGCTTCTTGGCACCCTAGATACCTTTGCTCAAAGTCATCTCTTTCATAGATGTCAATGGGCAAAGTTGCCATAGACTCAGTCCTAATGATTTTACCACTGTCCTGAGAGCTCAATGAGAGACTCTGAGTAGTGGCAGTTGAGCCTACATGAGTCCCTTCCACATCAGTGGGACTCACCTCAGTAATTGGTTGCTGATGAGGGCTAGAGACAAGGGATCTCTCTTGGCTCTGTTGATCTTTTAGAGGGTGTTGTAGATCAACTTCATGGCCATGGAGAGATGTAATCTCTGCATCAGTGCGGAGTAAAAGGTCAGTGAAAGATAAGGAGGTTAAACCTACTGACCCGGGACCTAGATCAATATCTACAGGCATTGAGCCTATGGTGGGGCTGTCCCTTGAAGGCTGCACAGGGGAGTGTAAAGATTCACCCTGTGGGATTAAGGCTTGGTGTTCGGGCTCTTGGGTTTGAGACTGAGGAGGCTCAAAACCCACATTGATTGGGAGCCCATGATTCCACTCTAGCCATTTTGGTTTGAACTGGAGGAGCTTGTTCAATCAGAGTAGATTGAACAAGGGTTCGTTTGGGACGTCTCTGGTATGTAATTTTGATGGGTAAAGAAGCTGTTGTTGGCATTGTGGTGGAGGTTGCTGGTGTGGGTTCATCACCTGTGGGGATAACAGGGATGTCACCAGGAGCTATGCGCTCAGTCATCTCTGGAGGTAATGGAGTGTACCTTCCAGTGAAGTTGATGGAAATCTTCTTCAATGTTTTGAAGATGGTAGGTCTCACTTGGGGAACAGTAAGAGCAGCTGCACAGACAAGCTTGCTCGGTTCCAGCTCACAGTTAATTATGTGTTGAATAAATCTGGGATACATGAAAAATGTATCCCTTCTCAGATTGCCGATTAGGTTGGTCAACACAAATCGTGGGCAGTTGAAGCATTGACCTCTCACCAACCCATGAACTAGGCATCCCAGTACATATGGGATTTGATCCCATCACCCTGACTTGTTGGATAGGCAGTGCAGAATAATGTGCAGCAGGAATTTCCAATGATAAGAGAAGTTAAACTTGTAGACAGTTGACCTGCTCACATCCCTACCATATCCCATTAGGATGTAGGTGCTAACCACGTCTTCTTTGGGGAACTCAGTTAAAGCCCCATCATCATGAAGCTCGAGATGCTCCCTGATGAGTTGTTCAGTGATGATCAACTCCTGTCCGCAAATACGTGTTCTCAGGACGCGAACCCCATTGAGAACATCAGCTTGACCGTTACTCCAGAATTCAGTCATGTGGTTGGAGTACACGGTGGGGTTGACAGTAAGCGTCGTGAGGTAGGTGGATTCAGTAAGAAAGGTGATGATTTGGGTGAAGTCGGCATCTCTTGACGAATCAAGTAATGCGACTTGGTTGTGCTGAGGGTTTAGCGCCATTGCAGAGAAAGTAAGCTTGAATTTGGGTGAAATTGCAGGTTTGACAGTGAAGGGAATAGTTAGGGCAGTAAATTGGTAAAAGAAGATGAATTTGATCAGTCTAGATTATTTAAAGGGGATGAATTGTGGTAGTGGCGGTAATAGGGTAACTGTTTTGGGGTTACTGTGGGTGGTATGGTGGTTTACGGTGGAGAAATGACAGTGGCGGCAAGGGATAATTTTAAATAATCTAACCATCATAAGCAAAATCTTTACCTTTTACAGAGTGGGGCCCAAAAGATATCCGTTACATAGTAAAGCCTTTACTTCCGAATGTAAAACATTTCCGAAGGTAATTGTCTTCCGAAGGCAATTTCTCTTCCGAAGCAAGGCATTGCTTCCGAAGGTAAAATTGCCTTTCCGCATGGAGAGTTATACAAGCTTCGGAAGTAGATCTGATGTAAAATCAATCGCTTCTTCCGATACCAAAAACTCTTCCGAGAAGAAAATTTCCATTGAGGAATTTGGCTTCGGAAGATATTCAAGAATATCTTCCGAGAGTTAATTCCTCTTCGGAAGGAATTTACACTTGGAATAATTTAAAGATCTTTTGTAACAGGGCTTAAATTTTATTGACACAAGACATTACACATTTAAAAAGCTTTTCAAAAGAGGTAGTTAATCAATGTTTATCATCCCAATAGCTGATATGAGATACTTAAATCTTTATTCATCAAATGCCTTTGTGAACAAATCAGCATATTGTTCATTTGAGTCCACTTTGATTAACTTTATCAGATGTTTCTCATGAATATCTCTAATGAAATGATACCTGATATCAACGTGCTTTGTCTTGGAGTGCTTCACCGGATTCTCAATAATGGAGATAACACTATTGTTGTCGATATGTATAGGAGTAGTCATGAAGTTGAATCCATAGTCTAACATCTGATTTTGAATACATAGCAGTTGAGCAAAGCAGCTAGCAGCAACAATGTATTCAGCTTCAGCAGTTGATGTAGAGACACAGGATTGTTTCTTGCATTGCCATGAGATAATCCTTCCACCAAAAACTGACATCCTCCTGATGTTGATTTCTTGTCAATGTTGCAGCCACCATAGTCACTGTCAGAGTATCTATAGAGATTGAATGCACTATTTTTTGGATACCAGAGTCCTAGTTTAGGTTCTCCTTTGAGGTATCTGAGGATTCTCTTTGCAGCAGCTAGGTGAGACACCTTGGGAGCAGCCTGATATCTTGCACAAATGCATGTGGCAAACATGATATCTGGTCTACTAGCAGTGAGATACATCAGAGAACCAATGATTGCTCTATATTGATGTTGATCAGTATCCTCCCCCTCAAGGTTAGGGCAAAGATTATGGTTTCTGGGTATGGGTGTCTTGGCTGGTTTACAGTCCTTCATTTCAAATCTATCTAAGATGTCTGAGACATACTTAGATTGACTTATAAAGAACCCTTCCTTCATCTGTTTCACCTGAATTCCAAGGAAAAAGTCCATTTTTCCCATGGAACTCATTTCAAATTTCTGCTTCATAATGCTCTCAAAGTCCTTGCACATTTGGTCATTTGAAGAACCAAATATGATGTCATCAACATAGACTTGTACAAGCAAAATGTCTTCTCCAGACTTCCTAATGAAGAGAGTCTTGTCAATGGTACCTCTAGTGTATCCATTCTTCAGGAAAAACTGAGACATGGTCTCATACCACAGCCTAGGTGCTTGGTGCAGCCCATATAGAGCTTTATCCAGTTTGCACACATAGTTGGGGTGCTGTGGGTCTTCAAATCCTGGAGGTTGACATACATAGATTTCCCTATCTATATCCCCATATATAAATGCACACTTGACATCAAGTTGGTAGACTGTGAAGTTCTTGGATGCAGCATAAGCAAGGAAGATCCTAACTGCCTCAAGTCTTGCAACAGGTGCAAAGACATCAGTATAATCGATTCCTTCCTCTTGGGTATACCCTTGAACTACTTATCTTTCCTTGTTCTTGATAGTCAAGCCTCTATCATCTTTCTTGTTTCTGAACACCCATTTAGTGCCTATGGGTACTTGACCAGATGGAAGTGGGCATAGATTCCTGACAGGATCTCAGCCTCTCGGTTGATCAATTAGATTATGTTTGCAGCGGATTTAGCACATTAATTAGCAATTAAAGCAAGAACATAAAAGATATTTCAAATTAAAGCATAAACATAGAGAGAGAAGAGTTCTGCGAAACAATTAATGTTCTATTGGTCGCACATTTCGGCAATTAAAACTGTATGGTTACCCATCCTTTTATAGGCGGCAAAAGGATGGGTTGATGTCCTTTTTCTGACATCACTGAATATTCAAATTACAACTGACAAAAACATAAAACTACTGAAGATGTCAACAACTGACATCTTACAAAAGTTCCTAAGTGCTGACAAAAGTAAACTACTGAAATCCTACAACGACTGAAGAACAAACTCTTCAGTCGTTTATAACTACTGATACTATAACAACTGAAGAACATGCTCTTCAGTTGTTGTACAACTACTGAAATGAAATAAACTACTAAAAAAAAAACCACCACAACAACTGAAGAAGACTTCTTCAGTTGTTGTGACAAACTCTGAGTCTTCAGTACTTGGTCTTCAGACTTTGCTTCAGATGATATAACAACTGATGACTTCAGTAGATATCATCAGTTGTTGTCTTCAGTCTTTGTCTTCAGACTTTGTGCTTCAGTACAAGGTCTTCAGTTCTTCAGTTCTTCAGCTTTTGATTCTTCAGTACTTGTCTTCAGTACTTGAAGTCTTCAGTACTTGTAAGATCAGTACTTCAGACTTCAGTACTTGGTCTTCAGTACTTTGGAGTCTTCTTCAGCTGATATTCTTCAGTTCTTTGATCTTCATACTTTGTTCTTCAGACTTTGTCATAACAGCTGATGGAGCGAAGATGCTCTCGAGTCTGACATTCAAGCAAGAGAACACTGTAACTGATGGGAGTCTTCAGCAGTTGTTGCAGTGGCATGTGGGACTTAGAGGTTTTCCTGATCTTGGCTCATTGGTTCTTTTGGTCCAACAAACTCCCCCTGAACCAATGCAGCCAAAACCTCTAATTATTGGATGTCCCACTTATTAATGGCATAAAGATTGGTCTATTTCCTTCTAGATCAGATTAGAAGTTGACCCAGATAAGCACTGGCCAGAGAGGTAGTCTCAAAAGTTTGTTTGGCTAAGTATGGATGGGAGCTCTGTCTTGGGGAATTGGACACAGAGCTGTTGCCCCATCCATGAGATCTACCTCCCACGTACAAGCCGGTAGGATTCTCGACAGTAGGCCTGAAGAAAGATCATTTGTTCTTCTTTGGACAGGTCTTCAGGCTCACCTTCAAACAATCCCTCCCGACCGTACAGCTCTGAGATGAACTTGACCTGTCTTCCATTTTTGAGCTCAACTGTTGTGATTTGCCTGTATGCAAATTCATCAGGGTGTTTACCCTCCAACAACAGAGTGAGCTCATTCCTACGGAAATTCTCAACCTTCTTATAGACCAGACCCTTCCTAACCACCCTATTATCTAGCATTGAAAAGGGTGATTGGCCAGCTCTATAAGCTTTCTCGAATTCATCTACTATTTCCCAGGGTGTTATTACAATAGCCACAGAGATCTCTTCATCTACGATTCTCTTTAGTTGGCTTTTGTATCTCACATGCATGTCCTTCTTGACTATCCTGTGAGCCACCCTTGGGTCAGGCCAAGTTCTCACCCTCTCCCTTTCATATTGAAAGGTTTGTTTGAGGGTGAATAATCTCAGAGCTTCTCTCTGCATGTTTATTATAGAGGTGGTAGCAGTATAACATTTGTCAATGCTTTTCAGCATTTCCTCATCATGTCTTTTCTGCTGCTCCTCCTCTTCTAACTTTACCCTCACAGTGTCCTGCTGTGAGGTGGGAGTGATGGTTTTTGGTTTAGCTTTGGCTAGAGGTATAACTGCTGAAAGTGGCAGGCTATCCTCCTCATCCTCCTCTTCTTCATCTTGCAGCCTCAGCACCCTTCTCTTCTTCTTCAAGGGTGGATCATTGGCTGCGGGTTTTTGTGGTAAAGGAGTTGGTTTTGTGGGTTGTGGTTGGGTTGTTGGTGTGGGAATGTTGGCAGGCACTGCTAGTAGCCTAGAGATAAGTGCTGGTTTGGTCAGTTTTACTAGCAGTGTCCTGTTCCCAGCACCGGTTTCAGATAGGGCCTCAGCGACCAGTCCCTTAGTAAAATCACCAGCCGAACAGATCTTGGTGGTTATTGCCAAGAGTCTGTCCCTGGTCCATGCCTTGACATCAAGGACTGGTCTGCCCAGGTACTTCGAAATGAATCTACTCATAGCCTCGAGTTTCTTTTGATCCTCTTGGCTATAAGTAGACCATCGGTAGTTTATCTCTTTCCTCTCCATGTTCCTGATCTCTTGATCTAGCAAGGCAGTGTCCTTGTCAAAGCCTTGCCTGAACAGCTGTTCAATGACAGAGTTCATTGAACGGCTATGTTCAGCATCAGCCTCCTTAACAAGGGCTGCTAGATCAGGATCAGCCACCTTCTTTCCCTCCACTCCCTCTTTCTTATCAGTGACACTGAAATCCTTCTGGATTCCAGCCACTTCTATATGCTCAACCTCCCTCACTATCCTCTTCCCTTTCTCCCTCACCCTACTCTCCTCAGCCATCTCCCTCTCTACCACCACCTCTTTTTCTGCCTCTTTCTCCTCCTCTCCCCTCTTCCTCCTGTCTTGCACTGATGTCTCCCCCTTTTTGGGTGCATTGGTTGGGGTTTGACTATCAGCAAGAGCCTTAGATATGGCAACCTCCACCATGGGTTGTATATATGTGGGAAGCCTCTCATCCAGGGTTTGAATAACTATATCTTTAAGGATTGGTGTGATGAGAGGCAGGGATTTCTGAAGGATAGCATCCAGCTGCTCAGGGGGGTTCTGACCCTGAGAGCTAGTGCCAGAAGCAGGGGCTGGTGGCTGAGTTTGTGGGAGTGGCTCAGTGTTTGTGAGACCTTCGGGTGAAGGTGCCATCTGTGGGGTAGTGGTGGCAGATGGACTTCTATCCTGAGTCATTTGAGCAAGCAGCTCTTTGAGTCTGCTTATCTCATCCTCTAGGATAGTGTTTTGAGCTACTACATCGTAGAAGAAGCTCAAGTCATCATCAGCATGAGCTGAATCACCTGACCTCCTGACATTGTCAGGATGAACATGTCCTGAGTGTGGCTCAGTAATGACATGTGCCCCTTGTTCATGGTACTGGGGACTTCTGGCCTCCAGATTGGATCCATCATCGGCCATTGCCTCTGGTGAGGTCTTAGTGATGTTACCAGCTTCACCCTGCTCAGATGTTGATGCAGGGGAAGTGGCAGCCTCACCAGATTGTTCCATCTCCCTAGCCACACTGGGAGATTGAACTGATTCTCTGTGCTGTGGGCTCCTATCAGCACTTGTACCCACCCCCTCTTCGGTTGGAGTCTCCCCAGTTGTAATAGGTTTCTGGGGAGAGGGTGTAGTGCTCAGATCGGTCAGCACTTTGGCTATTACCAATGTTGGGCTCAGTGGGGCGGTCTCCTCAGTATGTGGGCTAGAAGCAGTATGCACATGGGGAGGACTGTGCTCTTCAATGGCAGTCTCCTCAAGTGAGAGAGACCCCAGTAATGTGGTTGCCCCAAAATTTGTTGCATCAGGCTCCTGTTGAGAGGAAGCCTGTGCGGTTGTGGTGGGTGGAGTCGTGGTACCTGCTGGGAGAATCGAGCCAGCAGGCACATCCTGCCTTTGTGTGGCAGGGGCATCCTCAGGGGACTCATCTCCCTGAGTAGCCTTTGTGGGCTTCTTTTTGGCTTTTGGCTTGGTGGGGACTTTGGATTTGGAGGTGGAGGCTGTGGGTTCCAGCTGCGTGGGTTTTCGCAGCCGGCCAGCCTGTTTCAGTGTTTGGTCAGTGTTGTGCCTGGAGTATACCTCGGCTTGAACAGCCATGGCAGGGACCCCAGTCCCAACTAGTCCCTCAGCCTGAAGCTGGTTTTCGATCATGGCCATTATGAACCGTGGATACAAGTTCCAACGGTTAGAAAAAGGTTTTGTGGCCATGTCCTTGAGTTCCAAAAATAAAAGATCATTAAAATTTAATGGTTGTTTCTCAAGGATAGAATACAATACCTGCTGCCACCTTGTGGACATCTGGTCCCACGAAGAGGTCTTGGGAGCCAGACACACGTTCACCATGTGGAAGATCAATCGTTGAGGGTCAGGGAAGTGTTTCTTCAACAGGGTGGAGGCGGAGAGGTTACCCTGGTAGTCATGGGATGTGAATGAGAGATCCATGGTACCTTTGGGGTAGGAAGTTGGGTGAGTGGCATCCTCCAGCTCTAGGGTTTGTCGTATGGTAGCTGGAGTGATAACCACGGGTTTGTTGTTGACGGAGGACCGGAGGGAGACCTCGGCATTCTGCTCTCCGGTTTGGACGGTGACATTTGTCCAAAACTCCGTCAAGGAGTCAGTGTATAGAGTGGGGTTCAAGAGAAAAGCCGTTTTGTATGGTGAGTCATGCATAAGATCGACGGCTTGGTGAAATTTGGGCCATAATAGCGATTTTGTAAGGTGGGCGACACAGTTGTGTCGAGGTTTCAGCTGCATGTTCGCCATTAATGGTGTATGGGAATTTCAGAGGTTTGTAAGGTTAGGTCAAGTGAGGAGTAAATGCTCTGAAGGTGGGGTATTTATAGGGTAGGGCAAAGGTTGAAAGAAAACTACTGAAGGTTTTGGTGTTTGTTATCAGTAGTTGTAACAACTGATGACGTGGTTTTGACCTTCAGTGGTTGTAACATCTGAGGACTTGGTGTTAGTCTTCAGTAGTTGAAACTACTGAGACCTTGGTTTTGTCCTTCAGATGTTGTGAACGTCTGAAGAGTTACTGTCAGTTGTCAGTAGTTATAAACTACTGATGACCTAGTATTCTTCAGATGTTAGAACAGCTGAAGACTTGGTGTTAGCCTTCAGTAGTTGTAAACTACTGAGATCAGTAGTTGTGAACTACTGAAGACATGGTATTGCTTCAGTTGTTGTAAACAACTAAGGACTTGGTGTTAGCCTTCAGTAGTTGTAAACTACTGATGTCAGTAGTTGTGAACTACTAAAGACATGGTTTTGTCCTTCAGTTGTTTGTGTATGAAACAGCAGCTGTTGTTATCAGCTGATGAGAAATTACTCATCAGATGTTTCCGTCAAATCAGTTGTTTCATACTAGCCTCCACTCTTACTCATCAGCTCTTTGGCTGACTTTCAGATGTTTCATCGACCCTTCAGCTCTTGTGAATATTTATGCCTTCAGCTGATATTCTTCAGAGCTGGTGAACAGATGTTCACACAAGTGCTGATGAAATATTCTTCAGAGCTGGTGAACAAATTTTGTCTTCAGTATTTGTGTAAGATTACACATCAGTACTTATGAGCAAAATTTGTTCTTCAGTACTTATTTATTTGAAAATCATACATCAGTAGTTGTAATCCACCTCACTACATCAGTTGTTTTTCAATAAATAATGTACATCAGTACTTTTCATTTTAGTCTTCAGTAGTTGTGAAAGAGCTGAAGACTAAATTACTCATCAGTACTTGTATTTGACCTTTGCTTTTCAGTAGTTGTGAACTAAGAGTACCAGCATAGGTCAAATCAATCAACCTGCAGCATACCAAGCCTTAGTACCAAATTTTGGAATGTGGCACTATCTAGAGGCTTAGTAAAAATGTCTGCAAGCTCATCAGCACTAGGCACAAACTTAGGATCAATCAGACCTTTCTCATAGCAATCCCTGATAAAATGATGTCTGATCTCAATATGTTTGGTCCTTGAGTGCTGGACTGGATTCTTAACAATACAGAGAGCTGAAGCACTATCCATTAATAATGGAGTCTTAGTCTCAGTAATGCCGTAATCCAGAAGTTGGTTCTGAAGCCAGAGTATCTGAGAGGTACAACTTGCAGCAGCAATATACTCAGCTTCAGCAGTGGATGTAGCAATTGATGTTTGTTTCTTACTCTGCCAAGAAACTAAACAATTGCCTAGGAATTGGCAACCACCAGAAGTGGATTTTCTGGTGACTTTGCATCCTGCATAGTCACTATCAGAGAAAGCAACTAATTTGCAAGAATGCCCAGCTGAATACCACAGACCTAGTGATTGGGTACCTTGCAGATATCTAAAGATCCTTTTGACTGCAATCAAATGGGATTCTTTAGGTGCAGCCTGAAATCTAGCACAAGCACATGTTGAAAACATGATGTCTGGTCTAGAAGCTGTAAGGTACATCAAGGACCCAATCATACATCTGTAAAGGGTTTCATCAACCGCTTTACCTTTCTGATCTACATCTAGTTGTGTGATGCTGCTCATGGGAGTAGAACAGGGCTTACAGGATTGTAAATCAAACTTATTTAACAACTCTTTGGTATACTTGGACTGATGGATGAAGATTCCATCATCCAGTTGTTTGATTTGCAAACCCAGAAAATACTATAATTCTCCCATAGCACTCATTTCAAATCTCAGCTTCATAAGCTTTGTAAATTCATCACACAACTTTGGATCAGAGGATGCAAAGATGATGTCATCAACATAAATCTGAACAAGGAGCTTATGTTGTCCCATAGTCTTGATGAATAAGGTTTTATCAATGGTGCCTCTAGTGAACTTATTCTCTAGAAGAAAGGTTGAGAGTGTCTCATACCAGGCTCTAGGTGCTTGCTTCAGCCCATAGAGAGCCTTATCAAGCTTGTACACCCAATCAGGATGTTTATTGTCCTCAAAGCCTGGTGGTTGACACACATAAACCTCTTCTTTTATTTTTCCATATAGGAAAGCACTTTTGACATCCATTTGATAAACCTTGAGACTGTGAAAGGCAGCATAAGCTAAGAACAGTCTGATTGCTTCTAGTCTGGCCACAGGTGCAAAGGTCTCATCATAATCGATGCCTTCCTCCTGTGCAAACCCTTGGACAACCAGTCTGGCCTTGTTCTTGACAATTTGGCCCTTCTCATCTGTTTTGTTCCTGAATACCCACTTGGTGCCTATAGCACACTTATCTTTGGGTAATGGAACAAGCTCCCACACTTGCTGTTTCTTGAATTGAAGAAGCTCAAGCTGCATAGCTTCCACCCATCCATTGTCTCTTAAAGCAATATGATAGTTCTTTGGCTCTTGCTGACTGATGAAGAGAGCATAGAAGCAGAAGTTGGACAATTGATTCCTGGTTGAAACTCCAGCATGGATATCACCAATGATTTGTGAAGTGGGGTGATTCTTGAGCTCTTGATAAACTATAATATCTGTGCAAGTGTTTGTAGACCCATCAGCAGCAACAGATGGTGATGGAGATTCCTGAAACCATGTAGAGGATGGCAGCTCAAATGAAGTAGAGCAAGCAGAAATCTCATCAGCATTTGTAGTGGATGGAGCTGCTGAGGCTACAGGAGCATCAGGTTCAGTGAACTTAGGAAGATTGTCACTGATCCTGAAGAGGTGAGTACTGACTTCATCATCATCAGTACTACCAGGTGGAGATCTGCTGACAGGCTCAACAGATGGAGGTTGATAAGGAACATATTGCAGTATGTCCAGATCAAACAACTCCACAGGGTTTTGTGGAATCTTGTCCTTTGGAGATTAATTGAACTTAACATGCAGAGTTTCTTCAACCCCTTTGGTTCTACAGTTGAAGACTCTGTATGCTTTGCAAGTTGATGAATAACCAACAAAGTACCCTGCATCCACCTTACTAGCAAACTTATGGAGTGGGTTGCTAGTGTTGAGAATAAAACAAGGACACCCAAAGGCTCTAAAGAATGAAATAAGAGGAGCCAAATGATGAAGAACTTCATAAGGAGTCTTCATCAACCTCTTATTTACTAAAGCTCTATTTTGTACATAGCAAGCTGTATTGACAGCTTCAGCCCAAAAGGTCAGTGGCAACCCAGAGTCAGCCAACATTGACCTTGCAGCTTCAATGAGGGTCTTGTTCTTTCTCTCCACCACTCCATTCTGCTCAGGAGTTCTAGGAATGCTAAACTGCCTTCTAATTCCCTTGGACAGGTAGAAGTCATCAAGTGTGTGGTTTCTAAATTCTGTTCCATTGTCACTCCTCACACACTTGACCTGTAGGGAATACTGCTTTTCTACTTGTAACACAAAGTTCATTATTGTCTTTGCTGCTTCATCCTTGGAGTGCAAGAAGAAAGTCCATACAAACCTGGAGTAATCATCCACAATTACCAGGCAGTATTTCTTCTTTGCCATGTTCATTACTCTGACAGGACCAAAGAGATCCATGTGCAGAAGTTATAAGCAGGCAGTGGACTTTGGTTCTTCTATTGAAGGGAATGAAACTTTGTGTTGTTTTCCTTTCAAGCAAGCAGTGCAGTCATCTTCACACTTGAACTCCTTCAGAGGCAATCCTCTTACTAAACCATGGCTTATAAGTTGATTCATGTTCTTGAAATTGACATGACCCAGCCTTCTATGCCATAGTGTAGACTCTTGAGGGGATGCCTTGGAGAATAGGCAAGGATGGCCTTTTAGATCCATCTTTCTGGAAAGATCTAAGGCATACACTCTTCCTGTCCTGTTGGCCTTCAGGAGAGTGTGTTCATCCAATGCCTTGTCAATCAAACTCAGAACATTGGATGACAGAATCCGACAGTTCTGGCTAGTGAAAACTGCAACATGGCCTTTGTCACACATTTGACTGACACTCAAGAGGTTGTACTTGAGATTCTCCACATGGTTAACATCATCAAACCTTATTTCCCCGTTGGAAACAAAGCCTTTTCCAATGATGTAACCCTTTGCATCATTGCCAAAAGAAACAAATCCCTTCTTTCCTTGAGAGTAGTCATTAAGAAGGGAGTTGCTTCCTGTCATGTGCATGGATCCTCCACTGTCTACATACCAGATGCTTCTATGGCATGTTGAAGAAACCTGCAAACACAACCATGTGTTAGTTTGTCTTGGAGACCCAAACCTGCTTGGTTTTGGGTCTGTTTTCAGCTACAGGTGCAGCACTAACAGTTGTGTTGTGTGTGACAGCTTGAGGTGAAGAAGATGGTACAGAAGAGGAACCCTTTGGCTTGGACTTCCTTTTCTGTGGTTTCAACACAGGAGCATCTAAGTGGTTGACTCTTCCCACTAGCTGCTGAACCATCATCACCAATTGTGTCTGATTCTGTGATAGGGCTCTCAGCTCTTCAGACACATTGGAGTTTGCTGATGATGAGTTCCTATGTTGTACCATCATTTTCTGAGCAACCTCAGCTGTTGCCTGAGTTATCCCTACCTTCTTAGATTTAACTTTGGGCCTAGGGATTTCAGGCTTGGATGTTGCCAGTACAAACCTGGTTTCAAACTCATTCTTCATTTTATTGATGCTCTCAGTAATTTTCTCCTTCTGTTTGAGTTTGGAACCTCTTTTGTACCAACAATCATCAGTAAGATGATTGAACAAGCCACATATCTCACATGGCTTTTTCTTCATCTTATGCTGATCATCAGCTGAAGAGGATTTAACTGCTGAAGACTTGTTCTTCAGCTGTTTGTCATCAGTACTAGCAGTTTTCTTCCTAGTGCCTGCTTTCCTGGTATCCTCTCTAGCTGTCTTCAAACATTTCCTACTGTTAGTTTTCTTCTCTTCAGTTCTAACAGTGTTTGAGGTTTGAACTTCAGATGTTGTCACTTGCTCTCTAGTACCTTCAGTACTTCTAGTGACAACACCTGAGTTGATCAGCCTTTTGGTCATGTGATAGTCTATCTCTGATGATGCTGATTCAGAGGATAGTAAGTCACATGATGAGAAGGATTGGTTATTGCTCTCCCCATCAGATTCAACTTCTGCTCTTGAAATGAAGTCTGTGGGAGGAGCAGTGTGATTATAACCAATGCCAAACTTCACATTGGAAGCTGTTTGCTTGCTAAGAAGCATCTCAAAACCCTTGCATGATTGCACCCATCGATCACACTCAACTTGGGTGGTTGCAAGAGTTTCCTTGAGGTCTTTGTACTTTTCTAGAAGTACATCTTCCCTAGCTATAGCATCTTTGATTTGGCATTTAAGCTTGTAGATCTCATCATTTTTATCTTTTAGAACAACCTCAAAATCAGCTTTTCTTTTGGAAATAGTGTGCTCAAGCTCAAGATTTTTATCTATTAAAGCTACATTTGCTTCTCTAATAGAAGCAAATGCTGCTATGCATGACTCTGAACAAAGCTTGGCTTTTGCCTCAGTGGATACCTGAGATGAGGCATTGGATGATGACCCTTCAGCAGAATCAAGGGCCATCAGAGCAAGATTTCCAAAAGGTTGATCACCACCATGTTGACCAGCACCTTGGAGTAGTGGTTCCTGACCAGATAGCTCTTCTGGTAGACTACTCCAGTCAACAGCATTTGGGGTGAAAAAGCTTTGTTGTTGAGGTTGTGTGTGGTGATGAGATTAGGAAGAATGAGGCTCCGGAAGAGCATGAGGTGGTTGAGCCGGGGGTGCTTGAGTTTGACCAGGCTGAGGCATGTAGTAACAGGGGTAAGGATAAGGCATATGACCCTGTGGCACAAAATAAGCAGGTGGTGCCTGTGCCTGAGATGGATGGGTAGAACTGTAGGAAGGTTGCCCTTTGTGCTGTGAGCTATTGCTGGGAAAAGTCACAAAGGGTGCAGATGAGTTAGATCCAGATGATCTACACTCTCTTGCAAAGTGTCCAAGCCTTTGGCACTTGTGACACCTCAACTTTCTCTTGTCAAAACCAACTTTGGTTTTGCCAGAGAGTCCTGGCAATTTCCTACCAGTTCTTTTGTAGAACTTCTGAGAGCGGATATTTATCATTGCCATTTGGTTCAAAATATCCATCTCTTCCAGATCATCATCTGGAATGCCCTTCAAATCCTCCATCAGAAAACACAAGTTGTCACCACCTCCTCCTGAACTACTAACACCAACAAAAGCTTGTTCTGAGTTTGTAGAGAAATCAATATGCTCATCATAAGAACTTTCTGATGAAGCATATTCTGACTCATGACTTATCAAGGCAGCATTACCTTGGACAAAGTCATCAGCAAGCTTGCCAGAAGAGGACAGCTTCCTCTTTTGCTCTACCTCTCTCTCAAAAGTGAGTAATTTCCCACGAAGTTGGGTGAGAGATAGAGTGTCCAGGTCAGCACTGGAGCATAGGACAATGGTATATGTGTCCCATCTCTTAGGCAATGACCTGAGGAACCTGTTGTTCATCTGGCTTTTGGAGTACTCTTGTTTAACCATCTTCAGTTCAGAGATTAAACAAGAGAACCGCTCAAACTGCTGGGTCAGAGTCTCACCCTTTCTATATGAGAAAGTCTCATATTGTTGGGCAAGGATTTCCCTATTGTTTGCTAAGACCGAATCAGTTCCTCCAAATTGTTCCTTTAGAGCAACCCATAGGTCATGAGCAGACTCATGATGCAAGAGCCCTGAATATATCTCGTTTGGAATGGCCATGGCTAAAATTCCATGGGTTCTAGCATCAATTTCGAACAGCTTTAGATCTTCGTCCGAATATTGTTCAGGTTTCTTCGCAACCTGTTCATTAGATTCCGGGACGCTCACCATAGGCTTGTATGGCCCATGCACCACTGACTTCCAACAACCAGCACTGTTGACAGCCAAGTGGTGTAGCATACGTCTTTGCCATATGTTATACTCATTCCTAACCAGCATCGGAGGCTTGGTTGCGGAACCAGTATTGTGAGGATCATTAGTTGGTGTTGTCATCTCAGGTTTTGGTCAAAAACAAGTTTAAACACGACAAAAGTAACTCAAAACCACCAAAAGACCTCAAGGTTTTGGCCGAAAACAGCAAAAACTCACTCTCTATGGCTAATTCTTGCAAATTTGCTAATTCGATCAAACTGAGAGATCAAAAGAGCAGTTTCAAATGATCAATAGTGAAATCGATCAATGATTAACCTGCTCTGATACCATTTGACAGGATCTCAGCCTCTCGGTTGATCAATTAGATTATGTTTGCAGCAGATTTAGCACATTAATTAGCAATTAAAGCAAGAACATAAAAGATATTTCAAATTAAAGCATAAACATAGAGAGAGAAGAGTTCTGCGAAACAATTAATGTTCTATTGGTCACACGTTTCGGCAATTAAAACTGTATGGTTACCCATCCTTTTATAGGCGGCAAAAGGATGGGTTGATGTCCTTTTTCTAACATCACTGAATATTCAAATTACAACTGACAAAAACATAAAACTACTGAAGATGTCAACAACTGACATCTTACAAAAGTTCCTAAGTGGTGACAAAAGTAAACTACTGAAATCCTACAACGACTGAAGAACAAACTCTTCAGTCGTTTATTACTACTGATACTATAACAACTGAAGAACATGCTCTTCAGTTGTTGTACAACTACTGAAATGAAATAAACTACTGAAAAAGAAAAACCACCACAACAACTGAAGAAGACTTCTTCAGTTGTTGTGACAAACTCTGAGTCTTCAGTACTTGGTCTTCAGACTTTGCTTCAGATGATATAACAACTGATGACTTCAGTAGATATCATCAGTTGTTGTCTTCAGTCTTTGTCTTCAGACTTTGTGCTTCAGTAGAAGGTCTTCAGTTCTTCAGTTCTTCAGCTTTTGATTCTTCAGTACTTGTCTTCAGTACTTGAAGTCTTCAGTACTTGTAAGATCAGTACTTCAGACTTCAGTACTTGGTCTTCAGTACTTTGGAGTCTTCTTCAGCTGATATTCTTTAGTTCTTTGATCTTCATACTTTGTTTTTCAGACTTTGTCATAACAGCTGATGGAGCTAAGATGCTCTCGAGTCTGACATTCAAGCAAGAGAACACTGTAACTGATGGGAGTCTTCAGCAGTTGTTGCAGTGGCATGTGAGACTTAGAGGTCTTCCTGATCTTGGCTCATTGGTTCTTTTGGTCCAACAATTCCTGACCTTTTGTCTTGTGAATTGAAGCAGCTCCTCCTGCATCTATTCAACCCAACTACTATCCTTTAAGGCATCTTCCACCTTCTTGGGCTCCATCTGAGACAAGAAGCATGAGTACAAGTAGACATTCCCATGATGAGTTTGCCCTCTTGTTCTCACACCCTCAGAGACATTCCCTATCATGTTCTCAGTTGGATGAGTGTTGTGAATCCTAAGGCGAGGAATCACTTCCAGTTACAGAGATAAGTCTAGGTTGGACATATTCTGATCAGGAACTGGATCACTCTGTCCAGCTGCTGTTTTAAAGTCATTCAATGAGGATTGATTGAATGATTGAGAAACATCATCAATGGTTGGTTGTGAAGTAGTATTAACAGTTGCCTGTTCCTTCAGAATACTGCTTTCTTCAACCTGGTGTTGTAATGGATCACCTGAAGAACTTTGAGGTTAATCAAGTGATTCACTTGTTGAAGCTTCACTATTCCTGGGGATAGTTACACTATCAGATCTGTGAATGGTTGAAGCTTGTTGCCTTTCAGCTCTTGGAGAATTTGGAAGAGGTCTGGGAAGCTCAAATAGTTGATCTGCATCAGCATCAGCATCACCTTGAGCACCTGTTCCAGCTGAAACATTCTCACGAGATTGTTTAGAATAGTTTGGAAACAATTCTAATCAAAGAGATAATCAGGTCCATTCCCCCTAACACAAGGAGTGTGCTCATTAACAACTATGTTGGATGACTCCTCAAATTGTTGATTCTTGATATTGTATACACTATAAGCTTTGGAGCTAGAAGAGTATCCAACAAAGATAGCATCATCCGACTTCTCAGCAAACTTTGCTAAGTTGTCCTTTGTGTTAAGTATGGTACACCTGCAGCCAAAGGACCTTAGAAAGCCAATGAGCGGTGGCCTCTTGTTCCATAACTCATAAGGGGTTTTTCCATGGGGCTTAACTACAAGAACCATGTTCTGCACATAGCATGCAGTGCTGACTGCCTCTGCCCAGAATGTTAGAGGCAGCTTTGAATCAGCTAACATGGTCCGAGCAGCCTCAATAAGTGTCCTATTCCTCCTCTCAGCAACACCGTTTTGTTGAGGAGTTCTGGGAGCACTATATTGTCTTACAATCCCTTTTGAGTCACAGAATGAGTCAAGAACAAAGTTCTTAAACTCAGTCCCTTGATCACTTCTAATAATCTTAACATTGTGATCAATTTGATTTTCTATTTTAAAAATAAAAGATTTTAACGTTTCAGCAGTTTCATCCTTACTTCTTAAAAAGAATACCCATGTAAATCTTGTAAAATCATCAACAATCACAAGGCAGTATGATTTCCTTCCAATGCTCATTATACTTGTCGGACCAAAGAGATCCATGTGCAATAAGTGCAATGGAGTAGTGATAGAGTTAACACATTTGGATTTATGAGATGACCTGTGTTGTTTCCCTTTCAGGCATGCAACACAGTTATATTTGCAGAAAAATTCCTTTTTAGGCAAACCATGTACCAAGTTATTTTTAGCCAATTTATTCATTGTTTTAAAATTCACATGACACATGCGTTTATGCCGTAGTGTTGACTCATCACTATCAGCTTTGGAAAGAAAGCATGATACTTCACCCATAGGAGAAGCATTGTTCATATTCAGCTTGTACATATCCCCTTTCCTGGGAGATCTAAGAAGCACCAATTCCGGAGGAATTGTCATCCCTGGTTTGAGGATAATGCACTCATGTTCTGTGAAAAGCATCTGATGCTTCTGGTCACAGAATTGAGAAACACTTAACATATTGTGTTTAAGCTGCTTGACAAAGTGAACTTTGTCTATGTTTATTCTGCCATTGGATATACTTCCTCTGCCAGAAATATATCCTCCGGCCTCACCTCCAAATTGGACATGCCCTCCATCAAAGTTCTGGAATTATTGAAGGAGAGATATGTTCCCTGTCATGTGCCTGGAGCATCCACTATCTACAATCCAGACATTGTTGTTCTTGTCAAATGGATGTCCCTGCGCATAAGATGAGATGGTTAGTTTTGTTTGGAAGCCCAAGCCTTGCTGGTCTTGGGCTCTTCCAAAGATAGTGACGTAATTGAACCAAAAGATATGCATTGGGGTTCAATAGAGGTCGTTGAAGAAGAGGTTTGGGTTGCAGTATCTTCCTTGATCTTCCAATCCATCCCTTGGTTGATCTTTGAGGATGAGCTTGTTGAAGCTCTTGCAACATGGTCTTCTTCCGAAACTTCTTTCTTTTCGGAAAAAGCCTTCACCAACTTTTCTTCCGAAGTAGTCTTCTTCTGAGATGGTTTCTAGGGAGCCTTCTTGTTCTTCCGAACCTTAGAAGCTTGGCTTCCGAAGCCATTTTCCCTTCGGAAGAAGTACTTTCTTCCGAAAGCAGCTTGGCTTCCTAGACCAACTTTCCCATCTTCATCATTAGGACCGTTTGAAATGGTCCAACTGAGAAACCTTCTCTGACTCCTTCTTTTCTAACATTATTTGCATAATGTGTGCTTGCTGGATTGTAGTAACAATCTTTAGCCATGTGGTTGTGCAAACCACACATTATGCATGCAATGCTAGCCTCCTGGGAACTTGCAGGTTGCTGTTTCTTGGATTTCTTCTCTTCATCAGTAACTTTCCCTTTCAACTTCTGATCCTTCGGTAGGACAGGAGTGCTGGTACTGCATTCCTTTCCTGAATCAGAAGTACCTACCACTTGGAATCCAGCAGAAATGAAGACACCCTTTTGCTTAGGGTCAATCTTAAGCTTGGACTCTGCAACCTTCATGGCAGTCCTTCTAGCAGCTTTCGCTCCGCTTCTTCTTGCCTTAGTGGTTAGGATTTGGTCTTCACAGGTGGAGATGAGTGTATCCTCCTGTTTCTCCCATATGGTGACCACTATTTTTGCCTCCTCCTCTAGTTCCAATGGAGAAGGGTCAGCAGTTGGAACCTCTTGCTCTTTAGTACCACATCTAGGTAGTCTAATAGACTCATAAGAGTGTGGTGGAGCTATTTCATTGGTTCCCAACCCTTCTTTGTTTTGATAAAACATTTTGGAATGAGAGGATGATGCAAGAATAGTTTGGAAGTTTTGCTCAGAAATAGCTTGCTTCCCGGCCTGAGCCTCAGCAGTGACCAACTGGGCTTGAACTTCAGATAGTTTGGATATCAGATCTTTAATTTGAGTCTTATAGTTGGTCTTTTCATGTTTTAAAAGAGACACAGTTTTCTCTAATTCTTCAATTTTCCTTTGATAGTCAGATTCAGCTCTTTTAAAATCAGATTTTAACACATTTAAAGACTCAACCTCAGATCTGATTTCCGAAATGTAATCCTTATAGAGTTTAACTTTAGCAATACAGGCAGCAGTACAAAGATGTTCATATACCTGATCATCATCCGTTTCGGCCATGAGTGCTTGAGCGGGAGTCACATCCTGCACCATGAAGCTCCAGTCAACTTCTTGAGCTACTGCAGCTGTTTCAGTTGACTTCTCTTCATGCTTTGAAGCAGTGGGATGTATGGAGGCCTGTGTGGTTCCCGGGTTGTTCTTGGGAGCCTTGCATTCCCTAGCAAAGTGACCTAGTTGGTTACAGTTGTAACACTTTGCTTTGCTCTTATCAAACCCAAACTTGCTGTTGGCTGGGTTTTGAGGGAATTGCCTTCCAGTTCTCTTGAAGAACTTCTTCGCCCTGTAAGTTAAAAGAGCCATCTGTTGGACAATGTCCACATATTCCACGTCATGTGGACTGAAGCACTCAAGATCATCAAAGCAATATTGAAAATCACCAGAGTGTCCACTTCCAGAGACAAAGGCACAATTATCCTGAAAGGAATTGTGTTAAACCTTTTGAGACTTTGGAGTCTCAGGTAGTGTAATGTAGGGTCCATTATGTGAGTTGTCAGGGTAACACAGCAACTGATGTTGTGGTTCTATGATTTCCCTTTCAACCACATGAAGGGCTGAACTCAGTTAGTTATTGGAGTGACCAGAGGAGTTCTGCATGTTCATCTCCATCTGGAATGCACTTAGGATACCATACAACTCTGTGAGAGTAAGATTCTTAAGGTCCGAAGTTCTCTTGATTACAACACAATAGTGTGTCCATAGTTTAGGAAGTTAAGACATGAACTTCCTAACTATGTCTCTATTCTCAAGAGCTACTCCAATATCCACCAGAGTATCTACTATCTCAACATACCTGAAGTATTGTTGAGTCAAGGTCTCACTAGCCATGAAAGTAAAGTTCTCAAACTGTTGCTTCAAGAGATCCTTCTTGTTCTCTTGGGTTTCCTTGGATCCTTCATACATAAGCTTCAATGCATCCCATAAATCTTTGGTTGTCTTGCACTTCTTGAAGCCTCTGTAGATGGAATTGGGGAGAGCAGTTTGGAGAGAAGTCATAGCCCTTTGATCTAGATCTATTCTCTTCCTATCTTCTTCTGAGTAATCATCAACATCTTTGGAATGATGCGATTACCAGTAGCAGAAGTAGTGCTTGGTATGAAGGGACCATTGACAATGGAGTCCCACATCCTTGAGTCTTGACACTTGATGAAGCCTTCCATTCTAGTGCATCATCTGTCAATGTCTTCAGGGGTGATCAGTGGGGACTTGGTCATGGTACCGGTTTCCATATCAGCCTTGGAGAGAGCGGCCATTTGAGTGAGTGGTTTGTAGTGAGGAGTGAAAAACAGGTTGATTTGGATGGTAAGATCTCGCAATCAAGAGCCTGGAGATTTGATACCAATTGCAGGATCGTTTGATGGTCACTCAGCAGAAGGTTTTTCTCTCAAACTCACCTTGAACAACACTCAGCCAGAGTCTATGAAGAGTTGATCACAATATATCAAGTAACAAGCAGTAAATAAACACAGGATGTAATTTTCAAGGTACTTTTATATATTGCTTCTCAACTCAAAGGATTACAAGACTCTTGGACTCAAATCACTTATCTAATGAGTTACAAGGAGAAGATATATATAATACTACCTACAGCCGGATATACTTTGATACCAGCTCGAAACCTCTAACCAAATATCTATACTACAAGACTATAGGTGAGGTATCTTAAACATTTTGCCTAAGAGTTGGTAGTCAGGACATGTCCCTGACTTACCTTTTGTCACCAACTAAAGTTGGTAACATGTACTATCATAAAAAGGTGAACAGTAGAATAAAGTATGGTCAACAACATGGCTCTTTAGGAAGATGCCATGATGTATCAGAGGTCTGCAGCGGACTGTCAGGGGCCATACTTATATCTACTGGACATAGCAATGTCTTTCGAAGGATAAAAATGCTTCGGAAGAATGACTTTTTCCGAAGCCACTTATACTTCGGAAGACTGCTTCTTCCGAGGCTTGGAGTCTTCTTTGTCTTCAGAAGCAAACTTTGTCTTCAGCTCTGTCTTCAGACTTTGTCTTCGGAAGTCTTCAGACTTTGTCTTCGGAAGTCTTCAGACTTTGTCTTCAGCTCTTTCATCAGACTTTGTCTTCGGAAGCTTTCAGACTTTGTCTTCAGCTCTTTCATCAGACTTTATCTTCGGAAGCTTTCAGACTTTGTCTTTAGAAGCTTTTAGACTTTGTCTTCAGCTTTTTCATCAGACTTTGTCTTCGGAAGCTTTCAGACTTCGTCTTCAGCTCTTGGCTTTAGCTGTTGTCTTCAGCTGTTGACTTTAGCTGTTGTCTTCAGCTGTTGACTTCAGCTGTTGTCTTCAGCTGTTGACTTCAGCTGTTGTCTTAAGCTGTTGATTTCAGTTGTTGTTCTTCAGACTCTCGGAAGATCTCATGCTTGGCTTCGGAAGCCTTTGAATGTAGCACCAAGATGACTATGTGAAGTGGTTTTGGTTGCACCAGCCTCATTATGACCCAACAATTGGTCATGCAACCATTAACCAATTCTAATTACAATTAAGTTGTTTATAGTCTAGACTGACTTTCACTATTTACATTTAGCCCCCTACACTATTAAACTTGGCTAAAACAAGACTAAAACAAGATAAAATATATTTTGTTCATACAAAATATATTTAATACAATAAAGTCTCAAACACAATATATCTTCAATATCTTCACTCGGTTCTTCATCTCGAACTCGACGTTTGACTTTTCTGTTGACTTTGACTGAGACATTGACTTTTGTTGACTTGACTATGTTGATAATATAGGCTATCTTGTATAGCTCCAACAAAAACCCAATTTGAGAACCCCATTCAGCCGCCCCCCTTTAAGGGGTTGTTTCATTTTATGTCTTGGGATAAAACACTGTTCACAACACACACTCAACCTCTCTCTTTCTCATACATGCAAGAACCAAAAAGGTAAAGAGTTCTCTCCATTTTGAAGATAACTCATGACTAGAATAGGGTTCCAGCAAGCCTTCTTGGTTCGTTTTGGTGCTTAAATCCTAGCAACAAAGGTGCTTGCTTGATGCTTGTGGGTATGGAAGCTTGAGGACACCTTTCCTTGGTGTTTTGTTCGTTCAAGAACATCATCATCTTCATCAAATCTCATGGTTTTGACAGCTCCTGATAGGTAGTGTCATAGGTGTTGTTTTGGTTGTTATCTTTTCTTATTAGCTAGTTGATTCACATATATTTGATCCTATGTTCTTGGGTTTGTTGATGTTATATATTATGCCTTAATTTTCAGTTTACAAAACATAATATTAAGGTTTTATTCCGCTGAATTTTCATGTTTAAATGGTTAAACAACTTTGATAATGTGTCCAACAAACCCAACATTGGCTTCTAGAGCCGGATATGTGGATGACTAGCTTCTTTTGTCCTTGAAAAATTGGTTTTATGGGATTTTAACAACCTAATAGGGGTTGTTTTGTGATGATATAATGAATCCCAAATCTTTGAAGGTTATATCTTACATGCTTGTGATTAAACCTTGAAAGAAAGATGTCAAATGGTTGATTATTGTATTTGGACAAAAACCCTAAATTTTGGGTTCAGTTTGGCCGAAAATTTTAGGTTAAATGGGGATTCATTTTGGTTATTGTATGATGAATATGTTGTTTAATAGTGGTGCATATCCTATCCTTGACCTTGTGTTGTTTTGGTTTTGGTTGAATGTTTGATTTTGGTTGATTTCATTCAATAATGGGTTGTATTATTTATTCTATTGTGCTTGTATTTGGATGTAATTTATTTATTCATTCAATGGTGATGAAATAAATAGATTAGGTGTATTTTATTTTATTAGAAAATTTGTATTAGGATATAATTTTTGTAAAAGAATATGCACAAGATGTAAGCACAAAAGGAAAGCACAAAGAGAAGGACTTGAAGCATTTGGATGCAACTTCAAGTGGGGGTCATTGGAGATCTTACTTATGTGTTGTGATTAACCCTTAGGAAAGACCAAATGACAACACTTGTGATGGCAAACAAGTGTGGTCAACTTAGTGGCTATGGTTATGCATTTGTGATTGTATCATTATGCTTGTTTGGTTGTTTGTTATATCATGGTTGTTTGATATTTGGATGTGCAAAACAAACTTATTAACAAACAAAACAAGTTGAAAATTTATGGTTCCTAATCATTAAGTGATTAATAAAGGTTATTATGTAACACCCGGTTATTTTTAATAAAAAAAGGAAGAAAGAAAGAATAAAGTGAAGAAAAAGAAAGAAAAGATATTTTACCCAATTTAAGAGGTAAAAAGTGTCAAAAGGACGAAAAGAATAAAAAGTGGGTGCATAAAGGAGATATGGCAGCCCATAACCTCCTGCACACTTCATTTCATTCGATTTTAGAGAGAGAAAGAGCAGAATTCGGGTTTTGAAGGATGAACAAGAAGAAGTCGAATTCGAGGTGCTTGAGATGACAGTAGCCGGTTTTGAAGTGGTCATACTCGAAGTCGCATAAGGTGAGTTCTAAGACCCCTATTTTACACGTTTTGAATGATTTAGGGCTGGAACACATCTGAAAAACTATTTTCATGTATTTGGGTAAGAAACCCATTCATGCATGTATGTGTAAGTGTATGATTCGTTTGGGTCTGTTATGAACATAAGGCTTTTAAGGCAAACTATGAATTTCAGCATGATGTTCGACTAGGTACTAGTGACGTATGTTTTTAGGTGTTTTCTTATGATGTGTATGATGTTTAAGTTTGTTCTAAGTGTGTAGTATGGTAGATCTGTGCTAAGGATGTGTTAAAATGATGATTGAGATCTGAAAATGGCACAGGTTAAGTTACAGGTCCATTTACTCAGCTTCATTAACTAATGCGGATGACTAAGGAAATGCGGCTAAGGCATTTACTCAGCCGCATTAACTAATGCGGACAGATAATGAAATGTGGCTAAGGCATTTACTCAGCGGCATTAACCAATTCGGACAGATAATGAAATGCGGCTAAGGCATTTACTCAGCCGCATTAACTAATGCGGACAGATAATGAAATGCGGCTAAGGCATTTACTCAGCCGCATTACAAGTTGGTATCAGAGCCAAAATTTAAGTGAAATGGGTAAAATTTCAATATAAACCATAACTTAAACTGAGAACGGGACGGAAAAGGAAGGGATGCCAATCTGAGTAGCTGCGTGCCATCAGGTATTTTCTTAAAGCTAACCAGTATTATGTGCGCATGTTAAGTGTTTATGTGTTGCTGGTAGATTTAGATACTGATGTAGTTAGGACAGGAAATGCTCGGGGTACGAAGAGTAAAGTAAGTGGCTAATCACAACTGGCCACTGTAATTAGGGACTTACTATACTTGACATAAACTGAGCTATTCCCTTGAATGACCGTGTTGGTGTTTGAATCTTTCAGTGCGAGTTAGAGGATGGCTGGTGGTAGGTCATCTAAAGCTTCACGAGGTGGAGGACGTGGTACTGAACCACGGGCTACGAGAGGAAGGCCTAGGGCCGAAAAGGTGGTTCACGAAGAACCCGAAACCCCTCATCCGGAAGGCGGTAATGAAAGTGCTAACCTGAGAGCCTTAGTGAAGGAGGCGGTTGTGGAGGAAGTGCATCAAGTCATGCAGATGATCCTACCGTCTGTGGTGACCGAAGTGATAAAGGCAGTTAGGGAAGGGGAGGGAGAGAAGGGAAAGGAGTGGACCCACGGGCGAAAGGAGACAGCCCGAGACTAAGACGGTTCTCTCTGATGAAGAACAAGAAGAAGAAGAGCCTGCGCCGGAGGCAGCTTGAGGCTGTGACTGTGGAGTGTTTATGAGATGCAAGCCCCCTCCTTTCTATGGAAATGACACTGCTACTACCGCTAACCGGTGGGTGAGGGAAATGGAGGCTGTTCTTGTTATGAGTGAGTGCCGTGAAGACCAAAAGGTGAAGTTTGCTACCTATTCATTTGTAGACTCGGCTCTGTGCTGGTGGGATAATATAGTCCAAGCCGAGGGTAGTCGGGCAATCGGGAGAATGAGATGGTCAGAGTTGAAGAAGTTAGTGATCGAGGAGTTTTGTCCTCACCGGGAAATGGATAAGGTTGAAAGAGAGTGTCTGCAACCGGAGGCGGGAACGATGAGCCAACAATAGTACACCACAAAGTTCAACAAAATGGCACGTCTGGTGCGGATTAGGTGACACCTTTGTCTCGAAAGATCAAGAGGTGCATTCAGGGCTTACCGGTGGATGTTCGCAGGCATATGATCGCCGCCCGACCAAGCAAGTTCAGGTCGGCGGTTGATTTGGCAGGGAGACTGTATGATGAGCGGGAGGTGGTGGTGAGTGAAGCGAATAAGAAGGGAGGTGGTGATCGAAACTGGAATGGGAAGAGGTTTGGTCAGGGTGATGCCTCGACGGGAAATAAAAAGGCACGGGGGGATGACCGCTGCATGGCCACGCCGGGAGCGGGATCAAGGGGGTTTTAAGTGTGGGAAGGAGCATGCGGGAGATTGTAGGCTGGGTTCGTACGTGTGCTTCAAGTGTTGGAAGACAGGGCATATGGCAAAGGATTGCCTAGCAGGCAAATGTTTTAATTGTGGGGAGATCGGTCATATGAGCAGAGACTGTAAGAAGCTGAGGGCTGAGGGTTTAGGGGTGAAGAAGACGGGAAGTGAAGGACCGAGGCGAGCGCCAGGGCGTTCCCTATGACACAGGAGGAAGCTAGGACGAAACCTGATGTTATGTCCGGTACGTTTCTAGTGAAACAAACTTTAGCTTCTGTGTTATTTGATTCGGGTGCCAGTAAAAGTTTTATTTCTACTGTTTTCTGTGCTAAGCTGCCTATTAGTAGTAGATGTGTTGATGCGCCCTTTGATGTAGAAACTGCCATAGGTAAGTCTACTAGGATTTCTAAGATGATAGAGAGCTGTGATGTGGAACTTGAGGGTCATAAGTTTCCTGTTAGACCATTTGTGATGGCCTTGGGTGGTTTTGATTTGGTTCTTGGGATGGATTGGTTGGCAGACTTCAAGGCGAACATTGTGTGTCGCAAGAAGATGATTCATTTGATAGTGCCTGACGGTAGTTCGATGACGGTTTATGGTGATCGGGTTACTACAATCCCCGAAGTGATCTCTATAGTGGTGGTGGGAAAGTGTATGAGGCATGGATGTAGTGCCTACTTATGTTATGTAAAGGATGTGGAAACGCCAACACCACAACTATCCGATGTCCCGGTTGTGTGTGACTTTCCAGACGTGTTTCTCGAAGACTTATCGGGAGTGCCACCTGATCGAGAGATTGAGTTTCAAATTGATCTAATACCAGGTGCCTAACCTGTTGCCAAAGCGCCGTATCGATTGGCTCTGACAGAGATGAAAGAGTTAATGGAGCAGTTGCAAGAGCTGCTGGATAAGGGGTTCATTAGACCGAGTATCTCACCTTGGGGTGCTCCGGTCTTGTTTGTGAAGAAGAAAGATGGTAGTATGAGGATGTGTATTGACTACCGTGAGCTGAACAAGTTGACGGTGAAGAACCGATACCCCTTGCCGAGAATCGATGATTTGTTTGATCAACTTCAGGGTGCTAGTTTGTTTTCTAGAATAGATCTTTGATCGGGCTACCATCAACTAAAGGTGAAAGAGCAGGATATCCCTAAGATAGCTTTTCGCATGCGCTACGGTCACTACGAGTTTCTTGTCATGTCCTTTAGTTTGACCAATGCGCCAGCTGCTTTTATGATCTAATGAACCGAGTGTGTCGGCCGATGTTGGATAAATCAGTGATTGTGTTTATTGATGATATCCTGATTTATTTGTAAAGCGAGATAGAGCATGCCGGTCACATTCGAGAAGTGTTGCAGACGTTGAGGAGGGAGAAGTTGTATGCCATGTTCTCCAATTACGCGTTCTGGTTGTGCGAAGTTCAATTCTTGAGTCATGTGGTGAACCCGGAGGGGATTATGGTAGATCCGGCAAAGCTGGAAGCGGTGATGTAATAGAAGTCTCCAAATACGCCATCCGAGATCCATAGTTTCTTGGGTTTGGCGAGCTATTACAGAAGATTCATTCAAGACTTCTCAAAGATCGCTTCTCCACTAACCAAGTTGACTCGGAAAGATGTAAAGTTTGTATGGGGTCAAGCTCAAGAGAAGGCGTTCGAAGAATTGAAGACGAGGTTGACTCAGGCTCCTGTTCTGTCATTACCCGATGGAGGTGAAGATCTGGTGGTTTACTCTGATGCTTCCTACTCGGGATTGGGGTGCGTGCTAATGCAGAGGGAAAAAGTTATAGCCTATGCATCCCGACAGTTGAAAGTTCATGAGGTTAACTATCCTACTCATGACCTGGAGCTAGCAGCAGTGGTCTTTGCGTTAAACATTTGGAGGCACTACCTGTATGGGACGAAGTGCACTATCTTCATCGACCACAAGATCTTGAACTACTTCTTTGAGCAGAAGGATTTGAATATGAGGCAAAGGTGATGTTTGGAGCTTATAAAGGATTATGATTGTGAGATCCATTACAATTCGGGCAAAGCCAATATGGTGGCGGATGCCCTTAGCTGAAAGGAGAGGCCCGAGCCGATTCGGGTGAAGGCGTACCAGCTGATTATGACCTCTGATGTGATGAAGCAAGTCAAAGAGTTTCAAGATGAGGCATTGAAGGAAGATCATCTTAACTCTGAACGAATGAGAGGTCTGGTCGCGGAGCTAGGTGAAAACACATTTGGTGTTAGAACCCGGTTTGGACGTATGTGGATTCCTCGTCTTGGGGATCTACGAGTAAAGATTATGGATGAAGCCCACAAGACTCGATACTCTATTCATTCCGGTACTACAAAGATGTATCAAAACATGAAGAAAGATTATTGGTGGCCGAGTACGAAGCGCAACGTGGTGGAGTATGTGAGTAAGTGGCTTACTTGTTTGCAAGTGAAGGCGGAGCACCAAAAGCCGTATGGAAGATTCAAACTTTGGATATACCGGAATGGAAGTGGGAGCACATCACCATGGATTTTATTACGAAGCTGCCACGTACTCTGAGAGGGTATGATGTTATATGGGTGATTGTTGACCGCTTGACGAACAGTGCTCACTTCCTACCGATGCGTGAGACATATTCATCCGAGAGGTTAGCGGATCTTTTCATCAAGGAGATTGTGACTCGTCATGGTGTACCGGTGTCTATTGTTTCTGATCATGACACCCGGTTTACATCCAAATTCTGGAAGAAATTCCACGATGCGATGGGGACGAGGTTACATATTAGCACAGCTTATCATCCCCAAACTGATGGTCAGTCGGAAAGGACCATTCAGACATTAGAGGACATGCTTCGGGCATGTGTGATCGATTTTGAGGGAAGTTGGGATGACCACTTGCCGTTAGCTGAATTCTCATATAACAACAGCTATCATGCTAGCATTGGTATACCACCTTATGAGATGCTATACGGTAGGAGATGCAGAACACCCGCTTGTTGGGGTGATATTGGTCAGATGGAATTAGGGAGCGTCGAAGTGATCGAGGTTACAACTGAAAAGCTTGAAAAGAACAAGGCCTACATGAAGGCAGCTAAAGACAGACAGAAGTCGTATGTTGATAAGCGACGTAGACCGATTGAGTTCCAGGTGGGTGATAGAGTTATGTTGAAAGTCTCACCTTGCAAGGGCATCATTCGGTTTAGAAAGTGAGGCAAGCTGAGCCCAAGATATATAGGGCCTTTCCGAATCATTGCTCGAGTAGGAGAGGTGGCCTATAGGTTGGAGTTACCAGACGAGTTAAGTGGAATTCACCCGACCTTCCATGTATCATATCTGAGAAAGTGTTTGGCGGACGAGAATATGATTGTTCCACTGCAGGATATCGAAGTGGATGAACGGCTCAATTATGTGGAGCAACCGGTGGCAATCATTGATCGATCATAGATGAAGCTGAGGAATAAAGTGGTCCCACTTGTGCGTGTACGGTGGAAGCACAGAAAGGGATCTGACTATATGTGGGAGACTGAATAAGAAATGAGACAGCATTACCCATGTTTGTTTGAGTAATAACAGGTTTCGGGGACGAAACCTATTTATAGAGAGAAAGAGCAGAATTCGGGTTTTGAAGGACAAAAAGAATAAAAAATGGGTGCATAAAGGAGATATGGCAGCCTATAACCTCCTTCACAGTTCATTTCATTCGATTTTATAGAGAGAAAGAGCAGAATTCGGGTTTTGAAGGAAGAACAAGAAGAAGTCGAATTCGAGGTTCTTGAGCACACAGCAACTGGTTTTGAAGAGGTCATACTCGAAGTGGCATAAGGTGAGTTCTAAGACCCCTACTTTACACGTTCTGAATGATTTTGGGGCTGGAACACATCTGAAAAACTATTTCTGGTATTTGGGTGAGAAACCCATTCATGTATGTATGTGTAAGTGTATGATTCGTTTAGGGCTGTTATGAACATAAGGTTTTTAAGGCAAACTATGAATTTCAGCATGATGTTCGACTAGGTACTGTTGACGTATGTTTTTAGGTGTTTTCCTATGATATGTATGATGTTTAAGTTTGTTCTAAGTGTGTAGTATGGTAGATCTGTGCTAAGGATGTGTTAAGATAATGATTGAGATCTGAAAATGGCACAGGTTAAGTTGCAGGTCCATTTACTCAGCCGCATTAACTAATGCGGATGACTAAGGAAATGCGGCTAAGACATTTACTCAGCTGCATTAACTAATGCGGATAGATAATGAAATGCGGCTAAGGCATTTACTCAGACGCATTAACCAATGTGGACAGATAATGAAATACGGGTAAGGCATTTACTCAGCCGCATTAACTAATGCGGACAGATAATGAAATGCGGCTAAGGCATTTACTCAGCCGCATTAACTAATGTGGACAGTCCAAGAAATGCGGATGACATTTGCTCACCCGCATTAACCAATTCGGACAGTAAAAGGAAATGCGGATAAACACTTAGGATAAATTCTGACTTTTAGGAAAATGAGTAATGTAGGCTTTGACCTAGGAGATTCCCAGGGGATTATGTAAGTTGACTTTTGAGGTCATAGATGGTATGATGGGCATGTAATGATATGTGCTTGATGTTTATGCACGATGATGATGATGATGTTGCATGGTTATACATGATGTATGTTGTGTATGTATGATGCCTTGTATGATGAGGTATGAATGATATGCATATGCTCCTTATGATAATGTATGTTTATCTTTCCCATGACTTTACGTGTTATGATAATGAATGAACAAAGTATTATGTAACGTAAAGTGAAAGATAATGAAAGAGGAACATGATGATGAATGCATGCATTAATGAATGAATGAAAGAGAAACATGATGATGAATGCATGCATTAATGAACGATTTAAAGAAGTCTTGCAAGCATTGGATATCAGGGTCCTTCTTTGTGATCGACCAAACGTGTAGTGCCTCTACCGGTTACCTCTAGTACTATGGCATATGCTCAGCTATTCATTTATTGACTTCGGCCCAGTAGCTAAGACTGTTCGGGGTGTAGCATATGGTATTGGTATGAGAGATATCTGATGTGCAAGTAAGGTTATAACAAACTAATGAATGAATGAACGAAAGAGATAATAAAGACATTATCTATGTGTGCGTATGATGTGTGATCGCGTGAAAGAAAAGAATGGTTTTTAATGAAAACAAAGTATGTTCATTATAAAACTAGAACTCACTCAGCAACACTGACTTTTAGGTGTTTCCAGTTGGCAGGTAGTGTTGCTGAGGATGGCACGAGGCGGCTGCTCAGCTCTTTTGGGATGGCATTCCTTTGTTAATATTTTTGCAATGTATTATGTTGCATGTATTATTAAAACAAAATGTTGTTTGTAGAGGATTTGGATAAACGGGATTACCTAAGGAATCCTCTTACTACTAAAGGTCACTGTTTATGACTATTTTGTAATTGGTTAACGATGTATTACTTTGCAAAAGCTTTTATGATGAAATGAGATGTCTCTTTTGAATGTTTCCGCTGCAATGTTTATTTAAAATATCTATAAATGAATGTGTGAATCCAAGGCTCTCAATTCAGGAATTATCAGTATTAAAATAAATCAAATCAATGATCGTGGAATTATCATCAATTGACGTTTAATTGTTTTAATGATTATTGATGAACACAAACACAAAAACACAATAAATATAAACTCAATAATTATTCAAAGTATCTCATTAATTATCAGTAATGATTACAAAAGAATAATTAAGAATGACTATGAACAATGATTTCTGTGAATCGAATAATGTTGTTGTTGATGTGACGGCGATTAGGGTTGCACGATGATGTAACTCTTGACAGCCGTAATATTGCTTGATTGTGTTCCCCGAGATGTGAAACCTAGGACTCATATTTATAGACGGTTTGAGTCGGTTAAGGAAACACCGCATCTCTTGGGATTTGTTATTGACTGTGTTGACTTGTTTGACTTCTTGGTATTTGAAATCGCACAAGTATTCTGTTCTTCCGCAGGAGTCTTGTCGTCCACAGGAGTTTTGTTCTTCCGTAGATGTCTTGGTCTTCCGTAGAAGTGTTGTTCTTCCGTAGCAACTCTGTCTTCCGTAGAAGTCTTCACTTCATCTAATCCTTGATCATCCGCAGGAATCTTCACTTGTGATGTGGTCTTGTAAGACATATCTACGGATTAACAATAATGTTCATCCGTAGATGTTTCTTGCACTTGGTCAATTTCAGGGATCCTACCAAGTATATTGATTTTGCCTGTCAACAGTCACAAAGCAACACACATATATATGGGTTAACCTATAGATTCAATGCACACACACACACACACACATATATATATATATATATATATATATATATACATACTGACTGTTACAATTATTAATTACAAGACTTGATCCAAGTTCTAAGCCTATACAAAATGATCTAGACCTATATCTAGATCCAACAATACTCCCCCTTAGGCTTAGCTCCTTGTAATCAGTCTTTCAAAACTGCAAGTTCTTTGACTCTTGCTATCATCTAGTTGTAGAAGTAAGATACAACAGTCTTCTGATCGTCATACTTATACTTGATCTTCATCTTGCTGATCTTCTTCAGTGTTTCATAGCTCAGTCCCAAAATGTCTTCTTTAGTAGTGAGTATTTCCACTACACTATCATTATGCACAATTTCAAGCTCATCTTCCTCTGAGATTCTGAGTTCTGACACTTCTTCTATTGTTGATCCTTTCAGTAGCCCAGCTTCATGTTTTCTTCTCTTGTATGCCTTTGCATGCAATTTGTCTACTACTTGAATCATATGCACATAAAGGCAGAGATCATTCTGAGCTTTTTCATCTGTTAGCCTTGGGAAGAATTTGTCGTGGAGATATGATGTGTAGCTTGGGTGAAGCATTTTGATCTGTACCGGGTCAAAAATCCTTATCTTTTTAGCTTTCTTCCCATCAGCATTTCTTAACAATACTAGCTCTTTTGTTCTTTCAACATATCCTCATTCTGTGATAGGAGCAGTAAATTGATTTCCTGTGAAGCTTTTGATGGACTCTGTGTTGGGTTTCTTAGAACATAAAATCATAGTTTAACCATTTAAACTTTCAGAAAAAGCAGCGGAATTACAACTTTATAAACCCTTTTATAAGCTGAAAAATATGTTCATTAGATGACCATATTGATGTATAAAACAAACCCAAAGAACAAAGGATCATTTATGCGAATATGCAAGCTATGAACATATGTAAATGCACATAAAATCACAGCTTCAGTGAGCTGTGATTTACTACCTTACTGCAGCAGAATTTCAACCATGGATGGGTGGTTTTGGATGCTTGAAATTGGCCAAGAGCTCAAAGTAGAGATCCTCAAGCTTGTATACCCCAAGCCTCCTTGCAAACACCTTCTCTTGTTAGGTAGAAATCACCAAAACAACACCAAAAAACCTTCAAGAAAACCCTGAAACTATGCTGCTGGCCGTAACTTGTTTGAGGGAGAGAGAGGAGAGTTTTCTTGTGTTGTTAGTTGCATGTGTGAATGAGATTCATGATCATGGAATGCAAGAACCTTTCTTGTCATTAGAACACACCAAGAACAAACCAAAATCAGCTCAAAAATCAGCTCTAAAGCCTCTCAATGCTGCTGCCATTTTCGTAAGTTGAGAGAGAGAGAAGGAACTTTTTGTGCTTGTTCTCTTGTGTGTGTTTTTGATGTTGAGAGCTGAATACATATTGTAAGTGGAACTTGCATGTGTATGATTCTACCAAGAGAATCATTAGGTGGAAAGCCCCACAAGCATGCAAGTGTTCTCTTCACTCAAGAGAGGAATCTAGTGAACCACATGCATGTGTCTCCCATTTTATTCAAAGGGGACGGTTTTGATATCAAAATAAAAGAGTTTTCTTTTATAAATATCAAACATTGACACACATATATGTATTGACTAGTATTTTAACTAGTTTATACAATTAACCAATTAATTGTATAAGTGGTATACTCTCATTATTATTTGGTGTTATACAACTAATTTAAATAACACTTCAAATAATATTATTGAACAAAATATCCTAATAAATTGTTCCATCTCATATGCAACTTATTTAGAAAACCCATTTTCTAAATTGGTGTAAATATTTAATTGCATGATCATATCATCAATTAAATATTAATTGGTGTTTGCTAAGCTTGTTATTGGGTATAACCCGACTTGGATCATAACGTACTAACTACATCAATATTCTAAGTGTCTTGGGCACATAGAATCCTACACTCTGAGTGTTTGTTCATACATCCAACCCTCTTTAACATATCATCATCTACAAGAGATGAGACTTTAGCTGTTCTTCTTTTCTTACTTTGTTTGATCTTTTTGTGCTCCATATCATCTCTCTTTGCTTGTTTGAGCACATCATCGATAAATCTAGTTTTCATTCCACTAACAGCTGCAGAGAAGTCTCTTCCCCTAAGATGGATTGGATAGTTTGAAATGGGTATGCTTTGTAGATCTCTGATGTCTTGCTCCGAAAGACTCAATATTGCTTCCACATCATGGAAGTAATGAATTCTTCCAGATGACCTCTTGATGATTGCACAATCCCAGTCTAGATCATATTTCCAGGCCATAATCCTGTGTTCTTCCGAAGAACTGGGAGTTATGATGTGATCATACAGTTCGATCAAAGTGGATTTCTATTCAGTTATTTCCCTGACAGTTGTTCCCAGAGGCCATACCTTTCCGGGCATAACTGCCCTTGGCTCTCTGATCAGTTTGCCTTTTTCTTTATGTTGATCCTTAGGTTCAACAGTTACAGGATCTGCAGGCAGTTTGCTATGTTGGTCATGAGATGGATGTGGAGCAGTAGTTCTGAATTTGACACCAGTATCAAGTTCCACAGCCATTACATGCTCCATCATCCTCCGCAGTTCACCAGTTGCTCTACCTTTTAGCTCATGCGGCTTGTAGTTGTGGCCTTGTAACCAGCATGTCATGTTGTACTTGGTTAGTTTTGCTGTGTCACAATGGCCTAACTCCTTTTTGATCTTTTCAACTGATTGAAAAACTGTGAAAGCTTCATAATCACAGTTTGGTAGTATGAATGTTGCAAGTTCAAATTCTTTCAGAAGATTCTTCAATTCAGTTGAGTTCATCCTCTCAACCATGTCATATGGGAAACCATGGTTGATGAGGGTCATGAACATACTTGATTCAGGCCTCTCTTCCATGATATCTTTAATGGTTAGAAGGTCATCGGCCTTTGCTTTCTTTTGTTCAGTGCGAGACTCCATCTGAGTTAGCTCCTTCCATTCTTCATCACTTTCATCAGCATCATCGGATGATACCTTCACAGTAGATACATCTACTGAAGGTGTATGTTTAGGAGATGAAAGCTTTTGTCTTTTTGGAGTACCTTCATTTTCAACTTCCTTCTTGCTTGCACCCAAGTATTTTCTCTTTCGAGAATACAGTTGCAGTTTCTTTGGAGATTCTATAGGTAGTTTTGTTTGTTCAGTACTTGGGGCAATCCTTGATTCCAGTGCATAAATTTTCTTTTTCAACTGCTCTATCTCTTCATCTTTCACTTTGATTAGCTGAGCTTTTGCACTTTTCTCATTTTTCAAGAATGCCTGCAACTCTTGTTCATTTTGCAAAAGTGCATCGATTACTTCATTGTTGCTCTTGGCATCCTCTCTCAGCCTTTTCAATCTGGCTTCTTTCAGCATCAGCTCTTCATCCTTTTCTTGAATGATTCCTTTCAGCTCCTGGATTCTTTGTTTTCGCTTGTTTGATTTGAGTACTAGTTTGTTGTACTCAGCAACCAAAAAGCTTTTGCTGACTGGGATGCCACTATCACTTAGGTCATTCTCATGATATGCAATCACATCCTTCTCAATCTCTTGTGCTACTTCCATTTGCTCATTAGCAGGTTGATCATTAAGAGCTGGAGATATGGGTTCAGTATGGTCTGATGGCACTTGGTCTTCAGTGTTTGTGGGTGACATAGGAACAGTGCTAGCTTGAGACAGTAACTCAGTCTCTCCTGAGTGCACAAAATTTAAAGACTCAGTTATCTCAACAAGTTCAGTGCTAGCACTTTCCTTTGATGCTTGTTTTGGTGTGTCTGGTGGTTGTTGAACAGGGGATTGGATTTGGAGTGGAGAGAGAGGTTGAGTGTGATGTGAGGATGAATGAGAAAAAGTGATGGTGACTGGTGTTGAACTGGTGAGATTGGCTGAGTGTTGGTGGTGGAAGATGAAGATATTAGTGGTGGAAGATGAAGATATTAGTAGTGGTGATTCATGATGATGAAAGGGTGAGATGGGTTGGGTATTGATGCTGGTTGGTGATTGTGGTTGATGAAGGGGTGTTTGCCTAGGTGATTGATGTTGGAGTGGTGGTGTTTGGCTAGGTGAATGTGATGCATGAACAGATTCAGCAGATGACTCTGTCTCTTCATCTATCCAAACCAATTCTTGTGGTAAGTCGGCTTGGGCATCCACAACATGGGCGAACATGGGCATGTCTTCACCCTGATATTTTCCATTGATTTTGTTCAGCACTGATTTTCCCAAATGTGCTTGCACAAACACTTCTCCTTCTCTTGCAATCCTTGGGAGTTCAGCGTTGATCACCAGTTGCAAGAATCTTGGGAACATGTACATTTTGTCACTCCTTTGTAGTCTCACTTGATCACAAAGGCAGTTGAAAATGTATTTTGAGTAGTTATAAGTTCTACCCTTAAAGATCCCTATGATTCCGGATGAGATGTGTCGAGAGAATCTATCAAGCCCTGCCTTTCCATTAGAGATACACTTCAGATAGTGTGGGATAGAAATCGATATGGTGTGCACAGCCTTCCCTTCTTTATCTCCCCTTTCTCAAAATCTCCATCTACCCCATCAAGTTGAACACCTTCTCAATGTATTCATTCTTGAATACATCAGGGTGCCCTATCTCTCGATCACCCAATTAAAGACATCTTCAGATTGTGCTTTCATTGATCTGTATTCATTCAGTAAGGACCTCAGCAACAATCAACTCATCATCTCCTGCTTGTTCTACTCATGCCGAATTCCAGAAATCGATAATATGTGATTGATGAATCACAGGATCAGCAGTCAAGGCATAGAAGAGCCAGGACCGTCGAAGATATCTGATGATATCTTGACATCCTTCCGCAGCAGGATCATCAGCATTCAAGAATGCACACACGTTGTGTTCCTTCGCGAATCTGTTTGCCATCTTCGCTACAATGATAATCAATTACTGAATGATGATGTTTATGATGTTTGGAGCGGATTTTTGAAAGTTCTAATGAGGGGGAAAGTGTGCGTTTTTCTAGGTTAGAAAACTGAAAGAAAATTCTCTAAAAAGGTAATTAATGAGTTCTCGAGTAAAAAACCTTATTTGTAAACGAACACATTAATTTCTTTTATTAATTATGTTGGGCCCACTTCCCCTTTATCCCTTCCCGTATACCAAGTTTATTCCAGATGCATTACTTTTTCCGCAGAACATCTGCGGATACTTAACATCTGCGGATGCCTTAACATCTGCGGATACCTTAACACCTGCGGATGCCTTAACATCTGCGGATACCTTAACACCTGCGGATGTCTTAACTCAGGTAATACCTCTTGTTACTAGCACATCCGTAGTTTACCAATCCTACGAATATGTAGTTACTGTTACTGTTACTTCTGCTGAAGCAGAAATTTCACTATTACCTCTGCGGATGCAAAGTATTACTGAAACATCTGCGGATGCAGAAATTTCACTGTTACTTCTACGGATGAGAAATATTACTGAAACTTCTGCGGAAATTAAAGTTTTGTTAAAACTTTAAATGTATGATATCTACTAAGTAGAATCATGTGTTGATATTGGACCATGTTGACTTTGTTTGAATGGCAATTAAGTACAAGAAAGCAAGTGTCCTGTATCCTGCATTCAAGTTAGTGCTCAAGTTCCAATTCCTTCACAATGAATTAACATCTTTTTATTGTTTTTCATGCATGAACTACTCCCCCTAAATTTGTGATTAATGTTAAACTGTTGCATTCATCAAAAATTTAAGCTGTAAACAGGCATGAGAGGCATATGATAGTCTAAGTGAGAGAAATCGATTAAAAGGACAAATTAAACCTCTACTTAAACAATTGCATGCATGCATATATATATAGAGGGATCATACGATGACTCGGCTTCTGCGGATGTTGATTATTTGATTCATTGCACACCTGATTGTAAGTATATAGATCCACTTAAATTCATACATGAGTAATGTATCAACTAGGCATGCTATTTATCATGTTTTGAAGTTTGTTAATCAGTAACTGTCATGAGTTCCACATTCAATTGTCATTAGAGTTTGTACTCCGTAGGTGAGGCAAATCACTACTTTTCACACTTAATGACTATGTACATTAAGTTATAAGTTCTATCTTTAGACATATTGCAGTCTCATGAATGCTTTGATGTTGAAGCTCTTTGAATTGATGTACAATTGATCACAAGTGATTCTGTTTAAAGCTGAGATATGATCTTCATAGTCACCAGGTCTTTACTCTCGTAAAACAGAGGTGAACTTAACCCAGGTCTTTGTTTACACAAAACAGAGGGATAAAGAAGATCATACTCTTTAATCATATCCCCAGGTCTTTGTTCACACAAAACAAAGGGAATATAACTTTGCAAAGATAGAAGATTATAAAGTCTTTTACATAGTGTGCTTGTGCAAGTGATTTGGTCACATCAGGAGATAACTTACTTTCCTGACTCTCAAAATGGAGATCCACAGACAGATACCTGTTACTCTTAGTTTGGCATGCTCTTAGTGTAGTTTCCACTCACGATGAACCTACTCACATATCACAATGTTACAAGTCAGTTTTAGTTGTTGTTAAAGAAGGCCAAGCATAGTGTACTATCATTTCCCATACATATGACTTGCATAAACATGCAATCAGACACTTAAATCATCCCTAACCATTACTCTACACAAGGACAGTCATATGATTTTGATGATTTATTCTAAGTTAATCATCCCCAGAGATTCTATCAGAAAATTAAATCTAACAGAATCAAAGGCTTTAGTGAACAAATCAGCAAGCTGATTTGTTGTGTCCACTTTGACTAACTTGATTAAACCCTTTTCTGAGCAATCTCTCAGAAAATGGTATATGATTTCAATATGTTTTGTTTTACTATGTTGGACTGGGTTAGCAGTTATAAACATAGCAGCTGAATTATCAATATGAATTGGTGTTTGAATGAAATTGTAACCATAATCAAGTAATTGGTTTTGCAACCAAAGTACTTGAGAGCAACCAGCTGAAGCAGCTATGTACTCAGCTTCAGCTGTGGATACAGATACATTAGTTTGCTTCTTGCACTGCCATGAAACAAGCCTTGGTCCCAAAAACTGGCATCCACCAGTTGTGGATTTTCTGTTGTTGTTACACCCTCCATATTCACTATCTGAATATGAGTAAAGACTGAAATCTCCACCTTTTGGATACCACAGTCCTAAAGCTGGTTTGCCTTTCAGATATCTGAATATTCTCTTCACAGCATTCAGATGGGACTCTTTTGGGTCTGATTGATACCTGGCACAAACACAAACAGCAAACATTATGTCAGGTCTACTGGCAGTTAAGTACATTAAAGAACCGATCATTGATCTATACAATCTTTGATCTACTGATTTTCCTGCAGGGTCAGACACAATCTTGTTTATTGTTGAGGCAGGTGTCTTGCATGAAGTTGTATCAGCAAGATTGTACTTCTTCAGGATTTGATGAATGTACTTCTCTTGATTGATGAAAATGCCATCTGTTTTCTGATGAACTTGTAAGCCAAGGAAGAATGTCAATTCTCCCATGGAGCTCATCTGAAATTCAGATTTCATTAACTCTTCAAAGCTTTGACACAGTTTCTTGTTGGTTGATCCAAATATTATGTCATCAACATATATTTGAACCACCAAAAGATCTTGATGTTCATGTTTGAGGAGGAGTGTCTGATCAATGGTTCCTCTTTTGTAACCATTCTTCAGCAGGAAAGATGACAATGTGTCATACCACTTCCTTGGTGCTTGATGAAGACCGTACAAAGCTTTGTCAAGCTTGTATACTCTATGTGGGTAGTCAGGATCCTCAAATCCAGGGGGTTGAGCCACATATACTTCTTCATCAATTTTCCTATAAAGGAAAGCACACTTCACATCCATTTGATAGACTATGAACTTCTTGAATGAGGCATAAGCTAGGAAAACCCGTATAGCTTCAATTCTTGCAACTGGTGCAAAAACTTCATCATAGTCTATCCCTTCTTCTTGAGTATATCCTTGAGCAATAAGTCTGGATTTGTTTCTCACGATTATACCCCTGTCATCCAGCTTGTTTTTGAAGAGCCACCTTGTTCCTATTGGATATTGACCTTGAGGCAAGTCTACAAGATTCCACACCTTTTGTTTTCTGAATTGTTGTAGCTCTTCTTGTATAGCCTCAATCCAGCTGTTGTCTTTTAGAGCAGCTGTAATATTTGCAGGAACTGTCTGAGACAAAAAGCAGGTGAACAGGCAAATATTTGCCACTCCTCCTTTGCTCCTTGTAGTTCTTGCATTCAGGTCTCCAATGATATTATCTGAGGGATGAGACTTGTGAATCCTGATTGTTGAAACAGCATCAACTGGAATTGTTGATTCTAAGTTTGAGAAACCCATGGATGCAGATGCATTTAGCTGAGAAGATGAGTCTATGAAGGAATCAAATGGATCTTGTTCATAAGGATCAGCTTGAGTTTCAGTTGCTGCATGGTTGTCTTCTTCCACAGGAAGTTTGACGGAGGCATTTTCTACTTCTGTAGGTGTTACTTCACCATCCACGGATGAACATTGTTGATTTGCTGGCATGTTTTGTTGATTCAGCACATCCTCTCCATCTCTTTGGTCAGTGGTTGAAACAGGATTTACATCTACGGATGCTGATGCATCTGCGGATGTATTTATATGTGCTGCGGATGAAGGATTTGCTTCGGATGTAGCTGCATGCTGCTGACTTGATTCTTGCTGAGGTTCAGTTGAAGGTTGCGCCCTTGGTGGGTCAGCTGTCAGTGGCACTTCATTCAAACTTGGAGGCACAAATTGATAGCATATATCCGCAGAACCTGCATTGATCAGATAACCAGAGTTAAATGATTCAGTTAATGCATCAATATCAAATAACCAAGATGATCCTTTTACAGATGTTGTAAACATGGATTCATCAAAAGAAACGTTGGGAGTCTCTTCAACAATGTTGTGTTCTGGAATATAGACCCTATATGATTTAGAAGTGGATGAAAATCCAACAAAGAAACCATCATAGGCTTTTTCAGAAAATTTTCCCAATTGTTCTTTAGTATTTAATACAGACACATGACACCCAAAAGCTCTAAGATATCCTATAAAAGGTTTTCTTTTATATAAGAGCTCATAAGGAGTTTTATTATGTTCTTTGACAATTAATGTCTTATTTTGAACATTGCAAGCTGTATTCATAGCTTCTGCCCAGAAGGTTATGGGCAACTGAGAATCAGCTAGCATTGTCCTGGCTGCTTCTATGAGAGTTCTATTTCTTCTTTCAGCCACTCAATTCTGTTGTGGAGTTCTTGGTGCACTGAATTGTCTTGCTATCCCTTTATTCCTGCAAAAAGAATCCAGATCAGCATTAACAAATTCAGTTCCATTATCACACCTAAAAATTTTAACTTTTAAATCAAGTTGATTCTCAATCTTGATCACGAAGTCCATTAATGTTTCAGATGTTTCACTCTTATGTTTTAAGAAAAAGACCCATGTGAATCTCATGAAATCATCTACTATCACCAAACAATATTGCCTTTTTCCAATGCTCATCACATTGATTGGACCAAAGAGGTCCATGTGAAGCAATTTGAGTGGTGTAGTATTAGTGTTGATTATTTTGGATTTATGAGACACTCTATGTTGTTTTCCTTTGTAACATGAAGAACAATGATTAGAACAATGAAATTCTTTCTTTGGTAATCCAATGACCAAGTCATTTTTCACCAATTTATTCATGTTCTTCATGTTGGAATGAACAAGCCTTCTATGCCACAATTGTGATTCATCTTCTGAAGACTTAGACATCAGGCATGTCTCATGACTTGTGAGTGATGTGTTGATCATATCCAAAACATATGTGTTTCTTTTCTTGATGCTTTTAGAAGGAACCAATCTACTGGAACTGCAAAACCTGGCTTAAGAATGTAACAATTAGTGTTATCAAATAGGGTAGTGTAATTTTGATCAGATACACTGAATAAATTGTACTGCAAATTTTCATAGTAATTTACTTTTTCAAATGTTAAAACACCATTTGTTACAATTCCCTCACCAACTATTTTACCTCCCTTCTTATCCCTACCAAATACCACATAAGAGGCATGTTTATGTTTGAAGTCATGGAGAAGTGCACACTTTCCTGTCATATGTCTGGAAAAACCACTGTCAACATACCACTTGTTGTCAGCTCTCCATGATTGTTCCTGCACACAAAAAGAAATCACTTAGAATTGACAACCTAGGCCTTAATTTTCTTGGGTTTGCCAGAAGTGTCAACAATAGTTACTCCTTCATGAATTAATCTTGAAGTTTCAGTATTAGTTGTTTCTTTTTGATTTGATGGTGGTGAGGATGATTCTGTTGAAGATGATTCAGGTGTTTGGATGTCTTCTTGCTTATCTGATTCTTTCTTCAACTTATCTTGTTTTGGCTGATATTTTAACTTTGAGGATGCTCCTGTATTTTGAAAGTTACTTCATCTTTCAACTTTGATTGAGGTACAGGAGTTCCTTTTCAAAGTTATCAAAGAAATCATCAACTGCTTCAGTCTGTTTATCTGACAAATCCACCTTTTTGTGAGGTGTCTTAGACTGTGTTGTTTTCTTCATCAAAGTCTTATCCGTAGCAGAGGATCTTTTCTTTGATTTTTGTTGTTCTTTTTTCATCATTGATTCTTTCTCACTCTCTGAAGATTGAGATTCTGATTCAGATAATGCATCATGTGACTTCTTTTTGCTCTGTTTCTTGTTCTTCTTGTTGAAATAACATTCCTGAGTTGAACGGTTATTTTTGTCACGTATAGCACAGTGTTTGTTGAAGTAACAATCAGAAGTCATGTGATTGTTCATATTTCATATGGAACAGTAGCTGCTGAAGTAGCAGTCCTCTGTGTTGTGATTCTTCATATCACACCATTTGCAATATTTATCTTCTGAATTTTCTTTAGATTCAGCCTTCTTTTTCTTGTTCTTGGTCTTTAAGTCCTTTCCTGATGTGTCACTTGATTTCTTCTTGCTTTTGCTAGGAGCATCATCAGCTGAGTCTTGTTTACTTCTGACTGCTTTTTGTTGTTTGTTGGCAGTCCTTTTTACCTCATCCGTAGATTTGGTTTTACTCTTTCGTTGCTTCTCTACGGATTCAGCAGCTTTTTCCTTCCGCAGATGTTCTACGGACTTGGCTGTTTTTGCTTTCTGCAGATGTTCTACCGATTCTTCAGATTTTTCCTTCCGAAGATCTTCAGCACTTGAATTTTTCTTGTTCTTTGTTGAAGTTTGTTTCTTCTTACCTTTATCTGACTGAGATAAAGGTACCTGCTCACTTGATCCGCAGTTATTAACTTTGTGAAGGTTCAGTTCTTGAAGTCCTTCATTCAGTTCAGCAATTCTTTTGCAGATAGTCTTCAGTATGTTTCGTTGCTTTGGAGGATACTGCAGTTTTGATTCTTCAAGGACTTTTGGAAGACCAATTTCAACTTGAACATTCTTACCAATGTTCAGTTGATCAGTATCATGTTCATCAGAATCATCCAAGTCATCATATTTATCATAATCAAAATCTGAGTCATTATGTTTTAGTGATTGATTCAGAAGATTCAGTTTCACTTCAGTTTTGTTAATGTTCATGTCAATATTGGTGCTTGGCACAAAATGATTTGACAAAGTGTTTGTCATTGTTTCAAATAGAGTTGTGTAATTATCATTAATAGGTGGTGCAACAGCATTATAACCCAACCCATACCTGTTCTTTGATTCAATATGAGAGTTTAACAACTTCTCATATTGCTGAGATGATAGTTGAAACTTCTGAAGTTTCACTTCAGTAGATGCATGATCAGCCATGGATTTTGTTAAGGAAGTGGTCAGATGCTCAACTTGGGCTTTGACGCTGTAATTTTCAGAAACATATTTTTCTAAATCCTTTTGCAAAGAACTAATTTTGATTTGATATGGTTTATATTCTCTTAAATGGGATTCATTCAAAATCATTGTTTCTTTTACTTTGTCTGCCAATTGTTGAGCATGGACTCTGTAACGTTCAACTTTCTCAACACATGTTGATGAACATAACCTGTCTTTTACCTCTCTGGCCATAGGAGGAACTTTGTTTTCCATGTGTGCCATTAATGCTTGATTCTCTTCCAAGACTTCCTTTTCATACATGCTCCAGCCACATGTTCCATCTTGAAGTATGATCAGTCCTGACTCCTTAGAATTGCTTGGTCCTGCTGATACATTTGTGGCTGGTGGGGATGTATTTGTCAGCTGAGGTTGTCTGTGCAGAGATCTTTGAGAGGTTGATTGCTGATTCTGATATTGTTGTTGCTGTTGATGCTACTGAGATGATTGTTGGTTGCACTCTTTAGAGAAGTGTCCATAGAGATTGCATTTATAACATCTGACTTTTGACTTGTCAACACCAATCTTTGATGTTTTACTAGCTGCAGCCAGATTCTTATTTCTCCTCAGATATTGCTTAGCTCTGTAAGCAATCATAGCCATATGCCATTGTAGATCCATCTCTTCTACTACATCAGGGGGCAGTTCCTCCAAATCTTGCTGGCAGATGTTTGCTGATGTTAATGAGCTTCCAAGATAAGCTTGAAAGCTAGAACTAAAAGCTGCAAAGGCTGCTTTTTGTTCTTCAGAATCCAATATCATAGTAATTGGTTCTGATTGATTGTTTTGTTTAGAAGATTTATCAGTTGCTTTAGTATCTCTTTTCTTAGCAGATCTTCCTTTTTCTTTTTGGTTCTTACTTTGAGATGATTTCTTAGTTGGTTTGGAGGCATAAAAACTAACTTCCTCTTCATCATCACTCAAAGTACAAGAGTTGTCACCTTCATTATTTGAGATAAACGCACTTCCAGCATTTTTGGTTTCTTTGAAGTGATAAGGTGAGACATGAGTTCTCACACTCTTGTTTCTTGACTGTTCATCCATTTCAAGTGCTTCTACTTTAGCAACCAGAGTATCCAAACCAGTTGTCTTAAGATCTATGGTGTTCTTGAACATGGATACAGTTTGCTTCCAACTATCAGGCAAAGTGTGGAGCATTTTCTTGTGGAGTTCCTCAGTAGTATACTTCAACTCCAAGATGTTCATTTCAGTAACAAGTTGCATAAATCTATGGAGTTGTTGAGGAGTTGATTCACCCTCAATATGATGATAGGTTTCATATTGTGATCTGAGGGTGTCTTTCCTTATGCTCCGAATCTCATCACTCCCTTCACAGAGAGTGTGGAGTATCTTCCACAAGGAATTTGCTATTTTGTAGTTCTCGCACCTGATTAATATCTCTTCAGGAAAAGTCATACTAAGCAAACTGTATGCTTTAATATCGACTTTAACCTTCTTGACATCATCAGGTGACAAGTCCTTTGTGCTGATAGGCTGATTCTTATCATTATAATCTGGCCCATGAGTGGGTGGAATATAAGGACCCTCAGTGATGGACTCCCACAAGTCAGAATCTGTGTAGTTCACATGATTTCTGAACTTGATCTTCCTGGATTTGAAATCAGCTTTGGTTTCCAACTTCGGCGGTCGATATGATCCTCCACCAAAAGTGCTCATGTTTAATGTAACGTAATGAATGAAACCTTGAATATTAAATTGGACAAACCTATCAAAGACTCAGATCTAGTATTCAATTGATTTGAATATAGATCGAAATCAAACAAACAATGAGAAAATGCTTGCTGAACGATAAGTCGCTGAAATAATTGTTTAAAAATTAATTAAACAATTTTAATACTGATAGATCAATTGATCTAAATCAATGAGCACTTGGCTCTGATACCACTTGTGAATCCAAGGATCTCAATTCAGGAATTATCAGTATTAAAATAAATCAAATCAATGATCGCGGAATTATCATCAATTGACGTTTAATTGTTTTAATGATTATTGATGAACACAAACACAAAAACACAATAAATATAAACTCAATAATTATTCAAAGTATCTCATTAATTATTAGTAATGATTACAAAAGAATAATTAAGAATGACTATGAATAATGATTTCTGTGAATCAAATAATGTTGTTGTTGATGTGATGACGATTAGGGTTGCACGATGATGTAACTCTTGACAGCCGTAATATTGCTTGATTGTGTTCCCCGAGATGTGAAACCTAGGACTCATATTTATAGACGGTTTGAGTCGGTTAAGGAAACACCGCATCTCTTGGGATTTGTTATTGACTGTGTTGACTTGTTTGACTTCTTGGTATTTGAAATCGCACAAGTATTCTGTTCTTCCGCAGGCGTCTTGTCGTCCGTAGGAGTTTTGTTCTTCCGTTGATGTCTTGGTCATCCGTAGAAGTGTTGTTCTTCCGTAGGAACTCTGTCTTCCGTAGAAGTCTTCACTTCATGCAATCCTTGATCATCCGCAGGAATCTTCACTTGTGATGTGGTCTTGTAAGACATATCTACGGATTAACAATAATGTTCATCCGTAGATGTTTCTTACACTTGGTCAATTTCAGGGATCCTACCAAGTATATTGATTTGGCCTGTCAACAGTCATAAAGCAACACACATATATATGGGTTAACCTATAGATTCAATGCACATATATATATATACTGACTGTTACAATTATTAATTACAAGACTTGATCCAAGTTCTAAGCCTATACAAAATGATCTAGACCTATACTATCTAGATCCAACAGTATGTTTTATGTGCAATGATTGACCAGCTGTAAGCGTCCCGGGAACGGGGCCTTACATATTAAAAGGATTAGTGATTTTAATAAAAGGGGTTTTTACTAAAAAGAGAACAATAGGGTACCACGTATTTGAAAGCATGCAAATAAAGGTACATAGAGTTTTCAAAACTAGAATTAATGAAAACTAAAATCCCTTTGGAAACAAGTTTAACACCATCCTTTTACACGACACTCGAATCACTTGAGAACTATTTGTGGGATAAAGGTCACATAACCACTTTTAGGGAATTTGTGTGTTTGAAGTGTACTTAACGTATTTATGGGATAAAGGTCACCTAACCACTTTTATGTGTAAACTCACACATGTGTGTAAGTAGGACGACTTAAGTTGGAAACCATGTGCATAGGGTCACCAAAGCATGGCGTACAATGGTGTTGTTGGGATTTTACATGCCAACTAAACATAAGATGTTTAACCGATCCAATAAGGCTAGAAGTTGCAATAGGTTTCAATTGTCAAAGTGTTGACTACCTTGTTAATTTGACTAATAGGATAAAGGTCACCTAACCATCATTTAAATGTAAAGTTGGATTCTTGGTTTTAATTATTAATTGTCTATGAGACATAAAAGGGTATTTCTGATTAAAATCTAATTTTTTCAGAAATACTAACATGAACATTGTAAATTGTGTAGAAATGGCCGCAAACAATAATGCTACCACCCCGATTGTCCATACCCTATCGCTGAGAACTATCTTAGAGAGGGATCGTCTTAACCACAATAATTTTATGGACTGGTTTCGAAACATGAGAATTGTTCTCAAGCAAGAGAAAAAGGCGTATGTCCTTGACGATCCCATTCCTAACCAACCCGACCCCAAGGATGTTGAGGCCTATAACGATTGGCTTCAGTACACTGAGGATTCCATGCAGGTTGCCTGCCTCATGTTGGCAACTATGATTCCCAAACTCCAAAGGATTTTGAGCATCATAGGGCATATGACATGATTACCCAGGTGAAGGAAATGTTCCTTCAACAAGCTAGGGTAGAGCGCTTCGAAACGGTTCGAGCGCTTCATGCGTCTCATATGGAAGAAACCTAATCGGTATCATCTTATGTACTTAAGATGAAAAGCCACATTGATCGCCTTGAGAGGCTTAACTGCCCGGTCTCAAAGGAGTTAGCCACGAATTTGATCCTTAATGGCCTACCTAAAAAGTTTGAGACGTTTATAATGAATTACAATATGAACGGATAGGACAAGGGCATTAGTGAGCTTCACGCAATGCTCAAAACAGCCGAGGCAGGGATGGGTAGAAAGGTTCTACCTATTCTCTCCATCAATGAGGGAGGCTATAAGAAAAGACCATTCCCCGATCCCAAGGCAAATGTTGCCAAAGGAAAGGGCTACATCAAAGGCAAGGGGAAGAGAAAGGGTAAAGCAGAACCTCCAAAGCCCAAGCTTAAGAAGCCTAAGGTAACGGAGAACGATCCATGCTTTTAGTATGGTGAGATAGGACATTGGAAAAGGAATTGTCCAACCTATCTCAAACAGCTGAGAAACAAGAGGGATGTTGGGCAAACCTCAGGTACAACTTTCATGATTCATATTGGTTTAAATGTTATTTCTTCAAACACATGGGTATTGGATACCGGATGTGTAACTCATATTTGAAATTTGTTGCAGGGGTTCAAAAGAAATAAGCACTATAGGAAGGGAGACACGAGTCTCTACATGGGCAACGGAGAAAAAGTTGATGTCGAAGCCCAAGGAGACTATATTTTGAAACTTTCAAATGGTTTGCAAGTTGTTCTTAAAAACATTTTGTATGCTCCTAGTTTGACTAGGAACATAATTTCTGTTTCCCTTTTAAAACAATATGGTTATGATTTAAAGTTTGTAAACAATGGTATTTATGTTTGTATGGATGATGTATTTATTTTAAGGCTATGCCTTTTAATGGTATCTATGAATTGGTTCATGGTGATTCATCCTTTAATAACTCATTATACCAAACAAGCACTAAGAAACTTAAAATGGGTTTAAGTGATTCATATCTTTTGCATTGTCGTCTTGGTCACATAAACAAGAATCGGATCAAACACTTCAAAAGAATGGTCTTTTGAAAACAAATGAAAATGGTTCATTTGATAAGTGTGAATCTTGTTTACAAGGTAAGATGACCAAGTTGCCCTTTAGTGGAACTAACGAGAGGGCAAAAGACTTATTGGGAATCATACATTCAGATGTATGTGGTCCTTTTAAGACAATGACAAGAAATGGTGAAAGAAACTTCATTACCTTTATCGATGATTACAGTCGCTATGGTTATGTGTACTTGATGACATATAAATATGAAGCTTTTGAAACATTCAAAATCTTCAATAATGAAGTAGAAAATCAAATCAATAAAACTATCAAAGTTCTTCGTTCAGATAGAAGAGGTGAATACCTCAGTGAGGCCTTTCAGGACCATCTAAGAAGTTGTGGGATCATCTCACAACTTACTCCACCCAGAACACTACAACACAATGGTGTGTCTGAAAGGAGAAATCGGAACCTATTGGATATGGTTCGATCTATGATGGCTACAAGCTCACTGCCTCTATTATTTTGGGGTTTCACATTACTCTCCGCGGCTCGTGTTTTGAATATGGCCCCGACCAAGAAAGTGGATTAGACACCTTTTGAAATATGGCATGGAAGAGTTCTATCGCTATCATATTTAAAAGTATGGGGTTGTGTAGCTTATGTTAAGATAAAAACCCAAAACAAGTTTGAAAGTCAATCCTCTAAGTGTATATTTGTTGGATACCCCAAAGACTGTATAGGATAGTACTTCTTTGATCCAACAGAGCAAAAGGTATTTATTGCTCGAAAGGTACACTTCTTGGAAGCTAAATTTATTATGGAAGGAATGACGTATAAAATAGTGGAATTTGATGAGGATCAAGATCCACAAGCTGATACATGTTTGGTTGATACTAGCAATCAACAAGAGGTTGTTGATGATGATCAAGAGGTTGATCAATACACACAAAACGTTTGCAGATTTGGTAGAGTTAGCATTCCACCTGAAAGATATGGATTTTTCAGGAATGGATGCTATATGGTTGACTCTGATGAGCCAAATACATACCATGATGCGATGTCCAATTTGGAATATGACAAATGGCTGGAAGCCTTCAACGTAGAGATGCAATCCATGTATGACAACAAAGTTTAGGAACTGTTGACCTTCCACTTAACTCCAAACCGGTTGGATGCAAGTGGGTTTTCAAGAAGAAAATGGATATGCATGGAAACTTGGATACTTACAAGGAAAGACTTGTAACAAAAGGTTTCACTCAAACTCAAGGGGTTGATTATGATGAAACCTTCTCGCCTATGGCAATCCTAAAGTCAATTAGGATATTGTTTGCCATAGCTGCTCATTATGACTATGAGATTTAACAATGGTTTAACAATGGTCAATTAGGATATTGTTTGCCATTTCCTAAACTTGTTATTGGGTATAACCCGACTTGGATCATGACGTACTAACCACATCAATGTTCTATGTGTCTTGGGCATAAAGAATCCAATGATCTCCTACTTGCACAAGATTAATAGAAGATTGATGCAAGTAGTAAATACCGCCTAACAATGGTTTACTACCCTTAATACGCATGACTTAAAGCCATTCAATAACATCATCCCCTTCAAGTATCCAACTTGAAATGATTGAGTTGAATTAATCATTTATCCTTTTGTTACAGATGTCATATTAAATCCAAGGACACAGAATGATCATTCCTTGTTGATTTAACTTAATCAGGCCTTAGACATCTTGCTCTCAACGAATAAGAGGAACAAATTCCATCTTGACTACATACGTTTCTCACAATCACCTCTGTCACACCTGAACACAGCCTTATGTACTGTCGATTATTTTAGAGAAGTGAAGAACTAGCTCAAGGTATAACACATTGGTGAATATCAAAACCCAATATGTATCTCAGGTCAGAGGATACCAAATGATATTTGCCTTTACTCAAATTTACTTATGATCAATCTAGAAGATTCCATGTAGTAAAATTTGAGAAGCGGGTCAGTCCAATATTCGTATCCCACAAATATCTATGAACTTTGGCAGCAACCAATTGCTCTATATTCATGCCTTATGAATATCCACCAATCCATGTTCATAATAGTCTTACGTTCATATTTGCTCCCACAAACATGACCGACTACGGACATTTAGAATAATAACATATTCATGGATGTATACATGCAAAAATGAACATAACTCAAAATATCACAAATATATGAAAGAGTTAAATATTACATTGTTCCAAATTTTTAAATACTAAACAGATCAATTCCAATCACTAGAATATCAAATTCCAAAGGCACAAGTATGACTTTCATGCTTTTCCCTTTCAAGGAACTTCCTGAGTGGATCCGCAATATTTTGATCGGTGTGAACTTTACGAATACATGTCTTTCCCTTTTCAACTTCATCCCTCATGTAGTTGAATCTCCGCTCAATGTGTCTAGTATTTTGATGTGCACGAGGTTCCTTGATTTGTGCAACCGCACCCTCATTGTCATAAAAGATTACTAGGGGGTCTTGAATGGTAGAGACCACCCCTAGATCGGTGATAAATTTCTTTATCCATGCAGCTTCCTGAGCTGCTAATGAGGCGGCTATGTATTCGGATTCTGTAGTGGACAATGCAACCACGTCTTGTTTTGAACTCTTCCAGTACACTGCTCCTCCATTCATAATGAAGACATACCCCGACTGTGATCGAGAATGTTCCCAATCAGTTTGGAAACTCGCATCCGTGTAACCCTTTAAACGAGTTCCTTTTCATCAGATCTGTATATTAGAAACATATCCACAGTCCTCCTAAGGTATTTCAATATACTTTTAACATCCATCCAATGGCTATTACCTGGATTTTGCTGATATCTGCTTGACATGCTTAACGCGCATGACACGTCCGGTCTATTGCATATCATCGCATACATGACGGATCCTATAGCATACGCATATGGGATGTCCTTCATTCGATCTTGCTCATCCTTTGAGCTTGGACATTGAGATGTACTTAAGATTGTCCCTATTTGAATAGCTACCATACCTTTCTTAGAGTTTTCCATCTTGAACCTTTTCAAGATTTTATCAATGTATGCAATTTGGTTTAAACCTATCAACCGCCTTGATCTATCCCTATAGATCTTTATTCCCAAAATATAGGCGGCTTCACCGAGATCTTTTATGGAAAAATAACTTCCAAGCCAGGTTTTAACACCTACCATGGTTGGAATATCATTTCCAAATAGTAGTATGTCATCAACATAAAATACTAAGAATGTAATTATGCTCCCACTAGCCTTCTTGCATACACAAGCCTCGTCAGCATTTTTGATGAAACCAAATTTCTTGATCTCTTCATCAAAACGTTGATTCCAACTTCTCGATGCTTGTTTCAATCCATAGATTGATCTTTTTTTTACTTTCATACTTTATTAGGATATCATGGATCGACAAAACCATCAGGCTGAACCATATGGACAGTCTCTTCGAGATGTCCATTAAGAAAAGCAGTTTTGACATCCATTTGCCAAATCTCATAGTCATAATGAGCAGCTATGACAAACAATATCCTAATTGACTTTAGGATTGCCACAGGCGAGAAAGTTTCATCATAATCAACCCCTTGAGTTTGAGTGAAACCTTTTGCTACAAGTCTTGCTTTATAAGTATCCAAATTTCCATGCATATCTATTTTCTTCTTGAAAACCCACTTGCATCCTACCAGTTTGGTGTTAAGTGGAGGGTCAACCAGTTCCTAAACCTGGTTGTCAAACATGGATTGTATCTCTGCATTCATGGCTTCCAGCCATTAGTCACAATCCGAATTGGACATTGCATCATGGTATGTAGTTGGCTCATCGGAGTCAACCACATAGCATCCATTCATGAAAAATCCATATCTTTCAGGTAGAATGCTAACTTTACCAGATCTACGAACGTTTTGTGTGTATTGATCAACCTCTTGATCATCATCAACAACCTCTTGTTGATTGCTAGTGTCAACCAAACGTGTATTGGCTTGTGGATCTTGATCCTCATCAAATTTCACTGTTCTATACGTCATTCCTTCCATGAGGAACTTAGCTTCCAAGAACTCTGCCTTTCAAGCAATAAATACCTTTTGCTCTGTTGGATCAAAGAAGTAGTATCCTATACAGTCTTTGGGATATCAAACAAAAATACACTTAGTGGATCGACTTTCCAACTTGTTTTTGGTGTTAAGCTTAACATAAGCTTCACAACCCCATACTTTTAAATATGATAGCGATGGAACTCTTGCATACCATATTTCAAAAGGTGTCGTATCCACTTTCTTGGTCGGGGCCATATTTAAAATACGAGCCGCGGAGAGCAATGCGAAACCCCAAAATTATAGAGGTAGTGAGCTTACAGCCAACATAGATCGAACCATATACAATGAGGTTCGGTTTCTCCTTTCAGACAAACCATTATGTTGTGGTGTTCTGGGTGGAGTAAGTTGTTAGACGATCCCACAACTTCTTAGATGATCCTGAAAAGCATCACTGAGGTATTCACCTCCTCTATCTGAACAAAGAACTTTGATAGATTTATTGAGTTGATTTATTACTTCAATCTTGAATATTTTGAACATTTCAAATGCTTCATATTTGTGTGTCATCAAGTACACATACCCATGGAGACCGTAATCGTCAGTAAAGGTAATGAAGTATATTTCACCATTTCTTGTCATTGTTTTAAAAGGACCACATACATCCGAATGTATGATTCCCATTAAGTCTTTTGCCCTCTCGTTAGTACCACTAAAGGTTGATTTCGTCATCTTACCTTGTAAACAAGATTCACACTTATCAAATAAACCAATTTTCATTTGTTTTCAAAAGCCCATTGTTTTATAGTGTTTGAATCTGATTCTTGTTTATGTGACCAAGATGATAATGCCAAAGATATGAATCACTTAAACTCATTTTAAGTTTCTCGGTGCTTGTTTGGTATAATGAGTTATAAAGGATGAATCATCATGAACCAATTCATAGATACCATTAAAAGGCATAGCCTTAAAATAAAACACGTCATCCATACAAACATAAATACCATTGCTTACAAACTTTAAATCATAACCATATTGTTTTAAAAGGGAAACAGAAATTATGTTCCTAGTCAAACTAGGAGCATAAAAAATGTTTTTAAGAACAACATCCACACTATTTGAAAGTTTCAAAATATAGTCTCCTTGGGCCTGGACATCAACTTTTACACCATTGCCCATTTATAGACTTGTGTCTCCCTTCTTGAAGTGCTTATTTCTTTTGAACCCCTACAACAAAGTGCAAATGTGAGTTCCACATCCGGTATCCAATACCCATGTGTTTGAAGAAATAACATTTAAACCAATATGAATCATGAAAGTTGTACCTGAGGTTTGACCAACATCCCTCTTATTTCTCAACTGTTTGGGATAGGTTGGACAATTCCTTTTCCAATGTCCTATCTCTCCACACTCAAAGCATGGATCGTTCTCCGCTACCTTAGGCTTCTTAAGCTTAGGCTTTGGAGGTTCCGCTTTAGCCTTTCCTTTCCCCTTGCCTTTGATGTACCCCTTTCCTTTGGCAACATTTTCCTTGGGATCGGGGAATGGCCTTCTCTTATAGCCTCCCTCATTGATCGAGACAACAGGTAGAACCTTTCTACCCATCCCTGCCTTGGCTGTTTTGAGCATTGTGTGAAGCTCACCAATGCTCTTGTCCCATCCGTTCATATTGTAATTCATTATGAATGTCTTAAACTTTTTAGTTAGGCCATTAAGGATAAAATCCATGGCCAACTCTTTTGACATGGTACAGTTAAGCATCTCGAGGAGATCAATGTGGCTTTTGATCTTGAGTACATAAGATGATACCGGTTTGGTTTCTTCCATATGACACGCGTGAAGCGCTCAAACCATTTCGAAGCACTCTACCCTAGCTTGTTGAAGGAACATTTCCTTCAAATGGGTAATCATGTCATATGTCCCATGATGCTCCAAATCTTTTGGAGTTTGGGAATCATAGTTCCTAACATGAGGTAGGAAACCTGCATGGAATCCCTAGTGTACTGAAGCCAATCGTATAAGCCTCAACATCCTCGGGGTCGGGTTGGTCAGGAATGGGATCGTCAAGGACATAGGCCTTTTTCTCTTGCTTGAGAACAATCCTCATGTTTCAAAACCAGTCCATAAAATTATTGTGGTTAAGACGATCCCTCTCTAAGATAGTTCTCATCGATAGGGTATGGACGGTCAGGGTGGTAACATTATTGTTTGCGACCATTTCTACAAAATTTACAAAGTTCATATTAGAATTTCTGAAAAAATTACATTTTAATCATTAATACCCTTTTATGTCTCATAGACAATTAATAATTAAAACCTAGAATCCAACGTTACATTTAAATGATGGTTAGGTGACCTTTATCCTATTATTTAAATTAACAAGGTAGTCAACACTTTGACAATTGCAAACTTTTGCAATTTCTAGCCTTATGGGACCGGTTAAACATCTTATGTTTAGTTGGTATGTTTAATCCCATCAACACCATTGTACGCCACGCTTCGGTGACCCTATACACATGGTTTCCAATTCAAGTCGTTCTTCTTACACACACATGTGAGTTTACACATACAAGTGGTTAGGTGACCTTTATCCCACAAATACGTTAAGCCCACCTCAAAACACAAGTTCCCTAAAAGTGGTTAGGTGACCTTTATCCCACAAATAGTTCTCTAGCGATTCGAGTGTCATGTAAAAAGATGGTGTTAAACTTGTTTCCAAAGGGTTTTTAGTTTTCATTAATTCTAGTTTTGAAAACTCTATGTACCTTGTATTTGCATGCTTTCAAATACATGGTACCCTATGGTTCTCTTTTTAGTAAAACCCCTTTTATTAAAATCATTAATCCTTTTAATAACCTTTTATTAATCATTTAATGATTAGGAACCATAAATCTTCAGCTTGTTTTGTTTGTTAATAAGTTTATTATGCACATCCAAATATCAAACAACCATCATATAACAAATAACCAAACAAACATAATGATACAATCACAAATGCATAACCATAGCCACTAAGTTGACCACACTTGTTTGCCATCACAAGTGTTGTCATTTGGTCTTTCCTAAGGGTTGATTACAACACAAAAGTTAGGATCTCCAAAGACCCCTACTTGAACTTGTATCTAAATGCTTCAAGCCCTTCTGTTTGTGTCTTCCCTTTGTGCTTCCAACTTATGCATCTTCTTTTACAAAATTTATATCCTAATACAAATTCTCTAATAAAAGAAAATTGTGAGGATCTCAGCCTCTAGTTTGATTAATTAGGTTGTATTCGCAGCGGATTTAGCACAAGAATTAGAAATTATAACAAGAACACAAGAAATTGTGCATGTAACAGTAAGTTATAGAGAGAAAGAGAGAATTCTGCAAAAAGATGTTTTCTATTAGATCACACGTTTCAGCAAGGATTACAATTAGGTCATCTTCCTTTTATAGGAGGAATGACGTCAGCTGATGTCACTTGATAGTGACATCATACCGTTATTTTAACAAACTACTGAAACTAACTTAACTACTGAAGATGTCAAACAGCAGACATCTTCTTACAAAAATACTAAGTGTTAAACTTATTACTACAACTGATAAGAAACTACTGAAAACTATAACGACTGAAGAACATGCTCTTCAGTCATTTTACAAACTACTAAAATAGAAACTACAACTACTGAAAATAAAAAGTTGAAAGGTAAACCATCATAACAACTGAAGAATACTTCTTAGCTGTTGTGACAAACTCTGAAGCTTCAGTACTTGTCTTCAGACTTTAACTTCAGATGTTTCATCAGCTGATGACTTCAGTTGTCATCAGCTGATGTCTTCAGTATTTGTCTTCAGTCTTTGTACATCAGCTGTTGATCTTTAGTACTTCAGTCTTCAGCTGATATTCTTCAGTACTTGAGTCTTCAGTACTTGAGGCTTCAGTACTTTCAGTCTTCAGTACTTGAGGCTTCAGTACTTTGAGTCTTCAGTACTTGAGGTCTTCAGCTGTTGTTCTTTAATACTTTGATCTTCAGCTGTTGAAGTCTTCAGTCTTTGTCAAACGGCTGATGATGCTTTCAGCAGCTGTTATGATGTCTTGTGGGACTTAGAGGTTTTTCTAATCTGGCTCATTGGTTCTTTTGGTCCAACAAACTCCCCCTAAACCAATGCAGCCAAAACCTCTAAGCTTATTATTGGTCCCACTTATTATGGCAGAATGATTGGTCTATTTCCTTCTGGATCAGTTCAGAAGTTGATCCATATAAGCACTGGCCTGGGAAGAGGACTCAAGAATCTGATTGGCAAAGGATGGATGGGAACCCTGTCTTGGGGAACTGGACACAGGGCTGTTGTCCCATCCATGAGCCCTACTTCCCATGTATGAGCCTGTAGGATTCTCTAGAGTAGGCTTCAAGAAATATAACTTGTTCCTCCATGGTAAGCTCCTCTGCCTCACCCTTAAATAATCCTTCAGGCCCATACAGCTCTGAGATGTTCTTGGCCTGTTTCCCATTTTTGCTCTACTGTAGTTATCTGTCTGTATGCAAACTCATCCGGGTGATTACCCTCAAGCAATAGATAGAGCGCATCCTTCCTGATATTCTCAAGCCTCTTGTAGACTAACCCCTTTTTAACCACCCTACTCTCCAACATCTTTTTTGGTGGCAGGATAGCCTGATAGGCCTTCTTGAAATCTTCAATGATCTCCCTGGGTGATACTACAATAGCCAAAGTGATCACTTCATCTACAATCTTCTTTACTTGGCCATTGTATCTTAGCGGAATGTCTTTCTTAATGATCCTATGAGACACCCTGGGATCAGGCCAAGTTCTCACTTTATCCCTGTGATATTGATATGTGTGCTTTAAAGTGAATAGTCTTAGAGCTTGTTTCCACATGTTTATTATGGATGAGGAAGCAGCATAAGCTTTATCTACTCTTTTCAGCATCTCATCATCATGTAGCTTTTGCTGCTATTCTTCTTCAATCTTTACCCTCACAGTTTCCATCTGTGAGGTGGAGTGATGGGTAAAGGTTTGGCTTTAAGCAAAGATAGAACTGCAGAGAGAGGCAGTCTATCTTCTTCCTCATCATCATTCTCTTCTTCTTCTTTTTCTAGCCTCAACACCCTTTTCTTCCTCTTCAAGGGTGCATCATCGGCTATGGGTTTTGATGGTGAGGGGGTTGGTTTGGTGGGTGGTGGTTTGGTTTTTGGTATGGGAAATTGGGCAGGCTGAGCTAGCAGTTTAGATGTGGCAAAGGATTTGGTTTGTTTGGCTAACTCAGTCCTGTTCCCAGCACCGGCTTCACTGAGGACTTCTATGATCAGCCCTTTTGTGAATGCTTCAGATGAACAGATCTTGGTGGTTATTTCCAAGATGCTGTCCGTGGTCCATGATTTTATCTCCAGGACTGATCTCCCTAGATACTTCGAAACGAATCTTGTCATATCCTCAAGTCTCTCTTTTTCCTCTTGGCTATAACAAGACCATCGGTACTCAATCTCTTTCACTTCTAACTTTCTTGTCTCCTGATCTAGCTCAGCAGTGTCAGTGTCAAAGCCTTGCCTGAACAGCTGATTAATGATGTTGTCCATTGACCTGCTGTGTTCAGCATCAGCCTCCTTGACAAGGACAGCTAGATCTTTCTCCTTCTCTCCCTTCTTCTTCTTGTATGAGATACGGAAGTCTTTTTTACTTTCAGTCACTTTTTTCAATTCAGCTCCCTTCTCCCTCTCCTTCTCCTTCTCGGTCTCCACCACCAACTCCCTCTCATATACTACCTCATCCTCAACTTCTTTCTCTTTCACTTCCTCCTCCACTCTCTTTCTCTTAGCTTTCACTGAAGTCTCCCCCTTTTTGGTTGCATTGGTTGCAAGGCTGTATAGTAGAGGGAAGCCTCTCATCAATGGTTTTGATCACAATATCTATGATAATGGATGTGATGAGAGGCAAGGAGTTTTGAAAGACAGCAGGTAATTGCTCAAGGGGGTTCTGTCCCTGAGAACTAGTGCCAGAAGCAAGGGCAGGTGGCTGAGTTTGTGGGAGTGGCTGAGTGTTTATGAGACCTTCAGGTGAAGGTGCCATCTGTGGGTGTATGGTGGCAGATGGACTTTGTTCTTGAGTCATTTTGGTAAGTAGCTCTTTGAGTCTACTCACCTCATCCTCAAGAATAGTGTTTTGAACTACTACATCGTAGAAAAAGCTCAGGTCATCATCAGTTGTAACTGAATCACCTGACCTCTTGATTGAATCAGGATGTACATGTACTGAGTGTGGCTCAGTGATCACATGTGCCCCTTGTTCTTGGTTCTGGGGACTTCCAGCCTCCGGATTGGATCCATCATAAGCAGTTGCCTCTGGTGAGGACTTAGAGATGGTACCAACTTCATCCTGTTCATGTGCTGATACAGGGGAAGTGGCAGCCTCACCAAATTGTCCTATCTCCTTTGCCACACTTGGAGATGAGACATTAGATTCCCTGTGTTGTGGGCTCTCATCAACACTTGTATCCACCCTCTCTTTGGTTGGAGTTTTCCCAGTTGTGATTGGTTCCTGGGGAGAGGGTGGAGTGTTAAGATGAGTCAACACTTCTGCAATTATGAATGTAGGGCTTTGAGGGGCGGTTGCAGTGGGAGATGGGGTAGAAGTAGTATGCACCTGGGGAGATAGGTGCTTTTCAATGGCAACCTCCTCAAGTGAGAAAGGTTCCAGATGTGTAGGTGCCTCTGATATGGTTGCATCTGGATCCTGTTAAGAGGATGCCTGAGCGGTTGTGGTTGGTGGAGTCGTGGTAATTACTGGAGAAATCGGACCAGCAATTACTTCCTGCCTTTGTTGTGCAGGGGCATCCTCAGGGGACTCATTTCCCTGAGTAGCCTTTTTGGGTTTCTTTATTTTGGGTTTGGTGGGGACTTTGGATTTTGAGGTGGAGGTTGTGGGTTCCAGCTGCGTGGGTTTTCGCAGCTTGGCAGCCTTTTTTAATGTTTGGTCAGTGTTATGCCTGGAGTATACCTCAGGCAATACAGCCATGGCAGGGACTCCAAGGCCAACAAGTCCCTCAGCGTGTAGCTGGTTCTCTATTATGGCAATTATGAACCGAGGATATAAAATCCAGGGGTTAGCAAAAGGTTTTGTGGCCATATCCTTAAGTTCCAAAAAGATTATTTCAGAAAAATTTAAGTTTTGTTTCTCAAGGATAGAGAATAATACCTGCTACCACCTTGATGACATTTTGTCCCATGAGGAGGTCTTTGGGGCTAAGCAAACATTTACCATGTGGAATATAAGGCGTTCAGCATCATGGAAATGTTTCTTGAGCAGGGTAGAAGCATGAAGGTCACCATGATAGTCATGGTGTGCAAAAGAAAGATCAGTGGTGCCTTTTGGATATTTGGTTGGGAAGGTGGCATCATCCAATTTTAGGGTTTGGCGGATGATTGCTGGATTGATAACCACCTTCTGGTTGTTGACGAATGACTGGAGAGAGACCTCGGCGTCGTTCTCTCCAATATGCAGGGTGATGTTCTTCCAGAACTGATTGAGGGAATCGACATATATTGTGGGATTGAGGAGAAAGGCCGTTTGGTAAGGAGAATCGACCATGAGATCTATGGCGTTATGAAACTTGGTCCAAAAGGGTGATTTGGTGAGGTAGGCAACGCAATTATGTCTTGGCTTGAGCTGCATGGTCGCCATTAATGGGATGAGAGAGGTTTCAGAGTTTTTGAAATATTAGGTTATGAGAGAATGAAAAACTCTAAAGGCAGGGTTGGGTATTTATAGGGTATGGAAATGGCTAAAAGAAAACGACTTAAGGTTTTGGTGTTAGTCATCAGGTGTTGAAACGACTGATGACATGGTTTTAACCTTTAGAGGTTGTAAACATCTAAGGACTTGGTGTTAGTCATCAGTAGTTGAAACTACTGAGACCTTGGTTTTGTCCTTCAGATGTTGCAAACGACTAAAGACTTGTTGTTAGTCATCAGTAGTTATAAACTACTGAACACATGGTTTTCATCTTCGGACTTTGTAAACAATTGAAGACTTGGTGTTAGTAATCAGTGGTTGTAAACTACTGTCATCAGTAGTTGTAAACTACTGAAGACATGGTTTTGGCTTTAGTTGTTGTAAACAACTGAGGACTTGGTTTTAGTTATCAGTAGTTATAGAACTACTGAAGACATGGTTTTGTCCTTCAGTTGTTTGGTTATGAAATAGCAGATGTTGAAATCAGCTGAAGAGTAAATTTACTCATCAGCTGTTGTCGTCAATTCAGTTGTTTCATTCTGACCTCAACATTTACTCATCAGCTCTTTGGCTGACTTTCAGATGTTTCATTGGCCTTCAGCTCTTGTGAATATTTATTCTTCAGCTCTTGTGAATAAATGTTCATAAGATCTGATGAAATAAATTATAGTTCAGAGCTTGTGAACAAATTTTGCCTTCAGTACTTATGTGTAATATTACCTATCAGTACTTGGGAACAAAACTTGTTCTTCAGTACTTATTTGTTTAAAAAATATACATCAGTAGTTATAACCACATCAGTAGTTTTAACTACATCCGTTGTTTTCAATAAATAATGTACTTCAGTACTTTAAAGTATTTTAGTCTTCAGTAGTTAGGAAAAATGCTGAAGACTAAATAATTCATCAGTACTTTTATTTGACTTTTGCATACTAATGCTCATCGGTACTTGTGAGCTGAGAACATCAGTATTAGTCAAATTATTCTAGCTGCAGCATACCAAGCCTTAGTACCAAATTTTGAAATGTGGCACTATCTAAAGGCTTAGTAAATATGTCTACAAGCTCATCAGCACTAGGCATAAACTTTGAATCAATCAGACCTTTTTCATAGCAATCTCTAATAAAATGATGTCTGATCTCAATATGTTTGGTACTAGAGTGCTGGACTGGATTTTTAACAATACAAAGAGCTGAAGCACTATCCATTAGTAATGGAGTCTTAGTCTCTATAATGCCATAATCCAAAAGTTGATTCTGAAGCTAGAGTACCTGAGATGTACAACTTGCAGCAGCAATGTACTCAGCTTCAGTAGTGGATGTAGCAATTGAAGTTTGTTTCTTACTCTGCCAAGAAACTAAACAATTGCCTAGGAATTGGCAACCACCAGAAGTGGATTTTCTAGTGACTTTGCACCCTGCATAGTTACTATCAGAAAAAGTAACTAATTTGCAAGAATGCCCAGTAGAATACCAAAGACTTAGTGATTGGGTACCTTGCGAATATCTAAAGATCCTTTTGACTGCAATCAAATGGGATTCTTTAGGTGCAGCCTAAAATCTAGCACAGGCACATGTTGCAAACATAATGTCTGGTCTAGAAGCTGTAAGGTACATCAAGGACCCAATCATACATCTGTAAAGGGTTTCATCAACCGCTTTACCTTTCTGATCAACATCCAGTTGTGTGGTGCTGCTCATGGGAGTAGAACAGGGCTTACAGTTTTGTAAATCAAAGTTATTCAATAGATCTTTTGTATATTTGGACTGATGAATAAAGATTCCATCAGCCCTTTGTTTGATTTGCAAACCCAGAAAGAACTGTAATTCCCCCATGGCACTCATTTCAAACTTTTGCTTCATGAGCTTAGTGAATTCATCATACAACTGTGGATCAGAGGATGCAAAAATTATATCATCAACATAAATTTGAACAAGGAGCTTATGCTGTCCCACTTTCTTTATAAATAATGTTTTATCAATGGAGCCTCTAGTGAAATTATTTTGAAGAAGAAAGTTAGATAATGTTTCATACCGGGCTCTAGGAGCTTGTTTCAGCCCATAAAGAGCCTTATCAAGTTTATACACCCAATCAGGATGTTTATTATCCTCAAAACCGGGTGGTTGACACAAAAACTTCCTTTTTTATTTTACCATATAAAAAGGCACTTTTGACATCCATTTGATAAACCTTAAGATTGTGAAAGGCAGCATAAGCTAAGAACAATCTAATTGCCTCCAGTCTGGCTACAAGAGCAAAGGTTTCATCATAATCGATGCCTTCTTCTTGTGCAAACCCCTGTACAACCAGCCTGACCTTGTTCTTAACAATTTGGCCCTTTTCATCTGTTTTATTCCTAAACACCCATTTAGTGCCTATTGCACACTTAGCTTCGGGTAAAGGAACAAGCTCCCACACTTGCTGCTTTTTGAACTGAAGAAGCTCAAGCTGCATTGCTTCAACCCATCCATTGTCTCTTAGTGCAACATGATAATTCTTTGGCTCTTGCTGACTGATGAAGAGAGCATAGAAGCAGAAGTTGGACAATTGACTCCTGGTTGAAACTCCAGCATTGATATCACCAATGATTTGAGACATTGGGTGATTCTTCACTTCTTGATAGACTATCAGATCTGTGCAAGTGTTTGTAGGACCTTCAGCAGCAACAGATGGTGATGTAGATTCTTGAAACCAAGTAGGAGATGGCAACTCAAATGAAGTAGAGGATTCAGAGATCTCATCAGCATTTATTGTGGATGGAGCTACTGAAGCTACAGGAGCATCATGTTTAGTTAACTCAGGCAGGTGGTCACTAAACCTGAAAAGATGAGTACTGGCTACATCATCATCAGTACCACCAGGTGGAGAACTGTTGACAGGAACAACAGCTGGAGGTTGATAAGGAACATATTACAGTATGTCCACATCAAATAACTCCATAGCGTTTTGTGGAATCTTGTCCTTTGGAGATACATTAAACTTCACATGCAAAGTCTCTTCAACCATCTTTGTTCTGCAGTTGAAAACTCTGTATGCCTTGCAAGTTGATGAATAACCAACAAAATACCCTGCATCCACCTTTGATGCAAACTTCTGGAGTGGATTGCTTATGTTGATAATGAAACGAGGACACCCAAAGGCTTTAAAGAAGGAAATCAAAGGAGCCAAATGATGAAGTACTTCATAAGGAGTCTTTATCAACCTCTGATTCACTAATACTCTTTTCTGCACATAGCAAGCTGTGTTGACAGCTTCAGCCCAAAAGGTCAGTGGCAATCCTGAGTCAGCCGACATTGACCTGGCAGCTTCAATGAGGGTCCTGTTCTTTCTCTCCACCACTCCATTTTGTTCAGGAGTTCTTGGAATGCTGAACTGCCTTTTGATTCCCTTTGACAGATAGAAGTCATCAAGTGTGTGATTTCTGAACTCTGTGCCATTGTCACTCCTCACACACTTGACTGGAAGGGAATACTGCTTCTCCACATATAACACAAAGTTCATAATAGCTTTTGTAGCTTCATCTTTGGAGTGCAAGAAGAAAGTCCATACAAATCTAGAGTAATCATCCACAATTACCAGACAGTATTTCTTCTTTGCCATGCTAATCACTCTGACAGGACCAAAAAGATCCATGTGCAAAAGTTGCAAGCAGGCATTGGACTTTGGTTCTTCTATAGGAGGGAATTAGACTTTGTGTTGTTTCTCCTTTAAAAAAGCAGTGCAGTTGTCTTCACATTTGAACTCCTTCAAAGGCAACCCTCTTACTAAACCATGGTTTATCAGCTGATTCATGTTTTTGAGATTAACATGCCCCAGCCTTCTATGCCATAGAGTAGATTCTTGAGGAGAAGCCTTAGAGAATAGGCATGGATGGCCTTTTAGATCTATTTTCTTGGAAAGATCTAAGGCATATACTCTTCCTGTCCTGTTGGCCTTCAGGAGAGTATATTCATCCAACACCTTGTCAATCAAACTCAGAACTTTGGATGACAGAATCCGACAATTCTGGCTGGTGAAAAGGGCAACATGGTCTTTATCACACATTTGACTGACACTCAAGAGATTGTACTTGAGATTCTCCACATGGTTAACATCATCAAACCTTATTCCCCATTGGAATTAAAGCCTTTGCCGATGACGTAACCTTTTGCATCATTGCCAAAGGAAACAAACCCCTTCTTTCCTTGAGAGTAGTCATTAAGAAGTGAGCTGCTTCCTGTCATATGCATGGATCCTCCACTGTCTACATACCAGATGCTTCTTTGGCATGTTGAAGAACCCTGCATTCATCACAACAAGTTAGTTAGTTTTTGTGACCCAAACCTTTTTGGTTTTGGGTCTGTTCTCATCAACAGATGTGACACTAACTGGTTTGTTATGTGTGACAGCCTATGGTGAAGGAGATGGTGTAGAAGAGGAATCCTTTGGCTTGGATTTCCTTTTATGTGGTTTCAGCACAGGAGCATCTAATTGGTTGACTCTTCCCATTAGATGTTGAACCATCATAACAAGTTGTGTCTGATTTTGTGATAAAGCCTTCAGCTCATCAGACACATTAGTGCTTGCTTGTGATGGATTCCTATGTTGCACCATCTTCTTTTGAGCAACCTCAGCTGTTGCCTGATTAACCCCTTCCTTCTTTTTGGATTTCTTTTTGGACTTAGGGGTTTCAGGTTTTGATGTTGCTGGTACAAACTTGTTCTCAAACTCATTTTTCATTTTATCCATTTGCTTTTTAATATTCTCATTTTGTTTCAGTTGGATCCCCTTTTATACCAGCAATCATTAGTAAGATGATTGAACAAGCCACATATTTCACATGGCTTCTTCTTTATCTTTGGTTGATCATCTACTGAAGAAGATGAAATTACTGAAGACTTGTTCTTCAGCAATTTGCTATCAGTACTTGCAGTTTTCTTCCTTGCAGTACTTGCTTTCCTGATATCTTCTTCAGTAGTTGTCAAACCCTTTCTACTTGCAGTTTTCTTCTCTTCAGTACTTGCTGTAGTTGGGGTTTGAACTTCAGTTGTTATCACTGGCTCTCCAGTACTTTCAGTACTCTTAGAGATAACACCTGAGTTGATCAACTTTTTGATCATGTGACAGTCAGCATTTGAACCATCAGCTGTTTTAGCATCAACTGATTGGTTTTGTGAGGAGTTAATACTGACTTCAACTTCTGATGGTGTTGTATCAGATTGTAGGTCACATGATGAGAAGGATTGGTTATTGCTTTCTCCATCAGATTCTACTTCTGCTCTAGAAGTAAAATCTGTAGGAGGAGCAGTGTGATTATAACCAATGCCAAACTTCACATTGGAAGCTGATTGCTTACTCAGAAGCATTCCAAAACCCTTGCAGGATAGTACCCAGCGATCACACTCTACCTGGGTAGCTGCAACTGTTTCCTTGAGGTCTCTGTACTTCTCTAGAAGTACCTCTTCCCTAGCCTTATCATCTTTGATTTGGCATTTAAGTTTGTAAATCTCATCATTTTTATCATTAACCACAGACTCAAATTCAGCTTTTCTTTTGGAAAGGGTTTGCTCTAGCTCAAGATTTTATCAATTAAAGCTATATTTGCTTCTCTAATAGATGCAAATATGGCTATGCATGATTCAGAACATAGCTTGGCTTTGGCCTCAGAACATACCTGTGATGAAGCATTGGAGGATGAACCATCAGCAGACTCCAGGGCCATGAGAGCAAGGTTCCCAAACGGATGATCAACACCATGTTGACCAGCACCAAGAAACAGTTGTTCATGACCAGATAAATCATCTGGTAAACTGCTCCAGTCAACAACTCCTGGGGTGAAGAAGCTGTGTTGTTGAGGTTGGGTTTGATGATAAGATTGGGATGGTTGAGGCTCAGGAAGAGCATGTGGTTGCTGAGCAGTGGGTGCTAGAACTTGACTTGGCTGAGACATGTAGTAGCAGGGTATGGGTATGGCATATGACCCTGAGGCATAATGTATGCAGGTGATGCCTGAGCTGGTGATGGATGACCAGAACTGGTGGAATGTTTCCCTTTGTTCTGTGAGCTATTGCTTGGAAAAGTCACAGAGGATGCAGAGGAGTTAGATCCAGATGATCTACACTCTCTAGCAAAGTGTCCAAGCCTATGGCACTTGTGACACCTCAACTTGCTCTTGTCAAAACCAACTTTGGTTTTGCCAGAGAGACCTGGAAATTTCCTACCAGTTCTCTTGTAGAACTTTTGAGATCTGATATTTATCATTGCCATTTGACTCAAAATATCCATCTCTTCTAGATCATCATCTGGAATGCCCTTCAAGTCCTCCTTCAGAAAGCACAAGTTATCACTGCTACCTCCTGAACTACCATCAACACCAACAAAAGCATGTTCAACATTGGTAGAGAAATCAATATGCTCATCATAGGCACTCTCTGATGCAGCATATTCTGACTCTTGACCGATCAAGGCAGTATTGCCTGATACAAAGTCATTAGTGAGCTTGCCAGACGATGACAACTTCCTTTTCTGTTCTATCTCTCTCTCAAATGTAAGCAGTTTCCCATGAAGTTGGGTGAGAGATAGAGTATCCAGATTTGCACTGGAGCGTAGGACAATGGTATAAGTGTCCCATCTCTCAGGCAGGGATCTAAGGAATTGGTTGTTCATCTGCTTATTGGAATACTCTTGTTTAACCATTTTCAGCTCAGAAATAGGACAAGAGAATCGCTCAAACTGTTGAGTCAGTGTCTCACCCTTCCTATGAGAGAATGTTTCATATTGTTGGGCGAGGATTTCCCTAGTATTTGCTAAGACCTCATCAGTTCCTCCGAATTGTTCCTTCAGAGCAACCCAGAGAACATGAGCAGTTTCATGTTGCATGAGCCCAGAATAGATTTCATTAGGCAGTGCCTTGGCCAGAATTCCATGGGTTTTAGCATCAATCTCGAACAACTTAAGATCTTCGTCCAAATATTGATCGGGTTTCTTCGAAACCCACTCATTTGATTCAGGAACGCTCACCATAGGCTTGTATGGTCCATGTACCACAGACTTCCAACAACCAGCACTGTTGATAGACAAGTGATGGAGCATACGACGTTGCCATATGTTATACTCACTCCTCACAAGCATCAGAGGCTTTGTTGCGGAGCCAGTATTTTGAAGATCTTTAGTTGGTGTCGCCATCTCAGATGCAAGCAAATTCAAGGTAAACAAAACAAATCTAGCTCAAAACCATGAGAACCTCAAGTGTAATGGCTAGAAGCAGCAGAAACTCAATCTCTATAACTAATTCTTGCAAATTTGCTAATTCGATCAAATGTAGATAGCAAAAGAGCAGTTTCAATGATCAATCGTTAAATCAATCAATGATTAACCAGCTTTGATACCATTTGAAAGGATCTCAGCCTCTAGTTTGATCAATTAGGTTATATTCGCAGCGGATTTAGCACAAGAACTAGAAATTATAACAAGAACACAAGAAATTTTGCATGTAACAGTAAGTTATAGAGAGAGAGAGAGAATTCTGCAAAAAGATGTTTTCTATTAGATCACACGCTTCGGCAAGGATTATAATTAGGTCATCTTCCTTTTATAGGAAGAATGACGTCAGATGATGTCACTTGTTAGTGACATCAAACCGTTATTTTAACAAACTACTAAAACTAACTTAACTACTGAAGATGTCAAACAGCTAACATCTTCTTACAAAAATACTAAGTGTTAAACTTATTACAACAACTGATAAGAAACTAATGAAACTATAACGACTGAAGAACATGCTCTTCAGTCATTTTACAAACTACTGAAATAGAAACTACAACTACTGAAAAGAAAACTCTGAAAGATAAATCATCACAACAACTGAAGAATACTTCTTCAGCTATTGTGACAAACTCTGAAGCTTCAGTACTTGTCTTCAGACTTTAACTTCAGATGTTTCATCAGCTGATGACTTCAGTTGTCATCAGCTGATGTCTTCAGTCTTTGTCTTCAGTCTTTGTACATCAGTTGTTGATCTTTAGTACTTCAGTCTTCAGCTGATATTCTTCAGTACTTGAGTCTTCAGTACTTGAGGCCTCAGTACTTTGAATCTTCAGTAATTGAGGCTTCAATACTTTGAGTCTTCGGTACTTGAGGTCTTCAGCTGTTGTTCTTTAATACTTTGATCTTCAGCTGTTGAAGTCTTCAGTTTTGTCAAACGGCTGATGATGCTTTCAGCAGTTGTTGTGATGTGTTGTGGGACTTAGAGGTTTTTCTGATCTGGCTCATTGGTTCTTTTGGTCCAACAAAAATGCACTAAATTTATCTATTACATCACCATTGAATTAATAAATAAATTAAAACCATTAACAAGCACAAAAGAATAATATTCAACCCATAAAGAATGAAATCAACCAAAACCAAATCAACACAAGGTCAAGGCTAGGTTATGCACCAATATGAAACAACATATACAACATTCAAGAACAACATTAAATCCCCATTTAACCCTAAATTTTCAGCCAACATAAACCAAGAATTTAGGGTTTTTGTCCAAACACAATATAATCAACCATTTGACATCTTTCTTTCAAGGTTTAATCATAAGCATGTAAGATATAATCTTGAAAGATTGGGGATTCATCATATCATCATAAAACAGCCCCTATTAGGTTGTTGAAGTCCCATAAAACCAATTTTACAAGGACAAAAGAAGCTACTCATCCACATATCCGGCTCTAGATTCCAATGTTGGGTTTGTTAGACCATTATCAAAGTTGTTTAACCATTTAAACATGAAAAACGCAGCGGAATGAAACCTTAATATTATGTTTTGTAAACTGAAAATTAAGACATAATACTTAGCAATAACTAACCCATGAACATAGGATCAAATATATGTGAATCAACTAGCTATCAAGAAGAGATAACAACCAAAAATAGCAACCATAAAACTACCTTTGTTGAGCTGCCAAAAACATGAGATATGAGGAAGAAGATGATGTTCTTGAACGACCCAAACACGAAGGAAAGATGTCCTGAAGAAGCCATACCCACAAGCATCAAACAAAGACCTTTCTTGCTAGGATTTGTACACCAAAACGGATCAAGAAGGCTGCTGGAACCCTATTCCAGCCATGAAACCTTTCTTCCAAAAGAGAGAGTTTGTTCTTGTGGTCCTTTTGCATGTAAGAGAGGTAGAGAGAGAGTTGCTTGAGTGTGTAACTAGTTAATGTAAACTTGTTTCAAGAAACAAAAGGCACCAACCCCCTTAAAGAGCGGCCGAAATCTTGTTTAAATTGGGGTTCCACCCAAAATTATGTGTACTATTTGTTTCAACTAGTCATTTAGATAAGTTATATAATTAACCCTTTAATTATATAACTCATACACACTTTTATTACTTGATGTTATTTAACCAATTTAAATAACATTACAAATAATACCCATGAACAAAATGTCCTTATAAGTTGTTCCATCTCACATACAATTTTATTTAGAAAACCCACTTTTCTAAAATTGGTGTAATTATTTAATTGCATGATCATATCATCAATTAAATATTAGTTGGTGTTTGCTAAGCTTGTTATTGTGTATGAACCGAATTGGATCATAACGTAACCACATCAATGTTCTATGTGTCTTGGGCATAAAGAATCCAACATGAACATCTTCAGGTGAAGATTCTTTTTCATTTTCTTTCAGTTTCAGATCAACAGAATTGAATCTTCTGATGTTCCTTCCTATTGTTTAGATTTATCTTTGCTTTTCATTGTCACTTCTTCCAACACAATCAGTTGGATCAGAAGTTTTCTTACATTTCTGTTCTTATGATCATAACGAACTCAATTTTCTAAAATCAGAAAAACTTGATGATTTGATTTGAAATCTTCCAAATCAGTAGCTTTTATGTCGATTAACAATCCTTTCAATTCAATTTCTTCAATTACAAACAACAAATTAGTGTTTTTGTTGATTTTTTAGTTCGAACATGAAGAACACTTCCGAACACAAATCGAACAATTCACTGAACTTGGACGAATTAAACCGCTAATTGTGATTCAGTTCATGTTTTTGATGTTAAAACACAATTGAAATCAACAATATTTCAATTGAATTGCTTATTGTTGGACCCCAAAAGGATCATACATGCCAATTCAAGTAGTGGATGATGGTTGTTCTGCTGGAATCTCCCTAAGTCCAAGAATCAATGCGGATGAAGAATCTGCATCAACAAAGAAGACAAGTGTCGGCTTTCCGCATTTGTACATGCGGATGACCAAAGAACAAATGTTGACAAGTGTAACACCCGTAATTTCTTATTAAAGAAATTAAAAGAATAAAATAGAAAGAGAAAGGAAAGAAAAAAAAAGTTACTTTTGTTTAAGGGCCAAAAGTGTCAATTGGGCAAACTTTCTATTAATTCTTTGTACAAAAGGTGGTATGGCACCCACGTTGTCTGCATTTTCACTACATTCAATATCTTTAGAGAGAGAAAGTAGAAGGAGCAGAAAACCCTCGGATTTTTGAAGAAGAATCTGTAAACTTGGAAGCTTTTGGTAAGAATTCTCTAGTTTTTGAAGTTTTAGATAATTCTAGAACCGTATGTGTGCTTATAAGTGTGTCTTGTGTGTTCGGGTGGTGTGGTGTGTGTGTTCTAGGTGTTAGAACAGGTTGAGAAGGTTCGGGTTGAAGAGTGTAAATTCGAAAAAGACGACTAAGGTGAGTTCTAGACCCCGTTTTACTGTTTTTAAATGTTTTGGGGCTGGAAATGCATGTAAATATGTTTTTATAAAATTGTGGGTTGATACCCGTATGAAATAATTGTATGTATGTTTATGTTTATGTTAGATTTATGCCTAGAATTATGTGCATATATTTAGAACTAGGCATTATGATGTTTTGGACTTGAATTATGAATTAGACATATGAGTAGGATGCTAATGTGTCTGAAAATGGGACTTGGAATAAGTAAGCAAAAGTTGGTAAGTCCACTAGTGGTCATACGACCAACAGTGTGGTCGTATGACCAGAATATTTTTCTAAGTGTTGGGTTCAATAGGACTCATACGACCAGCTGGGTGGTCGTATGACCAATTTATGTAAGTGTTGAGACCATTAGTGCTCATATGACCAACAGTGGTCGTATGATCAGGATTTTTCTAAGTATTGAAAAGTCTCACAGGACTCATACGACCAACAGTGGTCGTATGACAATGTAAAATTTTCTTAGTGTGGACTCAAACGACCAACAGTGGTCGTATGATCAGAAAATGTTCCTAAGTCCAGGGGTGGTACGACCATCAGTGGTCATACGACCAACAGTGTGGTCGTATGACCTGTTGATAAATCTAAGTGTAGAAAGAAAAGTCCAGCAGTGCTCATACGGCTAATAGTGCTCATACGCCCAGAGGGCTTATACGCCCAATAGTGCTAAAACGCCTAGACACTTAGAAATTTTCAGGAAATTTCCAGTAAGCCCGAAGTTCGAGGTTTGACCAGGGTTGACTAGGGTTAATAAACGATGATGTCTCATGCATATAATGATGAGTATGATTAACCCTAATTGTTACTAATATTATTATTAGTATATTACTGTTAACAATATTATTAAAATATTGTTAAGTAAGGTATGATGCTATGCATGATGATGTACGTATGATGATGAATGTATGATGATGAATGTATGATGAATAAGTATGATGTGTGTATGTTCCTTGTGATTGTGTATGCTTATCTTTCTGAAACTTTACGAATAACGAGAAATGAATTAATGAAGTATTATGTATCGTAAAGGGAAAGATAATGAAAGAGGAACATGATGACGAATGCATGTATTAACGAATGAACGAAATGAAGAATGATGATGAATACATGCATTAATGAACGAATGAATTATGTCTTGCAAGCATTGAATAACGCGATTGGTCCTTCTATGTGATTGACCATGGTCATGGTACCTCTACCGCTTACCTCTAGTACCGTGGCACCATGTTTAGCTGTCCCTCCATAGACTTCGGCCCAATACTGTGGCATACGCTTGTTGTTCATTTGTTGACCTCGGCCCGTACTGTGGCACTACGTTTAGCTGTCTATGGATTGACTTCGGCCCGGTAGCTAATAACGTTCGGGGTGTAGCATATGGTATTGGTACAATTAACCTTTCAATGCGTGCAAGTAAGTATGAACAGGATTCGTGTCATTCGACCACAGTAATCATAGCCGAGTGCTATGAAGTGGGTAAAGCCTGACAGAATCCATACGAGAAGTTAAAGATAATGATAAATAACGAATGATGAAGATAATAACGAATATTATCTCTGTGTACGTATGATGTATGAACGCGTGAACGAAAGAATACTTTCAAATAAGTAAAAGTATGTTTTAATACAAAACTAGAACTCACTCAGCAACGCTGACTTTTATGTATTTTCCAGTTGGCAGGTAGTGTTGCTGAGGATGGCACGAGGCGGCTACTCAGCTCTTTTGGGATGGCATTCTTTTGATAATGTTTTTGTATTGTAATGCAAACAAATGATATGTTGTAACAGGGGTTGTATTACATTACAAAAGCATTTATAGTAAAATTTAAAGTTTCCGCTGCATAGTTTTTATTAAGTTATATTAAATGTATGTTTTATGGGTGATGACGACCAACTGTGAGGTGCCCGGGATCGGGGCCTTACAAGTTGGTATCAGAGCCAAAGTTTAAGTGAAATGGGTAAATTTTTAAAATAAACCTAAAACTTAAACTGAGAATGGGACAGGGGGAAATGGAATGCCATCTGAGTAGCTGCGTGCCATCAGGTATTTTTCTTGAAAGTTAACCAGTGTTACGTGCGCATGTTATGTGTTTATGTGTACTGTTAGACTTAGATACTAATGTAGTCAGGACAGGTAATGCTCGGGGTGTGAAGAGTAGAGTAAGTGGCTAATCACAACTGGCCACTGTAATTAGGGACTTACTATACTTGACATAAACTGAGCTATTTCCTTGAATGACCGTGTTGGTGTTTAAATCTTTCAGTGTGATAGAAGATGGTCGGTGGTAGATCATCTAAAGCCCCAATTGGTGGAGGCAGTGGCGGAAGTGGTGTGGAACCACGAGCCACAAGAGGTAGGCCTAGACAAGAGAAGAAGGTTCCCGAAGGACCTAATACTACTCCCTCGGGGGGAGTGGATGAGAGCGATAATGTGAGAGCCTCGGTGAAAGAGACGGTGATCGAGGAGGTGCACCAAGTCATGCAGACGATCTTACCGTCTGTAGTGACTGAAGTGATAAAGGCAGTACGTGAAGACGATAGACGAGGGAGGAATCGGTCCTCAAGTAGACAACAACGGACGGAAGCAGAGACGGTACTATCTGATGATGAAGAGGAAGAGGAAGAAGAACAGTTACGGGAGACCGCCCGGGGTTGTAACTATGGGGCATTCATGAGGTGCAAACCCCCAACTTTTGACGGGTCTGGTACTGCTACTGATGCTCACCAATGGGTGATGGAAATGGAAGCTGTCCTCGATATTAGTGATTGCCATGAGGACAAGAAGGTGAAGTTTGCTACCCACTCTTTTACAGGGTCGGCCTTATGCTGGTGGAAGAATATAGTCCAAGCCGAGGGTAGCAGGGCTATAGGGAAGATGAAGTGGGCTGAGTTGAAAAGGCTGGTGATCGAGGAATTCAGTCCTCGTCGGGAAATGGATAGGATAGAAAGGGAGTTCCTGCAGCTGGAGGCGGGGACCATGACCCACCAACAATATACCACCAAGTTTAACGATTTGGCGCTGTTGGTGCCGGAGCAGGTGACGCCGGTGTCTCGAAAGATCAACCGGTATATTCAAGGACTGCCGGCTGAAATTCGTTGCCACTTGATTTCTGCTCGACCAAGCACTTTCAGGTCGGCAGTGGATTTGGCGGGAAGGTTATTCGATGAACGTGCTGCTTTGGTGAAGGCTGAGGGAAGCAAGAAAGGGAGTGGAGAGAAGAACTGGCAGGGGAAGAGATTTGGTCGGGGTGACACTTCGACAAACAACAAGAAAGCAAGGGTGGATGACCGCCGAGTGGTCGTGTCTGGAGCTGGGGTGAAGAAGTGTGGTAAGTGTGGAAAGGAGCACTCAGGGGAGTGCAAGTGGGGATACAACATCTGCTTCAAGTGTGGGAGGACTGGACATATGGCCAAGGATTGTCGGATGGGCAAGTGTTTTAACTGTGGGGAAAGTGGTCATATGAGCAGAGATTGCAAGAAGCCGAGGGCTGAGGGCTCGGGGGAGAAGAAGACGGGAGGAGAAGCACCAAGGGCAAAGGCTAGGGCTTTCACCATGACGCAGGAAGAGGCTAGGACGGACCCCGATGTGGTGTCAGGTACGTTTCTAGTAAACCAAACTCTTGCTTCTGTGTTATTTGACTCTGGTGCTAGTAAGAGTTTCATTTCTACTACTCTCCGTGCTAAATTGCCTGTTAGAAGTAAATGCCTTGACAAGTCCTTTGATGTAGAAACCGCTATTGGTAAATCCACTAGGGTTACGGATGTGATAGAGGGCTGCACCATAGAATTAGAGGGCCATAGGTTTGCTGCCATATTACATGTGATGCCTCTAGGAGGATTTGATGTAGTGTTAGGGATGGACTGGTTAGCAATCTACGAAGCGAATATCGTGTGCCGAAAGAAGATGATTAGACTGACGGCGACCGATGGAAGTCCGGTGACAATTTATGGCGATCGAGTTACGACGATTCCAAAGGTGATCTCGATGGCGGTGGCGGGAAAGTGTATGAGGCGCGGATGTAGCGCCTACTTATGTTATGTAAAAAATGTAGAGACGCCAACACCATAGCTATGCGATGTGCCAGTGGTGTGTGACTTTCCAGACATGTTTCCCGAAGACTTATCGGGATTGCCACCTGACCGAGAGATCGAATTCCAGATCGACCTGATACCGGGTGCCTAACCTGTCGCAAAAGCACCGTATCGCTTGGCTCCGACGGAGATGAAGGAGTTGATGGAGCAGTTGCAGGAGCTGCTGGATAAGGGGTTTATCCGACCGAGTATCTCACCTTGGGGTGCTCCGGTTCTGTTCGTAAAGAAGAAGGATGGTAGTATGAGGATGTGCATCGACTACCGCGAGCTGAATAAGCTGACGGTGAAGAACAGATACCCCTTACCAAGGATCGATGACTTGTTTGATCAACTTCAGGGTGCCAGTTGGTTTTCAAGGATAGATCTTCGATCGGGTTACCATCAACTAAAGGTAAAGGAACAAGATATCCCTAAAACAGCCTTTCGTACGCGCTATGGTCACTACGAGTTTCTTGTCATGTCTTTTGGGTTGACCAATGCGCCGGCTGCTTTTATGGATTTGATGAACCGAGTGTGCCGACCAATGTTGGATAAATCAGTAATTGTATTCATCGATGATATTTTGATTTATTCAAGAAGTGAAAAAGAGCATGCCGGGCATATTCGGGAAGTGTTGGAAACGTTGAGAAGGGAGAAATTGTACGCCAAATTCTCCAAGTGCGCCTTTTGGTTACGCGAGGTGCAATTTCTGGGTCACGTAGTGAATGCAGAAGGAATAATGGTGGACCCAGCAAAGGTTGAGGCTGTGATGCAATGGAAATCACCAAAGACGCCATCCGAGATTCGTAGCTTCTTGGGGTTGGCGGGCTACTATAGGAGATTTATTCAAGACTTCTCCAAGATAGCCTCACCTTTGACAAAATTGACTCGCAAGGACGTAAAATTCATGTGGGGTCGAGAGCAGGAGACGGCTTTTGAGGAATTAAAGACGAGACTAACACAAGCTCCTGTCTTGACTTTGCCTGAGGGAAGTGAAGACTTAGTGGTCTATTCGGATGCATCTTATTCTGGGCTAGGTTGTGTGTTGATGCAACGTGGAAAGGTGATAGCCTACGCATCTCGACAACTGAAAACCCACGAAGTCAACTATCTCACACACGATCTAGAACTAGCTGCAGTGGTTTTTGCATTGAAGATATGGCGGCACTATCTATACGGGACGAAGTGCACTATCTTCACAGACCACAAAAGTTTGAAGTATTTCTTCGAGCAGAAGGATCTCAACATGAAGCAGAGGCGGTGGTTGGAACTGATAAAAGATTATGATTGTGAGATCCATTACCACCCGGGCAAAGCCAATGTGGTGGCTGATGCCCTTAGCCGAAAAGAAAGGCCTGAGCCGATCCGGGTGAAGGCTTATCAGTTGATCATGACCTCCGACGTGATGACACAGGTTAAGGAGTTTCAAGATGAGGCTTTGAAAGAAGATCGTCTTAACTCCGAAAGGATGAGAGGTCTAGTGACTGAGTTGGGTGAGAACACTCTAGGTGTTAAGACCCGATTTGGGCGAATGTGGATTCCTCGATACGGGGATCTACGTAGTAGAATTATGGATGAGGCCCATAAGACACGATACTCCATTCACCCCGGTGCTACCAAAATGTACCACGATATGAAGAAAGACTACTGGTGGCCGGGCATGAAACGCGACGTAGTGGAGTACGTAAGTAAGTGCTTGACTTGCTTACAAGTGAAGGCGGAACACCAGAAGCCCTACGGGAAGATCCAACCATTGGATATACCCGAATGGAAGTGGGAACACATCACCATGGACTTCATCACGAAACTACCACGTACCCCGAAAGGGTATGATGCTATATGGGTGATAGTTGATCGATTGACGAAGAGTGCCCACTTTCTACCGATCCGTGAGACGTACTCATCTGAAAGATTGGCGGATCTGTTCATCAAAGAAATTGTAGCTCGACATGGTGTACCGGTGTCTATTGTGTCTGATCGTGACACCCGGTTTACCTCCAAGTTTTGGAAGAGATTTCATGATGCGATGGGGACGAGACTACACATTAGTACAGCATATCACCCTCAGACAGACGGTCAGTCTGAGAGGACAATCCAAACACTCGAAGACATGCTTCGGGCGTGCGTGATTGACTTTGGAGGAAGTTGGGACAATCACCTGCCGTTAGCAGAATTCTCGTACAACAATAGTTATCACGCCAGCATTGGCATGCCACCTTACAAGATGCTATACGGGAGGAGGTGTAGGACGCCCGTATGTTGGGGAGACATTGGGCAGAAAGAACTGGGAGGTGTTGAGGTGATCGAAGCAACGACTGAGAAATTAGAAAAGATCAAAGCCTTCATGAAGGCGGCGAAAGATAGACAAAAGTCGTATGCTGACAAGAGGCGGAAGCCGATAGAGTTCAAGGTTAGTGACCGAGTTATGTTGAAGGTCTCACCTTGGAAAGGAATCATTAGATTCAGGAAAAGAGGTAAGCTAAGCCCGAGGTACATAGGACCTTTCCGAATTATCGCACGAGTAGGAGAGGTGGCCTATCGACTTGAATTGCCAGATGAGTTAAGTGGAATTCATCCCACATTCCATGTATCTCATCTGAGGAAGTGCTTAGCTGATGAAGACATGGTTGTACCACTGGAGGATATTGAAGTAGACGAACGGCTCAACTACGTGGAGCAACCAGTGGCAATCATTGATCGTAAAGAAAAGAGGTTGAGGAATAAAGTGGTTCCTCTTGTGCGTGTACAGTGGAAGCACAGGAAGGGATCCGAGTCTACGTGGGAGACTGAAGAAGAGATGAGACAACACTACCCACATCTGTTTGAGGAATAACAGGTTTCGGGGACGAAACCTATATAAGGGGGGTGGACTTGTAACACCCGTAATTTCTTATTAAAGAAATTAAAAGAATAAAATAGAAAGAGAAAGGAAAGAAAAAAAAAAGTTACTTTTGTTTAAGGGCCAAAAGTGTCAATTGGGCAAACTTTCTATTAATTCTTTGTACAAAAGGTGGTATGGCACCCACGTTGTCTGCATTTTCACTACATTCGATATCTTTAGAGAGAGAAAGTAGAAGGAGCAGAAAACCCTCGGATTTTTGAAGAAGAATCTGTAAACTTGGAAGCTTTTGGTAAGAATTCTCTAGTTTTTGAAGTTTTAGATAATTCTAGAACCGTATGTGTGCTTATAAGTGTGTCTTGTGTGTTCGGGTGGTGTGGTGTGTGTGTTCTAGGTGTTAGAACAGTTGAGAAGGTTCGGGTTGAAGAGTGTAAATTCGAAAAAGACGACTAAGGTGAGTTCTAGACCCCGTTTTACTGTTTTTAAATGTTTTGGGGCTGGAAATGCATGTAAATATGTTTTTATAAAATTGTGGGTTGATACCCGTATGAAATAATTGTATGTATGTTTATGTTTATGTTAGATTTATGCCTAGAATTATGTGCATATATTTAGAACTAGGCATTATGATGTTTTGGACTTGAATTATGAATTAGACATATGAGTAGGATGCTAATGTGTCTGAAAATGGGACTTGGAATAAGTAAGCAAAAGTTGGTAAGTCCACTAGTGGTCATACGACCAACAGTGTGGTCGTATGACCAGAATATTTTTCTAAGTGTTGGGTTCAATAGGACTCATACGACCAGCTGGGTGGTCGTATGACCAATTTATGTAAGTGTTGAGACCATTAGTGCTCATACGACCAACAGTGGTCGTATGATCAGGATTTTTCTAAGTATTGAAAAGTCTCACAGGACTCATACGACCAACAGTGGTCGTATGACAATGTAAAATTTTCTAAGTGTGGACTCAAACGACCAACAGTGGTCGTATGATCAGAAAATGTTCCTAAGTCCAAGGGTGGTACGACCATCAGTGGTCATACGACAAACAGTGTGGTCGTATGACCAGTTGATAAATCTAAGTGTAGAAAGAAAAGTCCAGCAGTGCTCATACGGCTAATAGTGCTCATACGCCCAGAGGGCTTATACGCCCAATAGTGCTAAAACGCCTAGACACTTAGAAATTTTCAGGAAATTTCCAGTAAGCCCGAAGTTCGAGGTTTGACCAGGGTTGACTAGGGTTAATAAACGATGATGTCTCATGCATATAATGATGAGTATGATTAACCCTAATTGTTACTAATATTATTATTAGTATATTACTGTTAACAATATTATTAAAATATTGTTAAGTAAGGTATGATGCTATGCATGATGATGTACGTATGATGATGAATGTATGATGATGAATGTATGATGAATAAGTATGATGTGTGTATGTTCCTTGTGATTGTGTATGCTTATCTTTCTGAAACTTTACGAATAACGAGAAATGAATTAATGAAGTATTATGTATCGTAAAGGGAAAGATAATGAAAGAGGAACATGATGACGAATGCATGTATTAACGAATGAACGAAATGAAGAATGATGATGAATACATGCATTAATGAACGAATGAATTATGTCTTGCAAGCATTGAATAACGCGATTGGTCCTTCTATGTGATTGACCATGGTCATGGTACCTCTACCGCTTACCTCTAGTACCGTGGCACCATGTTTAGCTGTCCCTCCATAGACTTCGGCCCAGTACTGTGGCATACGCTTGTTGTTCATTTGTTGACCTCGGCCCGTACTGTGGCACTACGTTTAGCTGTCTATGGATTGACTTCGGCCCGGTAGCTAATAACGTTCGGGGTGTAGCATATGGTATTGGTACAATTAACCTTTCAATGCGTGCAAGTAAGTATGAACGGGATTCGTGTCATTCGACCACAGTAATCATAGCCGAGTGCTATGAAGTGGGTAAAGCCTGACAGAATCCATACGAGAAGTTAAAGATAATGATAAATAACGAATGATGAAGATAATAACGAATATTATCTCTGTGTACGTATGATGTATGAACGCGTGAACGAAAGAATACTTTCAAATAAGTAAAAGTATGTTTTAATACAAAACTAGAACTCACTCAGCAACGCTGACTTTTATATATTTTCCAGTTGGCAGGTAGTGTTGCTGAGGATGGCACGAGGCGGCTACTCAGCTCTTTTGGGATGGCATTCTTTTGATAATGTTTTTGTATTGTAATGCAAACAAATGATATGTTGTAACAGGGGTTGTATTACATTACAAAAGCATTTATAGTAAAATTTAAAGTTTCCGCTGCATAGTTTTTATTAAGTTATATTAAATGTATGTTTTATGGGTGATGACGACCAACTGTGAGGTGCCCGGGATCGGGGCCTTACAACAAGTATTTGTTCTTCCGCATTTACAAATGCGGACAGCCGAACAAATGCTGCCAAGGATTTACTCTTCTGCATTAACTAATGCGGATGATCAGTAACAAATGCGCTAAGAGTTTGTTCATCCACTGTAACACACGGATATTTTAAGAGTTGTATAAAGAATAATAAAAGGAGGAAATGCAATTTAACCTAAGTTGAGGGGTTAAATATGTCAAAAGTACAAAATTTATAATAATTTTGTACAAAAGGTGGCATGGCCACCCATGTTTTCTGCACATTTCATTTCTTTTGATTCTAGAGAGTGAAATAGCAGAGAATTCGAGTTTTTTTAAAGAAGAACAAGAAGAAGATCGAATTCAAGGTATGTTTTAGGTGATTTGAAGTGTTCTTGACTGATTTTCAGTCTCGGGTTTGTGCTTATACGTGTTTGTATGTTCGGTTGTGTGTTTTTGGTGGGTTTTTAGGTGTTTGAACTCGTTGCAATCGGGTTTTAAAGAATTCATACACGAAAGCTGCAAAAGGTCAGTTTCTAGGACCCCCTTTTAAAATGTTTTAAGTGATTTTGGAGCTGGAAATACATGTAAGGATGTTTTTACAAAAATGGGTTTTTCCACCCGTATGTGTATGTATGAATATGTATGTGGGTAGGTGCAAATTTGGGTTTAAATTTGTAGTTATGTTCATGATATGATGCTTAGAATGTTAGTGTTAAGTGTAGATCATGATATATGTTGGATTGGGATTGATTTATCTTGAATAGGTGTAAGTTGATTGCCCATGCGCCTAAACAGTGGCCCATGCGCCAAACGGACAAATTTCCTAAGTGTTCCCAGCCGTCCAGAAACCCAAACGCCTAAGCAGTGCCCAACCGCCTATGTGTCCATGTGCCTAAGTCAGGCCCATGCACCTACATAGTGCTCATGCGCCTAGAGTCTACCCAGAATGTTTGTGTTGGGCCATGCACCCCAATAGTGCCCATGCGCCTAGAACCTTCCCATGCGCCTGAGTGTTCCCATGCGTCAAGAAACCCAATCGCCTGCATAGTTCCCATGCGCCTGCATAGTGCCCATGCACCTGCATAGTGCCCATGCTCCTGCATAGTGCTCATGTGCCTAAAAAATTAGAAATATTTTTAAGAGGTTTTAATAGGAAGATTGAATTTTCTATAACAAAATATGCTGTACGAATGCGTTAAAATAAAATTTTTTCACGCTGACCTGGCAACACAGCCCCAGCCAGGGGCGTTGCCCCTTGGACCCCACTAGGGGCTGCCGCCCCTAGAACCCCGCTGTCAGGAGCTGCCGCCCCCGGACCCCGCTGTCCCACGGAATGGATGATGTGTGATGATGTATGATATGTTTCCTTGTGCTCCTTATTATGTATTATTCCATGACTTACGTATTATGAGTATAAGATGAACGTGAAATATTATGTAACGTAAAGATGAAGTTAATGTTAAGGATATGAGAAGCATAAAGAAAGAATGAATGCATGCATTAATGAACGAACGAATGTAAGAAAAGTCTTGCAAGCAATGTATGGAGGTTCACACCCAATGAAGGGCGTTAGCTCAACTGTGTGCGGGTTAGCTACCCCAGAAGGATGCACACTGGGGTCTAATCCTTGTGATTGACCATATGTATGGGATCTTTCCGCTTACCCCGGTACTGTGGTCAGGCCACCGGGCACAATTTATGGGAGTCTAATTGTAGAATTCGGCCCAGTACCCGCTTTATGCATGACGGTGGGGTATGGCACATGGCATTGGTCCGAATGAAGTTACCCCGGTACTGTGTTCAGGCCACCAGGCACAATGTACAGGAGTTTAATTATAGACTTTGGCCCAGTACCCGCTTTATGCATGATGTTGGGGTATAGCCCGTGGTATTGGCCCGGAATGTAAGAAAGATAACGAATGATAATGATGACGTACGATGATGAATGACCGAAAGTTAATGAACGATGATGAAGATAATAATAAGATTATCTATTTGTACGTATGATGTATGAGCACATATGAAAGTAAAGAACGGTTTTGAATGATAAGTGAAGTATTTTATTTATAAAACTAGAACTCGCTCAGCAATGCTGACTTTTATGTTTTTTCCAGTTGATAGGTGATTGTTGCTCAGGATGGAATGGGGTAGATACTTGGAATTTTTGGGACGACATCCATTTATATAACAATGATGTTTTTATGATGTAATGCAAATTATTATATTTTGTAACAGTTAACTACATTGTATTATTTTGCAAAACCGCTCATTAATATATGAAATGGTTTTAATTAATTTCCATTGCAATGTTTTAAATAAATGTATGGTTTAGGTACGATGAAGTGTAGGATCTTATATGCCCAAGACACATACAAGATTGGTGTGGTTAGGACGTTATGATCCAAGTCAGGTCATACTCAATAACAAGCTATACAATCACCAACAAACATTTATTTATTGATAGGATCATATAATAAATATTGACACCTATTTAAAAAATTGGTTTTCTAAATATTCCTTTTGTGATAGAACAACATTATATGGATATTTGTTCATGAGATATTTATTTGTTTCATTATTTCAGTTGGTTAAATAATGACATATAAAAATGTGTTATGTTATAAAATTAAACTAGGCTTTAATTTTATAATTTTAATGATTTAAAGAGTGTAATTTTATAAAATATCAAATGGGTGGGACACCCATTTGAACAACCACATATTCGGCCGCCCAAGGGCCTTGGGAACATCCATCTTTTGTTGTTTCTTGCAAGACTTAATAAAACTTACACTCTTCCATCATTTGAACAAACACTCTCCTTCTCTCTCACACATGAAAAAGTGTTTTTTTTCTCTCATTCTTCTCTCTAAAAATTCAAGATTTTGGCTGGATTTGAAGCTTGTTCTTGGCTGATTTTCGGGTCCAAGAAGAGGGACAAGACTTGGTGTTATACTACCTAGCAAGTAAGTGTTTGGAGGGCTTGTGGGTATCACGGTTTTGAGGTCCTCTACTTTGAAGGCTTGCCATTCAAAACATCATCATCTTCAGCCATTTCGACCCTTTTAGGCTGCTGAAAGGTAGTTTATGGCAGCCACACTATGGCCGTCCATAATGTATGTTTTGTGTTAACATAGCTAGTATTATTCACATATAAAAGGTCCTTTGTTCTTGGGTTTGTTTTGTAACTTTATAATATCATTTGAACTCGAATTTTTCAGTTTATAAATCATGTTATAAAGTTTATTTCCGCTGCGTTTTCACAATGTTTAAATGGTTAAACTATGTTTAATGTCCTATCAAACCAAAAATTGGCATCTAGAGCCGGTTATGTGGATAGCTAGCTTGTTTTGTCCTTGAAAAATTCATTTTATGGACATTAAAACCCCTTTAGGGGCCGCTATGTTCATGTATTATGAATCCCCAAACTTTCAAAGTTGTATCACACATGCTTGTGATTAAACTTTGAAAGACATGTATGTTGTATTGTTTGTTTGTTTGGACAAAAATAAAACCCGAAATTTCAGTTTGTGTTGGCTGAAATTTCAGGGTTTTTAGTGGGGATTCATTGTTGTTTTCGATGATATGATCATTGTTCATGTTGGTGCATAACCTAGCCTTGACCTTGTGTTGATTTGGTTTGGAATAGAAGTTTGTTTTTGTTGTTTTCATTCATAATGGGTTGTAATATTATTCTTTTGTGCTTGTTTTGGGATGTAATTTATTTATTCATTCAATGGTGATGTAATATATAGATTAAGTGTATTTTCTTTTATTATTAAAATTTGTATTAGGATATAAATTTTGTAAAAGAAGATGCACAAGATGGAAGCACTAAAGGAAGACACAAAGAGAACGACTTGAAGCATTTGGATACAATTTCAAGTGGGGGTCTTTGGAGATCTCATCTTTTGTGTTGTATTAAACCCTTAGGAAAGACCAAATGACAACACTTGTGATAGCAAACAAGTGTTGTCAACGTAGTGGCTATGGTTATGCACATGTGGTTGTTTCATATATGCTTGTTTGTTTATCCTTTTTAGTTGATTGTTTGATACGTGGATATGCTTAACAATCTTAATAAATGAACATAACTAGCTGAATTTTCATGATCCTTAATCATTAAAAGATAATAAAAGGTTATTAATATAGTTTAATGATTTTAAAGATTAAAAGGTTTTAATCAATGTACCATGTAAGGCCCCGTTCCCAGGACGCTTACAGCTGGTCATTCATCGCATATAAAACATAATTCTTTATCGTTCTTCATAAAAACATTGCAGTGGAAACATTAAAACATTCTTTTCATTTCAACAAAATGATCATACAAAGTAGTCGTAAACAGGGACCTCTAGTAGTTCAGGTTCCCCGTTCTCATCTTTGCTCTGACAAAATACTATTACAGTTCATTACATAAAATCATTTTATTATAAATGCATTATAACAATGGATGCCATCCCAAAGGAACTGAGTAGTCGCCCCATGCCAACCTCAGCAGCATACTTGCCAACTGGAAACACATCAAAGTCAGCATTGCTGAGTGAGTTCTAGTTTTAATAAAACATACTTTTCTTTTCGTTAAAAACCGTTTATTTACTTTCTTTCAAAACATACTATGCTTTACGTTCATTCGTGATCATACACGTACGTACATACAGATAATATAATTATTATATTCCATTACGCTCGTTAACTTCGTTCATTCGTCATCTTTTACTTCTTTCCAGATCCGGTCAGACTTTACCCTCTTCATGGCACCCAGCCATGATTACTGAGGTCGAATGACAAGGATCCGCTTCTTTCGTTGTTACGATGGTTCATTAACATTCATCCATTCATTCGCACGTTTGCACATTTCATACTTTTGTTATCATTCATTTCTAATCTGGATCCTATCAAGCTTTACCCTCCTCATGGCACTCAACCATGATTACTGAAGTCGAATGACAAGGATCCCGTTCGTTTATTATCGCACTTTTAGCTCAAATATCACCTTCACATCATCGTACCCGAAGTACATATCGCACGGATCGCACCCATAAGGAAGCCAGAATCACACGCTATGTCATGGATTAGCCAAGATCGCACGCTATAAAAACCACAAGAGGCAGCCATAATCGCACGCTACCCTTATGCCGTCCATCGCACATATCGCACCAATCGCACCATGGCAGTGGTCATGAAGACCGACTCCCCCTGTGTGTGTGAGGACTCTCGGGGTTTAGCCAAAATCGCACGCCATCCCATGGGTTAGCCAAGATCGCACGCTATATAAACCACATGAGGCAGCCAAAATCGCACGCTACATAGCACACGGTAAATACCACCTCGCACGTATCGGAGCAGTTACTAAAACTGAACTCCCACTGTGTCTATGTCCCCATATGAGTAAGCCAAGATCGCACGCTATGGTACACACACAGTTGAGCTAACAACTCTCAATGAGTCGTGAACCTCCTTTCTTTCTTTCGCAAGCCATCCTTACTCTCATTCATTCGTTTATGCTCGCATTCATTCACTATGTTCCTCTTTTCATTATCTTCCACTTTACGTTACTAAATACTTTCATTACATTCATTAGTGTTCAATGTAAGGCCAAGGGAAGACATATATACATAATAAGGAACATACACATAATCATAAACATACATCATCACCATACAGGCATCATCATACATTCATAACACACATCCGACATACAATGCATCACACGCACCGCCAGGCATACATCACACATAACATCATGCATGTCATCATCGTCAACTTATCATCATACATCGTCTTGCATCATCCATGCCCAACTTATCATCTACAACCCCGAGGGTCCGAGTCTAAGTCCGCACTTTTTGAAAGTCGGACAATACTACGGACATTCGGGCGTATAGACACCCGTCATTCGCATGGCCTCCATACGTCAGGCCCTTCATTCGGGTGACTAGACCTTCATTCGGGTGACTGGACCTTCATTCTCCCTCCAGTCGGGTGACTGGCCTCCAGTCTCCCTCTATTCGGGTGACTGGCCTCCAGTCTCCCTCCATTCGGATGACTGGCCTCCAGTCTACCTCTATTCAGGTGACTCGCCTCCAGTCTCCCTCCATTCGGGTGACTGGCCTCCAGTCTCCCTCCATTCGGGTGACTGGCCTCCAGTCTCCCTCCATTCGGGTGACTGGCCTCCAGTCTCCCTCCATTCGGGTGACTGGCCTCCAGTCTCCCTCCATTCGGGTGACTGGCCTCCAGTCTCCCTCCATTCGGGTGACTGGCCTCCAGTCTCCCTCCATTCGGGTGACTGGCCTCCAGTCTCCCTCCATTCGGCCGAATGGCCTTAGCTGATGCAGAATGCAGTTCATCCCGACTGCAGCCGAGGGTTTTCGGCCTCCAAACTCATCTAAACCCATTTTGAGCCCAAATCGACCATCCTAAGCCTTAGGGAAACATACCACGACCTCATTCGAGCATAACCACGCATGAAATCAAGCTCAAAACGCATCATACACATACACAAATGCATAAAAATGGCTTTACACCCAGAAACTTGAAAAAGGGTTTTCAGACGTGTTCCAGCCCCAAAATCATTCAAAATCATGTAAAAGAGGGGTCCTAGAACTCACCTTAGCAGCCTCCTCGGTTAGAGCTTCATTTTGACTCGCTACACGTGGAATTCCGAGCCCGAACCACCCTTTTTCCTCTTCTTTCTTCTCCTTCTCTTCTTCCTTTCTTTCTCTTCTCCTCTCTTGGCAGATTTTGGGGAGTATATAGGGAGTATGCGTTGCCCTCTCCTCCCTTTTATACTTCCACTCGCCCAACTTTCTCTTGGTGGCGAGTTTGGTCCCTCGACTTTGGACTTTATTTCTTTTCCTTCTTTTTGTTTAAATTTCGGGGTGTTACAAGTCTACCCCCCTCAAATAGGTTTCGTCCCTGAAACCTGTCGTTCCTTGAACCATTGCGGGCAATACTGTCTCATCTTTTTTCCAGTCCTTCACCTGAAATTCGATCGCTCTACCTCGTTCCTCCACATACGACCTCTTGTCTACCCGTGGTTACCTTCATCAAGCATGATTCTTTCGAGCTTCTTAGTCGTAGTCTCGATCACCTCAGTACTTCCCATACATCATTTGGTGCTCGACCTTCACTTGTAAACAAGTAAGGCATTTACTCACACACTCTGTCATATCACTCTTCATACATGGCCATCCATCACCCTTACTCGGGTCTCCATACATTTGACGATTGGGATATTAGTGTATCCACATATCTTACATCGGCCAAGTAGGTAATACATCCACATCTTAGATATTACTAGCCCATTCCTCTCATGGTGTACACCAGTCCACCCAAGTCTGTCTCGAACGATCTAGCAGGAACAAACGCTTTCTCAACTCTAGCTCGCAATCCTCTAGGGCATCTAGGTAACCTAGTGGATTCATTAATAGCAATGTCTACATCGACGGGCTCATCGATGTTCCTTCTCCCAACATACAACTTACAACAGAAAGCAGTAGAAACGAAACTACTACTAGCATCGCTTACAAATCATATATGCACAAATTTAAATTACCAGAAACGTACCTGACGTCAAGTCGAAGTCCGCTCTAGCATCCTCCCGATTCATCGTGTAGGCGCCGTTCGCCCTCTGTCCTCCTCCAGTCTTCTTCACTCCCAAACCTTCCGCCCTTGGCTTCTCATAGTTTTTACTCATATGGCCAATTCCTCCGCAATTGTAGCATCTCACGGTTCCACATTCTCTAGCCACATGACCACGCTTCCCACACTCGCAACAAGTATTTGGTCCCCTTTTGCATTCTCCCGAATGCTCCATCCCGCAATTTACACAACTATCCGACCCGCACCAGGTGCGACCACATGACGGTCATCCCCCCGTGCGTGCTTATTATTTGTCGGGACACCATCCCTTCCAATTCTCTTCCCTCTCCAGTTCCGATCTCCATCATCTTTCTAGTCGTCTTCAGCCACCACCACCATAGTTCTCTCATCATACAACCTCCCCGCCAAATCGACTGCTGACCTAAACATGCTCGGTCGGGGAGCGATCATGTGCCTACGGATATCCATCGGCAAACCATGGATATACCTCTTGATCTTTCGTGAGAGAGGTGTCACCTGATCCGGCACTAGCCGTGCCATTTCATTGAATTTGGTGGTGTACTGCTGATGGGTCATTGTTCCCGCCTCTAACTACAAGAACTCTCTTTCAACCTTATCCATCTCACGATGAGGACAGAACTCCTCAATCACCAGCCTTTTCAACTCTGGCCATCTCATCCTCCCGATAGCCCTGCTTCCTTCAACTTGGACTATGTTGTCCCACCAGCATAAAGCTGAGTCCACGAAAGAGTGGGTAGCAAATTTTACTTTCTGATCTTCTCGGCACTCGCTGATATTTAGAACAGCTTCCATTTCCCTAACCCATCAGTGAGCAGCAGCAGCAGTGGCATTATCATCAAAAGTTGGGGGCTTGCATCATTGAAATGCCCCATAGTTACAGCCTCGTGTCGCCTCCAGAGTAGGCTCTTCCTCTTATCCTTCCTCTTCGTCATCAAAGAAGACCGTTTCAGTTTCGGGCCGTCTCCTTTCACCCGAAGGTCTACCCCTTTCCCGTCTCTCCCCATCTCTAACAGCCTTTATAACTTCGGTCACCACAGACGGTAGGATCATCTGCATGACCTGATGCACTTCCTCCACGACCGCCTCTCTCATCGAGGCCCTCTGATTAGCATTCTCATCACGGCCCTCCGGATGAGGGGTCTCAGGCTCCACATGAACTACTCTTTCAGCTCTAGACCTTCCTCTTGTGACCCGTGGTTCAGCATCACGGCCACCACCGCCTCCACCTCGAGAAGCCTTAGAAGATCTACTACTAGCCATCTTCTAACACACTGAAAGATTCAAACACCAACACGGTCATTCAAGGAAACAACTCAGTTTATGTCAAGTATAGTAAGTCCCTAATTGCAATGGCCAGTTGTGATTAGCCACTTACTTTACTCTTCACACCCTGAGCATTACCTATCCTGACTACATCAGTATCCAAATCTATCAGCAACACATAAATCACATAACATGCGCACACAATGCCGGTTAACATTATGAAAATACCTGATGGCACGCAGCTACTCACTTTGGCATCCCTTCCCTTTTTGTCCCATTCTCAGTTTAAGATTAGGTTTTCGAAAATATTTACCCAATTCACTTAAACTTTGGCTCTGATACCAACTTGTAAGGCCCCGTTCCCAGGACGCTTACAGCTGGTCATTCATCACACATAAAACATAATTCTTTATCGTTCTTCATAAAAACATTGCAGCAGAAACATTAAAACATTCTTTTCATTTCAACAAAATGATCTTACAAAGTAGTCGTAAACAGGGACCTCTAGTAGTTCAGGTTCCCCTTCTCATCTTTGCTCTGACAAAATACTATTACAGTTCATTACGTAAAAATCGTTTTTTTATAAATGCATTATAACAATGGATGCCATCCCAAAGGAACTGAGTAGTCGCCCCATGCCATCCTCAGCAGCATACCTGCCAACTGGAAACAAATCAGAGTCAGCATTGCTGAGTGAGTTCTAGTTTTAACATTCATCCATTCATTCACACGTTTGCATATTTCATACTTTTGTTATCATTCATTTCTAATCTAGATCCTGTCATGCTTTACCCTCCTCATGGCACTCAACCATGATTACTGATGTCGAATGACAAGGATCCCGTTCGTTTATTATCGCACTTTTGCTCAAATCTCACCTTTGCATCATCGTACTCGAAGTACATATCGCACGGATCGAACCCGTAAGGAAGCCAGAATCGCACGCTATCTCACGGGTTAGCCAAGATCGCATGCTATAAAAACCACATGAGGCAGCCAAAATCGCACGCTACCCTTATGCCGTCCATCGCACATATCGCACCAATCGGGCCATGGAAGTGGTCACGAAGACCGACTCCCCCTTTGTGTGTGAGGACTCTCGGGGTTTAGCCAAAATCGCACGCCATCGCATGGGAGCCAAGATCGCACGCTATATAAACCAGATGAGGCAGCCAAAATCGCACGCTACATAGCACACGGTAAATACCACATCGCACGTATCGGAGCAGTTACTAAAACTAAACTCCCATTGTGTCTATGTCCCCTTATGAGTAAGCCAAGATCGCACGCTATGATACACACACAGTTGAGCTAACTCCCGTAAGGAAGCCAGAACCTCCTTTCTTTCTTTCGCAAGCCATCCTTACTCTTATCCATTCGTTTATGCTCGCATTCATTCATTACGTTCGTTTTTTCATTATCTTCCAATTTACGTTACTAAATACTTTCATTACATTCATTAGTGTTCAATGTAAAGCCAAGGGAAGACATATATACATAATAAGGAACATACACATAATCATAAACATACATCGTCACCATACAAGCATCATCATACATTCATAACACACATCCGACATACAATGCATCACACGCACCGCCAGGCATACATCACACATAACATCATGCATGTCATCATCGTCAACTCATCATCGTACATCGTCTTGCATCATCCATGCCCAACTCATCATCTACAACCCCGAGGGTCCGAGTCTAAGTCCGCACTTTTTGAAAGTCGGATAATACTATGGACATTCGGGAGTATCGACACCCTTCAGTCGCCTGGCCTCCATGCGTCAGGCCCTTCATTTGGGTGACTAGACCTTCATTTGGGTGACTGGACCTTCATTCTCCCTCCAGTCGGGTGACTGGCCTCCAGTCTCCCTCTATTCGGGTGACTGGCCTCCAGTCTCCCTCCATTCGGGTGACTGGCCTCCAGTCTCCCTCCATTCGGGTGACTGGCCTCCAGTCTCCCTCCATTCGGGTGACTGGCCTCCAATCTCCCTCCATTCGGGTGGCTGGCCTCAAGTCTCCCTCCATTCGGGTGGCTGGCCTCCAGTCTCCCTCCATTCGGGTGACTGGCCTCCAGTCTCCCTCCATTCGGGTGCTGGCCTCCAGTCTCCCTCCATTCGGGTGACTGGCCTCCAGTGTCCCTCCATTCGGGTGACTGGCCTCCAGTCTCCCTCCATTCAGGTGACTGGCCTCCAGTCTCCCTCCATTCGGGTGACTGGCCTCCAGTCTCCCTCCATTCGGGTGACTGGCCTCCAGTCTCCCACCATTCGGCCGAATGGCCTTAGCTGATGCAGAATGCAGTTCATCCCGACTGCAGCCGATGGTTTTCGGCCTCCAAACTCTTCTAAACCCATTTTGAGCCCAAATCGACCATCCTAAGCCTTAGGGAAACATACCGCGACCTCATTCGAGCATAACCACGCATGAAATCAAGCTCCAAACGCATCATACACATACACAAATGCATAAAAACGGGTTTACACCCAAAAACTTGAAAAAGGGTTTTCAGACGTGTTCCAGCCCCAAAATTATTCAAAATCATGTAAAAGAGGGGTCCTAGAACTCACCTTAGCAGCTTCCTCCGTTAGAGCTTCATTTTGACTCGCTACACCGTCCTTTTACACAACACTTTTTCCTCTTCTTTCTTTTCCTTCTCTTCTTCCTTTCTTTCTCTTCTCCTCTCTTGACAAATTTTGGGGAGTATATAGGGAGTATGCGCTACCCTCTCCTCCATTTTATACTTCCACTCGCCCAACTTTCTCTCGGTGGTGAGTTTGGTCCCTCGACTTTGGACTTTATTTCTTTTCCTTCTTTTTGTTTAAATTTCGGGGTGTTACATACCATAGGGTATCTTATATTTGAAAGCATGCAAATATGGATACATACAGTTTTGTAAACTAGAATTATGAAATCTCTAAATATTTTAAAATAAGATCAACACCGTCCTTTTACACAACACTTGAGCCACTCAGGAACTCTTAGTGGGATAAAGTTCATCTAACCATTTTGATGGAACTTATGACTTGAGGTGAGAATGCCCTATTCGTGGGATAAAGGTCACCTAACGGCTTATTTTGGCAAACTCACACGTGTGTGTACGTAGGATGTCTTTATTTGCAAACCATGTCAAATGGATCACCTACGATGTGGTTTCCAAATGGTGTTGATGGGATTAACATGCCGACTTTACATATGATGTTTCAAGTCGATCCCATACCCCTAGAGGTTGCAAATGGTTGCAACCATCAATCGTCGACCACCTTATTAATTTAAATCGTGGGATAAAGGTCACTTAAGCACTATTTAAATGTAATGTCGGGTTCTAGATTTTAATATGAAAATGACCTTAAAAGGTATTAATTATTAAAATAACAATATCGAAAATACTAAAATTGATCTTTGTTAAATTTTGTAGATGGCCACCAATAATAATGATAATCATGATAATTCATCCACGTCCGCCCAATCTTTACGAGCGATTCTCCAAAAGGAACGTCTAAATCATAACAATTTTATTGATTGGTATCGAAACTTGTGAATAGTTCTCAAGCAAGAGAAACGATCATACGTTATAGATGACCCTATCCCCGATCAACCTACTGAGGATGATGAGGAGGCCTATAACGATTGCCTGAATTACACTAAGGACTCCATCCAAGTGTCTTGCCTGATGTTGGCAAGCAAGACACTGGATCTCCAGAAGGAGTATGAACATCACGGAGTGTTGGTCCCAAGCAACACTTGAATCATGAATTTGATGAAGATTTTAGATCAAACACCACAAAATGAGATGAACAATGAAGAACATCTCAAGAACACACTCAAAACCCTTTGTTGATCCATAAATGTGATTACAAAATAATTTGAAAGTGAAAACCCTAATCACTAGCTCCTCCAAGCTTAAAACCCTAACTGCCATACTTTACTATTTATAGTAAATGACAATTTACTAATGGCACTTAGGACCCTAAACTATGACAATTAGAAATTACAATTAAAACCCAAATGTCTAAAAACAAAATTAAATATATTTTATCGACACAAAATATATTTAATAACAATAAACATCCTAGACAAATATATCTTCAACGTCTTGTCTCTAATCTTCATCCCGAACGCGTCGAGTTGACTTTTGCGTTGACTTTGACCATTGACGTTGACTTTGTTGACTTTGACTGTGTTGATAATATTAGACTATCCTTCAGACCCAACAATATTCCCCCTTAGTCTACTATTATCAACGTCTTTCATCATGATCAGTACCGATAAGTCAACTTAACTTGATCTTCAATTTGGTAAGCTTCAGTCTCAATGTTGAGGTCCAACACGAAGCTTATGACACGATAACCTACCTGAAGGAAACGTTCCAACAGCAAGCGAGGGTTGAGCGCTTCAAAACGGTTCGAGCACTCCATGCATGTCGTATTGATGACAACCAATCGGTTTCATCTTATCTACTTAAGATGAAAAGTCACATTGACCGCCTCGAAAGGCTTAATTGTCCCGTCTCGAAGGAATTAGCCACTGATTTGATCCTCAATGGCCTTACCAAAAAGTACGGGACGTTCGTGTTGAACAACAACATGAATGCTTGGGACAAAAGCATTGGTGAGCTTCACTCAATGCTCGAAACGGCCGAGGCGGCCATGGGTAAAAGGGTTTTACCCGTTCTCACCATCAATGAAGGTGGGAACAAGAAAAGGCCTCATCCCGCACCCAAGGCAAGAGTTGCCAATGGTAAGGGACCCGTATGGGGAAAAGGGAAAGGGGTGGCAAGGGTGCCACCCAAAGCACAAGAGAAGAAGCAAAAGGTTGTTACTAATGACCCATGCTTCAAGTGTGGGGAGATTGGACATTGGGCAAGAAATTGTCCTGTCCATCTCCAAGAATTGAAAGCAAAGAGGGATGCCGGACAGACCTCAGGTACAATATACATGATCCATATTAACTTAAACTTAATATCCTCTAACACATGGGTATTTGACAGGATCTAAGCCTCTAGTTTGATCAATTAGGTTGTATTCGCAGCGGATTTAGTACAAGAATTAGAACAAACAAGCAAGACCACAATAGATTTAACAATAAAACAGTAAGTTATAGAGAAAGATGAAAGTTCTGCAAAAGAGAATATTTCTTTCAATACATGCTTCGACTGCGGCTGTGATTAGCAGCGGCTACAATTAGGTCTTCTTCCTTATATAGGGAAGAATAACCTAATGCTGATGTCACTTGACAGTGACATCAACCGTTATTAACAAACTACTCATAGAGCACCTAAACTACTGAAGATGTCACAACAGCTGACATCTTACAAAATGCTGTGTTCTACCTATTACAAGTACTGAAAAGAAACTACTGAAAAGGTACAACGACTGAAGAACAAACTCTTCAGTCGTTTACAAACTACTGAACTATAACAGCTGAAGAACAAACTCTTCAGCTGTTGTACAAACTACTTAAAAGGAAAAGTACAAACTACTGAAAGAGAAAAACCATCACAACAACTGAAGACAACTTCTTCAGCTGTTGTGACAAACTCTGAAGCTTCAGCACTTGGTCTTCAGACTTTGATCTTCAGATGTTTCATCGGCTAATGACTTCAGTAGTTATCATCAACTGATGTCTTCAGTCTTTTTCTTCAGACTTTGTACATCAGTTGTTGATCTTCAGTTCTTCAGTTCTTCAGCTGTTGCTCTTAAGCACTTGAGTCTTCAGTACTTGAAGTATTCAATACTTGTATTCTTCAGTACTTCAGACTTCAATACTTGTGGTCTTCAGTACTTTAGATCTTCAGCTGTTGTTCTCAGTTCTTTGATCTTCAGCTGTTGAGTCTTCAGTCTTTGTCAAACTGCTAATGAAGCCTTCAGCAGTTGTTGTGATGTCATGTGGGACTTAGAGGTTTTTCTGATTTTGGCTCATTGGTTCTTTTGGTCCAACAAACTCCCCCTGAACCAATGCAGCCAAAACCTCTAAGCAATTTATTGTCCCACTTATTATTGGAAGCAAAGTTGGTCTATTTCCTTCCGGATCAGATCAGGAGTTGACCCAATTGAGGTCTCTAAGGTTTGATTGGCTTAGTATGGATGGGAGCCCTGTCTTGGGGAACTGGACACAGGGCTATTGTCCCATCCAGGAGACCTACTTCCCACGTACGAGCCTGTAGGATTCTCTGGTATAGGCTCGAAGGAATGTCATTTGTTCCTCTTTGGATAGGTCCTCAGCCTCACCTTCGAATAATCCTTCCCGGCCGTACAGCTCTCAGACAAACTTGGCCTGTTTTCCATTCTTGAGCTCAACAGTTGTGATCTGCCTATAGACGAATTCATCAGGATGTCTGCCTTCTAGTAGCAGGTTGAGCTCATCCTTTCGGATGTTCTCAAGCCTCTTATAGACTAAGCCTTTCCTAACCACCCTATTCTCCAACATCGTTTGGGGTGACTGCTTAGCCCTATAGGCTTCCTCAAACTCTTCTACAATCTACCAGGGTGTTATTACAAGAGCCACTGAGATCACTTCATCTACGATCTTCTTAGCTTGGCTCTTGTATCCCACAAGAATGTCTTTCTTAATGATCCTGTGAGCCACCCTAGGATCAGGCCATGTCCTCACTCTCTCTTTATCATATTGGAAAGTTTGTTTGAAAGTGAAGTGTCTCAGAGCTTCCTTCTTCATGTTCATTATAGAAGAAGAAGCAACATAAGCTTTGTCTATGCTTTTCAGCATCTCCTCATCATGACGTTTCTGCTGCTCTTATTCTTCTATCTTGACCCTCACAGCATCCATTTGTGAGGTGGGAGTGATGGGTTTAGGATTGGCTTTAGGTAAGGGTATGACTGCAGAAAGAGGTAGTCTATCCTCCTCAGCCTCCTCTTCTTCTTCCTCTTGTAGCCTCAACACCCTTCTCTTCTTCTGCAAGGGTGGATCATCGGTAATAGGTATTGATGATGAAGGGGTTGGTTTTGTGGGTTGTGTTTGGGTTGTTGGTGTGGGAATTTGGGCAGGCTTTTCTAGCAACGTAGAGATAAGGACAGGTTTAGTCTGTTGGACTAGCAAGGTCCTGTTCCCAGCACCGGCTTCAGATAGGGCTTCTGCGACCAGTCCCTTGGTAAAATCACCAGCCGAACAGATCTTGGTGGCTATATCCAAGATTCTGTCCCTGGTCCAAGCCTTCACATCTAGGACTGGTCTCCCCAGATACTTCAAAATAAACCTACTCATAGCCTCGAGTCTCTTTCTTTCCTCTTGGCTATAAGTGGTCGATCGGTATTCTATCTCCTTTATCTCCATCTTCCTAATTTCCTGATCTAGCATGGCAGTGTCCATGTTAAAGTCTTGCCTGAACAGCTGATCAATGACAGAGTCCATTGATCGGCTATGCTCAGCATCAGCCTCCTTGACTAGGACTGCTAGATCAGTATCCACCTTCTCTACCTTCTCTCCCTCCTTGTCTCCTCTCTTCTTTTTATAAGTGACACTGAAATCTTTGTTAATTTCAGCCACTTCTATCTGTTCAGCTCTCTCCTCCCTCACCTTCTCCTTCCCCTTCACCTTCACAGTCTCCTCAATCCTCCCCCTCTCGTTTTCCTCCTCTCTCCCTACTTCTTTCTCCTCCTCTACCCTCTTCCTCTTGGCTTGCACTGATGTCTCCCCCTTTTTGGGTGCATTGGTTGGGGTTTGACTATCAGCAAGCGTCTTAGCTACAACAACCTCCACCATGGGTTGTATTTGTGAGGGAAGCCTCTCATCAAGGGTTTTCATCACAATGTCCGTGATTATTGGTGTTATGAGAGGCAGGGAGTTTTGGAAGATAGCAACTAGTTGCTCAGGAGGTTTTTGTTCTTGAGAACTAGTGCCAGAAGCAGAGGCAGGTGGCTGAGTTTGTGGGAGTGGTTGAGTATTTGTGAGACCTTCAGGTGAAGGTGCCATTTGTTGGTTTATGGTGGCAGATGGACTTGCATCCTGAGACATTTTGGCAAGCAGCTTTTTGAGTCTGCTTACCTCATCCTCTAGGATGGTGTTTTGAGCAACCACATCAAAGAAGAAGCACAGGTCATCATCAGTTTGCACTGAATTACCTGACCACCTGACAGTGTCAGGATGTACATGCACTGAGTGTGGCTCAGTAGTTGCATGTGCCCCTTTGTCTTGGTACTGGGGACTTCCAGCCTCCGGATTTGATCCATCATCAGCAGTTGCCTCTGGTGAGGTCTTATTGATTGTACCAGCTTCTCCCTGCTCAGATGTTGATACAGGGGAAGTGGCAGCCTCACCAGAATATCCTATCTCCCTAGCCACACTGGGAGATGAGATATGTGATTCTCTGTGTTGTGGGCTCCCATCAACACTTGTGTCCACCCTCTCTTTGGTTGGAGTTTTCCCAGTTGTGATTGTTTTCTGGGGAGAGGGTGGAGTGTTTAGATGGGTCAACACTTTGGAAATTATTAGGGTAGGGCTTTGTGGGGCGGTTTCAGTGGGTGATGAGCTAGAAGCAGAGTGCACATAGGGAGGAATGTGCTCTTCAATGGCAATCTTCTCAATTGAGAAAGATTCCAGATTTGTGGCAGCCCCTGAAATGGTTGCATCAGGCTCCTGTTGAGAGGAAACCTGTGCGGTTGTGGTAGGTGGAGTCGTGGTGACTGCTGGGAGATTCTGGCCAGAAGTCACTGCCTGCATTTGTGTTGCAGGGGCATCCTCAGGGGACTCATCTCCCTGAGTAGCTTTGTGGGTTTCTTTTTGGGTTTGGGCTTGGTGGGGTCTTTAGACTTCGAGGTGGAGGCTGTGGGTTCCAGCTGCGTGGGTTTTCGCAGCTTGGCAGCCTGTTTGAGTGTCTGGTCGGTGTTGTGCCTGGAGTATACCTCAGCTAGAATAGCCATAGCAGGGACCCCAGTGCCAACAAGTCCCTCAGCATTAAGCTGGTTCTCTATCATGGCCATAATGAACCGAGGATATAAAATCCAACGGTTTGCAAATGGTTTTGAGGCCATGTCTTTGAGTTCCAAAAATATTATTTCGATAAAATTAAGTGGCTGTTTCTCAAAGATAGAGTACAATACCTGTTGCCACCTTATGGACATCTGGTCCCATGAAGATGTTTTCGGGGCCAGACAAACATTGACCATATGAAATATAAGGCGTTGAGGATCTGGGAAATGTTTCTTGAACAAAGTAGAAGCAACGAGGTCACCCTGATAGTCATTGGCAGTGAAAGAGAGATCAAGGGTGCCTTGCCTTTGGGGTAAGAGGTTAGGAAAGTGGCATCCTCCAGCTTTAGGGTTTGTCGGATTGTAGCTGGAGTAATAACAACTAGGTGGTTGTTCACGGACGACCGTAGAGAGATCTCGCCATCGTTCTCTCCGGTTTGAATGGTTATGTTGGTCCAGAACTGTGCTAATGAATCGGCGTAGATGGGATTTAGTAAGAAGGCCGTTTGGTAGGGTGAGTCGACCATCAAATCTATCGCACGATGAAATTTGGTCCAGAAGGGTGATTTTGTGAGGTACGCGACACAGTTGTGTCGTGGCTTTAGTTGCATGGTCGCCATTAACGGTGTATGGGAGGTTTCAGAGTTTTTGAAATTTTAGGTCAAATGAGAATGAAAAGCTCTGAAGGGTAGGTTGGGTATTATAGGCTAAAAGAAAACTACTGAAGGTTTTGGTGTTAGTCATCAGTTGTTGAAACTACTGATGACGTGGTTTTAACCTTCAGTGGTTGCAACATCTGTGGACTTGGTGTTAGTCTTCAGTAGTTGAAACTACTGAGACCTTGGTTTTGTCCTTCAGATGTTGTAAACGGCTGAAGACATGTTGTTAGTCATCAGTAGTTATAAACTACTGAAGACATGGTTTTCATCTTCAGACGTTGTAACAGCTGAAGACTTGGAGTTAGCCTTCAGTAGTTGTAAACTACTGACATCAGTAGTTATGAACTACTGAAGACATGGTTTTGCTTCAGTTGTTGTAAACAACTGAGGACTTGGTGTTAATCATCAGTAGTTGTGAAACTACTGAAGACATGGTTTTGTCCTTCACTTGTTTGGGTATGAAACAGTAGATGTAGGTATCAGCTGAAGAGTAAAGTTACTCATCAGCTGTTTCCGTCAATTCAGTTGTTTCATTCTGACCTCCATATTTACTCATCAGCTCTTTTGCTGACTTCCAGATGTTTCATTGGCCCCTCAGCTCTTGTGAATATTTATTCTTCAGCTCTTGTGAACAGATGTTCATAGGTGCTGATGAAATAAATTATTCTTTAGAACTGGTGAACAAATTGTCTTCAGTACTTATGCGTAAAATTACACATCAGTACTTGTGAACAGAATTTGTTCTTCAGTACTTATTTTTTTCAAAATTATACATCAGTAGTTATAACCACATCAGTAGTTGTAACTACATAAGCTATTTTCAACAAATAATGTACTTCAGTACTTTGAATTGTTTTAATCTTCAGTAGTTGTGAAAATGCTGAAGACTAAATGATGCATCAGTACTTATATTTGACCTTTGCATACCAATGTTCATCAGTACTTGTGAACTGAGAGCATCAGTATCAGTCAAATTATTCTAGCTGCAGCATACCAAGCCTTAGTACCAAATTTTGGAATGTGGCACTATCTAAAGGCTTAGTAAAGATGTCTGCAAGCTCATCAGCACTAGGCACAAACTTTGGATCAATTAGACCTTTTTCATAGCAATCTCTTATAAAATGATGTCTGATCTCTATATGTTTCATCCTAGAGTGTTGGACTGGATTTTTAACAATACAAAGAGCTGAAGCACTATCCATTAGTAATGGAGTCTTAGTCTCTGTAATGCCATAATCCAAGAGTAGGTTCTGAAGCCAAAGTACCTGAGATGTACAACTTGCAGCAGCAATGTACTCAGCTTCAGCAGTGGATGTAGCAATTGATGTTTGTTTCTTACTCTGCCAAGAAACTAAACAATTGCCTAGGAATTGGCAACCACCAGAAGTGGATTTTCTGGTGACTTTGCATCCTGCATAGTCACTATCAGAGAAGGCAACTAATTTGCAAGAATGTCCAGTTGAATACCAAAGACCTAGTGATTGGGTACCCTGCAGATATCTAAAGATCCTTTTGACTGCAATCAAATGGGATTCTTTAGGTGCAGCCTGAAATCTAGCACATGCACATGTTGCAAACATGATTTCTGGTCTAGAAGCTGTAAAGTACATCAAGGACCCAATCATACATCTGTAAAGGGTTTCATGAACCGCTTTACCTTTCTGATCTACATCCAGTTGTGTGATGCTGCTCATGGGAGTAGAACAGGGCTTACAAGTTTGTAAATCAAACTTATTCAACAACTCTTTTGTGTATTTGGACTGATGAATAAAGATTCCATCAGCCCTCTTTTGATTTGCAAACCTAGAAAGAACTGTAATTCCCCCATAGCACTCATTTCAAACTTTTGCTTCATGAGCTTTGTGAATTCATCACACAACTGTGGATCAGAGGATGCAAAAATGATGTCATCTACATAAATTTGAACAAGGAGCTTATGCTGTCCCACAGTCTTGATGAATAAGGTTTTATCAATGGTGCCTCTAGTGAATTTATTTTGGAGAAGAAAGGTTGATAGTGTCTCATACCAGGCTCTAGGAGCTTGTTTCAGCCCATAAAGAGGATTATCAAGCTTATACACCCAATCAGGATGTTTATTGTCCTCAAATCCTGGTGGTTGACACACATAAACTTCCTCCTCTATTTTACCATATAAAAAGGCACTTTTGACATCCATTTGATAAACTTTAAGATTGTGAAAGGCAGCATAGGCTAAAAACAATCTAATTGCCTCCAGTCTGGCTTTAGGGGCAAAGGTTTCATCATAATCGGTCCTTTCCTCTTGTGCAAACCCCTGGACAACCAGCCTGGCCTTGTTCTTGACAATTTGGCCCTTTTCATCTGTTTTGTTCCTAAATACCCATTTGGTGCCTATTCCACACTTACCTTGGGGTAAAGGAACAAGCTCCCACACTTGCTGTTTTCTAAACTGAAGAAGCTAAAGCTGTATTGCTTCCACCCATCAATTGTCTCTTAAAGCAACATGATAATTCTTCGGCTCTTGCTGACTAATGAAGAGAGCATAGAAGCAGAAGTTGGACAATTGATTCCTGGTTGAAACTCCAGCATTGATATCACCAATGATTTGAGATGTGGGGTGATTCTTCAGCTCTTGATAGACTATAAGATCAGTGCAAGTGTTTGTATGACTTTCAGCAGCAACAGATGATGATGAAGATTCTTGAAACCGTGTAGGAGATGGCAGCTCAAATGAAGTAGAGCATGCAGAAATCTTATCAGCATTTGTTGTGGATGGGGCTGCTGAAGCTACAGGAGCATCAGGTTTAGTGGACTCAGGCAGGTGGTCACTAAACCTGAAAAGGTGAGTACTGGCTACATCATCATTAGTACCACTAGGTGGAGAACTATTGACAGGCACAACAGTTGGAGGTTGATAAGAAACATATTGCAGTATGTCCAGATCAAACAACTCCACAGGGTTTTGTGGAATCTTGTCCTTTGGAGATTCATTAAACTTGACATGCAGAGTTTCTTCAACCATCTTTGTCCTACAGTTGAAAACTCTGTATGCCTTGCAAGTTGATGAATAACCAACAAAATACCCTGCATCCACCTTACTATTAACTTCTGGAGTGGATTGCTAGTGTTGAGAATGAAACATGGACACCCAAAGGCTCTAAAGAAGGAAATCAGAGGGGCCAAATGATGAAGTACTTCATAAGGAGTCTTCATCAACCTCTTATTCACTAATGCCCTATTCTGCACATAGCAAGCCGTGTTGACAGCTTCAGCCCAAAAGGTTAGTGGCAATCCTGAGTCAGCCAGCATTGACCTTGCAGCTTCAATGAGAGTCCTGTTCTTTCTCTCAACCACTCCATTTTGTTCAGGAGTTCTGGGAATAATAAACTGCCTCTTAATTCCCTTAGACAGGTAGAAGTCATCAAGTGTGTGGTTTCTAAACTCTGTTCCATTGTCACTCCTCACACACTTGACCTGTAGGGAATACTGCTTCTCCACAAATAACACAAAGTTCATGATAGCCTTGGCAGCTTCATCCTTGGAGCGCAAGAAGAAAGTCCATACATATCTGGAGTAATCATCCACAATTACCAGACAGTTTTCTTCTTTGCCATGCTCATCACCCTGACAGGACCAAAGAGATCCATGTGCAAGAGTTGCAAGCAGGCAGTGGACTTCGGTTCTTCTATTGGAGGGAATGAAACTCTGTGTTGTTTTCCCTTTAAGCAAGCAGTGCAGTTGTCTTCACACTTGAACTCCTTCAAAGGCAATCCACTTACTAAACCATGGTTTATCAGCCGATTCATGTTCTTGAAATTAACATGTCCCAGCCTTCTATGCCATAGAGTAAACTCTTGAGGAGAGGCCTTAGAGAATAAGCAAGGATGGCCTTTTCGATCTATCTTTTTGGAAAGATCTAAGGCATATACTCTTCCTGTCCTGTTGGCCTTCAGGAGAGTATATTCATCCAACACCTTGTCAATCAAATTTTGAACTTTAGATGACAGAATCCGACAGTTCTGGCTTGTGAAAGGGAAACATGGCCTTTATCACACATTTGACTGACACTCAAGATATTGTACTTGAGATTCTCCACATGGTTAACATCATCAAACCTTATTTCCCCATTAGAAACAAAGACTTTTCCGATGATGTAACCCTTTGCATCATTGCCAAATGAGACAAATCCCTTCTTTCCTTGAGAGTAGTCATTAAGAAGGGAACTGCTTCCTTTCATATGCATGGATCCTCCACTGTCTACATACCAGATGCTTCTTTGGCATGTTGAAGAACACTGCAATCATAACAACACGTTAGTTAGTTTTAGAGACCCAAACCTTTTTGGTTTTGGGTCTGATCTCAACAACAAGTGAAACACTAACAGGTGTGTTATGTGTGACAGCCTGAGGTGAAGGAGATGGTGTAGAAGAGGAACCCTTTGGCTTGGATTTCCTTTTCTATGGTTTCAACACAGGAGCATCTAATTGGTTAACTCTTCCCATTAGATGCTGAACCATCATCACAAGTTGTGTCTGACTTTGTGATAAAGCTTTCAGCTCTTCAGACACATTGGGGCTTGCTGATGATGGATTCTTGTGTTGCACCATCTTCTTTTGAGCAACCTCAGCTGTTGCCTGAGTAAACCTTACCTTCTTTTTGGATTTGCTTTTGGGCTTAGGGGTTTTAGGCTTTGATGTTGCTAGTACAAACTTGGTTTCAAACTCATTTTTCATTGTATTCATGTGCTCTTTAATTTTCTCCTTTTGTTTGAGTTTGGAACCTCTTTTGTACCTGCAATCATCAGTAAGATGATTGAACAAGCCACATATCTCACATGGCTTCTTCTTCATCTTATGTTGATCATCTATTGAAGAAGATGAAATTGCTGAAGACTTGTTCTTCAGCTGTTTGCTGTCAGTACTTGCAGTTTTCTTCCTTGTAGTGCCTGCTTTCCTGACATCCCCTTCATTAGGCTTCAAACCCTTTCTACTGGCAGTTTTCATCTCTTCAGTACTGGCAGTAGTTGGGATTTAAACTTCAAGTGTTATCACTTGCTCTCCAGTACTTTCAATACTTCTAGAGACAACACCTGAGTTGATCAACTCTTTGATCATGTGACAGTCAGCATTTGAACCAGCTGACTGGTTTTGGGAGTTAATGCTGACCTCTACCTCTGATGATGCTGTATCAGATAATACATCACAAGATGAGAAGGATTGGTTATTGCTCTCTCCATCAGATTCAACTTCTGCTCTTGAAGTGAAATCTATAGGAGGAGAAGTGTGATTATAACAAATTCCAAACTTCATATTGGAAGCCGATTGGTTACTAAGAAGCATTTCAAAACCCTTGCAGGATTGCGCCCATCGATCACACTCTACTTGGGTGGTTGCAAGAGTTTCCTTGAGGTCTCTGTACTTCTCTAGAAGTACATCTTCCCTAGCCTTATCATCTTTTATTTGGCATTTAAGCTTATAAATCTCATCGTTTTTATCATTAAGTGCAGCCTCAAATTCAGCTTTCTTTTTGGAAATGGTTTGCTCTAGCTCAAGGTTTTTATCAATTAAAGCCACATTTACTTCTCTAATAGAAGCAAATGCTGCTATACATGAATCAGAACAAAGCTTGGCTTTAGCCTCAGAAGATACCTGTGATGATGGCCCATCAGCAGACTCCAGGGCCATGAGAGCAAGGTTTTCAAAAGGATGTTCAACACCATGTTGACTAGCACCTTGGAATAGTTGTTCTTGACCAGATAGATCATCTGGTAAACTACTCCAGTCAACAACTCCTGGGGTGAAGAAGCTGTGTTGTTGAGGTTGGGGTTGATGATGAGAATGGGAAGATTGAGGCTTAGGGAGAGCATGTGGTTGCTGAGCAGGGAGTGCTTGAACTTGACTTGGCTGAGGCATGTAGTAGCAGGGGTATGGATATGGAATATGACCCTAAGGCACAAAGTATGCAGGTGATGCCTGTGCTGGTGATGGATGACTGGAACTGATGGAGTGTTGCCCTCTGTGCCGTGAGCTATTGCTTGGAAAAGTCACAAAGGGTGCAGAGGAGTTAGATCCAGGTGATCTACACTCTCTAGCAAAGTGTCCAAGCCTCTGGCACTTGTGACACCTTAACTTGCTCTTGTCAAAACCAACTTTGGTTTTGCCAGAGAGACCAGGAAATTTCCTCCCAGTTCTCTTGTAAAACTTCTGAGATCTGATATTTATCATAGCCATTTGACTCAAAATATCCATCTATTCCAGATCATCATCTGGAATGTTGTTGAAGTCATCCATCAGAAAGCACAAGTTATCACTTCTACCTCCTGAACTACTATCAACACCAACAAAAGCATGTTCAGAATTGCTAGAGAAATCAATATGCTCATCATAGGCATTCTCAAATGTAGCATATTCTGACTCTTGACCTATCAAGGCAGCATTGCTTGAGACAAAGTCATCAGTGAGCTTGCCAGATGATGACAACTTCCTTTTCTGTTCTATCTCTCTTTCAAATGTAAGCAGTTTCCCATGAAGTTGGGTGAGAGATAGATGTCCAGATTTGCACTGGAGCTAGGACAATGGTATAAGTGTCTCATCTCTCAGGCAGGGATCTAAGAAAGCGGTTGTTCATCTGACTATAGGAATACTCTTGTTTAACCATTTTCAGCTCAGAAATAAGACAAAAGAATCGCTCATACTATTGAGTCAGTGTCTCACCCTTCCTATGAGAGAATGTCTCATATTGTTGGGCGAGGATTTCCCTAGTATTTGCTAAGACCTCATTGGTTCCTCCGAATTGTTCCTTCAGAGCAACCCAGAGATCATGAGCAGTTTCATGATGCAAAAGTCCTGAATAGATCTCATTTGGAATTGTCATTGCCAAAATTCCATGAGCTTTAGCATCAATCTCGAACAGCTTAAGATCTTCGTCCGAATATTGATCAGGTTTCTTTGGAACCTACTTATTTGATTCAGGATCGCTCACCATAGGCTTGTATGGTCCATGCACCACTGACTTCCAACAACCAGCACTGTTGACAGACAAGTGGTGGAGCATACGACGTTGCCATATGTTATACTCACTCCTCACAAGCATTGGAGGCTTTGTTGAGGAGCCAGTATTGTGAGGATCGTTAGTTAGTGTTGTCATTTCAGATTTTAGTCAAATTTAAGGTAAACAAAATAAATCTAGCTCAAAAACCACGAGAACCTCAAGTTTAACAGTCAGAAGCAGTAGAAAATCAATCTCTATAACTAATTCTTGCAAATTGCTAATTCGATCAAACGTAGGTGTCAAAAGAGCAGTTTCAAATGATCAATTGTTAAATCGATCAATGATTAACCCGCTCTGATACCATTTGACATGATCTAAGCCTCTAGTTTGATCAATTAGGTTGTATTCGCAGCTGATTTAGTACAAGAATTAGAACAAACAAGCAAGAACACAATAGATTTAACAATAAAACAGTAAGTTATAGAGAAAGATGAAAGTTCTGCAAAAGAGAATATTTCATTGAATACATGCTTCGACTGCACCTGTGATTAGCAGCGGCTACAATTAGGTCTTCTGCCTTATATAGGGAAGAATAACCTAGTGCTGATGTCACTTGATAGTGACATCAACCGTTATTAACAAACTACTAATAGAACACCTAAACTACTGAAGATGTCACAACAGCTGACATCTTCTTACAAAATGCTGTGTTCTACCTATTACAAGTACTGAAAAGAAACTACTGAAAAGGTACAACGACTGAAGAACAAACTCTTCAGTCGTTTACAAACTACTGAACTATAACAGCTGAAGAACAAACTCTTCAGCTGTTGTACAAACTACTGAAAAGGAAAAGTACAAACTACTGAAAGAGAAAAACCATCACAATAACTGAAGACAACTTCTTCGGCTGTTGTGACAAACTCTGAAACTTCAGCACTTGGTATTCAGACTTTGATCTTCAGATGTTTCATCAGCTGATGACTTCAGTAGTTGTCATCAGCTGATGTCTTCAGTCTTTGTCTTCACACTTTGTGCATCAGTTGTTGATCTTCAGTTCTTCAGTTCTTCAGCTGTTGCTCTTCAGCACTTGAGTCTTCAGTACTTGAAGTCTCCAGTACTTGTATTCTTCTGTACTTCAGACTTCAGTACTTGTGGTCTTCAGTACTTTAGATCTTCAGTTGTTGTTCTTCAGTTCTTTGATCTTCAGCTGTTGAGTCTTTAGTCTTTGTCAAACTATTGATGAAGCCTTCAGCAGTTGTTGTGATGTCATGTGGGACTTAGAGGTTTTCCTGATCTTGGCTCATTGGTTCTTTTTGTCCAACAGTATTAGATACCAGATGTGGAACTCACATTTGCAATTTGTTGCAGGGGTTCAAAAGAAGTAGCAACTTCAACAAAGGGGATGTTAGCCTCTACATGGGTAATGGGGCTAAAGTTCGAGTTGAAGCCCGTGGTGACTACATTTTGAAACTTCCAAATGGTTTGGAAGTAATTTTGTACAATGTTTTGTATGCTCCTAGTTTGACTAAGAACGTTATTTCTGTAGCCCTATTAAAACATTTTGGATATGTATTATCATTTATTGGAAATGAAATCCATGTTACTATGAATGACATGCTTTACTTTAAAGCTATTCCCATCAATGGTATCTATGAATTGGTTCATGAAAATACATTGAATGATAGCTTATTGTATCAAACTACTACCAAGAAACTCAAATCGGATTTGAGTGACACTTACCTTTGGCATTGCCGTCTTGGTCATATAAACAAGAAAAGAATACAAACACTACAAAAGAATGGTCTTTTAAAAACAAGTGAATGTGATTCATTTGATGTATGTGAGTCTTGTTTACAAGGTAAAATGACCAAGGCACCTTTTAGTGGTAAAGCCGAAAGGGCAAAGGATTTAAGGTATTATACATTCGGATGTATGTGGTCCTTTTAAACCTAAGACAAGGTACAATGAAAAATACTTAATTACCTTTACTGATGACTATAGTCTATATGTGTATGTGTACTTGTTAAGACACAAAGATGAAGCTTTTGAAATGTTCAAAATCTTTCAAAATGAAGTTCAAAATCAACTCAATAAGTCAACTAAAATTCTCTGCACCGATAGAGGAGGTGAATACCTATGTGATACATTTAGAGATCATCTTAGAAGTTGTGGTATTGTCTCATAACTATCTCCGCCTGGAACACCACAACATAATGGTGTATCCGAGCGGAGAAATCGAACTCTATTGGATATGGTTCGATCTATGATGACTACAAGCTCACTGCCTCTATCATTTTGGGGTTTTGCTTTGCTCTCAGCGGCCCGTATTTTGAATATGGCCCCAACCAAGAAATTGGAAACGACACCTTTTGAAATATGGCATGGAAGGGTTCCATCGTTTTCATATTTAAAAGTATGGGGTTGTCAGGCTTATGTTAAGACTCCCAACCCAAACAAGCTAGAAACCCGTTCCATTAAGTGTATCTTCATTGGATATCCTAGAGATTTTATGGGATACTATTTCTATGATCCATTGGAACAAAAGGAGTTTGTTGCCAGGAAAGCTGAGTTCTTAGAAGCTAAGTTCCTTACGGAAGGAACTACCAGTAGAACTGTGGATCTTGAGGTGGATCAAGAACCACAAACCGATACATGTTTGGTTGACACTAGCACTCAACATGATAATGTTGAGAATGATCAAGTGGTTGATCAATATACACAAAACATTTGTAGATCTGGTAGAATTAGTAATCCACCTGAAAGATATGGATTTTTCGTAGATGGATGCTATGTGGTAGATTCCGATGAACCAACCACCTATTATGATGCAATGTCCAATTTGGATTGTGACAAATGGCTTGAAGCCATGAACGTTGAGATGCAATCCATGTATGACAATCAAGTATGGGACTTGGTTGTACCACCTCTTAAATCCAAAGTAATTGGAAGTGGGTTTTCAACAAGAAAACCGATTTGCATGGAAACTTGGATACTTATAAAGCTAGTCTTGTAGCAAAGGGTTTCACTCAAACTCAAGGGGTTGACTATGATGAAACTTTCTCACCAGTAGCAATGCTAAAGCCTATTAGGATATTGTTTGCCATAGCTGCTCATTATGATTATGAGATTTGGCATATGGATGTCAAAACCGCTTTCCTAAATGGATATCTTGAGGAAGATGTCTATATGGTTCAGCCTAAAGGTTTTGTAGATCCAAAACATCCTAACAAAGTATGCAACTTAAAGAAATCAATCTATGGATTGAAACAAGCATCGAGAAGTTGGAATCACCATTTTGATAAAGAAATAATTAAATTTGGATTCATCAAGAACGATGATGAAGCTTGTGTATATAAGAATGCTAGTGGGAGCATCATCACTTTCCTAGTATTGTATGTTGATGACATACTACTATTTGAAAATGACATTCCAACCTTGGAAGGTGTAAAAACCTGGCTTGGAAGTTATTTTCCATCAAGGATCTGGGTGAAGCCGCCTATATTTTGGGAATAAAGATCTATAGAGATAGATCAAGGCGGTTGATTAGTTTAAATCAAAGTGCATACATTGATAAGATCTTGAAAAGGTTCAAGATGGAGAACTCTAAGAAAGGTACGGTACCTATTCAAAGAGGAACGATATTGAGTACGATTCAATGTCCAAGCTCAAAGGATGAGTAAGATAAAATGAAGGCAATCCCATATGTATCTGCTATTGGATCCATCATGTATGCAAGGATATGCACTCGGCTGGATGTTTCATGCGCCTTAACCATGACAAGCCGATACCAGCAAAATCCTGGAAACAGTCATTCGATGGCTATCAAGAACTAAAGATATGTTCCTAATCTACGGATCTAGTGATGAGGAACTCGTTGTAAAAGGTTACACGGATGCAAGTTTCCAAACTGATCGTGATGATTCACGATCACCATTGGGATACATTTTCATTCTGAATGGAGGACCGTTCTCTTGGAAGAGCTCTAAACAAGATGTGGTGGCTTTATCAACTACAGAATCTTAATACATCACCGCCTCATTGTCAGCTCAAGAAGCTGCATGGTTGAAAAAATTCATTGCCGATCTAGGGGTTGTCCCTTCCATTCAGGACCCCCTAGAGATCTTTTGTGATAACGAGGGTGCGATTGCTCAAATCATGGAACCTCATGCTCATCAAAAGACTAGGTACATTGAGTGGAGATTCAAGTACATGTGAGATGAAGTTGAGAAAAGAAAGATATGTATTCTCAAAGTTCACACAGATCAAAATATTGTGGATCCTCTTACGAAGCTCCTAGAAAAGGCAAAGCATGAAGGTCATACCTGTGCCATGGGACTTCGATATTCTAGTGATTGGATTTGATCTGTAATTTTGTATTTGGATTTTAGGAACTCCTTTACTACATGAATAAAATTATTTGGTTATAATATTTCAATAAATATTCCAATTTAGCATGTTTAATCCATGGGTAAATTGTTTAATGTTCATACTTGTCGGAACAAGTATGAGGGTAAGATTATTATGAATTTGGATTGGTGGATATTCATAAGGAATGAATATAGAGCAATTGGTTGCTGCCAAAGTTCATAGATATTTGTGGGATGCAAATATTGGACCAACCTGCATCTCAAATATTACTACATGGAATCTTCGTGATTGATCATAAGTAATTTTGAGTAAAGGCGAACATGATTTTGTATCCTCTGACCTGAGATACGTATTGGGTCTTGATATTTACCAAATATTATACTTTGGCTCAGTTCTTCGCTGTTCTGAAATATGGCAGTACATAAGTCTGAGTTCAGGTATGATATAAGGTAATTGTGAGAGACATATGTAGTCAAGAAGGGATTTGTCCCTCTTATTCGTTGAGAGTAAGATGTCTAAGGCATGATAAAGTTAAATCAATAGAGAATGATCACTTCATGTCTCTAGGATTTAACATGACATCTGTGACAAAAGGATAGATGATTGATTCACCTAAAACATTTCAAGTATGGTACTTGAAGAGGATGACGTTATTGAATGGCACTTAGTCATACGTATTAAGGGTAGTAAACCATTGCTAGGTGGTATTTACTGCTTGCATCAATCTTTTATGAATCTTATGCAAGTGGGAGATTGTAGGATCTTATATGCCCAAGACACATACAAGATTGATGTGGTTAGGAAGTTATGATGCAAGTCAGGTCATACCCAATAACAAGCTATACAAACACCAACAAACATTTATTTATTGATAGGATCATATAATAAATATTGACACCTATTTAGAAAATTGGTTTTCTTAATATTGCTTTTGTGATAGAACAACATTATATGAATAATTTGTTCATGAGATATTTATTTGTTTCATTATTTAAGTTAGTTAAATAATGACATATAAAAATGTGTTATGTTATAAAATTAAACTAGGCTTTAATTTTATAATTTTAATGATTTAAAGAGTGTAATTTTATTAAATATCAAATGGGTAGGAAACCTATTTGAACAACCACATATTCGGCCTCCCAAGGGCCTTGGGAACATCCATCTTTTATTGTTTCTTGCAAGACTTAATAAAACTTACACTCTTCCATCATTTGAACAAACACTCTCCTTCTCTCTCACACATGCAAAAGTGTTTTTTTTCTCTCATTCTTCTCTCTAAAAATTCGAGATTTTGGCTGGATTTGAAGCTTGTTCTTGGCTGATTTTCGGGTCCAAGAAGAGGGACAAGACTTGGTGTTATACTACCTAGCAAGTAAGTGTTTGGAAGGCTTGTGGGTATCACGGTCTTGAGGTCCTCTACTTTGATGGCTTGCCATTCAAAACATCATCATCTTCATCCATTTCGACCCTTTTAGGCTGTTGAAAGGTAGTTCATGGCAGCCACACTATGGCTGTCCATAATGTATGTTTTGTGTTAATATAGCTAGTATTATTCACATATAAAAGGTCCTTTGTTCTTGGGTTTGTTTTGTAACTTTATAATATCATTTGAACTGAATTTTTCAGTTTATAAATCATGTTATAAATTTTATTTCCGCTGCGCTTCACAATGCTTAAATGGTTAAACTATGTTTAATGTTCTATCAAACCCAACATGAATGACCAACTATGAGGTGCCCGGGAACGGGGCCTTACATCCACATTTCTCAATGCTGATGACCAAACGCTAATGCGGTTGAACAAAAACAAATGCTGATGAAGTTCAACTCATCCGCATTAGTCAATGCGGATGAACAAAAGAAATACTGATGAAGACCTTTTGTGCTTAGACTACATTATGTATAGAGGTATTTCAGTCTTTTTGTAAAGGCTTCATGTCAGCCTATAAATAGAACAGACAACGTTGTATGTGAGGTGACTTTAGACTAAGACTCTAGACTCTATACTTTCTGATAACCTTAGACAATTTGAAGATTTGTCTTTTGTCCCAAGTTGTTCGGTTACTGTATATTGCTCAAACCCTAGCATTTATTGTAACTATTCAACTTAATCAATACAAAGAAGCATTTATGAGTATTTCTTGCATTCAATGCTCTATGTTTGTATGATACTGCCATATAATCACTGACTCAATCATCATATTTAGTCCGGGTTGTTTCACATTAACTGAGAATATCATTCTCACACCCAGTCAATTGGTATCAGAGCTTTGGCTGTCGGTTCTTCTTCCGATCTACTCAGATCTAAGTTGAACTCTATTGATCTGGTGATTGAGTTGCTAATAGAGTGTTCAGCTACCTATGTTGAGCATACAAGTTGAATATCTGCTGAAATACCTCAACGGTCATTGTTCATTCATCTTCAACCTTTAAAAACGGATCTGTGAACTGTAACATCAACATAAATCATACCAGAAACTAAATCAGAAACTAAACAAAAAAAGCTCTAACAACCATCTGTTATTCACTAAGCAGATCTGAAATTATAAGAATGTTTTTGGACTTACTAGACCAGGAGGACTTAATAATCTACCTAATCAGTACTTAAACAAGTTAAAAACAGCTTATTAACATGGATTCATATAATTTCTCTTAACTTGGTCATACTCCTAAACCTCCTATGCTTAAACACAAATCTGAGTTTAAGCAATGGAAGATTAGGTTTATGAACTACATTACAGGTGTAGATCTAGACTATTGGATTTCCATATGCAAAGGGCCTCAAATTCTAGTGACGCTTTCTACTGATCAGTCTGCTCTATATAAAACCACAAGAATACCCATAGAAGATCTTACTCTTGATGATGATGATTACAAAAAGATAAAAATTGATCTCAAAGCTTATTCCATTCTGACTCAAGCACTGAAAATGGATGTGCTGAAAAGGCTTGAGAAGTATGGAACTGCTAAAGTTGTCTAGGATGCACTGCTGGTTATGTTTGAAGGCAGTAGTGAAGTGGCTGAAATTAACAAGGAAAAACTTGTTAATCAATATGAAACCTTTCATCACTCCAAGTGGGAGTCAATCTCTAAACAATTGCATAGATTTGTGCAACTGGTGAATGATTTAGAGATTATGGGGGTTACATATAAAGTCAAGGAGTTGAACAAGAAAATGCTTCACAGCCTTCCTGAAAGCTGGAAACAAAAAGTTACCATGCTTAAGAACACTCTTGATCTAGAGAGTACCACCTTGGATATCATGATAGCCAAAATTGAAGCTCTTGAACTTGATGAAAGGAGTAGGAACCTTGGTGGACCTGGAGTTGTTGAAGCTTACAAATTTCCATCAGACATTCACTAGTGGAAAATGCCTTCATTACTGAAGATGATGATTTTCTCTCCTCAAGAGATCAAGTGAAGACCACAGGTTTTATTGCTACTCCATCAACAAACAAACCATCAACATCAGTCCAACCAACAGCGTTTACTGCCACTCCTATCGGCATGTCAGAAGACCAAAGATCTGAAGAGAAAAAGGATACTTACAATGCCATTCTTGCAAGATTTGAAACATACTTGGGAGGCAGACTCACTTCTGCCCACCTGATCCAAGAAGACTTGGAAGAAATGGATCGAGATGATGTGGAAGAAATGGATCTATAATGGCAAATGGCTATGATAGCAATGAGAGCCAAGAAGTTTTTCAAAAAAGGAAGAAAGCTGAGTTTGAATGAAAATACAAAGCTTGGATATGACAAATCCAAGGTCAAATGCTTCTACTATGATATGACTGGCCGTTTTTCAAGAGAATGCAATGCTCCTAGAAGAAACCATAATAAATTTCAAAGGAACACTCCAAGCCAATCAACATCGCAACCAAACTCAAGCTATCAGTCAAGCAATCATCGACAACAACAATATCATCACCAACAACAACATCAACATCCATACCTATGTCAGCCATAACTGTCAAATCATGCTTATGGAACCAACCAATCTACTTCAAATGCACTTGTCATCAGATAAGATGAATTATGTGGCTGGAGCTTATATGCTGAGGAAGTGAAGCCTCAATTTCAAAATCATGCTCTCATGGATCACATCAATGATGAACCAACTCCAATGCCATCTGAGGTAAAATCTAATCTTTGTAGTGATAAATCCATTGCTGAACTGCAGGGTCATTAGGAGCACAATCATAAATTGGCTGCTAAAATCAAAGAAGAAAAGATAATATCTGAAATGTATAAAAGAGAAATCAAATGCTTTGAAATAAAAATCAAATCTCTTATCTCATATATAGAAAAACTGCATGGAGACAAGTACACTCTTGCAGCTAAAAATGATAAACTAACTTATATGCTAGCCCAATCCAAGGCTGAAGAATCTGTTACTGAAGTGAGACTTGAAAAGTTTCATCTGTCTTCAGTTAAGCCGCAAGAGATGCTTGATTCACAAAAAGAGCATAATGATATGACTAGGAATGGATATAATTCTTGTCCCCTACCATATAATGATAACTACACTGTCATGCCTAAGTCTGACACTCTTTTTAATAAAATGAACCTAAAACTATTGAACCTAAGTCAATAGTAACTCAACTCACTAATCCTCAAAGCAAACCAAGTGTTTACATTGAAACAAATGAGGAGAAATTAAGTTAGGTCATCCCATCAAAATCAAAGAGTACTCAGACGAGACAGTGAATGTCATTAAGCCAACAAGTCCTATCAAATCGATTATGCCTTTTATGAAATTTGTTCCTGCAATTACAAAAGAAAAGAAGATATCTGATAATTCTGTGAATCCATGTACTGAAAGTGGATCTGATTGTGAGATCAAGTCTCCTAAGAATTCAATCAAATCAGATAAAGTTTCACCAAAAATCAAAAGTAAACATAGTGGTTTCAAAATCAAAGATCCAATCAGACCCTCAATCATCAAAACCAAAGCAAGAAGTTGGTTTTGAACAACTGAATTTCAATATGCTCAGCGTGTTTCAGATCTGTGACAAGATATATTCCACTCACTTCACTGACACTCATTGCTACATTCTGAAACCAGGATTTCAAATTCCTGAAGAATGGGTTGTCTTAAAGACCCCGAGTAAGAAAAACAACTATGTTTTAAACCTCAATTCTGCTTCACCAAGAGAAAAATCATGTCTACTGTCAAAAACATCTTTTGATGAGTCACAGCTTCGGCACAGACGTTTAGGACACACAAATTCTAAAAACATGAATAGATTGGTCAAGGGAAATCATGTTATTGGTTTGCCCTAGAAAGAATTTCACTTTATTGACCACTGTTCAGCATGTCTCAAAGGAAAACAACATAAAACTTCCCACAAGCCAAAACTAGTGAACTCAAATGATTCTCCATTGAAGTTACTTCATATGGATCTATTCGGACCAACTCATGTTATGAGTATTGGAATGAAATAGTATTGTTTGGTGATCATAGATGACATTTCTAGATTTACATGGGTCTTCTTCCTACTTCATAAAAACGAAGCGTCCCAACTAATAACAGATTTTATCACTAATATTGAAAACCAACTTGATCATAAAGTTAAAACAATTAGAAGTGATAATGGGACAAAATTTAAGAATGAAGACATGAGTTCATTTTGTACAACCAAACGCATTGCTCATCAATTTATTGCAGCTAGAACTCCTCAATAAAATGGGGTAGCTGAAAGGTGAAATAGAACACTAATTGAAGCAGCAAGAACCATGCTAGCCGATGCTAAACTACCAATTACCTTTTAGGCAGAAGTAGTTAACACATCATGATTTGTACAAAATAGAACTTTCATTGTAAAAGAAAGAAACAAGACTCCTTATTAACTAACCTTTCAAAGAAAACCATTTATAAGATTTTTTAAGTGATTTGGTTGTCCCGTCTCAATATTAAACATCCGAGACCATTTGGGAAAGTTTTCATCCAAGTCTGATAAAGGATTCTTTGTAGGTTATTCTTATGTCTCAAAGGCTTATAGAGTGTTTAATCCTAGTTTAAATAGAATTGATGACTCAACAAATGTTCAATTCAAGGAACATTCTTTTCCTAAATCTACAAATGATACTGACTGGTTGTTGGATATTGACTCCTTTACAAAATCATTTGACCAATATCACTTGTCTGATGCAGGAAAACTACAATCAGCTGAATCTTCATCATTAGTAGAAAGAAGGAATGACTTTCCAATGATTCCTCCAACCTCTACTGAGAAACTTAATGAAGATGTGCCACTACAAGCTGATCCTGTCAGACAATCAGTTCAACATCAAAGTGTTGCAACTGAAGATGGTCCAAGCATACAACCATCTCCTTTAGAAGAACCATCCACTGAAGTCAGAAATCAAGATCATGTTGCACCACCAGTTAAACTGAAAGAACTTCAAATGATGGAAGTACTCAAAGTGCTACTGATGCTAAAACAAGAACTGAAACATTCTTTGATTATTTTCACAACTCCCCTACAGTACAAGATGAAGTTGCCTCGCACCAAGATGATCTGAATGTCTCCAATCTTGATGTAACCATTGCTGGTGACTCAATTCCAACCACCATAATACACAAGAATCATCCAGTAGATAGCATCATTGGTGAACTTAATGAGCGGGTGACAAGAAGCAAATCAAGCATAGCAAACATTTGTTTCTTCTCCGGCTTTCTTTGTCAAACAGTACCCAAAAATAGCAAAGAGGCTCTTCAAGACAATAGTTGGATTGAGGCAATGCAGGAAGATTTGCTACAATTCAAGAAACAAGAAGTATGGCAACTGGTAGATCTTCCCGAATGAGAATACCTTACCGACACCAAGTAGCTATACAGAAACAAAACTGATGACAGGGGAATTGTCATTAAAAATAAAGAAAGACTAGTTGCTCAGGGGCATACTCAAGAAGAAGGAATCGATTATGATGAGGTGTTTGCTCTTGTAGCCAGAGTAGAAGCAATAAGACTCTTTCAAGCATATTAAGCATTCATGAAATTCACTGTTTATCAAACGGATGTGAAATGTACTTTTCTGTATGGAAAGATTGCTGAAGAAGTCTATGTGAGTCAACCTCCTAGATTTGAAGACCTAGATTTTCCACACAGGGTGTACAAGCTTGACAAAGCCTTGTGTGGTTTTCATCAAGCTCCAAGGAAGTGGTACGAGACTCTATCATCCTTTCTCCTTAAAAACGGGTATGAAAGAGGAAAGATTGACCAGACTCTCTTTAGAAAAATAAAAGGAAAAGACATGTTGCTGGTTCAGATATATGTGGATGATATCATTTTTGGCTCAACAAACAAGGTTCTCTACAAAGAATTTGAAGAACTCACGCATTCAAAATTTTAAATAAGTGCTATGGGGGAACTCACATTCTTTCTAGGAGTACAAGTCCAACAAACATCAGACGGAATCTTCATCAACCAATCAAAATATGTGGAAACAATGTTGAAGAAGTTCAATTTTACTGATTGTCAGTCCATCAGAACTCCTGTTGACACTAAAGTGAAGATTGGTCCAAATCCTGAAGGCAAATCAGTGGATCAGACTCACTATCGTTCTACGATAGGCTTACTTATGTATCTAACTGCCAGTAGGAATGATATTATGTTTGGTGTTTGTGTGTATGCCAGATATCAAGCAGATCCCAAGGAATCCCATGTGAATGCAGTCAAGAGGATATTTAGATATCTTAAGGGCAAGCCTGCTCTTGGATTATGGTATCCAAAGGAGGGAGACTTCAATCTCTATAGATACACTGATAGTGATTACGGGGGATGCAATTTTAACAGAAAATCCACTTCTGGCAGTTGTCAATTTCATGGTCCCAGACTGGTCTCCTGGCAGTGCAAGAAGCAGACAAACGTATCAGTTTCAACAGTTGAAGCTGACTATATAGCAGCATTAACATGCTGTTCTCAAGTTCTCTAGATTCAAAACCAGATGCTTGATTATGGTTTTAACTAGCACACTCCAATTCAAATTGACAACACAACAGCTATGTTCATAACAAATAATCCAATTCAACACTCAAAAACTAAACACATTGAAATTAGATATCGCTTTTTGAGAGATTGTGTTGAAAAAAGGTTAATCAAATTGATACAGGTTCACACTGATAATCAATTGGCTGATTTATTCATAAAGGCATTTGATCCAACCAGATTTGAACTCTTAGTTCAATCAATTAGAATGATTAACTTTGAGTGAAATTTAAAATCAACAAAAACAATCAAATATTCCAAAAAATACAAAAAAATTTAAAAAGAAGAAGTGTATGGCTTATACACTGGGAAAAGATATAATTATAGTCATTATAACATTCACTGTGCTTACTTATAAATCTTGAATGACTGACATGACTTATCTGATATGCGAGTAGGCTCAACTTGGAAGAGAAGATTCATACAGTGATAAACTAAAGCTTATATTTAACTGAAGCTCTCATCTCATAGTGTGTGTAAGTATTAGCTTATCTAAATGTATGTGTCTGTAGCACCCTAAACACACCAGGTAATGATATCATACGAATCTCTTTTATTAACATCAGTTTGTCTTTTGTTTTGCTGAGCAAAGACCTAGAGAAACAAGCACATAGTGTTGATGTCATGATCCATCAAGATTCATAATGTGGAACACATCCAACTTGGATGAAACAAACAAAATAAAAAAATCATTCAAAATGAATGAAACAAAAGAATCCTAAGAGATCACCTTCCAAAGTGAAGTGAAAAGAATCCCAATGTGGATCAAAAGTGATAAAAGGATCAAAAATAAAATAATCCCAATGAGGATCAAGTAAAATGAGATTTCATATTTTAAGTAACCTGGTCAAGTAAGATGCTGAAAGTTCTACCATACATTGCATGTAGATTGTTAACCTTAACATGCTTATGAGTGTGAGGTACATGTTGAATACCCAATTAACTCAAAACATGATAAGATCATTTGCATCAAAATATTAACCAAGTATGTGTTGAAGAGGATAAACATACCTTCAATCAATATGTTCATGAACATGTCTATTTTACTAACAATTGCTTGTACTTGTGAAATGTAAGATTGATATGTTTCCAAAGAAAAGTATATCTCAACTTCTTGTACAAAAATCACAAAAAGATTTTCTTTACAAAAATTTCAGCTCTTTAAAGTTTCTATCTCGTATAGATATAAACCTTAGGGGAGTAATTAAAATTTTGATTATCAATGTATAGATGTTTTCAAAAATCAATCAAAAACAGTTTCAAAAATCAGAAAATCTAACTGTGTGGGCGCAGATGTTATATCATATTATCTCAGCTTCTTGCAACATTTTGTAGCACAAAAGTACAAGAGCAGTCAACACTGGGAAACTTGTTTCATCTCTGATATACAAGTCAATCCAAGCAAGAATTGAAAACTCAACAAAAGACAAAACTTCATAACAAACAAGCAAAGATTCATCTTTATAAAGTTCAAGCATCAAAGCAAGATCAACCAAAAACATCCACAACAGAAACATTAAGTGTTGACAATCTCAAAACTTAATGCAGGTAAGTGCATTGGTTAATGCGGGTGAAGGTAACCTAAGCAAATAACTAATGCGGGTAATGGTTTGGAGATGAAAAACACAAGTGAAAGTAATGCGGATAAGTTAACCCTACCGCATTAGTCTCACCACAAATATCAACATTTTTCAAGTGTGAAAACCAATGTGGACAAAAATTTGTTCATCCGCATTTGTTTTCTCAGCCGCATTTCTTTAATATGGCTGACATTCTATACTTGAACTTTGTTATATTTGCATTTAGAAGTGTGCTCACACTCTTCTGTCATAATATATGAAGTTCAAGAAATGCGGACAACTCAGTTGTTCTTCCGCTTTGTAGAAGTAAATTCGGGAAGGCAATTGTTCTTCAGCATTAACTACAGTGTACAAATGCTGACTGAGTAAAACATCTGCATTTGCTACAGTGCAAAGATGTATGTAAACATAAACATCCGCATTTGCTATAGTTTTAGAAAGTCTGAACTTAAACCTTCCGCATTTGCTACAGTAAACAAATGCTGAAAGAAGCTACTCTTCTGCATTTGCTACAGTAAACAAATGCTGATTATTTTAGTCTTCTGCATTTACTACAGTAGTCGACCGCATTTGTTTTTGCCACTCGCATGCACTACAGTAGTCAATAGCATTTTTTAACACTTGTAAGATTTTAAAAGATCATTAAAAGGACTATATAAACAGATCACTATGGTTCATTTAATACTTTTCAAATTTGAGAGACTATACAGTGCGACGAGCGAAAAACACTATTCCTACTGTTCTTTACACATCTTTAAGATTCATCACCATCATCAAAAGATTCAGTGTTCATCGAACCTAATAGTGCCTACATTTCAATTCTATACCATCATAGTATCGAAAAAAATGTGATTCTCAGATACAGTCGATGAACTCACTTCAAAATTCAGAACCCTAGAACTGAAAGAATCACAAAACATCCACAAACTAAGGATTGATGAACATTTTCGAGCTAAATGATACATAGGATCTTGAAAATCGACACAAACATTTGATTTTTGAAACCCTAATTATCCTTCGAATGAACAGGGGATATTCAAAACTGAAAATGTGACCTCAAAACTTATGTTTGAAATAAAAAATGAAGTTGAATCAAAAAATAAACGTCAAAATAACATATAAAGCATGATAACAAAATCATACACTTCTAAATCAAGACTAAGTCAAAATTCATATGTAACAGTGCCCTTTGATTGCTTAATTTTGACCACTAAAAAGTCAAAATGAAATAATCAACTTGATTTCATCAATGTTATTGATAAACAATAATTCACATCTAACACATATGCATCTTCTACAAAATCTGATGGCAAACCTTACATGGAGCAAGCTACATAATGTCAGTGGTTATCTTGACCCTGATGCTACTGAGGCTGAAAGTTTAAGAGATATGATTAGATTCATCCTAACTACTAGAGTGGCACATGCCATTACTGTTACGCCTGTTATCTATGAGAACTTCATCAGATCTTTCTAGGGAAATGCCGAAGTGGCAGACATAGATGGTGTGAGAACTTTGACAGGAAGAATCTCTAAGGATCACACTCTGGTGATTACTGAGCAAGCTATGAGACAATGTCTACAGTTTAGGGATGATGATGATACTCTATTAGAGCTGGATGATGAAGAGATCATGACTTTCTTTGCCAACATTGTCTATGAAGGTGGATATGAGGGGAAGCAAATAGTGAAAGGGCTAGTAGACCTACAATAGAGATTCCTTATTCACATCTTCCAGCATTGTCTATCTAAAAGGAAGACTAGTTGGAATGACATTCCTGTATCCACATCATCAACTATATGTGCTTTGCGCACAAACCAACCATTTTACATGTCAGCCTATGTGTTTAATGGTTTGGTGTCCAACATCCAAGCGGGTAGAAGACACATGTTCCTCATGTATCCTAGATTTCTTCAATGCTTGATCAATGAAGCATTTCTAGACATAGCACCTGTAGTACCAGTGATGGACATTCCTCGCTACACTGCTAAGTCCTACAACTACTTGAAGAAAAGAGATCCAAGCAACTTTTACAGTGGGACTTTCTTTCCTCTACTACCATGGATGCTTTAACAAATCAATCTAGCTGAGGGTATTAAGGATCAAGGACAGGCAGCTGCTGTGAATGAGCCTATTCCAAAAGAAGAGCATGCTGCTCCAAGTCAACACAATATTGAGGAGCAAGCTAGCATGGCTGAAGAAGGACAAACGCCAGTGTCACCATAAGATGATATAGGTGGTGATCTTCATACTGGACCTTCTTTTCATACGGCTAATATAGCCTCACCCTTTGTACCTACACCAATCCCATCTCCACAAAGATCACTAATCCCATTTCCTCAATCACAACCAATCATCTCACCACATATATCACCTATACACTTACCTCATGTCTCACCCATACACTCACCCCATATTTCACCAATTCATCACTCACTCATATCTCCCATTCCTTCATCTCCCTGTACTGCTCATGCTGAGTTTGGTGACTCTACCAGCTCCATAGATGAATCCAAATCATCATCTGATGATAAGGATGACCAGATGCCTATGCCTGTAAGGCAAGTGATTTCAGAAGCTGCTCCTTCTGAGAGCTTTGCTGAATCAGATATCAACAAACCAGATAAAAAAGATGAAAGATCTCTAAGCTTCTAAAGAAAGTTTCAAAGATGGAAAACCTCTTGAAAAGAAGATCTGGTATCATTCAAGATAGACTTCTAGAGATGGATGAAAAAGAAAGAGAACTAAAAGAAATAAAGAGTAAGTATGAGGAGGATAAGAGAGAAAAGGAAGAGGAGATTGAGAAATTAAAAGAAGCTCTTCAGCACTCAAAGGATGAAGTAAGTGGTCACTTAGACACTTTGACCATCCAAACTATTGTGTTGGACCCTGAAAGGATCATACATGCCAATTCAAGTAGTGGATGATGGTTGTTCTGCTAGAATCTACTTAAGTCCAAGAATCAATGCGGATGAAGAATCTGCATTAACAAAGAAGACAAGTGTCGTCTATCCGCATTTGTACATGTGGATGACCAAAGAATAAATGCTGACAAGTATTTGTTCTTCTACATTGACAAATGCGGACAACCATGCAAAGGATTTACTCTTCCGCATTAACTAATGCAGATGATCAGCAACAAATGCGCTAAGTGTTTGTTCATACGCATTCCTCAATGCTGATGACCAAACACTAATGAGGTTGAAGGAAAAGAAATGTTGATGGAGTTCAACTCATCCGCATTAGTCAATGCAGATGAACAAAAGAAATGCTGATGAAGACCTTTTGTACTTAGACTAGATTATGTATAAGGGTAGTTTAGTCATTTTGTAAAGGCTTCCTGTCAGCCTATAAATAGAACAGACAACCTCGTATGTGAGGTGCCTTTAGATTTAAGACCTTTACGTTTAGAATTTCAAAAAAACCTTAGATAATCCGAAGATCTATCTTTTGTCCCAAGTTGTTTGGTTATTATAAATTGATCAAACCCTAGCATTTATTGTAATTGTTCAACTTAATTAATACAAAGAAGCATTTATGAGAATTTCTTGCATTTATTGTTCTGTGTTTGTATGATTCCGCCATATAATCACTGACTCAATCATCATATTCAGTCCTTGTTGTTTCATAACAACAGAGAATATCATTCTCACACCCACTCAATTGATATCAGAGCTTTGGCTCTCAGGTCTTCTTCAGATCTGCTCAGATCTAAGTTGATCTCGATTGATCTGGTGATTGAGTTGCTGATAGAGTGTTCAACTACCTCTATTCAACATACAAAGTGAATATCTGCTGAAATACCTCATCGGTCATTGTTTATTCATCATCAACAGATCTGTGAACAGTAACATCAACATAAAATCATACCATAAACTGAATCAGAAACTAAACAAAAAGAATTTCTAACAACCATCTGCTATTCACTAAGCAGATCTGGAATTATAAGACTATTTTTGGACTTACTGGACTAGGAGGACTTAGTAATCAACCTAATCAGTACTTAAACAAGTTAAAAACAGCTTACTAACATGGATTCATATAATTTTTTTAAACTTGGTCATACTCCTAAACCTCCTATGCTTAAACACAAATCTGAGTTTAAGCAATGGAAGATTATGTTTATGAATTACTTTATAGGTGTAGATCCGGACTATTTCATTTCCATATGCAAAGGGCCTCATATTCCTTTAACACTTTCTGCTGATCAGACTGCTCTATACAAAACCACAAGAATACCCATAGAGGATCTTACTCTTGATGATGATGATTACAAAAAGATAAAAATTGACCTCAAAGCTTATTCCATTCTGACTCAAGCACTGAAAATGGATGTGCTGAAAAGGCTTGAGTAAGGAACTTCTAAAGCTGTTTGGGATGCACTGCTGATTATGTGTGAAGGCAGTAGTGAAGTGGCTGAAATTTACAAGGACATACTTGTTAATCAATATGAAACCTTTCATCACTCCAAGGGGGAGTCAATCTCTAAACAATTGCATAGATTTATGTAGTTGGTGAATGATTTAGAGATTATGGGGGTTACATAAAAAGTCAAGGAATTGAACTAGAAAATGTTTCATAGCCTTCTTGAAAGCTGGAAACAAAATGTTACCATGCTTAAGAACACTCTTGATCTAGAGAGTACCACCTTGGATATCATGATAGCCAAAATTAAAGTTCTTGAACTTGATGAAAGGAGTTGGAACCTTGGTGGACCTAGAGTTGTTGAAGCTTACAAATATCCATCAGACACTCACTCTGTGGAAAATGCCTTCATTACTGAAGATGATGATTTTCTCTCCTCAAGAGATCAAGTGAAGACAACTGTTTTCATTGCTACTCCATCAACAAACAAACCATCAATATCAGCCCAACCAACAAGGTTTACTGCCACTCCCACTGGCATGTCTGAAGACCAAAGATCTGAGGAGCAAAAGGTTACTTACAATGCCTTTGTTGGAAGCTTTGAAGCATACTTAGGAGGTAGACTCACTTCTGCCCACCTGATCCAAGAAGACTTGGAAGAAATGGATCCAGATGATGTGGAAGAAATGGATCTGCAATGGAAAATGGCTATGATAGCAATGAGAGCCAAGAAGTTTTTCAAAAAAGGAAGAAAGCTGAGTTTGAATGAAAATACAAAGCTTGGAAATGATAAATCCAAGGTCTAATGCTTCTATTGTGGTATGATTGGCCATTTTTCAAGAGAATGCAATGCTCTTAGAAGAAACAACAATAGCTTTCCAAGGAACACTCCAAACCAATCAACATCACAACCAAACTCAGGCTATCAGTCAAGCAATCGTCAACAGCAGTAGTATCATCACCAATAACAACATCAGCATCCATACCAGAGTCAGCCACAGCTAACAAATCAAGCTCATGGAACCAACCAATCTACATCAAATGCATTTATCATCAGACAAGATGGAGTATGCGACTGGAGCTTATATGCTGAGGAAGTGAAGCCTCAATTTCAAAATCATGCTCTTATGGCTCACATCAATGATGGCCCAACTCTAATGCCATCTGAGGTAAAATCTAACTTGTGTAGTGATAAATGCATTACTGAACTACAGGGTTATCATGAGCACAATCACAAATTGGCTGCTAAAATCAAAGAAGAAAAGGTAAAATCTGAAATGTATAAAAGAGAAATCAAATGCTTTGAAATAAAAATCAAATCTTTCATTTCAGATATAGAAAAACTGCATGGAGAAAAGTACACTCTTGCAGCTGAAAATGACAAACTAACTGAAATGCTAGCCCAATCCAAGGCTGAGCAATCAGTTACTAAAGTGAAACTTGAAAAGTTTCAACTGTCACCAGTTAAGCTGCAAGAGATGCTTCATTCACAAAAAAGAGTACAATGATATGACTGGGATTGGATAAAATTCATGTCCCCCACCATATAATGATAACTACCCTATCATGCCTGAGTCTATCACTTTTTTTTGATAAAAATGAACCTAAAACTATTAAACCTAAGACAATAGTAATTCAACTCACTAATCCTCAAAACAAACCAAGTGTGTACATTGAAACAAATGAGGAGAAAATTAAGTTATGTCATCCTATCAAAATCAAAGAGTACTCACACAAGACAGTGAATGTCATTAAGCCAACAAGTCCTATCAAAACCGTAGTGCCTTTTGTGAAATTTGTTCCTGTAATTTCAAAAGAAAAGAAGATATCTGAGGATTCTGTGATACCATCTACTGAAAGTGGATCTGATTGTGAGATCAAATCTGAATTCAATCAAATTAGACAAAGTTTCACCAAAAATCAAAAGTAAACATTCAGTGGTTTCAAAATCAATGATCAGATCAGACCCTCAATCATCAAAACCAAAGCAAGGAGTTGGTTTTGATATTTTTAATAAAGATCATGTAAACCAACTAGAAAAAAAGGATAGGAAAAGTTTAAGAAGCAAAATCAGTCAAGGAAAATCAAGACTAGTAGTGTTGTGAAACAAGCTACTAAAAGGACTGATCATGATTCCTCATCAAAATCAAAAACTGAGGCTCAATCCAAAACTGGTAAAGTCACTGAGACATCAACACCAGGATCAGTGTCTAGAAACAAACACATGTATCGTGACATGTGTGAAATGTCAAATCACAAAACAGATAAGTGTTTTTTCAATCAATATTGCTCAATATGTGACATGAACAATCATTCCACCAAAAATTTTTATTTTAACAAATATTGTTCTGTCTGTGATATGACCAACCACAACACATCTGATTATTTCTTCAAACAAAAGGGACTGAGAATTCCTCAAAACAAGCCTATTTCACCAAGAACATCTGCAAAACCAAAAATCAACAGTCATTCTTATAATAAACTGTTCAAGACTTCCAGGTCTGATGATGATTTGAGTAATCCAAAAGGGTTAAAAAGAACTCAAAGAAACATAAACCATAACTTCAGACAAACTCATCTTTATGACTCAAAAAGGAAGTTTGATAATAAAAAACGGATTACATTTTTGAAAAGAAATAGGGATCAAAGGTTTGAATACTCTTCTGACTCTTCAGTTGATGCAGATGTGATGAAACACACAAGGCATAAACAAAAATTAACTACATCACCCAAGTCACAAATTAGAGGAAAGTACCAAAAAGTTACTATCATGGATAGGAACGACAAACCCAAGACCATCATCGCTTGGGTTTCACACTCTAATTAGTTCTCTTTGTGCTTGCAGGGTCACTCATATAGGTCCAACAATTTATGGTATGTGGACAGTGGGTGTTCCCGACACTTGACTGGAGATCATTCCCTCCTTCATGACTTCAAGCATATTCAAGGAACAACAGTGGCATTTGGTGGAGATTCACAAGGTGGCAGAATTACTGGTGAACGAACTATGACAAATGGGATGTTGAGCTTTGATAGAGTGAACTACTATGAACAACTGAATTTCAATTTGCTCAGCGTGTCTCAGATCTGTGACAAGAAATATACCACTCACTTCACTGACACTCATTGCTACATTCTGAAACAGGATTTCAAATTCCTGAAGAATGGGTTGTCTTGAAGACCCTGAGGAAGAATAACACCTATGTCTAAAACCTCAATTCTGTTGTACAAAAAGAAAAAACATGTCTACTATCAAAATCATCTTTTGATGTGTCACAGCTTTGGCACACACGTTTAGGACACACAAATTTCAAAAACATGAGCAGATTGGTCAAGGGAAATCATGTCATTGGTTTGCTCCACAAAGAATTTCACTTTATTGACCACTGTTCAGCATGTCTCATAGAAAAACAACATAAATCTTGCCACAAGCCAAAGCTAGTGAACTCAAATGATTCTCCATTGAAGTTACTTCATATGGATCTTTTCAGAACAACTCATGTTATGAGTATTGGAAAGAAATAATATTGTTTGGTGATCTTACATGACTTTTCAAGATTTACATGGGTCTTCTTCTTACTTCATAAAAACGAAGCGTCCCAACTAATAAAAGATTTTATCACAAAAATTGAAAACCAACTTGATCATAAAGTTAAGACAATTAGAAGCGATAATGGGACATAATTTAAGAATGAAGACATGAGTTCATTTTGTACAACCAAAGGCATCGCTCATCAATTTAGTGCAGCTAGAACTCCTCAACAAAATGGGGTAGCTGAAAGGCGAAATAGAACACTAATTGAAGCAGCAAGAACCATACTAGCCGATGCTAAACTGCCAATTACCTTTTAGGTAGAACAGTTAACAAATCGTGCTTTGTACAAAATAGAACTTTGATAGTAAAAGAAAGCAACAAGACTCCTTATGAACTAATCTTTCAAAGAAAACCATTTATTGGAATTTTTAAGTCATTTGGTTGTCATGTCTCAATATTAAACACCCGAGACCATTTAGGAAAGTTTTCATCCAAGTCTGATGAAGGATTCTTTGCAGGTTATTCTTCTGTCTCAAAGGCTTATAGAGTGTTTAATCCTAGATTAAACATAATTGATGAATCAACAAATGTTCAATTCAAGGAACATTCTTTTCCCAAATCTACAAATGGTACTGACTAGTTGTTAGATATTGACTCCTTTACAAAATCATTTGATCAATATCACCTGTCTGATGCAGGAAACCTACAATCAGCTGAATCTTCATCATTAGTAGAAAGAAGGAATGACTTTCCAATGATTCCTCCAACCTCTACTGAGCAAATTAATGAAGATGTGCCACTATAAGTTGATCCTGTCAGACAATTAGTTCAAAATCAAAGTGTTGCAACTGAAGATGGTCCAAGCATACAACCATCTCCTTTAGAAGAACCATCCATTGATGTCAGAAATCAAGATCATGTTGCACCACCAGTTCAAAATCAAAGTGGATCAGACTCACTATGGTTCTATGATAGGCTCACTTATGTATCTAACGGCCAATAGGCATGATATTATGTTTGGTGTTTGTGTGTGTGCTAGATATCAAGCAGATCCCAAGGAATCCCATGTGAATGCATTCAAGAGGATATTCATATATCTTAAGGGCAAGCCTGCTCTTGGATTATGGTATCCAAAAGAAGGAGACTTCAATCTCTATGCATACACTGATAGTGATTATGGGGGACGCAATTTCAACAGAAAATCCACTTCTGGCGGTTGTCAATTTCTTGGTCCCAGACTGGTCTCCTGGTAGTGTAAGAAGCAGACAAATGTATACATTTCAACAGCTGAAGCTGAGTATATAGCAGCATCAGCATGCTTTCTCAAGTTCTCTATATTTAAAACCAGATGCTTGATTATGGTTTTAACTTCTTACACACTCCAATTCACATTGACAACACAACAGCTATGTTGATAACAAATAATCCAGTTCAACACTCAAAAACTAAACACATTGAAATTAGATATCACTTTTTGAGAGATTGTGCTGAGAAAGGGTTAATCAAATTGCTACAGTTCACACTGATAATCAATTGGCTGATTTATTCACTAAGGCATTTGATTCAACCAGATTTGAATTCTTAGTTCAATCAATTGGCATGATTAACTTTGAGTAAAAATTAAAATCAATAGAAAACATTCAAATATTTCAAAAAAATACAAAAAAATTAAAAAGAAGAAGTGTATGGATTATACTTGTGAAATGATATAATTACAGTTGCTATATCATTCACTGTGCTTACTTATAAACCTTGTATGACTGACATGACTTATCTGATATGCGGGTAGGCTCAACTTGGAAGAGAAGATACATGAAGTGATAAACTAAAGCTTATATTCAGCTGTGAAGCTCTCATCTCATAGTGTGTGTAAGTATTAGCTTATCCAAATGTATATGTGTGTAGCAACCTAAACACACCAGGTAATGATATCATATGAATCTCTTTTACTAACATCAGTTTCTCTTCTATTTTGCTGAGCAAAGACCTAGAGAAACAAGCACATAGTGCTGATGTCATGATCCATCAAGATTCCTAATGAGGAACACATCCAACTTGGATGAAACAAACAGAATAAAAATCATTCAAAATGAATGAAACAAAAGAATCCTAAGAGATCACCTTCCAAAGTGAAGTGAAAAGAATGCCAATGTGGATCAAAAGTGATAAAAGGATCAAAAATAAAAGAATTCCAATGAGGATCAAGTAACATGAGATTTCACATTTTAAGTAACCTGGTCATGTAAGATGTTAAAAGTTCTACCATACATTGCATGTAGATGGTTAGCCTTAACATGCTTTTGAGTATGAGGTACATGTAGAATACCCAATTAACTCAAAACATGATAAGATCATTTGCATCAAAATATTAACCAAGTATAAGTTTCAGAGGATAAACATACCTTTAATCAATATGTTCATGAACATGTCTGTTTTACTAACAATTGCTTGCACTTGTGAAAGGTAAGATTGATATAATCCCAAAGAAAAGTATATCTCAACTTCTTGTATAAAAATCACAAAAAGATTTTCTTTTAAAATATTTCAGCTCTTTAAAAAATCAATCAAAAACAGTTTCAAAAATTAGAAAATCTAACTGTGTTGGTGCAGAAGTTACCTCATATTATCTCAGCTTCTTGCAAACATTTTAAGCACAAAAGTCCAAGATCAGTCCACACTGGGAAACTTGTTTCATCTCTGATAAACAAGTCAATCCAAGCAAGAATTGACAACTCAAGAAACAGACAAAACTTCATAACAAACAAGCAAAGACTCATCTTCATAAAGTTCAAGCATCAAAGCAAGATCAACCAAAAACATCCACAATAGAAACATTAAGTGTTGACAATCTCAAAACTTAATACAGGTAAGTGAATTGGTTAATGCGGGTGAAGGTAACCTAAGCAAATAACCAATGCGGGTAATGGTTTGGAGATTGAAAAACACAAGTAAAAGTAATGCGGATAAGTTAACCCTACCGCATTAGTCTCACCACAAATATCAACATTTTTCAAGTGTGAAAACCAATGCTGACAAAAAATTTGTTCATCCGCATTTGTTTTCTCAGCCGTATTTCTCTAATATGGCTGAAATTCTATACTTGAACATTGTTATATTTACATTTTAGAAGTGTGTTCACACTCTTCTATCATTAGGTATGAAGTTCAAGAAATGCGGACAACTCAATTGTTCTTCCGCATATGTTGAAGTAAATTCAGGAAGACAAGTGTTCTTCAGCATTTACTACAGTGTACAAATGCTGACTAAGTAAATCATCTGCATTTGATACAGTGCATAGACGGGTGAAAACATAGAGCATCCGCATTTGCTACAGTGTCGGAAAGTCTAAACTTAAACCATCCACATTTGCTACAGTAAACAAATGCTGACAGAATTTTCTCTTCCGCATTTGCTACAGTAGACAAATGCTGATAGTTTTACACTTCCGCATTTCCTACAGTAGTCGACTGCATTTGTTTTTCACCTCTCGTATTTACTATAGTAGTCGACCGCATTTGTTTTTAACACTTGTATGATTTGAAAATTCATTAAAAGGACTATAAAAAACAGATCACCATGGTTCATTTAATACTTTTCAAATTTAAGAGAGACTATAGTGCGACGAGCGAAAAACATCAATCCTACTGTTCTTCATACATCGTTAAGATTCATCACCATCATCAAAAGATTCAGTGTTCATCGAACCTAATAGTGCCTACATTTCGATTCTATACCATCGTAGTATCAAAAACAAGGTGAATCTCAGATAAAGTCGATGAACTCATTTCAAGAATTCAGAACCCTAGAACTGAAAATATCACAAAACATCCACAAACTAAGGATTGATGAACATTTTTAAGCTAAAAGTTACATAGGATCTTGAAAATCAATAGAAACATTTGATTTTTGAAACGCTAGTTATCATTCGAGTAAACAGGGGATCCTCAAAACTGAGAAATGTGACCTCAAAACATTGGTTTGAAATAAAGAATGAAGTTGAATCAGAAAATAAACAACTAAATAACATATAAAGCATGACAACAACATCATACATTGCAAAATCAAGACTAGGTCAAACATTCATATGTAACAGTACCATTTGATTGCTTAATTTTGACCATTAAAAAGTCAAAATAAAATAATCCACTTGATTTTCATCATTGTAATTGATAAACAATGATTCACATCTAACACATATGCATCTTGTGCAGAATCTGATGGCAAACCTTACATGGAGCAAGCTCTATAATGTCAGTGGTAATGTTGACCCTGATGCTCCTGAGGCTGAAGGTTTAAGAGACATGATTAGATTCATTCTAACTACTTGAATGGCTCATGCCATTACCGTCAGACCCATTAACTATGAGAACTTCATCAGATCTTTCTGGGGAACTGCTGAAGTGGAAGACAAAGATGTTGTGAGAACCTTGACAGGAAGAATCACTGAGGATCATACTATGGTGATTACTGAGCAAACTGTGAGACAGTGTTTACAGTTTGGGGATGATGCTGATACTTCATTAGAGATGGATGATGAAGAGATCATGACTTTCTTTTCCAATATTGGCTATGAAGGTGGATATGAGGGGAAGCAAATAGTGAAAAAGCTGGTAGACCTTCATTGGAGATTCCTTATTCACATATTCCAACATTGTGTATCTAAAAGGAAAACTGGTTGGAATGACATTCCTGTATCCACATTATCAACTATATGTGCTCTGTGCACAAACCAACCATTTAACATGTCAGCCTATGTGTTTAATGGTTTGGTATCCAACATCCAAGAGGGTAGAAGACACATGCTCCTCATGTATCCTAGGTTTCTTTAATGCTTGATCAATGAAGCATTTCCAGACTTAGCACCTGTAGGACCAGTGATGGACATTCCTCACTACACTGCTAAGTCCTACAACTACCTGAAGAAAAGAGATACAAGGAACTTCTATAGTGGTACTTTCTTTCCGCTACTACCATGGATGATTTAACAAATCAACCCAACAGAATCTTCACAACCTCATCCTCTAAAACCTTGAAGTTAATAGGCTATATAATCCTTAGCGGGAGTATTGTTGGACCCTGAAAGGATCATACATGCCAATTCAAGTAGTGGATGATGGTTGTTCTGCTAGAATCTCCCTAAGTCCAAGAATCAATGCGGAGGAAGAATCTACATCAACAAAGAAGACAAGTGTCGGCTATCCGCATTTGTACATGCAGATGACCAAAGAACAAATGCTGACAAGTATTTGTTCTTCAGCATTGACAAATGCGGACAGCCGAACAAATGCTGCCAAGTATTTACTCTTCCGCATTAACTAATGCGGACGGTTAGCAACAAATGCGCTAAGAGTTTGTTCATCCGTATTTCTCAATGCTGATGACCAAAGACTAATGCGGTTGAAGAAAAACAAATGCTGATGGAGTTCAACTCATCCGTATTAGTCAATGTGGATGAACAAAAGAAATGTTGATAAAGACCTTTTGTACTTAGACTAGATTACGTATGGGGGTATTTTAGTCTTTTTGTAAAGGCTTCATGTCAGCCTATAAATAGAATAGACAACCTCATATGTGAGGTGACTTTAGGCTAAGACTATAGACTCTATACTTTCTGATAACCTTAGACAATCCGAAGCTCTGTCTTTTGGCCCAAGTTGTTCGGTTACAGTATATTGCTCAAACCCTAAAATTTATTGTAACTGTTCAACTTAATCAATACAAAAAAGTATTGATGAGTATTTCTTGCATTCAATGTTCTGTGTTTGTATGATTCCGCGATATAATCATTGACTCAATCATCATATTCAGTCGTTGTTGTTTCACAACAATAGAGAATACCATCCTCACACCCACTCACTTACCAATCACAGATTCAAGTGATTTTGAGTTTGCAAGTTCGTACAAACTCAATCACTAAACCAACAGCTCTGATACCATTTGATAGGATCAAATGTAAAGATCTATGATGATATTAGAAGATAATTCTATTGGGTTTGCTGCATGTTCATCAAAGTTTGTTTAACCATTTAAACAAAAACGCAGCGGATATAAGACATATAAAACATGCTTTACTTGCTGAAAATAAAACATTTATTAACCAACTTAACAAACCCAAGAACAAGGATCATATATGTGACAAGAAATGCTATCAAACATAAACAACCATAGGGTGTTCTTAGAATACTACCCTTCCCAGAACTAGGAGATATGAGATGGATGATAGATGAAGATGATGATGTTCTTGAATATAAGCCTCCAAAGACGAAGACCTCAAGCTAGTATACCCACAAGCTTCTTACCAAATGCACAACTAGTTAGGAAGTTGAACAGCAAACTCTTCTTCTTATGCTTTCTTCCAAATCCAAAAATTTCAGCCTTGGTTCTTCAAAAATCCGAATTTTTTTCAGCCAAGAACAAGAAGAGAGAGTTTTATTTTGTATGTGAGAGAAAGATTTATTTTGTATGTGAGAGAGAGTGTGTTTAGTGGAGTGTGAAAATGGTTGAAGTCTTGTATTAAAACAAGACAAAAAATCCCAAGGGAGGACACCAAGGGGGCGGCCGAAACTAGAATGGTTTCCCCCCATTTTTATCAAAATTTTCGCACTCATTTTTAAACAATAAGTTTATAAAATTAAACCCCTTTTAATTTTATAACTTAACCACACTTTTATTTGTTATTACTTAACCTACTTAAATAATAATACAAATAATTTCTCATGAACAAATTATCCATATAATTCGTTCTATTTCAAATGCAATAATTTAGAAAACCCATTTTCTAAATTGGTGTCAATATTTATTTGTTTCATCATATCAACAAATAAATATATATTGGTGTTTGTATGGCTTGTTATTGGGTATGATTTGACTTGGATCATAACATACTAACCACATTAATCTTGTATGTGTCTTGGGCATATAAGATCCAACAATCTCCTACTTGCATAAGATTCATAGAAGATTGATGCAAGCAGTAAATACCGCCCAACAACGGTTTACTACCCTTAATACGTATGACTAAGAGCCATTCAATAACATCATCCCCTTCAAGTACCTTACTCGAAATATTCTAGGTGAATCAATCGTCTATCCTTTCGTCACAGATGTCATGTTAAATCCTAGAGACATAGAACGATCATTCTCCATTGATTTAACTTTAGTAGGCCTTGGACATCTTACTCTCAACGAATAAGAGGGACAAATCCCATCTCAACTACATACGTCTCTCATAATCACCTTGTACTATATCTGAATTTAGCCTTGTGTACTGTCATGTTTCAGAATAGTGAAGAACTAAGTCAAGGTATAATACTTGGTGAATATCGAGACTCAATATCTATCTCAGGTCAGAGGATACCAAATGATATTCGCCTTTACTCAAAATTACTTATGATCAATCAAGAAGATTCCATGTAGTAATATTTGAGATGCCGGTCAGTCCAATATTTGTATCTCACAAATATCTATGAAACTTAGCAGCAAACCTTTGCTTCTATATTCATCCGTATGAATATCTACCAATCCTAGTACATAATAGTCTTACCCTCATACTTGTTCCCACAAGTATGAACAACTACGGACGTTTTGAGTAAACGATTTACTCATGGATTAAACATGTAAAATAGGAACATTATTTGAAACATTATAACCAAATAATTTATTCAAGTAATGAAAGGTTCCAATATCCAAATACAAAATTAAAGGATCAAATCTAGTCACTAGAAGATCGAAGGCCCATGGCATAAGTACGACCTTCATACTTTGCCTTTTCAAGGAGCTTCGTGAGTGGATCCATAATGTTTTGATCCGTGTGAACTTTGCAAATACATATCTTTCCTTTTTCAACTTCATCCCTTATGTAGTTTAATCTCCATTAAATGTGCCTAGTCTTTTGATTTGCACGGGATTCCTTGATTTGACCAATCGCACCCTCGTTATCACAAAGAATTTCTAGGGGGTCCTGAAGGGAAGGGACCACCCCTAGATCAGTAATGAATTTTTTCAACCATGTAGCTTCTTGAGCTGGTAACGAAGAGACGATGTATTCTGACTCTATAGTTGATAATACCACCACATCTTACTTGGAGCTCTTTCAAGAGACTGCTCCTCCATTCAAGATGAAAATATACCCCGATTGTGATCGTGAATCATCCCGATCAGTTTGGAAACTCGCATCCGTGTAACCTTTTACCATGAGTTCCTCCTCACCAGATCCATAGATTAGGAATATATCTCCAGTCTTCCTTAGGTACTTAAGTATGTTCTTAACAGCCATCCAATGACTATTTCTAGGATTTTGATGGTATCGGCTTGTCATGCTCAAAGCGCATGACACGTCCGGCCTAGTGCATATCATTGCATACATGATGGATCCTATAGCAGATGCATATAGGACTACCTTCACTTTATCTTGCTCAACCTTTGAGCTTGGACATTGAGTCGTACTCAATATCGTTCCTCTTTGAATATGCACCGTACCTTTCTTAGAGTTTTCCATCTTGAACCTTTTCAAGATCTTATAAATGTATGCACTTTGATTTAAACCTATCAACCGCCTTGATCTATCCTTATAGATCTTTATTCCCAAAATATAGGTGGCTTCACCAAGATCCTTAAGGGAAAACAGCTTCCAAGCCAGGTTTTTACACCTTCCAAGGTTGGAATGTCATTTCCAACTAGTAGGATGTCATCAACATACAATACTAGAAAAGCGATGATGCTCCCACTAGCTTTCTTATACATGCATGCTTCCCTAGCGTTTTTGATGAACCCAAATTTGATTACCACTTCATCAAAACAGTGATTCCAACTTCTTGATGCTTGCTTCAATCCATAGATTGATTTCTTTAACTTGCATACATTGTTAGGATGTTTTGGATCGACAAAGCCTTTAGGTTGAACCATATAGATATCTTCCCCAAGATATCCATTTAGAAAAGCAGTTTTGGCGTCCATTTGCCAAATCTCAAAATCATAATGAGCAGCTATGGCAAATAATATCCTAATAGACTTTAGCATTGCAACCGGCGAGAAGGACTCATCATAATCAACCCCTTGAGTTTGAGTGAAACCTTTTGTTACAAGTCTAGCTTTATAAGTACCTTGGAGTTAAGAGGTGGTACAACCAAGTCCCACACTTGGTTTTCATACATTGATTGCATCTCAACGTTCATGGGTTCAAGCCATTTGTCACAATCCTAATTGGACATTGCCTCACGGTATGTGGTTGGTTCATCGGAATCTACCACATAGCATCCATCTATGAAAAATCCATATATTTCAGGTGGATTACTAATTCTACTAGATATGTGAATGATTTGTGTGTATTGATCAACTATTTGATCATCCTCATGATGAGTGCTAGTGTTAACCAAACGTGTATCGAGTTATGTTTCTTGATCCTCTTTAAGATCCACTGTTCTACTACTAGCTACTTCCATAAGGAACTTAGCTTCTACGAACTCAACCTCCATGGCAACAACTCCTTTTGTTCCAATGGATCATAGAAATAATATCCTATAGAATCTCTAGGATATCCAATAAAGATACACTTAATGGAACGGCTTTCTAACTTGTTTGAGGTGGAAGTATTAACATAAGCCTCACATCCCCACACCTTTAAATATTATAGAGATGGAACCCTTCCATGCCATATTTCGACAGGTGTCTTTTTCACTTTCTTGGTTAGGGTGATATTCAAAATACGGGCCGTAGAGAGCAAAGTAAAACCCCAAAATGATAGAGGCAATGAGCTTCTAGCCATCATAGATCGAACCATATCCAATAGAGTTCGATTTCTCCTCTCGGACACCATTGTGTTGTGGTGTTCTAGGTGGAGATAGTTGTGAGACAATCCCACAACTTATAAGATGATCTCTAAAGGCATCACTTAGGTATTCACCTCCTCTATCGGTGCGAAGCATTTTTATTGACTTGTTGAGTTGATTTTCTACTTCATTCTGGAAGGTTTTGAACATTTCAAAAGCTTCATCTTTGTGTATTAACAAGTACACATACCCATATCGACTATAGTCGTCGGTAAAGGTAATGAAGTATCTTTCATTGTACCTAGTCATTGGCTTAAAAGGACCACATACATCCGAATGTATGATATCTAATAATTCTTTTGCCCTTTCGGTTTTCCCTCTAAAAGGTGCCTTAGTCATTTTGCCTTGTAAACAAGATTCACATACATCAAATGAATCATATTCACTTGCTTTTAAAAGACCATTCTTTTGAAGTGTTTGTATGCGCTTCTTGTTTATATGACCAAGACAGCAATGCCAAAGATAGGTGTCACTCAAATACAATTTGAGCTTCTTGGTGGTGGTTTGGTACAATGAGCTATCATATAATGTGTTTTCACGAACCAATTCATAAATAGCATTAATAGGAATAGCTTTAAAATAAAAGATGTCATTTAAAGAAACGTGAATTTCATTTTCAATAAATTTCAAAATATAATCATATTGTCTTAATTGGGCAACAGAAATAATATTCCTAGTCAAACTAGGAGCATACAAAACATTGTTCAAAATTGCTTCCAAACCATTTGGAAGCTTCAAGATGTAGTCCCCTCGGTCTTCAACTTGAACTTTTGCCCCATTCCCCATGTAGAGGCTAACATCCGCTTTCTTGAAGTCCTTACTTCTTTTGAACCCCTGCAACAAATTGCAAATATAAGTTCCATATCCAGTATCCAATACCCATATGTTAGAAGATATAAAATTTAGATAAATATGAATCATGAAAATTGTACCTGAGGTTTGCCCGGTATCCCTCTTAGCTTGCAACTCTTTGAGATGGACAGGACAATTCCTTGCCCAATGTCCTATCTCTCCACACTTAAAGTATGGGTCATTCAAAGCAACCTTTTGCTTCTTCTCCACTGGTTTTAGTGGTGGCAATTTTACCACTCCCTTTCCCTTTCCCCAAATGTACCCTTTACCCTTGGCAACATTTGCCTTAGGTGCGGGGTGAGGCCTCTTCTTGTTCCCACCTTCATTGATAGTGAGAACGGGTAGAACCTTTTTACCCATGGCCGCCTCGGAAATTTTGAGCATAGCGTGAAGCTCACTTATGTTCTTGTCCCACCCGTTCATGTTATAATTCGTAACAAAGTTGTCAAACCTTTTTGACAAAGAGTTGAGGATCAAATCCGTTGCCAACTCTTTTGAGATGGGACAATTCAACCTTTCAAGGCAGTCAATGTGGCTCTTCATCTTAAGTACATAAGATGAGACCGATTGGGTGTCATCCATATGACATGCATGGAGTGCTCGAACCATTTCAAAGCATTCTAACCTTGCTTGTTATTGGAACGTTTCCTTCAATTTGGTAATCAAGTCGTATGCTTCGTGATGTTCGTACTCCTTTTGGAGATCTGGAGTCATACTTGCCAACATAAGGCAAGACACTTGGACCGAGTCCTCAGTGTATATTACCTAATTATTAAAGGCCTCCTCATCTTCCTCGTTGGGTTGATAGGGAATCGGATCGTCTAAAATATACGACCGCTTCTCTTGCTTGAGAACAATTCTCAAGTTTCGAAACCAATCAATAAAATTGTTATGGTTTAGACGCTCCTTTTGGAGAATGGTCCTTAGTGATAATGACTGAGCGGACGGGATATCATTATTTTCATTGTTGTTGGTGGCCATCTGCAAAATTTAACAAAGTTCAATTTTAGTATTTTTGATATTATCATATTTTGATAATTAATACCTTTTTATGTGTCATACACAAATTAAAATTAAAATACTATAACCCAACGTTACATTTAAATAGTGGTTAGGTGATCTTTATCCCATTATTTAAATTAACAATGTAGTCAACGATTGACAATTGCAACCTTTTGCAACTTCTAGAGGTATGGGATCGACTTAAACATCATATGTATAGTCGGCATGTTAATCCTATCAACACCATTTGTAAACCACATTGTAGGTGATCCAATTAACATAGTTTGCAAATCAAGTCACCCTACTTACACACACGTGTGAGTTTTCCAACATAAGTGGTTAGGTGACCTTTATCCTACAAATATGGTATTCCCACCTCAAATCATAAGTTCCCTCAAAATGGTTAGGTGACCTTTATCCTATTAAGAGTTTGCAAGTGACTCAAGTGTTGTGCAAAAGGACGGTGTTAAACTTGTTTTCAAAAGGAATTTTTTAGGTTTCATAATTCTAGTTTAGAAAACTCTATGTACCATGTATTTGTATGCTTTTAAAAACATGGTACCCTATGGTTCCCTTTTTAATAAAGCCCTTTTATTAAAATCATTAATCCTTTTAATAACCTTTTATTAACCACTTAATGATAAAGAACCATTATTTTTCAGCTTGTTATGTTTGTTGATAAGTTTGTTATGCGTATCCTTATATCAAACAACAACCATAAAACAAACAACCAAACAAGCACAACCATTAAAATCACAAGTGCATAACCACAACCACTAAGTTGACTACACTTGTTTGCCATCACAAGTGTTGTCATTTGGTCTTTCCTAAGGGTTAACAATTGTCACACCCTCAATTTCCACAAACGGGGTTTTACCGCCAGGCGTGTGACATAACCAAGATCTCAGATATGCATCAATTACACCAAACGACTCGACAATTACAAATCATATAAGTTGCTTAGTAGTAATGAAATAAACCAACTTGTATTTAAGTATTGTGGAAGCGAAAATAGGAAAACATTTAACAAGAATTTTGGAACACGCGAACACGCGCCCAATCCCATTTATGTAAAGTAAATGAAATTAAATCTTGAAAACAGTGTCGGATGAATGCGGAATGACATGCAGTGGATGTTGTGCTCCTAAACATGCCATTTCAATGTCCTGAGAGAAAACATGCAAAAGTCAGTATAAGACTGATGAGTTCACAGGTTTATCAGAAAACCACAAATATCAGTAATGTAATTCCCGGATTTAGTAATCAAAGCATATAATGGGTAGCTAGCCCATAGCAATCACTATGTGTATGAAGTCACGACCGAGCTGACATGTAATCAATAGTAATAAAGTATGTCCGGCTATGGATTCCCCACCACAACACTGTAAAACAGGCTGACCGTTCACCCGTTTGACCTCCAGTCAAGCTAGCGCGACTAGCCCGGGCGGGGTATGTCAATCCTAGTAGATCTACTAACAATCACATTGCTATTTGCATATTAACGGTCCGAAGGGCAAAGTATACACCATAGTATCAGGTATATGCAGTATTACAAAAACCCAATGTAATGTAACGTTTATGAATGTAGCATGTTTCTCTCCCCCAAAAAGAGTATAAAGTAAAAGTGGGACTGTAAACTCACCTGGTATGCGTAACAACTATTTAAAGTTTACTTGGAGAATAAGTGAACTGACAACCTTCAGAGGTTACCTAAATCATGTAAGTACATAAGTACGTGCAAACAGAGAACATGTGGAACCCTAAGCACACACAACCAAAGACTCAAGGTTTCAGAAAAATAGACATGTTTGAACCGTTTGACCCGTTTGACCCGTTGGTGACATTATGAGTTGTAATTCCTTTAAGTAACATAATTATTCCTCAAGCATGGTTAACATACATCATAACAATTAATTTCCAGTCCCAAACATGACGTCCTACTTAGTAATCATCATTCAACATCATACATGATCATCATGTTCCATACAAACCAATTAACACATTTCATCACAATAAGTATTCTTAATAAGTACTCTAGCATGATCCTAACATCATACACAACTCATACCATCAAAATAAATTCTAGTTGTACTATCATTACACGCAAAAGCCAAGTAAATATGCTACAGGTTGTAGGTATTCGTTTTCCAGAATCTGCGTTTTCCGGCAGATTCTAGGTGTTCGGAAGATACGCTCAAACACATAACCAACCAAGGATTTAGGCAAAGGCCAAACTCCAGTAGGCTCTCCTATTAGTCAATTAAGTATGTGAAAATTTGTTTTACGTTTTAAGGGCCTGGAGTTACTAGAAAAACTAAAAATGTTACAGCAGCTCTCAACCGTAGGGCTGCTGGAGTAAGCTTGCCAAATTGTCCATAACTCCCATTTGAAAATGGCTATTGGGTTAATTCTTTTTCTATAGTTCAGAGGATTCCTAGGACAAATGTTTGACCATTGGTTTTGGTCTCAGTTTTTATGAGATAAAAATGGCACATCAAACAAGTCAATACATACATTCTGTCCAAGAGGACAGAATTGACCCTTCTAGCCAAAACAAGTAAAACACCAACTTAACCACCTCCAACTTGAGTGTGGTTACCCTTTCTGGAAACTAGACTCAGTAAAAAACAATTTGGGCACAAGAAACACATCATTTGGACCTGTTATGACCTGTTTGTGGCACATACAAAATGAGACACAGAATCTGTCAGAAAGTTTATTTCTGACCACACTTCACTAAAATGATCATAACTCCCGTTTTACACGTCCAAATTGGACAAGGTTGGATATTTTGAAAAATAGACTCCATGAGGAACATGTTAGACTCAATAAAACCAGTTTTTGGAGTCGTCTTCATTTGGTGATGTCATTATGAAAACAGATTATGCAATATAGATTAATGATTTGTAAAGTTACTGCAGTTTTAGCTTTTCCGTCTGAATTGTAGTTGTGAGAATGAATTTTGTTTGACATTCAAATCAATGAGTTAAATAATGAAAAACTACATACAGTATCCTCAACATCTTGTTGTGTTAACATATTTTTCCCTTCAGTTTTGTTGTGAGTCTAAGGTTGTCAATTAAAATCATTTGTATCAACTGCAGCAGAATTTAGATGTACAGAGTTGTAAAAAGTAATAAATCACCAAAACTTTATTATATAAGATATGCATGCAAGTCTAATTAAAGGATCACCTAGACACATAAAATATGCAGTAGCAAAAGGAATTAGGTCAATATCTTCAAAATTGAGGGAGTTACACTCTCGGGAATACGGTCAAGAATCTGCCACTTGAAGACAGATTCGACCTTCAATATGATTTTCCACATTTGACTGGCCAAACGACCTCAAACAAAAGCAAGTCCAGTTGGGTTGGAAAGTAGACTCGAAGCACTACAACCTAGACTCGATAAAGGGCTTAATTCAATCTGTTATGACCGAGATATGAGCCTTACAATACAGAGTTTCGGTTTTCATCAGAATCTGTCTTTTTGTAAACACTTACAACAATCCATGTAAAAATCATTAAATTATCAAATTGAGCATTCCAATTCGTGCATATGTTGATCTAATAACATTAGAGAGCATACACTAATATCAATTCCCTGTTTTCATGAACAATTAGTTACTCTAACAATTAGGGTTTCATGAATCAATATCACCATGCATAAAATTACAATCCTAGCACCAATATAAAACCATGACAATCATCAATTAACCCAAACATCATTACCAAGAACATCAATTCATCCATAAAGCATTCGGCCGACTTAAAGATTCCACACAAAAACATCAAACTAACCTTCGATTCTTGCAATAGAACACGAATTGATGCTTCTAACACCTTCTAATGCTTGAAATCGGTCCAATCCAAGGTTTCTTTGCTTGAATTTGATTCAAAACCGAGAGAGAAAGGGTGAGGGAAAGAGGTCGGCCGGATGGGGTGGGGATTTAGGGTTTGGGTTGTTTTATTTATTTTAATTTTGCATATTTACCCTTTAGACCCTAGTGTTTTGCATTTTCTAAAAAGGCACCCCTTTAAACACTTTTTAAATGGTTTTAACTACAATACTTAAACATATAAACTGATGGTAACAATTACACATTTAATCTTTATGAAACACGAAACATACGAATCTATGAACACGTTTCCACGTTACGCGATTAATTATCAATTTACATGTAAAACACACTAGCACATAAACATAACGCAATAATCACATAATCAGTTAAATTATCATTAATCTAACATTATTAATTATCATTAAGTCACCAACGTTCAACGACTACCAGTTTGTGCTCAAGACACGTGTATGCAAGACTTAACGAGACTAATGGATTTTTGTAACGTAAAATTCCCGGGTGTCACATTATCCCCATGTTGAAAGAATTTTCGTCCTGAAAATTGGAACACCGGTTCAACATACATCGTGAGTAAACGAAGCATTGTGAGCAAACTATTTAGTTATCCAGCACGTAGACGTGCTAAGTTTCCGAGAGATTAGGAAATAAATCAAAATAAAGGAACGTAAGGTTCTTAAGGTTTCGCAAGAGTTGTGACATTATCCCCATGTTGAAGGGAATTTCGTCCCGAAATTGAAGGAAAAGATATCTTACAACTGTATCTTAGGAATTGGAAATTTGATCGTTGAACAGTTGCGGATACTTCTTTTTCATTTGATCTTCGCGTTCCCAGGTAAACTCTGGTCCACGCTTTGAGTTCCACCTAACACGCACAATAGGGATCTAGATACGTTTTAGGGTTTTGACTTCTCGATCCATCATCTCCACTGGTTCATCGATGAAATGTAATTGGTTATCTATCTTTAGTTCCTCTAATGGTACGATCAATGATTCATCAGATAGACATTTCCTCAGATTGGATACATGAAACACATCGTGTATACCCTGAGTTCTTCAGGTAAATTAAACTGATAGGCTACTGGGCCAATCCGTTTGACAATCTCAAATGGCCCCACGTATCTAGGGCTTAGGTTCCTACGCTTGCCAAAATGTATTACTCCTTTCCACGGCGAGACTTTTAAAAGTACCTTGTTGCCAATCTGGAATTCTAAGGGTTTATGACGCTTGTCAGCATAGCTTTTCTGTCGATCACGTGCCGCTGCCATTTGTACAATCTTTTCAGTCATTTCATGCACCAGTTCCGGACTAGTAAGTTGGCTTTCTCCAACCTCTGCCCAACATACAGGTGACCGACACTTACATCCATAAAGTGCCTCAAATGGTGCGGCTTTAATTGAGGTGTGATAACTGTTATTATAGGAGAACTCAACCAATGATAGATGAGTTTCTCAACTGCTACCGAAATCGATCACACAGGCACGCAACATGTCTTGTAGTGTCTGGATTGTACGCTCACTCTGGCCATCAGTTTGCGGGTGATAAGTAGTGCTCATATCTAGTCGTGTTCCCAATGATCGTTGTAATGACCGCCAGAAATGAGAAGTGAACCGAGCGTCATGATCAGATATAATAGATACTGGCACGCCATGACGAGAGACTATTTCTCTTAAGTAAATACGTGTCAGTTTCTCCATTCGGTCCGTCTCCCGGATTGCTAGAAAATGTGCGGATTTTGTTAAGCGATCTATTATAACCCAAATGGTGTCGCATCCGCTGGGAGTCCTGGGTAACTTTGCAATAAAGTCCATTGAAATCTGCTCCCATTTCCACACTGGGGTTTTTGGTTGCTGGAGTAAGCCGGATGGTCTCTGGTATTCCACCTTAACTTTGGAGCAAGTTAAGCATCTGCTTACATATGCGTCGATCTCCGCTTTCATTATCGGCCACCAGAAAACTCCTTTAGGTCTTGATACATCTTATCTGAACCTGGATGAACTGAGTAATGCGTCTTATGTGCTTCATCCATTACCAGTTCTCTCAATTTCCCATACAGTGGCACCCAGATCCGTTCCATGAAGTAACAGATTCCATCAGTTTTGATCTCCAACTGTTTCTCCATGCCTTGCATGGATTCTGCTTTCAGGTTCTCAGTCTTTAAGGCCTCGCTTTGAGCAGCCTTGATTTGCACAGGTAGATCAGAATGTATGGTCATCTGTAATGCGCGCACCCGACGAGGTCTTAATGTTTCTTTCCGACTAAGGGCGTCGGCTACCACATTAGCTTTACCCGGGTCATACTTGATCACACAATCATAGTCATTTAGTAATTCCATCCACCGTCATTGTCGCATATTCAATTCCTTCTGATCATATATGTACTAGAGGCTCTTGTGATCCGTATAGATCGTACACTTGGTTCCATATAGGTAGTGTCTCCAGATCTTCAGGGCAAACACTACAGCTCCCAATTCGAAATCATGCGTTGTGTAGTTTTTCTCATGCACCCTGAGTTGTCTAGACACATAAGCTATGACTTTGTCACGTTGCATCAGTACGCATCCCAAACCTTGGATGGAAGCATCACAGTAAACAACAAAGTCATCAGTCCCTTCTGGTAAGGCTAGGATTAGTGCAGTGCAGAGTCTGTCTTTGAGCGTCTGGAATGTTGTTTCCTCTTTGCTACCCCACTTGTAAACAGTTCCCTTATGGGTCAGGGCAGTCAATGATTGTGCCACTTTTGAAAACCCTTCACTAAATCCTCTGTAATAGCCTGCCAAACCAAGGAATTGTCGCACTTCCGTAGGCGTCTTCGGTGCTGGCCAATCCTTGATGGCTTCAATCTTTGATGGATCCACATGTATACCCTTGTCGTTCACCACATGCCCAAGGAAATGCACTTCGTGCATCCAGAAGTCACATTTTGAGAATTTGGCATAAAGTTGTTTGTTCCTTAACAATTCCAGTATGGTTCTCAAATGTTCCTCATGATCTTCCTTATTACGAGAGTAGATCAGTATATCATCGATGAATACAATGACAAACTTATCCAAATAAGGCTTACAGACGCGATTCATGAGGTCCATGAAAACTGTTGGGGCATTGGTCAGTCCGAACGACATTACAGCAAACTCATGGGGTGGGGATTTGGGGTTTGGGTTGTTTTATTTATTTTAATTTTCCATATTTACCCTTTAGACCCTAGTGTTTTGCATTTTAAAAAAAGGCACCCCTTTAAACACTTTTTAAATGGTTTTAACTACAATACTTAAACATATAAACTCATGGTAACAATTACACATTTAATCTTTATAAAACACGAAACATACGAACCAATGCACACGTTTCCACGTTACGTGATTAATTCTCAATTTACATGTAAAACACACAAGCACATAAACATAACGCAATAATCACATAATTAGTTAAATTATCATTAATCTAACATTCTTAATTATCATTAGTTCACCAACGTTAAACGACTATCAGTGTGTGCTAAAGACACGTGTATGCAAGACTTAACGAGATTAACAGAGTTTCGTAACGTAAAATTTCCGGGTGTCACAACAATGGCACATCAAAATGTGTCCATGAACTCCCACTTGAATCCACATCCAAATGCTTCAAGTGTCCATGTCTTTTGTGTCCTTCCTTTGTATCTTTCTTTAGGTCTCCAACTTATGCATATTCTTTTACAAAAATTATATCCTAGTATAATTTTTCTAATAAAAGAAATGCACCTAATCTATTTATTAGATGACCAAATAATAAATAAATTACAACCAAAGATACAAACATAAAATATTGACAAAACATTCAACCGAATCCAAAACACACTAGGTCAAGGTTATGTTATGCACCAAAACATGTGTCCAAATACAAGATTCAAGAACAAAATGAAGCCCGTTTTTAACCCTCAAAATTTCAGCCAACAAAAACTAAAATTTTTATGGTTTTTGTCCAAACAAAATAATCAACCATTTGACATCAATCTTTCAAGATTTATTCTAAAGCATGTAAACTAAAACTTGAAAAACAAGGGATTCAAATACCCAAAACAAATCAGCCCCTAATGGGTTGAAAAAGTCCAACAAAACTAACTTTTCATGGACTTTTGAAGCAAGTTTTCTACATAACCGGCTCTAGATGCCATTGTTGGGTTTGTTGCATGTTTATTAAAGTTTGTTTAACCATTTAAACAAAAACGCAGCGGATATATAGACATATAAAACATGTTTTACTTGCTGAAAATAAACCATTTATTAACCAACATAACAAACCTAAGAACAAGGATCATATCTGTGAAAAGAAATGCTATCAAACATAAACAACCATAGGGCATTCTTAGAATATTACCCTTCCAAGAACTAGGAGATATGAGATGTATGATAGATGAAGATGATGATGTTCTTGAATGTAAGACTCCAAAGAATAAGACCTCAAGCTAGTATACCCACAAGCTTCTTGCCAAACACCTAACAAGTTAGGAAGTTGAACACAAAACTCTTCTTCTAATGCTTTCTTCCAAATCCGAAAATTTCAGCCTTGGTTCTTCAAAAATCTGAATTTTTTTCAGCCAAGAACAAGAAGAGAGAGTTTTCTTTTGTGTGAGAGAGAGTGTGTTTAATAGAGTGTGAAAATGGTTTAAGTCTTGTATTAAAACAAGACAATACAATCCCAAGGGAGGACACCAAGGGGGTGGCCGAAACTTGAATGGTTTCCCCCCATTTTTATAAAATTTTTGCACTCTTTTTTAAACAATAAGTTTATAAAATTAAACCCCTTTTAATTTTATAACTTAACCACACTTTTATTAGTTATTATTTAACCTACTTAAATAATAATACAAATAATTTCTCATGAACAAATTATCCATATAATTTGTTCTATTTCAAATGCAATAATTTAGAAAGCCCATTTTCTAAAATGGTGTCAATATTTATTTGTTTGATCGTATCAACAAATTAATATTTATTGGCGTTTGTTTGGCTTGTTATTGGGTATGACCTGACTTGGATCATAACGTACTAACACATCAATCTTGTATATGTCTTGGGCATATAAGATCCAACAAATTCAATCAAAAACAAACACAGAAATCAAATCAATGCACAATATTAAGAAAAATTCGTAGAAGTTTACTGATAATAGCAAAGACAATTACAAATGTAGAGCAGTTCGTTCAAAGTCTTAGTCTAAACTACACAAGTCTAAGCTATTTATACTATCAATAAACAAGGAACTACTATTTATAAGACTAGTCCCTATACTATGACAAAACTTATAATACAAAGACAAATAAAGACAACATGTTAATCTTTAAGAAGTACTAATACACTATATTGTCTTATAATACCCTTTTCATCATAAAATGTGTCTAGGATTTGGTTCTTTAATTCAGTTCCTTGATCATATCTTATGATCTTGACCTTGTCATCACTTTGATTCTTAGTTTTCAGAATGAAGTTCTTCAAGATCTTAGGAGTTTCATCCTTAGTTCTAAGAAAGAAAACCCAAGGGAATCTTATGAAATCATCTGTGATCACTAAACAGTATGAGGTCCTTCCTAGACTCATTACACTAGTGGGGCCAAAGAGATCCATATGTAGTAAGTGTAGGGGAGTAGTGATAGAGTTATTTTCCTTTGGCCTGTGAGATACCAAGTGTTGTTTCCCTTTCAGACATGTAACACAGTGATCATCACTTGTAAACTCTTTCTTTGGCATTCCAGTAATGTGTTCATATTCTTAAAGTTTACATGGTACATTCTTTTATGCCAAAGGAAAGACTCATCACTATTAACCTTATATAGAAAGTAATAAATATCTCCTGAAAGGGATGTCTCCTACAAATCCATCTTGTACATGTTCCCTTTCTAGGGTGCTCTAAGCTGGATATGCTCTTGACGAATGTCCACCCTAGGTTTGAGAACAATGCACTCATGCTTCATGAAGAGCATGTTATGTCTCTGGTCATAAAATTAGGATACACTTAATAAATTGTACCCAAGATCCTTAACAAAGTTTACCTTCTCAATGTTGAGCTTGCCATTTGTGACCCTTCCCCTCTTTATAATGTAACCTCCAACATCTCCTCCAAAAGCAACTGGCCCTGTATCAATCTTTCAAAGTTTTGAAGCAAAGAGCCATTGCCTGTCATATGCCTGGAACAGCCACTATCAATAATCGATACATTCTTCTTGGTCTCAGCTTTTCGTGCATAATAAAAGAGAGTTAGTTACATTTGGAAATCGAAGCCTTATTGGTCTTGGGCTATTCAAAATGAACTGAAGAAAATGCAACAGTAATAAATCCTATACTGAGACTTTGGGGATCATTTGCTATTGTTAGTGAAGAATTCCCAGTCATATGGTCTTCCTTTATCTTTCACACCATCCTTGGAAGATTAGACTTGACCTTGAAAGCTTAAGAAGTTTTTATAACTTTGGAACTTTTGGAGACTGACCCTTTGGAAGATCTTGCTTTCAATGTAGCAAGCTTTAGTGCTTCGGAAGCATTCCTTTCTTCCAAGACAAAATTTTCTTCTGAAGACAATTTTTCACTTGTCTTCATTTTCATTTTGGAGCTTCTAAAAAAACACAGATTTCTTCCAAAGCTTTCTTCTTCTTGCTCAGAAGTCTTATTCCTTGTTCTATTGATACTACTTTTAGGATTGTAGAAGCAATCCTTAGCAAGATAAGAAGTACTACCACACATAATGCAATCAATTTGCTTTCTTCTGAGGGTCTTATTTTGAATGGAAGCCTGAGTTTGATCACTTTCCATCTCCATAATCATCCTTTAAGATGTTGTAGCAAGCTTCCTATGGTGAGGCTTGCCTTTGGAGGTGGATGGTTCATGCTGTGTAGCAGTGTTACATAGTTGATCAACCATCATTCCTTCACAGGGATGAATTGGACATGAACTTGAACTCTAGGTACTAGAGTTCAAAGTTGTATTCTCAGTCTTTACCACTTCAAAACATGCAGAGATAAAAACTTGTTTCTGCTTGGAGTTAAAGGTAGCCTTGATGTCTTGAGCTTTCTTTCATCTTCTCTTGGCTGCTTGGATCAAGTTCTTTCTCTTGCACTTTTTCATCCCTGGCTTCTTCTCTCCTCAGGAGAATAGTGACCCTTGTTAGGATGATCTTCTTCACTCTTCCCAGATCTATCGTTCACTATCTCCTCTTCATCCTTTTCATCACTAGGATCTATGGATGGAAACTCATCTTGACTAGTTCCACACTTGGGTGATCTTACGGACAGTAGAGTGTGTGGAGTAGTTATCTCAATAGATCCCAGTCCCTATTTGTTTTGATAACATACTTTGGAATGCAGGGTTGAGGATATTTTCTTGAAGGTCTCTTCTTCAAGAACATGTTTCTCTGCCTTGGCTTTGTTGATCACTAGCTCAGCCTGGCATTCAGTTCACTTAGTAATGAGATCTTTGATTTGAATCCTGTAGATGGTATGCTCATGTTTAAGAGTTGAAATGGTTTTCTTTAAGTCTTTTATTTTTAACTTATACTCATTTTCATCCCTTTTGAAATCAGATTTTAAGATGTTCAAGGACTCAAGATCATATCTCATCTCTAAGTTATAGGACCTATATCTATTTATTTAACAATGCACTCTGGGATACAAAGATGTTCCAATACCTTGGTTTCATCAAGATCTGCCATCAGCGCTTGGTTTAGAGACACATCTTCTAACTGGAAACTACAATCCAAGCCTCCTTCTTCCATAGTGATGAAAATCAACTTAGTCAACCATATTGAACATTAACTTTGAAAGAACAATATTCAACATGAAGATGTTGATTTCTCCAAGGATCTTTGCAAATCTCTCACAAATCAACAAAAACTAACCATGGTGCGAAAACCCATGATTAATGTGTATGATTTCAGTGTGTGTATGTGTGTATTTGTGTGTGTATGTTGTGTATTAGAATGCACGAGAATAAAACTGCTTGTTTGATTGATAATTCATTCAAAAGCTTACAAAGGATTAGGGTAGAGTGCTATTTATAGCCTACACACAAAAGCTATACACAATTACTAATCTACCCTTATTTAAATAAAAATTACATAAAAAATAATCCTAAGTATCTAAGTCATCCGCTGTGGAAATAAGTCATCCGCTGTGCAGAAACTGTTCATCCGCTGTAAGAACAGTTTGTTCATCCGCTGTGGTGAATTTGTTCATCCGCTGTGGTGAATTTGTTCATCCGCTATGGGAATAGCTCATCAGCTGTGGAGGTCATCAGCTATAGGAACTTGTTCTTCATCCGCTGTGAGAATAGAACTCTTCATCCACTGTGAAGCTCTTCATCCACTATGGGAGTAGAGACTTCATCCGCTATGTGAACATATTCTTCATACGCTGTAGAACTTCTTCATCCTCATTGGATTTCCTCATCCGCATTGGTTGACTTAGGCAAAATTTCTTTATCTACAAATCTGAAAAAGAAATTTACATAAATGTTAGGGATTATTATGAATGTTAATGCTGTTAATGTGTTTCTAATGTATGATTTGTATGTTAAAACACAATTGGTTGATTGTTTGATAATGGCAAGCATCATACTTTCTTGCATTAATTCTTAATGCAGTTTGTTGAGTCCAACACATAGCAACTACGGCTTGCTGCTTGGGCTTCTCAGTAGGTGGAGCTCCCTCAGTGTAGTTTGGCTTGGATTATGCCTGACCACCATTTGTCCTGGGTGCCTTGTACTCCCTAGTAAAGTGTCCCATCTGGTTACAGTTGTAACACTTCACTTTGCTCTTGTCCAGCCTAAACTTTCCACTGGATACAGTGCTATGAAACTTTCTCCCCATCCTCTTGTAGAATTTCTTGGCTTTATGAGTTAGAAGAGCCATTTGTTGAACTATTCCCATATACTCTAGATCATCCAGATGGATACAGTGCAAATCTTCAAGGGTGAAGAGAAAGTTGCCTATGCTTTCATCATGAGACACAAAGGCTTGTGATGAACTCGTCTCTTGGAATGGGCTTCCTTGGATGTAGCTTTCCCTTGGTATCTCTGGGAGGGTGATGAAAGGGCCCTTTTATGAGTTGTTAGGGTAAAAGATGAAATGGTGCTGTGGTTCTCTACAATCCCTTTCAACCACATGCAGGGCAGAACTCTGTTATTTGCTAGAGTTGCTAGATAGATTTTGCATGTTCATCTCCATCTGGTAACCACTGAGTACGCCATACAACTCAGTGAGAGTGAGGGTCTTGAAATTTTCAGTCCTCTTAATCACAACACAGTAGTGTGTCCATTGTCTAGGAAGAGAGGACATGAATTTCTTATAATATCCTTGTTCTCCAGTTTTACTCCAACATCCACTAGAGTTTCCATAATCTCAATATACCTAAAGTATTGTTGAATCATAGTTTCACATGTTTTGAAGGTGAAGTTCTCAAACTGATGCTTCAAAAGGTACTTCTTGTTTTCTTTGGCTTCAGCAGACCCTTCATACATCAGCTTCAGTGCATCTCAGAGCTGCTTAGTAGTTTTACACTTCTTGAAGCCTTTGTAGATGGCAGTTTGGGGGGCAACCATGACTTTCTGATTAACATCTATTCTTTTTATATCTATCTTTAGAGTAGTCAGGTACTTCCTTTGGAATCATGCCACCTCTAGCAGCAGCTGAAGAGGTGCATGGAATGTAAAGTCCTATGGTAACAAACTCGCACATCCTGCTGTCTTGTGACTTGATGAAGACTTCCATTCTTAGACACCAAGTATCAAGATCATAAGGAGTGATTAGTCAGGATGTTACCATGGTACTTGTTTCCATATTAGACTTAGATGCTGCCATTTGAGATCTTAAGTGTTTGTGAGAACTGAGGAGATTTAAGATGGTGAGATCTTATAGTCAAGAGCCTAAAATGCTTTGATACCAATTGTAGGACCGGTTAAAGGATGGTCAATACAATCAGTCTCAGAATGAGGAATGTATTAGAACACTTAACAATTCAAATAGGGAACCAGATTTAAGAACAAGATGCAAAGAACACAAGTAACAATGAGATAGAACTCAAGAACAATATATATGGTTTTCATGAATGTTATATATTAATCTCAAGATCTTTTACAAGACATACAATGTATAAGTTGAATAAAATACAAGACCATGAGATACTTTATACTGCATCCTACAACTAGCTATACTTGGAAAGCCAGTTGGAACATTGAAAGACAATAACATCTATGTAGACCCAAAAGGTAGATTGTCTTTTGACTAGTGACTATGACATGCCATAGCTCACATCTTAATATATTACAAAAGGGATAAAGGTACATAAAGTAGAAAGCTACAGCCTAAGACCTCAATGTATAGTTGCAAAAGCATGGACCTTTTCACCAACTCATGAATGTTGGTGAGTCTTCAGAGTTGCAACGGAAAGTGGGTTAGTTTTATTCAAAATTACATCCGAGAAAACATGTTCTCCTCTATCTTTAGAAGAAATCAGTCTTCACTTCATTTGGCTTTGGAAGACTTTCTCTTTAAAGCTTCAGAAGACTTCATCTTTTGGCTTTGGAATATTTAGTCTTTGTCTTTGAAAGATTTGGTCTCTGGCTTTGGAAGATTTTACACTTAGAGTATTTTCTTAGTGTAAATATTCAAAAGCAACTTCTACCTTGTACTAAGTGCATGCATGCAGGAAGCCTTTGTTTGCTTTGGTTGCATCAGCCTTTATATTAATGCTTACAATCACTAAAAAGGATTTCATAAATCAAAGCATATATGTCAATCAGATACTGAGGAAGTACAACACGGCTAATTCCACATCCAACAAAACACCATTTGCAACATGCTTAAAGTTTGGACCAGATCCAGAAGGAACATAAGTAGATCAAAAGCTATATAGATCTATGATTGGCTCTCTAGTGTACCTTACTTCAAGCCAACCAGACATCATGTATGCAATCTACATGTGTGCAAGATATCAAATAGATCCTACGGAGTCAGACATCAAGGCAGTGAAGATAATCTTCGGATATTTGAAAGAAAAACTAGAACTTGGCCTTTGGTATCAAAAAGAGGGAGACTTCATACTATATGCATACCCTGAAGTGACTATGGTGGCTGTAACAACAACAGAAAATCAACAATAGAGGATGTCAATCTCTTGGATCAAGATTGATCAGTTAGAAGTGCAAGAAATAAACAAATGTATTTGTGTCAATAGCTAAAGCAGAATACATAGCTGTTTTTGCTTGCTATTCTCAAATGCTTTGGATTCAAAAACAAATGCTTGAATATGGCTATAATTTTCTAAAAACACCCATAAACATAGATAATTTTGTTGTCATGTACATAACCAATAATCCTATTTAACATTCAAAAACCAAACATATATACATCATATACCATTTTCTAAGAGATTGCTCAGAAAAGGGTATGATCAAATTGATCAAAATTTATACTGACAATCAATTGGGTGACCTCTTTACCAAACCATTTGATTCAATAAGATTTGAATTTTTGGTTGAATCACTTGGTATTATTAATTATAAACCAAACAAGTAATGTTTTTCAAAACATTAACATCATTCAAACTTGATTTTTTGGAGTCCAAGTAACATAACAAACAATCAATCTTTTTAAAATCAAGAAATCAATCAAACATTCATGTTTTTAATCGGACCAAACAATTTTGAATCACACATTTCATAATAGAAATGATAGTACACTAGTTTGATTTCTTTCTTGAGTCATTTTACACCAATAAACACTGATATACTTTGTCTGATGTGTGGATAGGCTCAGCATAGGACACTATCATCACATTAAAAAGTGAAGAACTAAAATTCTCATGATTGTGTGGTAAACTAAAGACTCATCTTGGTGTATGGTAAGTTTTGATCTATCTAATATGGATTGGTTGTAAAGTAACTATTATAAACCAAGTGAAACCGTTTATAAATTGTTCAATCAAACAAAAGTGTCTCCTTAGTTATGATTTTAATAGATCTGGAGTACATTAAAGCATCCTTTGTTATGCTAAGCATAGACTTGGATGACCTATATCATGATTCAATAAGATTCCTAAGGAGGAACACATCCATGTATGATGAAATTAAAAGAATCCCAGAGAGGATCACCTTTCAAAATAAAGAGAAAAAGTCTCCCAATATGGATCAATCAATAAGGTTCAAATCAATAATTTATACTTCTAAGTAACTAGGTTTAAAGCTATTGAAAGAGCTTTCTTGCATATCTTGAGGAGGGTTAATCTTAACATAGAATCAGGTGTAAGGTACATACAAAAAATCTAAATATACCCAAAACATGATAATCACTCATTGTTTTAACCAATCATTAATACCATGAATGAGTTTAAGTGGACAATAGTATCTTCAATCAATATTGTATTAGTCTATGTCTATTCTCAAACCAATACATCAACTCATTATGGACTTAAGACTAGTGTGATCTTATGGCATGTGAAAATGATTCATTTAAAAGCATACAATCCATTAGTTTCTTAGTTAGATGAAGTGTCATCTTTCTAAAGTTTATCATTCATCATGTAAGCAAACAAATTGGAATTTGATAATTTCCATCACCTAAAATCAAATTTTTGTCATTTATCAAGGTCTTATAGATATGAAAAAAATTAGGGGGAGTAAAAATGATCATGGAAATATCAAAGTTAGCAGAATATGTCAATCATCATACATGTTAAAATTTGAAACATTGAAACTTTGAAGTTTTAAATTTTTAATTATTTCACGTTTTAAACAAGAAAAATCAACCAAGTCAAGTAAGCACACAAAAATAGCATGTTCACATATATACATGCACATTATTTCCTATGAGTGATAATGAACATCCATGTCTAACCATACATAACATGGATAACATCAATCAATCATTTTTAACATCATTTAATCAAACATAACATCATTCAACCATACATCAAGTCAATCAATCATACATATGAACCGTATCAGTCAAATCAAACTAATTACACATGTAATAAATCATTCAATCAAGTATAATAATTAAATCATTCAATCAAACATAATCATTCAATCATTCAAACAAGTATAAATGAACCATATCATGTCTAACAAACAAAATAAGTAACAACTCAAACATATGTAAGGCCCCGTTCCCGGGCACCTCACAGTTGGTCATCATCACCCATAAAACATACATTTAATATAAACATAATGGAATAACACAGCGGAATTTATAAAATATACATTCTCATTTCATCATAAAAGCTTTTACATCATTGTATAGCTTTACTAGAAAAGATTTCATCTTCTCTATGTACAAAATGGTCCTAAACAGTGACCTCTAGTAGAAGATATTAAATTCAAACATATATTTTTCTTCATAAAGAAGATTTCTTAAATAATCCTGTTTATCAGGATTCTCAAGAAATCTTGCACTTGCATGCAACATGATGTGTTGCGTGCATTACGGGCCCACAACACATGATGTGGCAGCATAATCAAAAGATGAATGCCATCCCAAAGGAGCTGAGTAGTCGCCTCGTGCCATCCTCAGCAACACTACCTGCCAACTGGAAACACATAAAAAGTCAGCGTTGCTGAGTGAGTTCTAGTTTTATAATAAAACATACTTTTACTCATTAAAAGTATCCTTTCATACATGTGTCCACACATCATACGTACACAGAGATAATATTCATTATTATCTTCATCATTCGTTATACATCGTTATCTTTAACTTCTCGTATGGATTCTGTCAGGCTTTACCCACTTCATAGCACTCGGCTATGATTACTGTGGTCGAATGACAAGAATCCCGTTTCATACTTACTTGCACATTGAAAGGTGAATTGTACCAATACCATATGCTACACCCCGATCGTTATTAGCTACCGGGCCGAAGTCAACATATGAACAACAAAACGTATGCCATGGTACTAGAGGTAAGCGGTAGAGGTACCATGACCATGGTCGATCACAGAGAAGGACCAATCGCGTTATTCAATGCTGCAAGACATAATTCATTCGTTCATTAATGCATGTATTCATCATCATTCTTCTTTTCGTTCATTCGTTAATACATGCATTCATCATCGTGTTCTTCTTTCATTATCTTTCACTTTACGTTACATAATACGTCATTCATTCGTTCTCGTTATTCGTAAAGTTCGGAAAGATCAACATACGCAATCATAAGGAACACACATCCATCATACATTCATCATCATACATAGCATCATTCATACTTAATCATACATAGCATCATCATTCACATCAGCCCTTTATGGGCAACTGAACCTATCTCAGTCGCATGTCCTCCATGCGACTGGACCGTGCGATTGGGCTGTCATGCGAATGGGTATACAATCGGGCGACTGGACTTCCTTCCGTACGACTAGACACTATGCGACTGGGTTATATGCGACTAACTCTTAACCGTACGACTGAGCTACTCTGCGATTGGACCTATGCGACCGAAACCCCCAATCGCATAGCCCATCGTGCGACTGAGGCTCAATCGCGCGTCTGAGCCTCAATCGTGCGATTGGACATAAACTATTCCTCATTCGGCCGAATGGCCCTTCAGTCGCATAACCCTAACTGGGCAGCGACTGGAGTTCTTCACAAACTGCAGTCGCGAACTCCCGTCCCCAAACTCATCATAAACCCATTTTCAGCCCAATTCGACCCTCCCAAGCCTCAGGGATTCATACTAGGACATCATACAAGCATAAACAAGTCCTAATTCTTAATATAAACATATTACTCAAGATTTACCCAAATGGGTCAAACTGACACTATTTCAAAAATAGGGTTTATATGTGATTCCAGCCCCAAAATCGTTAGAAAACATGTAAATGAGGGGCTCTAGAACTCACATTAACAGGTAGGAGTTGATGAGCTTCGATTTGGCTAGCTTCTCGACAAATCCGGAGCTCGGTCAGCACTTTCCCTCTTTCTTCTCTGCTCTCGGTCGCTCTCTGCTCTCTTCCCGACTGAATTATGCAAGTGTTGGGAAGGAGAATGGAGCTGCTCCCCTTTTATACCCATAGCTCATTCGCATCTGGTCCAGGGGCGACTGGACCTTCAGTCGCATGAACACCATGCGATTGGACCCCAGTCGCATGTGTTCCATGCGGCTCGTCTTTCATTCGGGCGGTTGAACTCCAATCGTACGGTTGAGCTTCAATCGGCCGAATAGCATGCGGTTAAACCTCAAGTCGCATAAATCCTAGGCGACTGAGGCTCAGTCGCACAACCTATCAAAAGGTCAAACTTTCGGGTGTTACAAGTCCACCCCCTTATTTTAGGTTTCGTCCCCGAAACCTGTTATTCTTCGAACAATCGTGGGTAATGCTGCCTCATTTCTTCTTCAGTTTCCCACGTTGACTCTGATCCCTTCCTGTGCCGCCACTGTACACGCACAAGGGGAACCACTTTATTCCTTAACCTTTTCTCTTTGCGATCAATGATCGCCACTGGTTGCTCTACATAGTTGAGCCGTTCGTCTACCTCGATGTCCCCTAGTGGAACGACCATGTCCTCGTCCGCCAAACATTTCCTCAGATGAGACACGTGGAAAGTCGGGTGAATTCCACTTAACTCATCTGGTAGATCCAACTTATAGGCCACCTCTCCTACTCGAGCAACGATTCGGAAAGGGCCTATATAACGCGGACTCAACTTGCCTCGCTTCCGGAACCGAATGATACCCTTCCAGGGTGAGACCTTCAACATGACCCGATCTCCCACCTGGAACTCAATCGGCCTGCGTCGTTTGTCGGCATACGATTTCTGTCGGTCTTTGGCTGCCTTCATATAAGCTTTAATTCTTTCGAGCTTTTCAGTCGTAGCCTCGACCACTTCGACGCTTCCCAATTCTTTCTGACCAATTTCACCCCAACAGACGTGTGTCCTGCATCTACTACCGTATAGCATCTCATAGGGTGGCATGCCGATACTGGCATGATAACTGTTGTTGTACGAGAATTCAGCTAACGGTAGGTGATCATCCCAACTTCCACCAAAGTCAATAACACATGCCCGGAGCATGTCCTCCAAAGTCTGAATAGTCCTTTCCGACTGACCATCAGTTTGTGGATGATAAGCCGTGCTAATATGCAACCTCGTCCCCATAGCATCGTGGAATTTCTTTCAAAATTTGGATGTAAACTGGGTGTCGCGATCAGACACAATCGACACTGGTACACCATGACGAGTCACAATCTCTTTGATGAAAAGATCGGCCAACCTTTCGGACGAATATGTCTCGCGCATCGGTAAGAAGTGAGCACTCTTCGTCAATCGATCCACAATCACCCAGATCGTATCATACCCTTTCGGGGTACGTGGCCGCTTTGTGATAAAATCCATGGTGATGTGCTCCCACTTCCATTCCGGTATGTCCAACGGTTGAATCTTTCCATATGGCTTCTGGTGCTCTGCCTTTACTTGCAAACACGTGAGGCATTTACTCACATACTCCACCACATCACGTTTCATACCCGGCCACCAATAATCTTTCTTCTTGTCTTGGTACATTTTGGTAGCACCGGGATGAATGGAGTATCGAGACTTATGAGCTTCATCCATAGTCTTCATTCGCAGACCCCCAAGACGAGGAATCCACATACGCCCAAACCGCGTTCTAACACCCGTTGCGTTCTCACCCAACTCCGCGACCAGACCTCTCATGCGTTCAGAGTTAAGATGTTCGTCTTTCAAAGCCTCATCTTGGAACTCTTTGACCTGTTTCATCACGTCGGAGGTCATGATTAACTGGTACGCCTTCACCCGAATTGGCTCGGGCCTCTCCTTTCGGCTAAGGGCATCCGCCACCACGTTGGCTTTGCACGGATGGTAATGGATCTCACAATCATAGTCCTTTATAAGCTCCAACCATCGCCGTTTCCTCATATTCAGATCTTTTTGCTCGAAGAAGTACTTCAAGCTCTTGTGGTCCGTGAAGAAGGTGCACTTCGTCCCGTACAAATAGTGCCGCCAAATCTTTAACGCGAAAACCACAGCTGCGAGCTCCAAGTCATGAGTAGGGTAATTAACCTCATGGACTTTCAACTGTCGGGATGCATAAGCTATAACCTTTCCCCTCTGCATCAACACGCATCCCAATCCCGAATAAGAAGCATCAGAATAAACCACTAGATCTTCGCTTCCCTCGGGTAATGACAGAACCGGAGCTTGGGTCAATCTCGTCTTCAGTTCTTCAAACGCCTTCTCTTGAGCTTGACCCCATAAAAATTTCACATCCTTCCGGGTCAACTTTGTCAGTGGAGAAGCAATTTTGGAAAAGTCTTGGATGAACCTTCGGTAGTAACCCGCCAAACCCAAGAAACTACAGATCTCGGATGGCGTCTTTGGAGACTTCCATTGCATCACTGCTTCCACTTTTGCCGGATCGACCATAATCCCGTCCGGATTTACCACGTGACCCAAGAATTGAACTTCACGCAACCAGAATGCGCACTTGGAGAATTTAGCATACAACTTCTCCCTTCTCAACGTCTCCAGTACTTCGCGAATATGACCGGCATGCTCAGTCTCGTTCTTCGAATAAATCAAGATGTCATCAATGAATACAATCACCGATTTATCCAACATCGGCCGGCACACCCTATTCATCAGGTCCATAAAAGCAGCTGGCGCATTGGTCAACCCAAACGACATGACGAGGAACTCGTAGTGACCGTAGCGCGTACGAAAAGCTGTTTTAGGGATATCCTGCTCCTTCACCATCAGTTGATGGTAGCCTGATCGAAGATCTATTCGTAAAAACCAACTAGCTCCCTGAAGTTGATCAAACAAGTCGTCGATTCTCGGCAAGGGGTATCTGTTCTTTACTCTCAGCTTATTCAGCTCGCGGTAGTCGATGCACATCCTCATACTACCATCCTTCTTCTTTACAAACAGGACCGGAGCACCCCAAGGCGAGATACTCGGTCTAATAAACCCCTTATCCAGCAGCTCCTGTAATTGCTCCATCAACTCTTTCATCTCTGTCGGGGCCAATCGATACGGTGCTTTGGCAACAGGTTGGGCGCCTGGTATCAGATCAATCTGGAACTCAATCTCTCTGTCAGGTGGCAATCCCGATAAGTCTTCCAGGAACACGTCTGGGAATTCACGCACAACCGGAACATCAGACAATCATGGCGTTGGCGTTTCTACATCTTTTACGTAACATAAGAAGGCGCTACATCCACGCCTCATACATTTCCCCGCCACTGCCATCGAGATCACTTTCGGAATCGTAGTAACCCAATCCCCATAAACTGTCACTGAACTACCGTCGGGCGCTGTCAAACTGATCATCTTCTTGCGACACACAATGTTCGCCTCATAACCCGCCAACCAATCCATCCCAAGCACCAAATCGAAACCGCCTAACGTCATCGCAAATAGTTTAACTGGGAATTTGTGACCCTCCAGTTCTACATCGCAACCCTCAATTACCTCAGAAATCCTGGTGGTTTTTCCTATAGCAGTCTCTACATCAAACGGCAAATCCACACATCTCCTACTAACGGGCAATTTAGCACAAAAAGCAGCAGAAATAAAACTCCTACTGGCACCCGAATCAAATAATACAGAGGCTACAGTTTGGTTCACCAGAAACGTACCGGACACTACATCGGGGTCCGTCCTAGCCTCTTCCTGCGTCATTGTGAAAGCCCTGGCGCTTGCTCTCGGACCTTCACTTCCCGTCTTCTTTACCCCCGAAGCCTCAGCCCTTGGCTTCTTACAGTCTCTGCTCATATGACCACTTTCCCCACAGTTAAAGCACTTGCCCATCCGGCAATCTTTTGATATGTGCCCTGTCTTCCCGCACTTAAAGCAGATGTTGGATCCCCATTTGCACTCCCCTGAGTGCTCCTTCCCACACTTACCACACTTCCTCACCCCAGCTCCATACGCGACCACACGGTGGTCATCCACCCTCGCCTTCTTGTTGCTCGTCGAAGTATCACCCCGACCAAATCTCTTCCCCTGCCAGTTCTTCTCCCCACTTCCCTTCTTGCTACCCTCAGCCTTTACCAACGCAGCCCATTCATTAAATAACCTTCCCGCTAAATCCACTGCCGACCTGAAAGTGCTTGGTCGAGCAGAAATCAAGTGCCAACGAATTTCAGCTGGCAGCCCCTGAATATACCGGTTGATCTTTCGAGACACCGGCGTCACCTGCTCTGGCACCAACAGCGCCAACTCGTTAAACTTGGTGGTGTATTGTTGGTGGGTCATCGTCCCCGCCTCCAACTGCAGGAACTCTCTCTCAACTCTGTCCATTTCCCGACGAGGACTGAATTCCTCAATCACCAGTCTTTTGAACTCAGCCCACTTCATCTTCCCTATAGCCCTGCTACCCTCGGCTTGGACTATATTGTTCCACCAGCACAAGGCCGACCCTGTGAAAGAGTGGGTAGCAAACTTCACCTTCTTGTCCTCCTGGCAATCACTAATATCGAGGACAGCCTCCATTTCCCTCACCCATTGGTGAGCATCCGCAGCCGTACCCGAACCATCAAAAGTCGGGGGCTTGCACCTCATGAATGCCCCGTAGTTACAACCCCGTGTTGTCTCACGCTTGGCCTCTTCCTCCTCCTCCTCTTCATCATCAGAAAGAACCGTTTCCGGCCCTTGTTGCTGTTATCGCCTCCCTGAGGCTCGATTCCTCCCTCGCCTCTCATCCTCGCGTACAGCTTTTATCACCTCGGTCACTACAGACGGTAAGATCGTCTGCATGACTTGGTGCACCTCCTCGACCACTGTCTCTTTCACCGAGGCCCTCAAATCATCACTCTCATCCACTCCCCCCGAGGGAGTAGTATTAGGTTCTTCAGGAACCTTCTTCTCTTGTCTAGGCCTTCCTCTTGTGGCTCGTGGTTCCGCACCACTTCCGCCACTGCCTCCACCAAGTGGGGCTTTAGATGATCTACCACCGACCATCTTCTATCTCACACTGAAAGATTCAAACACCAACACGGTCATTCAAGGAAATAGCTCAGTTTATGTTAAGTATAGTAAGTCCCTAATTACAGTGGCCAGTTGTGATTAGCCACTTACTTTACTCTTCGCACCCCGAGCATTACCTGTCCTGACTACATCAGTATCTAAGTCTAACAGTACACATAAACACATATCATGCGCACGTAATCATGATTAACTTTAATAAAATACCTGATGGCACGCAACTACTCAGATGGCATTCTCTTCCTTTCTGTCCCATTTTCAGTTTAAGTTTAGGTTTATTTTAAAATTTTACGCATTTCACTTAAACTTTGGCTCTGATACCAACTTGTAAGGCCCCGTTCCCGGGCACCTCACAGTTGGTCGTCATCACCCATAAAACATACATTTAATATAAACATAATGGAATAACGCAGCGAATTTATAAAATATACATTCTCATTTCATCATAAAAGCTTTTACATCATTGTATAGCTTTACTACAAAAGATTTCATCTTCTCTATGTACAAAATGGTCCTAAACAGTGACCTCTAGTAGAAGATATTAAATTCAAACATATATTTTTCTTTATAAAGAAGATTTCTTAAATAATCCTGTTTATCAGGATTCTCAAGAAATCTTGCACTTGCATGCAACATGATGTGTTGCGTGCATTACGGGCCCACAACACATGATGTGGCAGCATAATCAAAAGATGAATGCCATCCCAAAGGAGCTGAGTAGTCGCCTCATGCCATCCTCAGCAACACTACCTGCCAACTGGAAACACATAAAAAGTCAGCGTTGCTGAGTGAGTTCTAGTTTTATAATAAAACATACTTTTACTCATTAAAAGTATCCTTTCATACATGCGTCCACACATCATACGTACACGGAGATAATATTCATTATTATCTTCATCATTCATTATACATCGTTATCTTTAACTTCTCGTATGGATTCTGTCAGGCTTTACCCACTTCATAGCACTCGGCTATGATTACTGTGGTCGAATGACAAGAATCCCGTTTCATACTTACTTGCACATGGAAAGGTGAATTGTACCAATACCATATGCCACACCCCGATCGTTATTAGCTACCGGGCCGAAGTCAACATATGAACAACAAAACGTATGCCACGGTACTAGAGGTAAGCGGTAGAGGTACCATGACCATGGTCGATCACAGAGAAGGACCAATCGCGTTATTCAATGCTGCAAGACATAATTCATTCGTTCATTAATGCATGTATTCATCATCATTCTTCTTTTCATTCATTCATTAATACATGCATTCATCATCGTGTTCCTCTTTCATTATCTTTCACTTTACGTTACATAATACTTCATTCATTCGTTCTCGTTATTCGTAAAGTTCGGAAAGATCATCATACGCAATCATAAGGAACACACATCCATCATACATTCATCATCATACATAGCATCATTCATACGTAATCATGGGCGACTGAACCTATCTCAGTCGTATGTCCTCCATGCGACTGGACCGTGCGATTGGGCTGTCATGCGAGTGGGTATACAATCCGGCGACTGGACTTCCTTCCATACGACTAGACACTATGCGACTGGGTTATATGCGACTAACTCTTAACCGTACGACTGAGCTACTCTGCGATTGGACCTATGCGACCGAAACCCCCAATCGCGTAGCCCATCGTGCGACTGAGGCTCAATCGCGCGTCTGAGCCTCAATCGTGCGATTGGACATCAACTATTCCTCATTCGGCCGAATGGCCCTTCAGTCGCATAACCCTAACTGGGCAGCGACTGGAGTTCTTCACAAACTGCAGTCGCGAACTCCCGTCCCCAAACTCATCATAAACCCATTTTCAGCCCAATTCGACCATCCCAAGCCTCAGGGATTCATGCTAGGACATCATACAAGCATAAACAAGTCCTAAATCTTACTATAAACATATTACTCAAGATTTACCCAAATGGGTCAAACTTACATTATTTCAAAAATAGGGTTTATATGTGATTCCAACCCCAAAATCGTTAGAAAACATGTAAATGAGGGGCTCTAGAACTCACATTAACAGATAGGAGTTGATGAGCTTCGATTTGGCTAGCTTCTCAAAAAATCCGGAGCTCGGTCAGCACTTTCCCTCTTTCTTCTCTGCTCTCGGTCGCTCTCTGCTCTCTTCCCGACTGAATTATGCAAGTGTTGGGAAGGAGAATGGAGCTGCTCCCTTTTATACCCATTGCTCATTCGCATCTGGTCCAGGGGCGACTGGACCTTCAGTCGCATGAACACCATGCGATTGGACCCCAGTCGCATGTGTTCCATGCGGCTCGTCTTTCATTCGGGCGGTTGAACTCCAGTCGTACGGTTGAGCTTCAATCGGCCGAATAGCATGCGGTTGAACCTCCAGTCGCATAAATCCCAGGCGACTGAGGCTCAGTCGCACAACCTATCAAAAGGTCAAACTTTTGGGTGTTACAACATATCATAGATTGGTAGTATTATCCTTAGGGGAGTATTGTTGGAATATAACAAGCTTATTGAAGGATAATGTCTGCCTTAATCAATCAAACATGTTCCAACATCCAAACAACCATATACTAACATATAAACAATTATCATTTAAGCCAAACACTAACTATTATTTATAATTTTATATAGGTTTTGTAGATAAAAGAAATTTTTGCAAGTGTTAGCACAAGATAAAAAAATGGTCATAACAGATGTGTAAGTAGTCACAACAGATGAAGTCTAAAGAAATGTCCAAGTACTCACAGTGGATGACCAATTCCACAGTGGATGTTCACTATTCACACCAGCTGAACATCATCATAGTGGACAACATCAAAGCAAAGAACCAAGTGTTCACAATGGGCAATCAAGCGTCCACAGCGGACAACTATCATTCAATAGCAGACAACTTAGTCTCTTATTCACAACGGACAATTCATCATCCATAGCGGACAATACTTAGGCTTAGGATTATTATATAATTTTTTTTACATAAGGGTACTTTTGTAATTATACATAGTATGTGCATGCGTTATAAATAGCCTTGTACCATAATCCTTCGTAAGCTTTTGAACAAATTATCAATCAAAGAAGCATTTTATATCTTTTGAGCAATTAAATCACTCAAACAAACAATCACATAATCGCACGCAAAATTGATATCATATCATTCATCATGGCTTTCCGCACCATGTTGTTTGAGTGTTGATTGATTGTTGAGAGATTAATAAAGGTACTTGGAGGATCATCCTTGTTCAAGAACAGGCTAATTCCATCACTGTATTTGCATTTTTTGTCATCCAGATCATGTTGGTTTATTCTTATATTTAATTATTACTCTACCATATTAATCAACTATTATTAAGAAGATTAATAATTATCAAAAAGTGTTTTGTTAAAACAAATGAATCATGATACTACTGAGCCCAACAGTGGTATCAGAACTAGGTTTACAACATATAAATAAGATTTAGTATTTTAACTGGTTGTAGATCATGAACTTTAAATTGTTTTAAAGTTTATGAAGTTGATTATTTATGGAAAATTATTTTATTTTGGGATTTTTATTAAATAACCAAAAGATTATGTAATTTATTTTGATTCTATTTTATATGTAAATTTGGTTGCACCTAGTACCTGAATGGTTAGGTTATGGTTTGCTATTGTTTAATTTTGGTTTTTATGGTTTTAGCCTATTTGATGGTTTAAAGTTGCAATATATTAGGGCTTTCTTTTATTATGAATTTTGTAAATAATATAATATTAATCCTGAAGCCAAAACTAGAGACATGACAAACAAGGGAGTCAGTGGGAGTCGATCAAAGCAAAACTAGGTCCATTCTAGTGGTTGTATAGCTGTTGTGACCCCATATTGATGTTACTACTTGTCTCTAACGATATCAAACAATCATAGTCATTATAATTACATATTTACTTTTCTATGGTGGTTGTTTTTATCTTATATTTTTATGTCATGCCAACCTAATACCATATTAATTAAAAATATTTTTTCGTAATCAAAATAAATAACAAATTCTAAACTTATTTTTATAACTTGTTAAAATATTAAAATAAATAGTTTGTTTTAAAAGAGATAACAAGTTAAGTTTCAAATTTAAATTAGTTTGAATTTTAAAACTTAAAAATTGATAATTTAAATAATAACAGTTATCTATTTTAAAAAATAACTAGATAAGTTTTTCAGATTTAAAATTAATTTAAATTTCAAAACTTGAAACTTGATAATTTAAAATATCAACTTAAAGTTCATTGTGTATCTTGTGATAAATCAACTTTTAATAGGGTTTTAAAATATGGTCTCTCGATAGATGAAAGAGTTCGTCATTTATTATCACGAACTAAATATTGTAAAATTAGCTTTTACAACAAATGTATGACTTAATCATTTGTTGTGTTTGACCTTATCTGGTAAATACTAAAATTGGATCGCATAGATAATATCAATAGCGTGTCACCCTATTATAAGAAATATGTAAAGGCCTCATCTTAATCGATTCCACACATTGTTGCACTTGATAATCAAATTAAGACGGATGTGTACGTGTGTGATATTAATGAACTTCAAACAAACTAAATCGAATATTATTAATCAAATGATTACAATACTAAAGGAGTTTACATCATTTAAGCTCGATCCACCCGAGGTGAGCTCCCCTCGGGTGGCCGATCACACAACCCTTTACTCTCCCACGCCCAGAGCGCCTTTACAAATAAACACACATAATGAAATACAATGGAAAAACATCTATATATACTATCCAGATGTTCCCGCGTGACAACATCAAGTTCTCATGCAGTAACTCTATGTTTTCGTGCGATGAGATCTTTATCCATCATCTTGGAGTTATGGCATCCTTGTATTTCTCATATAATTTGAGTTTTTGATTTTCACTTCATATTGTAATCCATAAAGGCTAGTTCCTTACAATTTCCCCCCTATGGATTATGATATCAAGTTATGATTGAATTCAGTGACTCATCTTGAAGAATTATCCGATATCCGGGTATTTGTCACTTTAGTCTTCCCCCTTAGATTTAAACTCCTCCTAATGTATAGCTTCACAAAGGATATTACATCTGAATCAAGATTAAACTATTCTATCTCTATTACTTACAACTTAAGATTCATTAGACATATGACAGAGAGATCCAACTACCATTTTGGATTCCGAAAGAACCCGATTCTTCAATCCAATGACAAGATTCTGTGACAATGAACTAGATCATCTAAAGTATTCTTCCCCCTATATAACATGTAATAAGTCAATATTTTTAGAGTAAGAATACCGAACAATCTTGATCCTTCACTTAATTAACCCGTTCGATCACTGTCTCCATCAGTAAGATAAGATTAACCCACGTTGTCAAGTTTCATTTCACAAACGAACAGAATCAAATTTTTAGATATAGAATCTAGACTTGATCAAACATCACAGAAACACCTTTTTTAAGTACCAAACTTCAAATCATCCCGTATCTTCAACTCACAGTTAATGGTTGATGAAGTTTTAACATGGTGAAGTTTTACATGAGAAAATTTTCGCAAATGACGGTTACTGCAATGAACATTTTGCATGAAAATGTTTCTCATGAAAAAGTTTTCTTATAAAAAGTTTCTCATAAAAAAGTTTTCTTATGAAAAGTTTTCTCATAAAATGTTTTCTCATGAAAAGTTTTCTCATGAAAAATTTTTCTCATGAAAGTTTTCACATGAAAAGTTTTCTAATGAATAGTTTTCTCATGGAAAAGTTTTCTCATGAAAAAGTTTTATCATGAAAAGTACTCTGATGAAAGTTCTCGCATGGAAGTTTACACATGAGGAAACTTTTCATGGAAAAGCTCTTTCATGAAAAATTCTCGCATGAAAGTTCTCGCATGGAAGTTATCGCATGGAAAGTTCTCGCACGAAAAAGTTCTCGCAAAACACAGTTCTTTTTGCAATGTTTTCGCACGATCCAGTTATTCCCGTAAAAAGTTTGGCCAAAATCGACTTTTATGATTTTGAATCATTGCTACGGTCTCAAATCTCCGTTGGTGGTCTGCCTAATCACTTACTAACTGATCAAGTCGGATTGTCATTCCTATTCAAAATTACTTTAATTACATCATTAATTAAAATAAGAAAATAATAAATCAAAAATACTAATTAATTAGTTTTTTTTCTTATTGAGAGAGATGTCTTTAAAAATCAATAACTCCTTCGAGCTCAAGTCTATTCTTGAGAAAGCGAAACTTGATAACACTAACCTTCTCGCATGGTACCGCAATATGAGAACTGTTCTCATGATGGTGAAAAAGCTCCATGTTCTAGATAGCACTGTTCAATGCGAGGTAGCCTGCTTATGCTAGCCACCCATGTCCCCTAGTCTCCAAAAGAACATGGAGGACATGAATGCATTTGACATGATTGAACAACTAAAGGTCATGTTGCAGAAACAGGTCCGACAAGAATGCCATGATACCATGAAGCAGCTTATTTCTTGGAAAATGCTAAAAGGATTGCCTGTTAGTGCTCATGTACTTAAGAAGAAATGGTACATCGACCATATGGCCGAAATTGGTTATTCTATGCAGGATGAAATGGTAGCAGATTGCATCTTGAACTATCTGCCTAGTTCTTACGACTAATTCATAATGAGCTTTAACATGAATACATGGGTTAAGAGTGTAGCTGAACTACATGATATGCTCAAAACTGCTAAGTCGGACATACAAGGTAAAGCCAATCAAATGTCGATGGTCAGACATGCTAGTGTTAAGAAGCCAAACTCCAAGAAGAAGGATTATAACATCAAGGGTAAGAGTAAAGTTGTTGTTGACAAGCTTTCCACCACCAACAAATAGGTAGCTAAAAACAAAGAAGTACCCCCTCCTAACGAGTGCTGCTTCTTTGAATGCAATAAGATATGGTACATGAAACATGACTTCCTTGTCTAACTAGCCAAGCTGAAAACAAAGAAGGCCAATGCTAAAGGCTTTTCTTCAGGTATTATATTTATGTTATTGAACTTTTCACTATTTCTAGAAACACATGGGTACTTGATACCAGATATGGCTACCACATCATCATGTCTTGCAAAATCCTAAATAGTTGAACAGGCTGAAACAAGGTGACATGGAGCTCACTGTTAGAGATGGGAAAAGAGTACCAAGTCTTGCAACTGGAACTTATAATCTTTTATGCCTATCTTTCCTTGTAATTACTCTGAATAATGTTTATTTGCTCCTGGTTACAACCACGCTTATAATGATGCTTCTATTTCTACTTACTTGAATGATATGCTTTTATTTTGAGGCTATACCTCAAAATGCCATTTAAGAGATCGATGCTCCAACTGGCCATATCATATATATTCTTTTTAAGCATATCAAATCTAGCATTAATGGTACATTTACGTGGCATTATAGACTTGGCCACATAAGCAAGGCCTGCATGAAAAGGCTCAGTCCAAAGGGATTCTTGAAGCCTCTAGACATGAATCCTTTAATAAAAGTGAATCTTTCTTAGCTGGTACACTCATAAAGGATCCTCTTAACCATGTTAGTGAATGAGCCAAGGATCTATTAGCATTGATACATTCTATGTATGTTGTCCTTTCAGAATCATGCTTAGAAATTACGAAAGATACTTTGTTATGTTAATTGATGATAATAGCCGATACACACCCTACTTAATATGGTTTGATAGATGATGTGCAAAACTAAAGTAACTCACTCATTTTGGAGTTACGCTCTTATGAGCACTTCCTACCTTGTCAATCTGGTACTAAATAAAAAGGTAGACAAAACCCCATATAAGATATGGCGTGGGTCTATACCTAATTTTTCCTACCTTAAAGTATGGGATGTGATTAAGGTTGGAAACAAACCGAATGAACATGGACAGGGCCTTGTTCGTGTTCATTCATTAAGAAATAAACTTGTTCATGTTAGGATCGTTTTCGTACGGAATACTAACGGATTCTGCGTGAGACCAGATCAAATAGCGCGGAATTTTATTTGACCAGATCAAATACCACAGATCCAGTCTCCTGGTTTAGTCGTACGACTGGTCTATAAGTATGGTTCATTCATGCGTATGGTCCATAACTATGGTCCATTAGCATGAATAACCACCCGAATAAGTTTAACACATTTCTGAATCATTATTGACTCAGAACTATGTACAACAACCTCAAACCTATATATATGTTCATAAATATAAGTAATACCAATAACAATAAGAATATGATATAAACCAAGACAATTAAACATCAAAATGCATATCATATTTCATTAAGTATTTGCATTACATATGTGTAAGAAATGAAAGACATTTACATTGAAGTGCATAAACTAGGAACAGTGTATCAACAAACTCCCCCTTGGACCTAGTTTATCCTGTTGTCTAACATTCTTCACATGTTCTTGAAATTTCTTATACTTCTCCTCTTTGGTGACTCCTGCATGTATCTTAAAAGCAAAACAGAGTCATATAACGTGTTGGAACTGGAGAGCTTGTATAATATCTTACATGTCATAGAACAGTGGCCACTTGTACAATGTATAAACATCATGAGCAGACAAGTTAGTGAGCCACAATGGGTCAAATAACCTGATCGTCTCTATTTTACCTTCTTTGTTCAACACTATGACCGCTTCCCCAGTCCTCCAATCATAATACCACCATTTGAAGTGTGGAGTGAAGTCCCAAGGCATCTCCCGTAAAGGGATCTTAGACATCATGCATGGAGTACTCAACTTCAGCACTACCTTAGACTTCCTAGTGATAGGGTCAACTTCAGTCTTATGAATGAACCTCTTAGGTTGTTGAGGTCTGAAGTTTACCTATCTGGTGTGATATTCTCTCTTAAATACCATCTCAAACCAGCCCGACATCTTCCTCAGGTTGGCATACAAACCATCTAAATAGGCCAATCTGTTCAGCTTAAAACTAGGGAGAGTCTTCAGATCATGTGGATATGTGAAGTACTCAATTCCCTTCTCCCGTTTCACAGCATATACTTCCAGATCCTCAAAATATGCCCAACTGATGATCTTTCCTCACACCTTCTGATATCTCTTAACCTTGTACAATTTGGTGTAGGCGTTTGCTTTGTAGGTTCACGTTGAGCTTTCATCTCTGTCAAACACTCAGCCCATTCAGCCTTCTTTACATCAACATCAGCATCTGTATCTTAGGCTTTACCTTCATCCTTTTCCTTTTCCTTCTCTTTCTCATCCAGCTTTTAAAAAGTATCACTACCAAATGTTTCACCCAAGTTGGGGATAACATTACCCTCAGGGTCAGTGTACTCAGGATAGTAGTCTGAATGACATCTTCAATCTCTATTTTATCAACACCTTATAGCTCCTCATCACTCATAACATCGACTTCAGGAGCAACTTTGACAAGCTCGTTAGGATTTAGTCTGAACATGTCAGCGAGCTGCTCGTCTGTCAAGTCGTGGATGATTTCTCCTTCCTCTAGAGTGTAACTCACAGACCAGCTTACGATCCCTTACAAATCAAGAATCATAGTGAGTTGAGTCTTGATTTGCTGAAGGGGAGCAATATCATAATCATCGGCCTGTTTAGTTGTATCTGTTCGATTACACAATCAACAATGCATACATTAATCATTTATCAAGACATTAAACATAAATTTTCATTAATTACATTAATGTAATAAACAGTTCAAGAAAAATTTTTAAATACATAAACATTTTAAGCATTACTTTTCCCTTGATCTTGTGACTCTTTAGCTTGAGGAGCTGAGGAAGAGGCTCCTTGATCTTGATTTCTTTTGCCGCGCCTCTCCCTTGTTGATTGAGTCGAGGCTGATGCAGTTGCATTACCTGCTTGATCATCCACATCATCATCATCACCCTTCTTCTCCTTTCCACTCCTTCCGGCTTCCTCCTCATCTCCTTCTTCATCTGATTATTCATCACTTCAATCATCATCATCATCATCTCCATTATCATCTCCATAACCCTTAATATTCAGAGGCTCACTCTTTGTTCCCTTTAGCCTCAACATCATCTTCTTGTTCTTCTTCTCCAACTCATCAATCCGTTTAGCAGATGCAAGCACTAGCTTGTTTTGAGCTTGCAGGGCATTGTGAGATCGAAGTAAAGCTCTCTCATGAGCTTCGTTCTTCTCAGTTAGCTAGGCAATCTACTTGCCATTTGTTGCATTTACTCCATCAGTTGGTTCAGCTGGTTGGCTCTTAGATCATCAGTTGCCAACAGCTTTAGCTCTAATCTGTTTAGGCTGGCCAACTGTTCCTCTAACCTAACCTTGTGTAGAGTAGAGCTCTGTGGAGGTAGGAACTGGGAAGATATGCCCGCTTAGGGAGTAGTAGGTGCAGTGGTGGATATGGTGTAGATGGGAGTAGGAGTAGGAACAGATTGTGGTGGAACTGTTTTGGGCATGGTGGGTGAGGTGGATGTGGATATGTGAGTGGTGGATGGTATGGTAGTGGTGGTGGCTCGGATGGAAGTGGTGGTAGTGGAGGTGGTAGTGGTTGTGGTGGTGTTAGTGACAGTGGTGGTGGCAGAACTGATTAGTACAAATCTCTACCTCTTGCCCTTCTTGCCATAGGGTTGGGCCATTTGTTTCCTCTTGTAACCCTTGGCAATCGGGGCTCCCCCTGAGCTTATTGGCTGGTCGGGTGTGTATGAAGGATCTGTGACATCAGTGTCACCACCCTCAGTACCAGCTAGGCTTCCGCCAACCGCCTCTTTCCCCTTCTCTGTAGCAAAACCCTGCTACCTACTCTCCTTGTAGAGGCTCATCATCAGACTCATTGTCTTCATCAATTAGAAAGTCCTCGTGGATGGCAGCTTGCTCAGATCCACTAGGTGCTGAAGCACCACTCTGCTGAGGTGGTGAAGGAATAGTAGACGTGTGAGTGGCTCTTGATTGGCTCGAACCCTCCTCTCTACCACCTTGACCATGATCTTGGTCATCATCATCGTCGTCGTCGTCGTCTGGGATCATGACGTGCTCAACATCGGAGTCGCTGTCATCATGGCGCCACTTCTTTCTGACTTGTGTGACATAATCAATGTTGGCCATATGACCAAATAATCTCCTGACCGGGGGCTTCACCTGTTTGCCCTAGTAAACCTTCATCCTCCCCAGGGTTGTATTATCCATAACCTCTAACACTACCTCATATCCTTGTTCTTGGGCAGTAAGGGGAGCTTCTCATCTATAATCATCTGTAGGAACCTAAGGTACATGCAGAAACCCTCCTTCCCCTTCCCCTCTATGTTCTCCCTCAAGTACCCGAAGAACATCCTCGAAAAACTGAACCGGTGGTTCAGTAACAGTGCAACGAATGCATTCTGGATTTGATCACTCATCTCGTCAAATCCTCCTCTCCTTGACATGATGCACTTGAGGATCACATGTGCCATGTACTTGAACTGCGGGCACATGTTGCTTTTGTTAAGCACACCGACGTTGATGTCCCCGGTGTACTTGATCCTTAAGAAGCAACCCCTAACTGTTAGGGGATATAGCTTGGTTGGGTAGTCTCCATCCTCACCCAAATCTAAGACTCTCCTAAAGTCATCTTCCCCGATGTCAATATCTAGTCCAAAGATAGAACTTCAGATCCTGTATGGCTCGACGGAGCGATTGACCACAACATTCTCCCAGAATGCCTGCTGTATGGATCTGTACAGTATGTAGGGAGCTAAAAGTGCTCGATATATCCTCGACCGTTGTAAGAAGTCTATAATCCCAACAAACTCTGAAGCGTTCCTAGATGTAGGGTCGATCTAAGCACATATATTGTGCCTTTTTACTCATCATCCATCTGTCAGCCAGTTTGCTGCAACACATGTAACAAACATGTTAGATCCGTTCACAATAGAGAACATTTGAGTTAGAACAGATTTTATCCAACTGGTTCAATCGTACTATTGAACCATACGACTGAACTTGGTCGTACGATTGAGCCTCCGACTGAACTTAGTCGTGTGCCATGACATGCGGCTAAGTCAGTCGTGCAATTGAGTCACCCATTGATTCAATCGTGCGATTGAATCGTGCGTCTGGCTCTATCGTACGACTGTAGTTCATCTGTATGTCCTTTCGCATATCCACTGTGCGAGTCCAAAATTTTGAATTTTTATCAAAATAGTCATTTACACATCAAGATTGGATTTATTAGACACGCATGGACTCGATGTTACACTTATTGTCTTTTAAATACACATTTAGGTCCATTTTAAGTGTTCTACTTTAGGGTTCTTTGTCTCGGTTCTTGGTTTAAGTGGTCTGGAAATTTAGGATTGTTTTAAAGTTCTCATATTGTATGTTTTCAATCTCACTGTACCTGTAGACAGATAACAATCGGTTAGTAAGGCAAAATCAGTGGCAGATACGGAGAAAACTTTGAAAAGGGTGACTTGGTAATCGGAGGTTTTTGAGAGCTGTTTGAAGTCAAGTGTAGGGCTACGACCGACTGAGCCCCCTTTTATACTGATTTGTGTTTCAGTCGTGTGACTGGACCCATACGCATGATTCATTCGTGCGACTGAGGTTCAGTCGTACGACTGACTGAGACTTCTTCAGCCAGTCGTACAATTGGTTCATACTTGTGATCCAGTCGTATACTTGACCCATTCTCATGGTCCAATCGTGTGATTGGCTCATACTCATGGTCCATTCGTGCGATTGGTTCATACTCATGGTCCAATCGTTGATTGGCCCATACTTTTGATCCAATCGTGCGATTGGCTCATACTTATGAGTTTAACTTCATAAGTACCAACATTTCAAACACTTGTACTCGAAATATAACATTATGACCATTGATCATCTCAGACATGATCCTTTTAACTAAAACATTTGATCACCTCAGACGTGATCCTTTTAATGAAAGCCATTTCGTCACCACAGACATGATCCTTTTATCCATTTGATCACCTCAGATGTGATCCTTTTTAAGATTTCAGAAATAGGCTTTTATCAGATAATGTTCGGTTCAATTTGTGACATTCACAGATTTCATCTTGTTATATAGTCCGACAACGACTCAATACAAACATAACTAAAACTAAGAAAAACTTTAAACAAACTAAATTAAGACATCTTTTTGTATTTTTCATTTGTGGTGGGTTGAAAACATTTTAACATTCCTTAAATGATTTCTACCCCTTAGCAGAACAGCTTTAATCAATTTCATCTTCTCTAGGAAGATTCTTATGGAATCATACAGGCATAAACATAATCATTTAGGACCTTTTATATTTACGTATTTACAGAGAATGTTATATTTATCAATGACGGCGTCTTATTTATCTAAGAGTCAGGAGCACTAACAAGAAATCATGCTAGAGCTATTATGTAGCACACATTGATTTTGACCATCGAAGACTACTGTGACAATGAGTGTCAGTATATTTGTCCACCCAAATCCATACATAGACTTTTGACATACATTGGTGATTATTTAGGTTTATTATTCCAACAAGCATTTGTGGATCCCACACTTTCCTCAGGAGAATATGGAGCGGTTTACAGGGTTTTGACAAGAAGAAACTATTCTAAGAGCTTTCAAAGAGATGCCGAGCCTTAGGTCAGTGCCATCGCATGGTAGAGAGGCACAAACAACAATGAATTCTAGAATATTTAGATTATGTTTATCCTCTGTTCAGTGCCATCGCACAATAGAGAGGCACACAACCTATCTGTGACAAAAAAGTGTGAGACTTGGTTGACCTACTCTTGGTTATCGGGTAAAGTGAGCAAGTAGATTTTCAAGAGAAAAACTAAGATGCAAGGAAATATACGCAACTAAAAAGCATGACTAGTTGCGAAGGGTTTCACTTAAGCTCAAGGTGTTGATTATGAGGAAACCTTCTTGCCAGTTGCTATGATGAAATCGATCAGGATATGACTTGCTATAACCGCGTACTATAGTTACAAGATATGACAAATGGATGTCAAAACTGATTTTCTAAAATGGACATCTCTCTAAATGTGTGTATATATAAATATGTAATAGCCGGTTATTTTTTTAGGTATAAAGAAATAATAAAAGTAAATGAAAATAAGGAAAGGTAATTTAACCCAAGTAGAGGGGTTAAAAGTGTCCAAAAGGACAAAACTTTGGGAAGTTGGTGAATAAAGAAACATGGCCGCCCATGCCATGTTACTTTTCTCTTATCATTCAGATTTTCAGAAAGAGAAAGAGAGGAGAAAACAGCGATTTCTCAGAGGTTTTAGAAGAAGCAAGAACTTTGAAGTTTTTGTTAAGAATTCTTAGATTTATGGTATTTTAGATGTTTCTAGTTTCATTTATGTGCCTATAAATGTGATTGTGTGTTCGGGTTGTATATGTGTGTGGGTTGAAGGTGCTAGAAACGTTGAGAAAGTTCAAGAGAAGAGTTTAAGTTTGAAAGCTACTAAGGTGACTTTCTAGACCCTGTATTTAACTTGTTTTAAACATTTTAGGGCTGAAAATGTATGTAAAACTGTTTTTGCAAAGTTCATTTTGAACACCCGTATGTATTCATGTATGTATGATAATGTTCCTATGTTGATTATGTGTTAGTTATACCTAGAATAGTGTATTTAAGCTTGGGACATGTAAGGAGAATGATTGGTATTGATAATTTGTTAAGAGTATGCTAAACAGGTTGCCCAACCGACTGAACAGTGTTCCAACCGTCTAGAGTTGCCTTAGAAATTTTGAAGTACGCCCAAACGGCTAAATAGGGCCTAACCGCCCAAAGAGTGCCCCCAACCGTCTAGAAATGCCTTAGAAAATTGTGCAAGCCCAACCGTCTAAATAGTGCCCATGCGTCTAAGTGTTGAAATGGCTGAATAATGCCCATGCATCTGGGATTCCCCAAACGTCTAAGTGTTGAAACGGTTGAATAGTGCCCATGCGTCTAGGATTCCCCAAACGTCTAAGTGTTGAAACGCCTAAATAGTGCCCATGCGTCTGAACAGGCCTCACGCTCCTGCATAGTGCCAATGCGTCTAGAACACTTAGAGTATTTTATGAAATTTTGAGCAGAACAAAATCATTAGGGTTTGATCCAAGTTTGACTTAGGGTTTTTAATTGTTATTATATTTGCATAATATGAGTTGTTCCTATGATCATAGAATTATTATTGTATGACCTATGTGGTGTGCATATGATCATGAATGCAAGTATTATCTTAAACAAAGTGAAAGAGTAATGATAAAGAGAAGTGGAACTTAATTAAAGAGTTAACAAGTCTTGCAAGCTTAAAGGAGGTGCACGACCTTGTTGTTGTTAGCTCAACTGTGATGCGGGTTAGCTACCCCTTATGCTCACAGGGCCAATCAATTGAGATTGGCGGACCTTTGTAGCATGCCCTAGGTGACTGGGCCGACCTTGTATACAATAATTCAGACCATAGACTGTAAGGGACCCATACGCATGATTCATTCGTGCGACTGAGGTTCAGTTGTACGACTGACTTAGACTTCTTCAGCCAGTCGTACAATTGGTTCATACTTGCGATCCAGTCGTATACTTGACCCATTCTCATGGTCCAATCGTGTGATTGGCTCATACTCATGGTCCATTCATGCGATTGGTTCATACTCATGGTCCAATCGTTGATTGGCCCATACTTATGATCCAATCGTGCGATTGGCTCATACTTATGAGTTTAACTTCATATGTCCCAACATCTCAAACACTTGTATTTAAAATATAACATTATGACCATTCATCATGTCAGACATGATCCTTTTAACTAAAAACTTTTGATCACCTCAGACGTGATCCTTTTAATGAAAACCGTTTGATCACCTCAGACATGATCCTTTTATCTATTTGATCACCTCAGATGTGATCCTTTTTAACATTTCAGAAATAGGCTTTTATCAGATAATGTTCGGTTCAGTTTCTGACATTCACAGATTTCATCTTGTTACATAGTCCGACATTGACTCAATACAAACATAACTAAAACTAAGAAAAACTTTAAAAAACTAAATTAAGACATCTTTTTGTATTTTTCATTTGATATGGGTTGAAAACATTTTAACATTCCTTAATGATTTCTCCCCCTTAGCAGAACAGCTTTAACAATTTCATCTTCTCTAGAAGATTCTTATGGAATCATACAGGCATAAACATAATCATTTGGGACGTTTTATATATATGTATTTACAGAGAACGTTATATTTATCAATGACGGAGTCTTATTTATCTAAGAGTCAGGAGCACTAACAGAAAATCATGCTAGAGCTGTTATGTAGCACACATTGATATTGACCATCGAAGACTACTGCCACGATGACTGTCAGTATATTGTCCACCCAAATCCATACACAGACTTTTGACATACATTGGTGATTATTTAGGTTTATTATTCCAACAAGCATTTATGGATCCCACACTTTCCTCAGGAGAATTTGGAGCAGTTTATGGGGTTTTAACAAGAAGAAAACTATTCTAAGAGCTTTCAAAGAGATGCCGAGCCTTAGGTCAGTGCCATCGCACAGCAGAGAGGCACAAACAACAATGAATTCTAGAATATTTAGATTGTGTTTATCCTCAGGTTAGTGCCATCGCACAACAGAGAGGCACACAACCTATCCGTGACAAAAGAGTGTGAGACTTGGTTGACCTACTCTTGGTTATCGGGTAAAGTGAGCAAGTAGATTTTCAAGAGAAAAACTGAGATGCATGGAAATATACACAACTAAAAAGCATGACTTGTTGCGAAGGGTTACACTTAAGCTCAAGGTGTTGATTATGAGGAAACCTTCTTGCCCGTTGCTATGATGAAGTCGATCAGGATATGACTTGCTATAACCGCATACTATAATTACAAGATATGAAAAATGGATGTCAAAACTGCTTTTCTAAAATGGACATCTCTCTAAATGTGTGTATATATATATATATATATAATATGTGTGTGTATATATATATGTAACAGCCGGTTATTTTTTTAGCTATAAAGAAATAATAAAAGTAAATGAAAAGAAGGAAAGGTAATTTAACCCAAGTAGAGGGGTTAAAAGCGTCCAAAAGGACAAAACTTTGGGAAGTTGGTGAATAAAGCAACATGGCTGCCCATGCCATGTTACCTTTCTCTTATCATTCGGATTTTTAGAGAGAGAGAGAGGAGAAAAGTAGAGATTTCTCGAAGGTTTTAGATGAAGCAAGAACTTTGAAGTTTTTTGTAAGAATTCTTAGATTTATGATTTTAGATGTTTCTATTTTCATTTATGTGCCTATTAATGTGATTGTCTGTTCGGGTTGTATATGTGTGTGGGTTGTAGGTGCTAGAAACGTCTGAGAAAGTTCAAGAGAAGAGTTTAAGTTCAAAAGCTACTAAGGCGAGTTTCTAGACCCCGTATTCCACTTGTTTTAAACATTTTAGGGCTGAAAATGTATGTAAAACTATTTTTGCACAGTTCATTTTGAACACCCGTATGTATTCATGTATGTATGATAATGTTCCTATGTTGATTATGTGTTAGTTATACCTAGAATAGTGTATTTAAGCTTGGGACATGTAAGGAGAATGATTGGTATTGATAATTTGTTAAGAGTATGCTAAACAGGTTGCCCAACCGACTGAACAGTGTTCCAACCGTCTAGAGTTGCCTTAGAAATTTTGAAGTACGCCCAAACGGCTAAATAGGGCCTAACCGCCCAAAGAGTGCCCCCAACCGTCTAGAAATGCCTTAGAAAATTGTGCAAGCCCAACCGTCTAAATAGTGCCCATGCGTCTGAGATTTCCCAAACGTCTAAGTGTTGAAATGGCTGAATAATGCCCATGCATCTGGGATTCCCCAAACGTCTAAGTGTTGAAAAGGTTGAATAGTGCCCATGCGTCTAGGATTCCCCAAACGTCTAAGTGTTGAAACGCCTAAATAGTGCCCATGCGTCTGAACAGGCCTCACGCGCCTGCATAGTGCCAATGCGTCTAGAACACTTAGAGTATTTTATGAAATTTTGAGCAGAACAAAATCATTAGGGTTTGATCCAAGTTTGACTTAGGGTTTTTAATTGTTATTATATTTGCATAATATGAGTTGTTCCTATGATCATAGAATTATTATTGTATGACCTATGTGGTGTGCATATGATCATGAATGCAAGTATTATCTTAAACAAAGTGAAAGAGTAATGATAAAGAGAAGTGGAACTTAATTAAAGAGTTAACAAGTCTTGTAAGCTTAAAGGAGGTGCACGACCTTGTTGTTGTTAGCTCAACTGTGATGCGGGTTAGCTACCCCTTATACTCACGGGGCCAATCAATTGAGATTGGCGGACCTTTGTAGCATGCCCTAGGTGACTGGGCCGACCTTGTATACAATAATTCAGACCATAGACTGTAAGGGACCCATACGCATGATTCATTCGTGCGACTGAGGTTCAGTTGTACGACTGACTTAGACTTCTTCAGCCAGTCGTACAATTGGTTCATACTTGCGATCCAGTCGTATACTTGACCCATTCTCATGGTCCAATCGTGTGATTGGCTCATACTCATGGTCCATTCATGCGATTGGTTCATACACATGGTCCAATCGTTGATTGGCCCATACTTATGATCCAATCGTGTGATTGGCTCATACTTATGAGTTTAACTTCATATGTCCCAACATCTCAAACACTTGTATTTAAAATATAACATTATGACCATTCATCATGTCAGACATGATCCTTTTAACTAAAAACTTTTGATCACCTCAGACGTGATCCTTTTAATGAAAACCGTTTGATCACCTCAGACATGATCCTTTTATCCATTTGATCACCTCAGATGTGATCCTTTTTAACATTTCAGAAATAGGCTTTTATCAGATAATGTTCGGTTCAGTTTCTGACATTCACAGATTTCATCTTGTTACATTCCGACATTGACTCAATACAAACATTAAAACTAAGAAAAACTTTAAAAAACTAAATTAAGACATCTTTTTGTATTTTTCATTTGATATGGGTTGAAAACATTTTAACATTCCTTAAATGATTTCTCCCCCTTAGCAGAACAGCTTTAACAATTTCATCTTCTCTAGAAAGATTCTTATGGAATCATACAGGCATAAACATAATCATTTGGGACGTTTTATATATATGTATTTACAGAGAACGTTATATTTATCAATGACGGAGTCTTATTTATCTAAGAGTCAGGAGCACTAACAGAAAATCATGCTAGAGCTGTTATGTAGCACACATTGATATTGACCATCGAAGACTACTGCCACGATGACTGTCAGTATATTTGTCCACCCAAATCCATACACAGACTTTTGACATACATTGGTGATTATTTAGGTTTATTATTCCAACAAGCATTTATGGATCCCACACTTTCCTCAGGAGAATTTGGAGCGGTTTATGGGTTTTTAACAAGAAGAAAACTATTCTAAGAGCTTTCAAAGAGATGCCGAGCCTTAGGTCAGTGCCATCGCACAGCAGAGAGGCACAAACAACAATGAATTCTAGAATATTTAGATTGTGTTTATCCTCAGGTTAGTGCCATCGCACAATTGAGAGGCACACAACCTATCCGTGACAAAAGAGTGTGAGACTTGGTTGACCTACTCTTGGTTATCGGTAAAGTGAGCAAGTAGATTTTCAAGAGAAAAACTGAGATGCATGGAAATATACACAACTAAAAAGCATGACTTGTTGCGAAGGGTTACACTTAAGCTCAAGGTGTTGATTATGAGGAAACCTTCTTGCCCGTTGCTATGATGAAGTCGATCAGGATATGACTTGCTATAACCGCATACTATAATTACAAGATATGAAAAATGGATGTCAAAACTGCTTTTCTAAAATGGACATCTCTCTAAATGTGTGTGTATATATATATATATAATATGTGTGTGTATATATATATATGTAACAGCCGGTTATTTTTTTAGCTATAAAGAAATAATAGAAGTAAATGAAAAGAAGGAAAGGTAATTTAACCCAAGTAGAGGGGTTAAAAGTGTCCAAAAGGACAAAACTTTGGGAAGTTGGTGAATAAAGCAACATGGCTGCCCATGCCATGTTACCTTTCTCTTATCATTTGGATTTTTAGAGAGAGAGAGAGGAGAAAAGTAGAGATTTCTCGAAGGTTTTAGATGAAGCAAGAACTTTGAAGTTTTTTGTAAGAATTCTTAGATTTATGATTTTAGATGTTTCTATTTTCATTTATGTGCCTATTAATGTGATTGTCTGTTCGGGTTGTATATGTGTGTGGGTTGTAGGTGCTAGAAACGTCTGAGAAAGTTCAAGAGAAGAGTTTAAGTTCAAAAGCTACTAAGGCGAGTTTCTAGACCCCGTATTCCACTTGTTTTAAACATTTTAGGGCTGAAAATGTATGTAAAACTATTTTTGCACAGTTCATTTGAACACCCGTATGTATTCATGTATGTATGATAATGTTCCTATGTTGATTATGTGTTAGTTATACCTAGAATAGTGTATTTAAGCTTGGGACATGTAAGGAGAATGATTGGTATTGATAATTTTTTAAGATTATGCTAAACAGGTTGCCCAACCGACTGAACAGTGTTCCAACCGTCTAGAGTTGCCTTAGAAATTTTGAAGTAGGCACAAACGGCTAAACAGGGCCTAACCGCCAAAACAGTGCCCCCAACCGTCTAGATACGCCTTAGAAAATTGTGCAAGCCCAACCGTCTGAATAGTGCCCATGCGTCTGAGATTCTCCTAACGTCTAAGTGTTGAAATGGCTGAATAATGCCCATGCGTCCGGGATTCCCCAAACGTCTAAGTGTTGAAACGGCTGAATAGTGCCCATGCGTCTAGGATTCCGCAAACGTCTAAGTGTTAAAACACCTAAATAGTGCCCATGCGTCTAAACAGGCCTCATGCGCCTGCATTGTGCCCATGCGTCTAGAACACTTAGAGTATTTTCTGAAATTTTAAGCAGAACAAAATCATTAGGGTTTGATCCAAGTTTGACTTAGCGTTTTTAATTGTTATTATATTTGCATAATATGAGTTGTTCCTAAGATCAAAGTAATTATTATCGTATGACCTTTATGGTGTGCATATGATCATAAATGCAAGTATTATCTTAAACAAAGTGAAAGAGTAATGATAAAGAGAAGTGGAACTTAATTAAAGAGTTAACAAATCTTGCGAGGTTATAGGAGGTGCACGACCTTATTGTTGTTAGCTAAACTGTGATGCGGGTTAGCTACCCCTTATGCTCATGGGGACAATCAATTGAGATTGGTGGACCTTTGTAGCATGCCCTAGGTGACTGGGCTGACCTTGTATACAGTAATTTAGACCATAGACTGTAAGGGGCCCAACACCAGTTTCTCCGCGCACATAGTTTAGGGTATTGCTCATTGGTCCACATAGATAGTGAAAGATAAAGTTAAAAGAGCACAAAATAAACAAGGTACACAGTAAAGAAAGAGAACATCACCTTGTTGTATAGTTAATGTGTGCTCACGTATAAGAGTAAGAGATGTATTTCTACAAAAAGAGTATTTTCATATATATACATTATACAAGGTGATTTTAATACTTATAAATTAGAACTCACTCAGCAACACTGACTTTTATACATTTTTAGTTGGCAGGTGAGCATTGCTGAGTATGGCACACTGGGAAAGCTACTCGGCGGGGCAAGACTGACATCTGTTCATGATTAATAATTTTGTTGCTTTCTAATGCAGTTAAACAATCTTTTGTAACCGATATCAATTATGAGTGTATTGCTTAGAAACAATTTTTATTAATTAAATGGATGACTTTTGATATTAATTCTGCTGTGTTGTTTTATTAAATGTATACTAGTATGTATCTATAGTGATATGAATCACCAACTGTGAGGTGCCGGAAACGGGGCCTTACAAGTTGGTATCAGAGCCATAGTTTAATTGAATTGGGTAAAATATTTCAAAACCTAAACTTAAACTGAAAATGAGACAGATAGAAGGATGTCAGCCCGAGTAGCTACGTGCCATCAGGTATGTATTTATAAATGTTAACCGGTATTATGTGCGTGTGCTATTTGATTTATGTGTTCTTAGTAGATTTAGATACTGATGTAGTCAGGATAGGGAATGGTTGGGGTGTGAAGAGTAAATTAAGTGGTTAATCACAACTGGCCACTATCATTAGGGACTTACTATACTTGACATAAACTGAGTTATTACCTTGAATGATTGTGTTAGTGTTTGAATCTTATATGTAACAACCCGAGCGTTTGGGTCATATGAACTCCGCATTTCATATATTGTCAAACGAGTAAGTAATGAGTAAAATGTCTATTTAAAGTTTGAAATTTTTAGATGAAATTTTTATGTTATAAGAGACCATTTGAATATAATAATATATTATATTCGAACCTGCTCCGTTTTTGACGAAACTTAGGTTGACTCATACAGAAAAATAAGCTCGTCACAACGACATATTTGAAACTTCATAATACGCTATATATTAAAAGTTATAAGAGAAAAACGAGTTAAGAAGCTGAATTAATTAGAATAATATAATAATATAAATAATATAATAATATAATATTCAAATGAGAATTCAGAATTTTCAATTCAATTGAACTTCAGGCGCATCTGAACTTCATCCTACATCGCCCCTGAAACTTTTTCACCTGCTTTCAACTCCCTTACAAATAGAAGCATTAAGGTTGAATTTAGAATATAAGTTTCTTTGAGAACGCTCTAATATAAAGAGACTCCCAAGTTCTCAATACCCCGTTGGGTGTTGCTAGTAGTCGTTTTGGTACTCGAGTAGGAGCGCGACTAGGAGCGCGAGTAGGGGAGACTCTACATTAAATTGCCGTAGATAGTTTTCAGGTACGCCCTTGTTTAAGGTTATGTTTAATTATTATTATAGTGTTGTTATTATTATTATTATTATCATTGTAGGTATTAGTATTAATATAGTTATTATTAATATTATTATTATCATCTTTATAGTTATTATTATTATTATAGTTGTTATTTTTATTGTTATAGTTAGTATTATTATTATTTTTTATTTTTAGTGTTGTAGTTGTTATCATTATTATTATTGTTAGACTTTAAGGTTATCATTAGGGAAGGTATTGGGTAACCCCGAGGGTTGGCTCGGGTATGATGGAAACGCCCGAGTTTTGCCAACTAGTAAGGGTTGTACCAAAGGGTTGGCATAGGATAAAAGAAAGTGCCCAAATAAAACCAACAAATAGGAAAAGATAACGAATCATCCTTAAAGTTGTTACTAGATAGAATATAGCTTAAGTGATGTTATTTTGCTTATAAGATATTACCTGATAGCAGTGAACCTGAGCAGACGATATCACTGACTTGATTGATTGAGGTGAGTTCCTCTGAACTGTTTTTCTAAAACGGGATGTGATGTTCTGATAATTGGTAATAATTGAAGAATTGACTATCAATAGCATCTGTGATATGTGGCAATGCTTGGTAGGATGCTTGAGGGCTGCTTGTATGATTCTGCTTTAGCCAGTGGAGTTTGTATACATAGCCTGGTAATGTGAATTTATACTGTGCTTACTCTGTTCCTATCTGTTTTCCATGGTTGTATCTGCTTGATGCAATAGTCAATAATAACATGTTTTGAATTTTGAAGAATGCCATGTTTATGAACTCATAAGCTTTATGCTGAGTCCCAAATGTTTTCTATTTTTATGGACACACATCCTAGGTGCCAAGTGATTACAGGGATTGAAGATTTCGAGCTAGTTTATGAGAAAATAAAGTTCTAGAATGTTGTTGAAGATTTGGATTTCTAGTATAGTTAAACTAATGTAATGGTATTATCTATTATAACAAATGTATTGTACACATTGATGTATATTTAAAGTTAGACTTCCGCTGTGTATTCTCTGATTACTATGTGTTCTGTATATCCGATGCGTAACGCTCCCCGGGGTATGCCCTGGGAGGCGGGTGTTACTAGTTGGTATCAGAGCCATAGTTTAAGTGAACTAGGTACAAAGATAGTATCTAGACTTCAACTAGGAAAGATGCTTTAAGATAAATTGATTATGTTCTAGATCATAATCCATCGTGTGAATACTAAATAGATAATGGCTAGAACATTATAATTGCCATAGATAAGCAATGACACCTGGCCACTGTTATTTCTTGTCTATTAATACTATTATGTTCTAGATCATAATCCATCGTGTGAATACTAAATCCCTGCTCCCTTATGTAGGCTTTGACTATACCAAGAGGAGGAAATACTCATAGTAGGGGTCGTGGTAGGCCTCCTAGCAGTAGAAGGCAAATCATGTCATCTACAAACGATGATCATGAAAATCTTCATCATGCTGAACATGAGTCACGGCAATTTGCTGGACCACAATTCCAAGCAGCTGTAGCTGGCATAATTAGAGATGCTTTGCCAACTATTATAGCTGAGGTTATGAATGCCTCTGGAGGGTATGTGAGCAATAATGGTAATGGGCAGGATAATCATATGAATAACACCAATGGTAATGATGATACCGCTATGGAAACTGAACCTAAGCAGGGTTGTTCCTACAAATCTTTCAAGTGATGTGAACCTCCAATATTTGATGGCAAAAGAGATGCCATGGCGACTTTTCAATGGATCCATGAGATGGAAGCTGTTATTGAAATTAGTGGATGCACAGCCATACAAGCTGTCATGTATGCCACCCACTCATTTAGGTCTGAGGCATTGTTTTGGTGGGACAATGTTAAACTAGCTAAAGGACCTCGAGTTGTTTCTACTTTAACCTGGAATGAACTGAAGGAGCTTATGATGGAAAAATTTTGTCCTGAAGTTGAAAGGGACAAAATTGAAAGAGAATTTCTACAACTACAGGCCGGAGCCATGACACATCGACAGTACACGACCAAGTTTGATGAGATGGCTTGACTGCTTCCTGAGCATGTAACACCTGAAGCAAAGCACGTAAAAAGATACGTGCAGGGGTTACCCCCTCATATTCGACAATTAGTTAAAATGTCTGCCCCCGAAACCTATGAGTCTACAATCGCATTATGTGCCATTGCATATGAAGAAGAAGGCATAATGATTGATAACAACAAAAGAAAGAGAAATGAGGATGTAAACCAGATGCCAAGAAAGGACAGAAAGATCACACAAAATGAAGGGAACCGTGTCAACAAACCGTGGAGGAACGATAAAAATGAGTCTTGGAGAAAGTATCAAGATTCCAGATGTCTTAAATGTCCAACAAGTGATCATTCACGAAAGAACTGCCTGAAAATTAGATGCTTTAACTGTTGGGAGTATGGACATTTCCGAAGTGATTGCAAGAACCCTCCACAAGCACAACTTACGGAGAATCAGAACAAGTCCAAGGGTCGAGTGTATGTGTTAAAAGAAGCTGGAGATGAAACCATAGCTGGTACATTTCTCATTAACAACATATATACTAGAGTTTTATTTGACACTGGTGCAAATAGAAGTTTCATTTCAACTGCCTTAGTACCTTATTTGAACTTAGTACCACAAACTCTAGAATGTGCATATATTGTAGAAACTGCCAGTGGTGAGCGAGATAAGATAAGTCAAATATTTAGGGATTGTGTTATCACCTTAGTTAACATCGAATTCTCTGTAAACTTAATACCGACCATTTTAAGTGAATATGATGTTTTTCTTGGGATGGACTGGTTGAATAAGAATTGTGCTCAGCTTGACTGTGAACATAAGACGATGATTATACGTAAGCCTGATGGGGAAAAGCTACTAATTCATGGAAGTTATGGAAATCCCAAGACCAGTATCATCTCAGCAATGAAGGCAGTGAAATGTATTCAGAAAGGATGCATAGCCTTTCTCTTATGCATGGTAGATGCTAAAAAGGAAATGCAGATGAATGAAATACCTGTAGTGTGCGAATTCCCAGACGTGTTTCCAGAAGATTTACCAGGACTTCCACCTGATCATCAGATAGAATTTCATATTGATTTAGTACCTGGTACTAAACCAATCACGAAGGCTCCTTATCGTCTAGCCCCTTCAGAGATGAAGGAACTTATGAAGCAAATTGATGAACTCTTAGAAAGAAGGTTTATTAGACCAAGTTCCTCACCTTGGGGAGCGCCAGTATTGTTCGTCAAAAAGAAAGATGGTTCAATGCGTATGTGCATTGATTATCAAGAATTAAACAAGTTAACTGTTAAGAACAAGTATCCTTTATCAAGAATAGATGATTTATTTGATCAACTTCAAGGAGCCAACTACTTTTCAAAAATTGATCTTCGATCTGGTTATCATCAGTTGAAAGTGCACGAGGAAGACATTCCTAAGACCGCATTTAGGACGCATTATGGGCATTATTAATTTTTGGTTATGTCTTTTGGACTAACCAATGCTCCTGCAGCATTCATGGATCTGATGAATAGAGTTTGCAAGCCATACTTGGATAAGATTGTCATTGTCTTTGAAGACGACATACTTATTTATTCTAAGGACCAAGATGATTATGCTAGACATCTAAAAATGGTTCTAGAAACCCTTCGACAAGAAAAGCTTTATGCAAAATTCTCTAAATGTGATTTCTAGAAAAGAGAAGTTCAATTCCATGGTCACGTAATAAATGAGAAGGGAATACAAGTAGATCCAGCTAAGATAGAAGTTGTGATGAAATGGGAATCACCGAAGAATCACAGTGAGATTAGGAGCTTTTTGGGATTAGAAGGATATTATAGAAGGTTTATTCAAGACTTCTCCAAGATTGCTACCCCTTTAACATCTTTGACTCGAAAGAATGTAAAGTTTGACTGGGGACCAAAGCAAGAAGAAGCATTCAACCTTCTAAAACAAATGCTTAGTAGTGCTCCTATACTTTCATTACAAGATGGTAATGAAGACTTTGCAATATACTGTGACGCCTCATATAATGGTTTAGGTTGTGTGTTGATGCAACATGACAAGGTTATAGCCTATGCATCACGACAACTAAAAGTTCATGAAAAGAACTATACTACACACGACCTTGAATTGGGTGCCATAGTGTTTGCCTTAAAGATTTGGCGACACTACTTGTATGGTACTAAGTGTGTAATCTACTCAGACCATAAGAGCTTACAGCACATCTTTAATCAAAAGATGTTAAACATGAGGCAAAGAAGGTGGATGTAACTTCTCAATGACTATGATTGTGAAATCAAATACCATCCAGGAAAGGCTAACATAGTCGCGGATGCTCTCAGTCAAAAAGAAAGAGTTAAACCGATTAAGGTAAAAGCATTAAGGATAGATGTCAAGCTTGATTGAAAAGACCAAATCAAGAATGCTCAAACTGAAGTGTTGAAAGATGAGAATATTCAGGCTGAAAGAATGATGGGTAACCAGAAATTATTGACACAAGGAATGGATAGAGTCCTATGATTTGGTCAGAGAATTTGGATCCCAAAATTTGGAGGTATTCAGGACAAAGTATTAGATGAAGCCCACAAGTCCAAATACATAATGCATCCTGGAGCAAACAAAATGTATAAAGATATTTGAAATTACTACTGGTGGCCTAATATGAAAAGATCCATAGCCCAGTATGTTGAGAAATGCTTAACATGTCTACAAGTTAAGATTGAACATCAAAAACCAGCCGGTCAGTTACAACAGTTAGAGTTGCCAGTATAAAAATGGGATAGAGTTACCATGGATTTTATCACAAAACTTCCAAGAACACGAAAAGGATATAATGCTATATGGGTCATGGTTGACAGGCTAACCAAGTCAGCACATTTTCTACCCATAAGTGAGAGCTATCCAATAGAAAAAATAGCTAAGATATATATTGATCAAATAGTAAGTAAGCACGGAGTGCCTTTATCCATTATCTCCGATAGAGATAGCCGATTCACTTCCAGATTCTGGACAAGTTTCCAAAAGGAAGCCGATTCACTTCCAGATTCTGGACAAGTTTCCAAAAGGAACTTGGAACCAAAATCAGCTTAAGCACTGCATATCATTCTTAGACGGATGGTCAGAGTGAGTGAACAATTCAAACTTTAGAAGACATGTTGCGTGCTTGCGTGATTGATTTTGGAGGTAGCTGGGATGATCATTTGCCTTTGATTGAATTTTCTTATAACAACAGCTACCATTCCAGCATTAAGGCTGCACCATTTGAAGCCTTATATGGTAGGAAATGCAGAACTCCCACCTGTTGGACAGAAGTAGGGGATGATCAATTGACCAAAACCGAAATTATTCTCGAGACAACTGAGAAAATCCAACAAATCAGATGACTAAAGGCTTCTCAGGATAGACAAAAGAGTTATGCAGATAACAAAAGGAGACCTTTAGAATTTCAAGAAGGAGACTATGTGATGTTGAAAGTCTCACCATGGAAAGGAGTAATGCGATTCGATAAACATGGGAAGTTAAGTCCCAGGTACATTGGACCGTTCAAAATCATCGTAAGAATTGGTCCAGTTGCATACAAGCTAGAATTACCTGAAACTTTGAAAGGTGTTCACGATACTTTTCATATATCGAACCTAAGGAAGTGTTTGGCAGATCTGACTAAAGTAATGCCATTAGAGGACGTGCAAATAGACGAGAAATTAAACCTTACTGAAAAACCGATAAAGATTCTTGATTCTCAAGAACGAAAATTAAGAAACAAAATAATTCCACTAGTATTGGTCCAGTGGCAAGGTCAGAAAGGACCCGAGTAGACTTGGGAATTAGCAGAAGAAATGAAAGTCGAATATCCACAACTGTTCGAGTAACCTTCTAATTTCGAGGACGAAATTCTTTTAAGGGGAGGAGAATGTAACAACCCGAGCGTTTGGGTAATATGAACTCCGCATTTCATATATTGTCAAACGAGTAATTAATGAGAAAACTGTCTATTTAAAGTTTGAAGTTTTTAGATGAAATTTTTATGTTATAAGAGACCATTTGAATATAATAATAATATATTATATTCAAACCTGCTCCGTTTTTGACGAAACTTAGGTTGGCTCGTAGAGAAAAATAAGCTCGTCACAACGACATATTTGAAATTTCATAATACGCTATATATTAAAAGTTATAAGAGAAAAACGAGTTAAGCAGCTGAATTAATTACAATAATATAATAATATACAATAATATAATAATATAATATTCAATTGAGATTTTAGAATTTGCAATTCAATTGAACTTCAGGCGCATCTGAACTTCATCCCACATCGCCCCTGAAACTTTTTCACCTGTTTTCAACTCTATTATAAATAGAAGCCTTAAGGTTGAATTTAGAACATAAGTTTCTTTGGGAACGCTCTAATATAAAGAAATCCCGAGTTCTCAATATCCCGTTGGGTGTTGCTATTAGTCGTTTTGGTAATCGAGTAGGAGCGCGACTAGGAGCGCGAGTAGGGGAGACTCTACATCAAATTGCCATAGATAGTTTTCAGGTATGCCCTTGTTTAAGGTTATGTTTAATTATTATTATAGTCGTTATTATTATTATTATTATCATTGTAGGTATTAGTATTAATATAGTTATTATTAATATTATTATTATCATCTTTATAGTTATTATTATTACTATAGTTGTTATTTTTATTGTTATAGTTAGTATTATTATTATTTGTTATTTTTAGTGTTGTAGTTGTTATTATTATTATTAGACTTTAAGGTTATCATTAGGGAAGGTATTGGGTAACCCGAGGGTTGGCTCGGGTATGATGGAAACGCCCAAGTTATGCCAACTAGTAAGGGTTGTACCAAAGGGTTGGCATAGGATAAAAGAAAGTGCCCAAATAAAACCAACAAATAGGAAAAGATAACAAATCATCCCTAAAGTTGTTACTAGCTAGAATATAGCTTAAGTAATGTTATTTTGCTTATAGGATATACCTGATAGCAGTGAACCTGAGCAGACGATATCACTGACTTGATTGATTGAGGTGAGTTCCTCTGAACTGTTTTTCTAAAACAGGATGTGATGTTCAGATAACTGGTAATAATTGAAGAATTGACTATCAATAGCATCTGTGATATGTGACAATGCTTGATAGGATGCTTGAGGGCTGCTTGTATGAATCTGCTTTAGCCAGTGGAGTTTGTATACATAGCCTGGTTATGTGAATTTATACTGTGCTTACTCTGTTCCTGTCTGTTTGCCATGGCTGTATGTGCTTGATGCAATAGTCAATAATAACATGTTTTGAATTTTGAAGAATGCCATGTTTATGAACTCACAAGCTTTATGCTAGTCCTAAATGTTTTCTAATTTTATGGACACACATCCTAGGTGCCAAGTGATTACAGGGATTGAAGATTTCGAGCTAGTTTATAAGAAAATAAAGTTCTAGAATGTTGTTGAAGATTTGGATCTCTAGTATAGTTAAACTGATGTAATGGTATTATCTATTATAACAAATGTATTATACACGTTGATGTATATTTAAAGTTAGACTTGCTGTGTATTCAAATTACTATGTGTTCTGTATATCCGATGCGTAACGCTCCCCGGGTATGCCCTGGGAGGCAGGTGTTACATTATAGCATCTAGGAGATGGCTGGACAGAAGTCTTCCAAGGCTTCTAGAGGCAGAGGTCGGCCACGTGTGACTAGGAGTAGTACCAAGGCTCCTGAGACGGCTCATGAGAACCCTAAGGTTCATGGCCGAAGTGAGGGGAATGACAATGCCAGTCTGAACGCCTCAGCTAGGGAGGCGATTACTGATGAAGTGCCCCAGGTCATGCAGATAGTTTTACTGTCTGTGGTGACTGAAGTCATCAAGGTTGTAAGAAGCAAGGAGAGAAAGAAGAAGGAGAATAGGAAGGAATCAACGGGCAAGGGGAGCAGAGGGGAGGAGGAACAACTAGAGCCTGAGACGGTATTGTCGGACGAAGAGGAGGATGATGTAGTGGGGGTGGCAACCAAGGGATGCAGTTATGGGGCATTCCAAAGGTGCAAGCCCCCGACCTTCGATGGTAATGCCAATGCTACTGCTGCTCACCGCTGGGTAAGGGAGATGGAGGCGGTGTTAGAAATCAGTGAGTGTGCTAGAGCCATCGAAGATGCGATGGAAGGAGCTGAAGCAAGTAGTGATCGAAGAATTCTGTCCTCATAGAGAACACAACAGGATCGAGAGGGAGTTCCTGCAACTTGAGGCGGGAACCATGACCCACCAGCAGTACACCACCAAATTCAACGACATAGCGAGGTTGGCACTGGATCAGGTGACGCCAGCGTCAAGGAAGATCAAGAGGTACATCCAAGGGCTACCGGCTGATATTCACCGGCTGATATTCAACGAAAGTTGTCTGCTAGCAGTAGGAGCATTAGTGATCCTTTTGACGTAGAAACTGCTATCGGTAAGTCCACTAGAGTTACTGATATGATAGAGGATTGTGCCATAGAATTAGAAGGTCATAGGTTTGCTGCTAAATTACATGTGATGCCCCTAGGTGGATTTGATGTAGTACTAGGGATGGGTTGGTTAGCAACCTATGAAGCAAATATCGTATGTCGCAAGAAGATGATTCGGCTAATTGCGCCCGATGGAAGTTTAGTGACGATGTATGGAGACCGCGTTACTACGATCCCAAAGGTGATTTCGATGGCATTGGCCGGAAAATGCATGAGACGTGGATGTAGTGCCTTTCTGGCCTACGTGAAGGATATAGACACGTCAACACCATAACTATCTGATGTACCAGTGGTGCGCGACTTTCTGAATGTATTCCCGAAAGTTTTACCCAGCGTGCCACCAGATCACGAAATCGAATTCCAAATCGATTTGATACCCGGTGCTCAACCCGTTGCCAAAGCGCCGTATCAATTAGCTCTAACTGAAATGAAAGAATTGATGGAGCAACTACAAGAGTTGCTCGATAAGGGGTTCGTTATACTGAGTATCTCTCCTTGGGGTGCTCCGGTCTTGTTTGTAAAGAAGAAGGACGGTAGCATGAGGATGTGTATTGACTACCGTGAATTGAACAAGTTGACGGTGAAGAATCGGTATCCATTACCAAGGATTCTTGTCTTGTTCAATCAACTTCAAGGTGCCAGTTGGTTCTCGAGGATAGATCTTCAATCTGGCTACCATCAGTTGAGGGTGAAGGATCAAGATATCCTTAAAACAGCCTTTCGCACGTGTTATGGACGCTACGAGTTTCTCGTTATGTCTTTTGGTTTAACCAACGCACCAGCTGCTTTTATGGACTTGATGAGCCGAGTATGTCGACCAATGCTAGATAAATCAGTGATAGTATTTATTGATCATATCCTGATTTATTCTAAGAGTAAGGAAGAACATGCCGGCCATATACGCGAAATGTTGGAGACACATTGGAGAGAGAAGTTGTATGCCAAATTCTCCAAGTGTGCTTTCTGGTTCCGCGAGGTTCACTTTTTAGGTCATGTCGTTAATGCGGAAGGGATAATGGTAGACCCGACAAAGGTTGAGGCGGTGATGCAATGGAAGTCACTAAAGACGCCATCCGAGATTCGTAGCATCTTGGGGTTGGCAGGCTACTACAGGAGATTTATTCAAGACTTCTCCAAGATAGCTTCACCTTTGACAAAGTTGACTCACAAGGATGTAAAGTTCGTATGGGGTCCATAACAGGAGAGTGCTTTTGAGGAGTTGAAGATGAGATTAACACAAGCTCCTGTCTTGACATTGCCCGAGGGAAGTGAAGACTTAGTGGTGTATTCGGATGCATCTTATTCTGGGTTAGGTTGCGTGGTAATGCAACGTGGAAGGGTAATAGCCTACGCATCCCGACAGTTAAAGACCCACGAAGTCAACTACCCTATCCACATTTTGGAATTATCGGCTGTGGTTTTCGCGTTGAAGATTTGGAGGCACTACTTATATGGTATGAAGTGCACGATCTTCACAGACCACAAAAGCTTGAAGTACTTCTTTGAGCAGAAGGATTTGAACATGGGGCAAAGGCGATGGTTGGAGCTTATAAAGGATTACGATTGCGAGATCCATTACCCTTCGGGTAAGGCCAACGTGGTGTGAGATTCCCTTAGCCGAAAGGAGAGACCCGAGCCAATTCGGGTGAAGGCTTATCAGCTGATTATGACCTCCGATGTGATGACGCAGGTCAAGGAGTTTCAAGACGAGGCTCTGAAGGAAGATCATCTTAACTCTGAAAGAATGAGAGGTCTAGTCGTAGAGTTGGGTGAAAACACTCTCGGTGTTAGAACCCGATATGGGTGAATGTGGATTCCTCGTTACGGGATCTACGTGGACAGATCATTGACGAGGCTCACAAGACTCGATACTCCATTCATCCTGGTGCTACCAAGATGTACCACGACATGAAGAAAGATTACTGGTGGCCGGGGATGAAGCGTGGCGTAGCAGAGTATGTGAGTAAATGCCTTACCTGTTTGCAGGTTAAGGCGGAACAGCAGAAGCCGTACGGGAAAGTCTAACCATTGGATATACCTGAGTGGAAGTGGGAGCACATCACCATGGACTTCATTAAGAAGTTACCATGTACCCCGAAAAGGTATGATGCTATATGGGTGATAGTTGATCGCTTGACAAAGAGTGCTCACTTCCTACCGATCCGAGAGACGTATTCTTCTCAGATACTTGCAAATCTATTCATCAAAGAGATTGTAGCATGTCATGGTGTGCCAGCGTTTATTGTGTCTGACCGTGACACTCGGTTTACATCTAAGTTTTGGAAGAAATTTCACGATGCAATGGGGACGAGACTACACATCAGCACGGCTTATCATCTTCAGATGGACAGCCAGTCTGAGAGCACGATCCAGACACTTGAAGACATACTTCGAGCGTGCGTGATCGATTTTGGAAGAAGCTGGGATGAACATTTACCATTAGCAGAATTCTCGTACAACAATATCTATCACGCCAGCATTGGTATGCCACCCTACGAGATGCTATATGGTAGGAGATGTAGAACATCCGTTTGCTGGGGTGATATTGGTCAGAAGGAGTTGGGGAGTATTGAAGTGATTAAGGCTACAACGGAGAAGCTCGACAAGATCAAAGCCTTTATGAAGGCGGCCAAAGATAGGCAAAAGTCGTATGCCGATAAGCGGCGTAGACCGATTTAGTTCCAGATGGGTGATAGAGTTATGTTTAGAAAGAAGGGCAAGTTGAGCCCAAGGTATATAGGACCTTTCCGAATCATTGCTCGAGTAGGAGAGGTGGCCTATAGGTTAGAACTACCCGATGCGTTAAGTGGAATTCACCCGACATTCCATGTATCTCATATGCGGAAGTGTTTAGCAGACGAAGACATGGTTGTACCACTAGAGGACATCAAAGTGGATGAACGGCTCAATTACATAGAGCAACCAGTGGCAATCATTGATCGTAAGGAGAAGAGGTTAAGGAATAAAGTGGTTCCTCTTGTGCGTGTGCAGTGAAAGCACAGAAAGAGATCCGAGACTACGTGGGGGACTGAAGAGGAGATGAGACATCATTACCAACATATGTTTGAGGAGTAATGGGTTTCAGGGACGAAACCTTTATAACAGAGGTGGACTTGTAACACCCGGTTATTTTTTTTAGGTATAAAGAAATAATAAAAGTAAATGAAAAGAAAGAAAGGTAATTTAACCAAAGTAGAGGGGTTAAAAGTGTCCAAAAGGACAAAACATTGGGAAGTTGGTGAATAAAGCAACATGGCCGCCCATGCCATATTACTTTTCTCTTATCATTCGGATTTTTAGAGAGAGAGAGAGAGGAGAAAAGCAGAGATTTCTTGGAGGTTTTAGAAGAAGCATTAACTTTGAAGTTTTTGGTAAGAATTCTTAGATTTATAGTATTTTAGATGTTTCTAGTTTCATTTATGTTCCTATAAATATAATTGTGTGTTCGGGTTGTATATGTGTGTGGGTTGTAGCTGCTAGAAACGTCTAAGAAAGTTCAAGAGAAGTGTTTAAGTTCGAAAGCTACTAAGGTGAGTTTCTAGACCTTGTATTTCACTTGTTTTAAACATTTTAGGGCTGAAAATGTATGTAAAACTGTTTTTGCAAAGTTCATTTTGAACACCCGTATGTATTCATGTATGTATGATAATGTTCCTATGTTGATTATATGTTAGTTATACCTAGAATAGTATTTAAGCTTGGGACATGTAAGGAAAATGATTGGTATTGATAATGTGTTAAGATTATGCTAAACAGGTTGCCCAACCGACTGAACAGTGTTCCAACCGTCTAGAGTTGCCTTAGAAATTTTGAAGTAGGCCCAAACGGCTAAACAGGGCCCAACCACCCAAACAGTGCCCCCAACTGTCTAGAAATGCCTTAGAAAATTGTGTAATCCCAACCGTTTGAATAGTGCCAATGCGTCTGAGATTCCCAAACGTCCAAGTGTTGAAACGGCTGAATAGTGCCTATGCATCTGGGATTCTCCAAACGTCTAAGTGTTGAAATGGCTGAATAGTGCCCATGCGTCTGGGATTCCCCAAACGTCTAAGTGTTCAAACGCCTAAAGAGAGCCAATGCGTCTGAACAGGCCTCATACGCCTGCATAGTGCCCATGCTTCTAGAACACTTAGAGTATTTTCTAAAATTTTAAGAATAATAGAATCACTAGGGTTTGACCCAAGTTTGACTTAGGGTTTTTAATTGTTATTATATTTGCATATTATGAGTTTTTCCTATGATCATAGTAATTATTTTTATGTGACCTATGTGGTGTGCATATGATCATAAATGCAAGTATTATCTTAAACAAAGTGAAAGAGTAATGATAAAGAGAAGTGGAACTTAATTAAAGAGTTAACAAGTCTTGCAAGCTTATAGGAGGTGCACGACCTTGTTGTCGTTAGCTCAACTGTGATGCGGGTTAGCTACCCCTTTTCTCACGGGGCCAATCAATTGAGATTGGCGGACATTTGTAGCATGCCCTAGATGACTGGGCCGGCCTTGTATATAGTAATTCAGACCGTAGACTGCATGGGGCCCAGCACCAGTTTCTCCACGCACATAGTTTAGGGTATTGCTCATTGATCCGCATAGACAGTGAAAGATAAAGTTAAAAGAGTACAAAATAAACAAGGTACACAGTAAAGAGAGAGAACATCACCTTGTTGTATAGTTAATGTAACACACGGAAAATTTTCTAATCGAGTCAAGTGATAGCGATGGGCTCGGATGAGAAACCATTTAATAAATATAAAATGGTTGCGGGTATTACACCGAGTTAACCCTCCGGGTGACGAGTTTAACGAGTTTGGGGTCCCGGAAACGCCTGGCATATAAATAGATGGATCAGCTGAGCAACTCTCATTTTCACTCAAACGCCGATTCTAGAGAGAGAAAGTGTAGAGAGAGAAAGTGCCGGATTGAAGCTCGGGTGGTCAAGAATCGAAGGCAGGTGTTTGTGGACTCCTAAACTACAAGAATCAAGGTAAGAAACGTATCTAAATTGCTACATTTGGTGAAAAACCCGAGTGTGGGTTTTTAAAGTTTTAAAGTGGGAAAAATCGCCCCAAAACACACGTTTTAGGGTAAGAAAACGTGTAATGAGCTTAGATATAGCTTCCTGGATGATAATCCAAGGGTTTGGGTGGAAAGGATTGTATTTTTCGGCTAAAACAAGCTGATTCGTAAATTTCAGCTCGTTCTGCGAATTTAAGGTCTCATCCAGCGAAACTGTATGTTCGTCCAGCGAAACTGGAAGGATTTGCAGCGAAGTTACAATTTCGCTTTGGCGAAACTACATATTCGCTTGAGCGAAACTATAGTTTCGCTGATGACTATGCCAATGCCCAAGTTGACCTTAGATACTGCGAAACTAGGGAATTCCAACGAAAGTTGGGCGCTCGAGGTAGCGAATCTGTCCAGCGAAACTGGCAGAAATGCTGCCCGGTGAAACTAGCATCGAAACTGCTGATTTTGCCCAGCGAAACTGCTGGCGAATTTACGGGCGAAACTACCTGCGAACTTAGTAGCAAAATTAGGCAGAAATTAACTCTTTTGAGTGTTAACTTATCTGCAGGCAGTGTAGTGTGACCCGTGACTTTAAGGCTTGATTGAGAAGCTGCTTGTCAAGCACAGGTGAGTTCTAGGACCCCTCTTTTACTTGTTTTAAACGGTTTTGGGGCTGGAATGCATATAAACTTGTTTATTGACGTATGTATGTATGGCCCATTGGGGTATAATGTAGTATTATACGTCTAAGGTATGGTTATGGACTCGATATGTTATATAAGGTCCTAGTATGAGTCCCCACGATCTTGGAGGGGCAGTTAGTGCTACCGCACTCAAGATGACGCGTAGTAGGTCCCGGTTTCGGGAAGGATACCGGAGTAAGTCCCTGCATGGAATTTATGTAAGTGCCTTGTGACGATTGATGATGTAGGCTATGGATGTACGAGGTTATGTATGATGATGTATGATGATGCACGTATGATGATTGTATGACGATGTGCGTATGACGTTGTGTATGATGATGTATGTATGATGTGTGTGTTCCATATAATAACGCGTGAATATCTTTCTATGACTTTACGTATTAACAAACGAACGAAGTATTATGTAACGTAAAGTGAAAGATAATGAAAGGGGAACACGATGACGAATGCATGTATTAATGAATGAACGAATGATTAAAAGATGATGAATACATGCATTAACGAACGAATTAACGAAAGATGACTTGCAAACATTGGATAAGTTTAACGGGTCCTTCTTAGTGATTGACCATATGTATGGTATCCCTACCGCTTACCTCTAGTACCATGGCATACGTTTTGCTGTTCATTTAATGACTTCGGCCCGGTAGCTAATAACGTTCGGGGTATAGCAGATGGTAGTGGTACAAAAGATATCCAATGTGCAAGAAAAGATGAAACGGGGTCCTTGTCATTCGACCACAGTAATCATGGCTGCGTGCCATGAAGTGGGTAAAGCCTGACAGGACCTAAACGAGAAGTGAAAGATAATGATGTATGACGAACGAACGAATGAACGAATAAGATAATAAAGATATTATCTATATGTATGTACGATGTATGATCACGTGTAAAGAATGAACGGTTTTAATATGAACAAAGTATGTTTATTATAAAACTAGAACTCACTCAGCAACGCTGACTTTTTATGTGTTTCCAGTTGGCAGGTAGCGTTGCTGGGGATGGCACGAGGCAGCTACTCAGCTCTTTTGGGATGGCATTCTTTTGTTAATATTTTTGTATTGTAATGCAAACAAACGATATTTTGTAATGAAGGTTGTATTACTTTGCAAAAGCATTTATATTAAAATGAAAAAGAAAAAAAAAGGGGGTTCTTTTACTGATTCCGCTGCGATGAATTAAATATTAGTATGATTTATGTGCGATGAATGACCAGCTGTGAGGTGCCCGGGAACGGGGCCTTACAAGTTGGTATCAGAGCAAAAGTTTAAGTAAAATGGGTAAATTTTCAAAATAAACCTAAAACTTAAACTGAGAAATGGGACAGAAAGGGGATGAATGCCATCTGAGTAGCTGCGTGCCATCAGGTATTTTCTTAAAGATAATTAAAGTTATGTGTGCGTGTAATGTGGTTTATGTGTGCTGTTAGATTTAGATACCGATGTAGTCAGTAAGGGTAATGCTTGGGGTGCGAAAAGTAGAGTAAGTGACTAATCACAACTGGCCACTGTAATTAGTAACTTACTGTACTTAACATAAGCTGAGCTATTTCCTTGAATGACCGTGTTGGTATTTGAACCTTTCAGTGTGAGATAGAAGATGGTCGGTGGTAGATCATCTAAAGCCCCACTTGGTGGAGGCAGTGGTGGAAGTGGTGCGGAACCACGAGAGAAGAAGGTTCCTGAAGAACCTAATACTACTCCCTCGGGGGGAGTGGATGAGAGTGATGATTTGAGGGCCTCGGTCAAGGAGACAGTGGTCGAGGAGGCGCACCAAGTCATGCAGACGATCTTACCATCTGTAGTGACCGAGGTGATAAAAGCTGTACGCGAAGATGAGAGGCGAGGGAGGAATCGAGCCTCAGGGAGGCGGCAGCAGCAACCAGAGCCGGAAACGGTTCTTTCTGATGATGAAGAGGAGGAGGAGGGGGAGGCTGAGCGTGATACAACACGGGGTTGTAACTACGGGGCATTTATGAGGTGCAAGCCCCCTATTTTTGATGGTTCTGGTACAGCTGCCGATGCTCACCAATGGGTGAGAGAGATGGAGGCGGTCCTCGATATCAGTGACTGCCAGGAGGATAAAAAGGTGAAGTTTGCTACCCACTCATTTACGGGGATGGCATTGTGCTGGTGGGACAATATTGTCCAGGCTGAGGGTAGCAGGGCTATTGGGAAAATGAAGTGGTCTGAGTTGAAGAGAATGGTGATCGAGGAGTTCAGTCCTCGTTGGGAGATGGACCGAGTTGAGAGAGAGTTTCTGCAGTTGGAGGCAGGGACGATGACCCACCAACAACACACTGCCAAGTTCAACGATATGGCGCAGTTGGTCCCAGAGCAGGTGACACCGGTGTCTCGAAAGATCAACCGGTATATTCAGGAGTTGCCAGCCGAAATTCGTTGGCATTTGATTTTCGCTCGACCAAGTACTTTCAGGTCGGCGGTGGATTTGGCGGGAAGGTTGTACGATGAGCGAGCTGCGTTGGTGAAGGCTGAGGGTGGTAAGAAAGGAAGTGGCGAGAAGGGTTGGCAGGGAAAGGGGTTTGGTCGAGGTGATACCTCGACAAGTAACAAGAAGGCATGGTAGACGACCGTCGAGTGGTCGCGAAGGGAGCAGGGTTGAGGAAGTGTGGACAGTGTGGGAAAGAGCACTCGGGGGAGTGTAAGTGGGGATCCAACATCTGTTTCAAGTGTGGGAGGACTGGGCATATGGCCAAGGACTGCCGAATGGGCAAGTGTTTTAACTGTGGGGAAAGTGGTCATATGAGTAGAGATTGCAAGAAGCCGAGGGCTGAGGGCTCAGGGGAGAAGAAGACGGGAGGAGAAGCACAGAAGGCAAAGGATAGGGCGTTCACCATGACGCAGGAGGAGGCTAGAACGGACCCTGACGTTGTGTCCGGTACGTTCCTAATAGACCAAATTTTAGCCTCTGTATTATTTGATTCGGGTGCTAGTAGGAGTTTTATTTCTACTACCTTCTGTGCTAAACTACCTGTTAGAAGTAAATGCCTCGATAAGTCCTTTGAAGTAGAAACCGCTATTGGTAAATCCACTAGGGTTACGGATGTGATAGAAGGCTGCCGTAAAATTAGAGGGCCATAGGTTTGCTGCCAAGTTACATGTGATGCCTCTAGGAGGATTTGATGTAGTGTTAGGGATGGACTGGTTAGCAACCTACGAAGCGAATATCGTGTGCCGAAAGAAGATGATTAGACTGACGGCGACCGACGGAAGTCCGGTGACAATATATGGCGATCGAGTTACGACGATTCCGAAGATGATCTCGATGGCGGTGGGGGGAAAGAGTATGAGGCGTGGATGTAGCGCCTACTTATGTTATGTAAAGAATGTAGAGACGCCAACACCACAGCTATGCGATGTGCAAGTGGTGTGTGACTTTCCAGACGTGTTTCCCGAAGACTTATCGGGATTGCCACCTGACCGAGAGATCGAGTTCCAGATCGACCTGATACCGGGTACCCAACCTGTCGTAAAAGCACCATATCGCTTGGCTCCGACGGAGATGAAAGAGTTGATGGAGCAGTTGCAGGAGCTGCTGGATAAGGGTTTATCAGACCGAGTATCTCACCTTGGGGTGCTCCGGTCCTGTTCGTAAAGAAGAAGGATGGTAGTATGATGATGTGCATCGACTACCGCGAGCTGAATAAGCTGACGGTGAAGAACAGATACCCCTTACCAAGGATCGATGACTTGTTTGATCAACTTCAGGGTGCCAGTTGGTTTTCAAGGATAGATCTTCGATCGGGGTACCATCAACTGAAGGTGAAGGAGCAGGACATTCCTAAAACAGCCTTTCGTACGCGCTATGGTAACTACAAGTTTCTTGTCATGTCTTTTGGGATGACCAATGCGCCGGCTGCTTTTATGGATTTGATGAACCGAGTGTGTCGACCAATGTTAGATAAATCAGTGATTGTATTTATCGATGATATCCTGATTTATTCGAGAAGTGAAGAAGAGCATGCCGGGCATATTCGGGAGGTATTGGAAATATTGAGAAGGGAGAAATTGTACGCCAAGTTCTCCAAGTGCGCCTTTTGGTTACGCGAGGTGCAATTTCTGGGTCACGTAGTGAATACAGAAGGAATAATGGTGGACCCAGCAAAGGTTGAGGCCGTGATGCAATGGAAGTCACTGAAGACGCCAACCGAGATTCGCAGCTTCTTGGGGCTGGCAGGCTACTATAGAAGATTTATTCAAGACTTCTCCAAGATAGCCTCACCTTTGACAAAATTGACTCGCAAGAATGTAAAGTTCGTGTGGGGTCGAGAACAGGAGGACGCTTTTGAGGAATTGAAGACGAGACTGACACAAGCTCCTGTCTTGACATTGCCCGAGGGAAATGAAGACTTGGTGGTCTATTCGGATGCATCCTATTCTGGGCTGGGTTGCGTATTGATGCAACGCGGAAAGGTCATAGCCTATGCATCTCGACAACTGAAAACCCACGAAGTCAATTATCCCACGCACGACCTAGAACTAGCTGCGGTGGTTTTCGCGTTGAAGATTTGGCGGCACTATCTATAAGGGACGAAGTGCACCATCTTCACGAATCACAATAGCTTGAAGTACTTCTTCGAGTAGAAGGATCTAAACATGAGGCAGAGGCGGTGGTTGGAGCTGAAAAAAGATTATGATTGTGAGATCCATTACCACCCGGGCAAAGCCAATGTGGTGGCTGATGCCCTTAGCCGGAAGGAAAGGCCCGACCCGATTCGGGTGAAGGCTTATTAGCTAATTATGACCTCTGACGTGATGACACAGGTTAAGGAGTTCCAAGACGAGGCTTTGAAGGAAGGTCATCTTAACTCCGAAAGGATGGGAGGTCTAGTTACGGAACTGGGTAAGAACACTCTTGGTGTTAAGACCCGATTTGGGCGAGTGTGGATTCCTCGGTACGGGGATCTACGTGGAAAGATCATGGATGAAGCCCACAAGACTCGATATTCCATTCACCCCGGTGCGACCAAGATGTACCAAGACATGAAGAAAGACTATTGGTGGCCGGGCATGAAGCGTGGTGTGGTGGAATATGTGAGTAAGAGCATGACTTGTTCACAGGTCAAGGCAGAGCATCAGAAACCGTACGGGAAGATCCAACCGTTGGATATACCCGAGTGGAAGTGGGAGCACATCACCATGGATTTCATCACGAAACTACCACGTACCCCGAAAGGGTATGATGCTATATGGGTGATAGTTGATCGATTGACGAAGAGTGCCCACTTCCTACCGATCCGCGAAACGTACTCATCTGAAAGATTGGCGGATCTGTTCATCAAGGAAATTGTAGCTCGTCATGGTGTACCGGTGTCCATTGTGTCTGATCGTGACACCCGGTTTACCTCCAAGTTTTGGAAGAGATTTCATGATGCAATGGGGACGAGGCTACACATTTGCACGGCATATCACCCTCAGACAGACGGTCAGTCTGAGAGGACGATCCAAACACTCGAAGACATGCTTCGGGCGTGCTAGATCGATTTTGGAGGAAGTTGGGATGATCACTTGCCGTTAGCAGAATTCTCGTACAACAATAGCTATCATGCCAGTATTGGCATGCCACCCTACGAGATGCTATACGGTAGGAGATGTAGGACGCCCGTATGTTGGGGAGACGTTGGGCAGAAAGAACTGGGGGGTGTTGAGGTGATTGAAGCAACGACTGAAAAGTTAGAGAAGATCAAAGCCTTCATGAAGGCGGCGAAAGACAGACAAAAGTCGTATGCTGACAAGAGGCGAAGACCGATAGAGTTCCAGGTCGGAGATCGGGTCATGTTGAAGGTCTCGCCTTGGAAAGGAATTATTAGGTTCCGAAAGCGGGGTAAACTAAGCCCGCGGTATATAGGCCCTTTCCGAATTATCGCCGGTGTGGGAGAGGTGGCCTATAGGTTGGAACTGCCAGATGAGCTGAGTGGAATTCACCCGACCTTCCACGTATCTCATCTGAGGAAATGTTTGGCCGATGAAGATATGGTTGTACCGCTGGAGGATATCGAAGTAGACGAACGGCTCAACTATGTGGAGCAACCAGTAGCAATCATCGATAGAAAAGAGAAACGGCTAAGAAACAAAGTAGTTCCTCTTGTGCGCGTACAGTGGAAGCACAGGAAGGGATCTGATTCTACGTGGGAGACTGAAGAAGAGATGAGACAACATTACCCACATCTGTTCAAAGAATAACAGGTTTCGAGGACGAAACCCAAATAAGGGGGGTGGACTTGTAACACCCGGAAAATTTTCTAATCGAGTCAAGTGATAGCGATGGGCTCGGATGAGAAACCATTTAATAAATATAAAATGGTTGCGGGTATTACACCGAGTTAACCCTCCGGGTCACGAGTTTAACGAGTTTGGGGTCCCGGGAACGCCTGGCATATAAATAGATGGATCAGCTGAGCAACTCTCATTTTCACTCAAACGCCCATTCTAGAGAGAGAAAGTGTAGAGAGAGAAAGTACCGGATTGAAGCTCGGGTGGTCAAGAATCGAAGGCTGGTGTTTGTGGACTCCTAAACTACAAGAATCAAGGTAAGAAACGTATCTAAATTGCTACATTTGGTGAAAAACCCGAGTGTGGGTTTTTAAAGTTTAAAATGGCAAAAATCGCCCCAAAACACACGTTTTAGGGTAAGAAAACGTGCAATGAGCTTAGATATAGCTTCCTGGATGATAATCCAAGGGTTTGGGTGGAAAGGATTGGATTTTTGGGCTAAAACGAGCTGATTCGTAAATTTCAGCTCGTTCTGCGAATTTAAGGTCTCATCCAGCGAAACTGTAAGTTCGTCCAGCGAAACTGGAAGGATTTACAGCGAAGTTACAATTTCGCTTTGGCGAAACTACATATTCGCTTGAGCGAAACTATAGTTTCGCTGATGACTATGCCAATGCCCAAGTTGACCTTAGATACTGCGAAACTAGGGAATTCCAACGAAAGTTGGGCGCTCGAGGTAGCGAATCTGTCCAGCGAAACTGGCAGAAATGCTGCCCGGCGAAACTAGCAGCGAAACTGCTGATTTTACCCAGCGAAACTGCTGGCGAATTTACGGGCGAAACTACCTGCGAACTTAGTAGCGAAATTAGGCAGAAATTAACTCTTTTGAGTGTTAACTTATCTGCAGGCAGTGTAGTGTGACCCGCGACTTTAAGGCTTGATTGAGAAGCTGCTTGTCAAGCACAGGTGAGTTCTAGGACCCTCTTTTACTTATTTTAAACGGTTTTGGGGCTGGAACGCATATAAACTTGTTTATTGACGTATGTATGTATGGCCCATTGGGGTATAATGTAGTATTATACGTCTAAGGTATGGTTGTGGACTCGATATGTTATATAAGGTCCTAGTATGAGTCCCCACGATCTTGGAGGGGCAGTTAGTGCTACCGCACTCAAGATGACGCGTAGTAGGTCCCGGTTTCGGGAAGGATACGGGAGTAAGTCCCTGCATGGAATTTATGTAAGTGCCTAGTGACGATTGATGATGTAGGCTATGGATGTACGAGGTTATGTATGATGATGTATGATGATGCACGTATGATGATTGTATGACGATGTGCGTATGACGCTGTGTATGATGATGTATGTATGATGTGTGTGTTCCATATAATAACGCGTGAATATCTTTCTATGACTTTACGTAT